>OY757010.1:72502857-73102857 GCA_963580285.1 Lucinisca nassula
CACACCCTCCCTCCCACCCACCCACCCACCCACACACACACACACACACACACACACACGCCAACATAGGTTTGCCAGTGTGAAACGCCAAGTTCTGCAACGGAAGGCAAGATGGCTTTTCTCCGGGTACTTCGGATTTCGCTTACCTCTGATCAACGGTCGGCTCGATATGAGTGTAAAAATCTTGAAAGGGCCCTAAAATCACCCCGCCCCCCACCCTCCCCCTCCCCCAAAAATATATTAAAAACAACAATATACAACATGGAAGTTAGAAGTTAGAAGTAAGAAGTTAGAAGTTAGAAGTAAGAAGTTAGAAGTTAGAAGTAAGAAGTTAGAAGTTAGAAGTTAGAAGTAAGAAGTTAGAAGTTAGAAGTTAGAAATAAGAAATGGCCCTACCCGGCTTTCGTACAAAAGTATGTGATATCGCAATATAGTTAACATTAAAATAATTTAAAAATAATAATGCTAAGTGGTGTTTTCTTTATAAGACTTTGTCTTCATTGCTCTGAAGGGACATTTCCTGTAGCTTTTCATGTTCTTTCGCTGCCGACGGTATTGTGCCACGAGTCGGCCAAACAATTTGAGCCAGTGCACGACAAAACCAACAATAAGACATGTGCGCCCACCGAAGACTCAGATCAACCTGCGCATCCATATAGTCTAACCAGAGACTTCTCTTGCTACATGAAGGAGCATTGAGCCCTTAGCTATCCTTATGGTACACAACGAAGACTCTGATCAGACTGCGCGGGTGCGCAGGCTGATCTGAGTCTTCGTTGGGCTCACATGTCTTATTGTAGGTTTTGTCATGCGCTGGCTCATTTCATAAATTAATGGTGTTCATCATGGCGTCAGAAATAACACATATCAGGTGAAGATTTGTGATACCCTTCTTATTTATGCTCCAAGCAGAGACTGTGGGCACTCATTAGTACGCCTCATTTTGACATTTCTTAAGAGTTCCAACAATCTATATATTTCGTTTGACTGACTGAACTGGTTTTTAAGGTAACCGGGCGCTATAAGCACATAGGGGCTACCCTATATTTCGTTTCGAAAACATGCCTATTTAAATACAACTGTACCGCCGAAAAAAGCGAAACTTTTCAGATGCAAAAATTGTGGTATTTTTCTTATTTCTGCATAGAATATAGTTTGTGTGTACCCGTTAGAACCACCTCATCGAGGCTCTTCTAACTAGTACCCACAATCTATATTTTAGAGCAGAAATAGAAAAATAAGGTTTACTTCTGTAAACCACAGTTTTGCTGTATAAAAGTGGGGTTTAAGAAGGTCTGAATTTTATAGGCGTGTTTTCGTGATGTTAATCAAAAATACCAAAAGCAATGTACACCCATGTAAAATCCAATATTGATGCCTTAAGGGGAATGGGAACACCTTCAGTGTAGGCAACTCCTGCACAAGTATTTTTGTATCCCATGCCAACAGCTGTCAACTCTTAAAGCAAAGAATTTGCTCCTGAGGAGCAAATTCATTCCTCTAAGGGTAGACCCCATTTTCAGTGGGACAGAGCTAATAGAAAAACGTGCAGGAAGTCCAGAAGGTTGTCTCCCTTTGAAAAATGGCGCAAAAATTTGACCGGTTTTCCCATACCCCTTACTCTTTAGAAAAATGATGATCACCTGTGAACTAAATCCTAACATCGTCATCATGAGAAAGAATAATATGGACCAGAGCGGTGGTACTGGCATCTGTGACAAAGCCTCTGGGTACACCATGAACGTCAAACCCGGCCCTGAAAAGGTTAAACAAGACAATAAACTTCAATGTGTGCACAAAAGAAAAAAAAATGTAGTTAAGAGCTACATGCGTAAATGTTTTCTTCTTTTCTTTTCTTTTTTTTCAAATCAAAAGAAAAGCAGATGAAAGCTTTTAACATTCTAAAAGCCTTATCACACGAAAACACGCCCACCTTAAACTCCAATTTTATGTAGTAAAACAGGGATTTACAGTGGCATATGTTATTTTTGTTATTTCCGCTTGGAAACATAGAGTGAGTACTCGCTGGAACCTCCACACCGAGGCTGTGAGGCGGTTCTAATATGTTTTGAGTAGAATCATGAAAAAAAAAATCAATTTTCTTCCATTTTTGGTTATAAAATTTTCAATATATTTTTCGAAAGGGCTATAGCCAGTTAACTGACAAAAGCAGTTTTAAGTAAAATGGTTATTTGGCTTACTTTGAAATGGCTATTGCCAGTTAACCGTTACATGTAACTGGCAAAAGCGAATTTACGTTCAAATCGCTATTGCCAGCTGCCTTGCAGAATCATGTCTTTCCAGGTATTGTTTGTACAGTTATGACTGTAAAAGCTTACAGCCATATGCTTGTTCAAGAGTGGTGGGTTTTGTGTAACTCGGCTAAGATTGGAATCGTTGCTTTATGTGTGTGTGTGATTTTTTACCAAGTATTTCCATATTTTGTAATTATACTCCCTACCCACCCCCCCCTCCCACCGCCAACACCACACACACACACACACACACACACAGGTATACTGGTTTACATCTGTCCGTCCTTCCGTCCGTGTATAATTTTTCATCAAAGATTTCTCAAGAACCATAAAAGCTAGAAACACTAAGCAATTTTGATGACTTGTATAGTGTAAGAGGCAACGGGCATTATCCTCTTATCTGTTCATCCGTTCTTTCATTCTTCTTTCCCTCTATATAGGCCAATGCTAAATTTTTCTTCGAAGATTTTTCAGGAAGAACAAAAGCTAGAAGCCTCAAACTTGGTTTGACATGCAATAATGATTGTTTATACTGTATATATTTGAGCCAGCGAATGACAAAACCTACAATAAGACATGTGAAGACTCCGATCAGCCTGCGCATCCGCGCAGCCTGATCAGAGTTTTCGTTGTGCGCTCTAAGGATAGCTAAGAGCCCAATGTTCCTCCATGCAACAAGAGAAATTTCTGGTTAAACTATATGGTGCACATGTATTACTGTAGGTTTTGTCGTGCGCTGGTCATATATTAATTTTGTTCTTTCTTTCTTTCTCTCCCTATAGGCCAATGTTGAGTTTTTCGTCAAAGATTTCCCAGGAAGTGCAAAAGCTGGAGGCCTCGGACTCTGTATGCAAGGCAATAATGATAGCTTATATGATATAAGAAACAATGGGATTTCCTGGCTTATTTGTTCTTCCATTCTTTTTTTCCTCTCCATATAGGCCAATGCTAAATTTTTCTTAAAAGATTTCTCAGGAAGTAAAAAAACTAGAAGCCATAAAACTGGTTTGCTTTTTTTCAATAATGGTGTCATATATACTCACTCTCAAAAGAAACGATACATAGATTTGAAAGGGAAAAAATAATTGAAAACATAATAATGATCAATCCTTTACATGTATAATGAAAATATAGACTTTTATGGTACATTTCATCCAAAATTCCTAAAATTTGAACAGCATCTGATTCCATTAGAAAGTACGAAGTCTCGTAGGGGTCACATCAGAATTTACACAAAAGTCAATAACGTGTATGCCCACCATTTGCATCTCTGACTGCAGTACAACGACGCCTCATTGACCGGATAAGTGTCTGGATTTGGTTCTGGGGTATCGCGTTCCATTCCTGGTTTAGAAAAAGTTCAAGCTGGGCTAACGTTGCAGGTTGACGACGTCTAATGCGGCGATCCAGAACATCCCACAGATGTTCTATTGGCGAGAGGTCTGGAGATTTTGCGGGCCAAGGGAGAACATTCACTTGCTGCTGCTGGAGGTAGTCAGCACAGACACGAGCCGTGTGACATCTGGCGTTGTCTTGCTGAAATAACGTCAGCTGTCTGTTAGCGTTCATCAGCGGAACAACAACTGGTGCCAGAATCTCGTCCCGATAGCGTACTCCAGTCAAGTTTCCTCGCACAACAACAAGCTGGGAACGATGGTGGAAAGAAATGGCACCCCATACCATCACGCTATCGCCTCCGTAACGGTCTACTTGACGCACACAGGCGTCAGCAAAACGTTCACCGCGTCTTCGGTAAACCATCACTCGTCCATCCTTGCGTTCCAAAAGAAACCTTGATTCGTCGCTGAATAGAACCGTGTTCCACTGTTGCTGAGTCCAACGAATGCGCTGACGTACTCACTGTGCCCTATTAAGACGGTGACGTCGATTAAACTTTGGTCCATTGTATGGGCGCATTGCTCTGATACCGTGTTCAGCCAATCTCCTCCGAACTGTTGATGCACTTATTCTGTTGTTGTTTTGTCCCCGTGTTGCCGCACTAGTTGTTGTGGCCATAAGAAAACGATTACGTAAATGTGACGTCCGAATGTGACGGTCCTGAGCACGTGTTGTTACGCGAGGCCTGCCTGAGCGGGGTCGATCAGCAACTAATCCTGATGTTCTGTAGCGTGCTACAAGACGTGTGATAGTCAAACGCGAGACACCAAACTGAGCTGCGACGTCAGCTTGACGTCTTCCAGATTCAAGCATCCCAATGGCTCGCCATCTCTGATTTTCATTCAGCCGTGGCATTTCGCTTCAATTCAAATTCTTAATTTTAGGTGTTTTTTCTTCGTTTGGGTACAAGTCCTTCACAAAACATTCGAAGTTTTCCCTATACATGTATTGGGATATGCTCGAATCGGGCTGCACGTGCAAATCGTTAAAATCGACTTAGGAGGCAATCGGACTGTCCGATATGGTTCAAAAGCCACCACACTCTAGCTAGACGTCATATACAACGAATTTTTATGTCATTTGAATCTGTAATTTGGTTGTTTTGAAAATATTTTCACTTTAATCTTGTATCGTTTCTTTTGGGAGTGAGTATATATTGTGTAAGAGACAATGGACTTTCTCGGCTTATTTGTTCTTTCATTCTTCTTTCTCTCCATACAGGCTAATGTTAAATATTTTGTCAAAGATTTCTCATCCCCCACTCACCGGGGCCCTGACGTTCTAGTTGTTTTAGTTTCGGTTTTTCATTTTATTCCATAATAAATGGCAATAAGATATTTTCGAAAGATATTTTAACGCTATAACTGGCAATATAGCCAATTCGTTACTTTTTAAGTGATATTAGAGTAAAATACCTTATGGCATACCCTATACGATGAGCGAAGACTCAGCTTCGCACAGTCGGATTAGATTCTACGCTGTTTATTTGAGTCTTCTATAGTCCATCACGCTAACGAGTCTATGTACTGAATACCCCTCTAAACCCCACTTTGTACAGAGTAAAGTGGGTTTACAGGGCTGTAGATTATTTCTGTTCCAAGACACATGTTGTGTATACTCGATAGACCCCCCCCCCCCCCCCACCCGCAACATATGTTTGGAAAAAAGACAACTATCACAAATTTTCATCAGAAAAATGTCCTTTTATGACATATGATAAAATGCACTTGGTAGGCAAGGCTAGGTGAAGTGTAGCAAAGGAAGGTATATATATATACTTTTTATTCATTCATAGCTAATTACGTACCATCGTCAACAACATTGGCTACCTCTGTATGTTTATTGGTTGCCATAAATCCAAGCACAGAAAATATAACAAAACCTGCATAGAAAGAGGTTCCACAGTTGATAATTGGAACAATGAGTGAATCCCTGGAAGAACAAAAAGCAACGGCAGAATAACGGCTAACTGATATTTTTCAAACGGTACTGGTGAGAATATTAGTTTCCTTAAAAGTAGATACATTTTACAAAAGAGTAAGCTTATTAATAACAGGAAAATACACAGGAAAATACAAATGTTACAGAGGACCCCGGTTATAACGACATTCGTTATAACCGCAAAACTCGTTATAACGACACTTTCAATGGAAGGAATTCTTAGGCAAGGTTAAGGCTCGATCCCGAGCGGCTTGGGCTTCCCTTGGGTTGGAAATACCCAAATCAAATCCATAGTCATGAAAGAGTCGTGTAATTTAATACTCAAAGAAACAAATGTCATAGATGTATCGAGGCGATTCTAACAAATGTCTTGGAGTAATGATGTGGAAAAGACCTTTTCTAAGCTACTCCTGACTGGGATTCTTTATAAAGGCAAATTCATTATAAAAGTATAACATTAATTTTGTTTCTTGGAGTAATGATGTTGAAAAGACCTTTTCTGACGGCAAATTCATTATAACGGCACAATAATAGGCAACAAATAATGTCGTTATAACGCGGGTCCTCTGTATATCATTTGAGTGAGACCTGTACACGGACAGTATGCCCCGGGCATTATTATTCCACTGAACAAGGCGATGCAAGACACATTTAATGACCTAAATAGTGGCAATTTTCCTATGCAGGCAATAATACAGAGACGAAGCTCCTGCACTTACCCTCCTCTACCGGAATTATCAATATAATTGATGATTTTCACAATGCTGGACCATATCGCTTTCGCCCTGTACAGTCTTTGTTAAAATATTGGAGTATACATCACGTTATGAAGTTCGTGTAATGAACATCCCGTAAACCTTACATTATATTGGGTCTGGGGTTTACACTTCTGAGGGGTTTACATTTTCCTTATTTCTGCTGCAAGGCATAGGCATGGTCGCCTTAATGAGGCATTTCTAACTATGGTTTGATTATAAAAGGAATAATACCAAATTATATAAACAACCTACTAGGCCTACAAAAATATTTTAAGTTTACCTGAGAGTGTTGGTTTTGAAGGCGTTGAAACTTGACATTGCTATGAGGCCTCCCTGACAAATTCCTAGGGAGTAAAATATTTGCACTGCCGCATCGCTCCATACCTAGAGAACATATAAGGATAAGATACATACACATGTATATAAACTCATTCTGTTAACCCATTCTAGGCAGGAAATCCCTAAACGGGTAGTCTAGCAAACAGCGCAAGCCAAGATCAGGGCCTTCACTGATTGCTTACAGGATTTTTGCCAAAAATGGATTAAAAATTAAAACAATATATGACACCCCTTAAACAACAAACGGACTTGTCCCACATATAGCAATGGAAGAGTCCACTATTATACAATGCGTTAACATACACAGAACAGTGTTATTGCACTGATGCTGATGAATATTGCACATTGTTTTGATGTCAGAGGACACTCTCGAGCTCAAGTCCTTCGGACACCAATAGCAGTGCAATAACCTTTTTATTATATAGATCTAAACAGATTCAGCTTAAGTCCTTCAGACAACAAACACCAATAGCAGTGCAATAACCTTTTTATTATATAGATCTAAACAGATTCAGCTTAAGTCCTTCAGACAACAAACACCAATAGCAGTGCAATAACCTTTTTATTATATAGATCTAAACAGATTCAGCTTAAGTCCTTCAGACAACAAACACCAATAGCAGTGCAATAACCTTTTTATTATACAGATCTAAACAGATTCAGCTTAAGTCCTTCAGACAACAAACACCAATAGCAGTGCAATAACCTTTTTATTATATAGATCTAAACAGATTCAGCTTAAGTCCTTCGGACAACAAACACCAATAGCAGTGCAATAACCTTTTTATTATATAGATGTAAACAGTTTGAGCTCAAGTCCTTCAGATAACAAACACCAATAACAGTGCAATAACCCTTTTATTATATAGATGTAAATAGTTTAAGCTCAAGTCCTGCGGACAACAAACACAAATGGCAGTGCAATAACCCTTTTATTATGTAAAAGTAAACAGTTTAAGTTCAAGTTCTTTGGACAACAAACACAAATAGCAGTGCAATAACCCTTTCAATATATAGATGTAAACAGTTGGAGCTCAAGTGCACCAATAGCAGTCAATAACCCTTTTATTATATCGATGTAAATAGTTTAAGCTCAAGTCATTCAGACAACAAACACCGACAGCAGTGCAATAAACCTTTTATTATATAGATGTAAATAGTTTGGGTTCAAGTCCTTCAGACAACAAACCCTTCAGACAACAAACGCCAACAGCAATGCAATAACCCTTTTATTATATAGATGTAAATAGTTTGAGCTCAAGTCCTTCAGACAACAAACACGTGCAATAACCCTTTTATTATATACATCTTTTATTATAAAGATGTAAATAGTTTAAGCTCATGTCTTTCAAACAACAAATACCAACAGCAGTGCAATAACCCTTTTATTATATAGATGTAAATAGTTTGAGCTCAAGTCCTTCAGACAACATCGGGGCTTGAAGAAAGAGCTAAATCCGACCCGCACACGAGTACTGGTAAACTGCTTGGAGAATCTAAGCCTGTCCAGGCAAAGCGGTGCGAGTCGGACCATCATTGCTCATAAATCCTATTGGTTTCATTGGGCGACTGGGCTTGAGAAGTCATTTTATCTCAAAGTCGGGATAAAGTCCCACAAATTTGGAAGCAACGTCTCAAAAATGACCTTTACAGTCTTGACGGGGACGTTAAACCTCAAATCAAACAAAACAAACCTTCAGACAACAAACACAAACAGCAGTGCAATAATAGAAGTGAAGGTAATGATCAGGAATCGATACAATTAACCCACATCTCCCATCAGAGACTCCAAAAGGAAAGAAACACAAACATGACTCTAATGGAAACATCAAGTGATTTGAGTTGGGCCGCTCCTTAACCCATTACCACTCAGATACGTGTTTTTACGTGTCTTCACCACCACCCCCCCCCCCCAAATTTTAAGCCCAAGAAGCACCTAAAATCTGCATTTCTACCCCTGGATAGTGATGTTTGCTTATTAAGGATTTGTTGGGCAAAAAAGTGACCTGTTTTTTCGCGCGCCTCCCCACTAAAAATATTCTGGGGGGAATTGAAGGGGGGGGGGGCAACGCCCCCCTCACATCCCGAAAAATTTTGGGTGTATGGCCCAACCGGCCGCTAAAATTTAAATCTGAGGGTGTCTGGGGTCAAAAATGCCTGAAAATTGATGCTGATAAAACATGCAGCAAACAGTGGAAATGGCCAGTGCCAAACACCTTAATTGTTGCCTTGACAGCTGTGTGAAGATAAAATGTGGTCAAAAATTCATGAAAACACACTTTTTGCCATCTTTGATATGCCCCCTCTTTACCATGACAACAATGATCAAGTAATGAAAGGTTGCATTTGAAAGGTTACTGCCCAATGAACATTCATACCGAGTTTTGTGTAAAACAGACCATCAATTATGAAACAATGGCTAGTTGAAGTTGCTGTCAGGTGCAACACTGTGAAAATCAGCGAAAATCATAAAGTCCCTGAGTGGTAAAAGGTTAAACCCTAGCATTCTCTATGAGCCGTGGGGCTTGAGATGTCATTTAATCTCAATATCGCATACAAGCCCCACAAAAACGGAAGCAACGTCTCCAAAATGACCTAAATAGTGTTGACGGGGAAGTAAAAGCTCATCTCAAACATAACAAACAGACTATCCCAGTTTAAAAATATTTCTTTAGTCCAAAAACTGTCTGAGACATTGAAGGTCCACTGTACAGCCTACAGTCGAACTTCTATAACTCGAATATCTTTGAGACCACTAAATTTGTTTGAGATAGGGATAGTTCTAACTCATGAGGTTTAAACATAATACCAAGACACGAGACATAAATGGGGATCGCTTAAGGGTATTGTTACGATCTTCTATAAAATAAATGAATGTTGTGTTTGCTAATTAGAGTAGAAGTAAAACAAAGATCAGGAATCGATACAATTAACTTACTCCACCCATCAAAGATTAAAGGGAAAAGAAACACAAACATTAAGCGACCAGACCATAATGAGGCGATTCTATTGATTACACACTAAAGGTATGTTGTGTGCTCATTAGAATCGCCTCATTGAGGCGATTCTAATGAGCACATACATCATACCTCAGAAAATAACTCCATAAATTATACTCAAAAAAATGGATATCTGGAAATATGGAAAGAATCCACTAGGGACTCAAGAACACGTTCGAATTATTAATGGAAAATGAGCCACCTGTGTTCGAATTATCGAAATTTCACTTTAGTACCATCCAGGCACACATTGCCTTCACTTCTGTTATACTTACTGAAGCCTCTGAAAGTTTAGTAATATTTGGCTTTATATAAAAGTCAATCCCCTTTGAATGTCCATCCAGCGTCAACCCACGGACTAGCAGCACTGTCAGTAATATGTACGGGAAAATTGCGGCAACATACATCACCTAAAATCAAAGTTTGGAACCTTATGATAACAAACCAGTGTAACGAATAGTATTGTTAACCCCACTTTATATACAGAACAGTGAAATTAACAAAGGTTACATTGTTCCATTTATTGTTTCGAAAACCATAGATTGTGTGCACATTAGAACCGCCTCAATATGGCGTTAGGTATTCTACTGACCACCCTCAATCTTTGTGGGAAGTAAAATGATACGAGGGTCATTTGTAATGTATTAATAGTAGCCGTCATGCGCAATAGTTTCTAAGATTTTGTGCATGAAAAATCTAACCTTTAATAACTTGACCGAACTGCACGATTTTTATGCACGCAGTGCGCTAGAGTGGTCATTGTAGATGACCATGTCTTTGAGACTGGGCGAAAATATGACCGAAAATAGCAATGCTAAATTAGATGTACTGCAAAGTGTGCACATTGCTAAACGTGTCGCCATTGGAGATCAAAGCCGATTTGGATAAAGTTTATAGTGAAAATGCAATGTTTGCTGATGAGTGGTGGTGGAACTTCCTTCAAAGACGGTCGACCACTTTCAGCAGTGCCAGGAAAAGAAATCGAGATTGTGAAAACGGCAATTGAAGAGGTAGCGCGGTACACTGTGGAAGAGATAGGGGATTAATATGGCATGAATTCGTCGACCGTATTTTATATATTGAAAGAAATGCTTAAGCTTAAGAAGGTTTATGCATGGTGGATATCCCATCTTTTGACACCTGAACAAAAGGCGGTAAGGGTAGATAATGAACTTCTAGCAAAATATAAGGATGCAGATCCCAGGAGACTCAGAGAAATAGTAACTGGAGATGTAACATGGCTGTAATTTTTGAACCCGTTTGCAAAGAAAATAATAAAGTCTGGGTAGGTGAAAATGGCGAAAGACGTCAAATCGCGCGGAGAAATGACTTCGATGCGTGTCATGCACGCTCTATTTTTTTGACTGCGAGGGAATTGTGCCCCGAGTACCAGTATTTGAGAACAAATAAAAAAAAATCATTCTACAGTGGTGGATCACAATGTTACAACCGCCCACGTGCAGTATGCGCGGTCTTCATATTCTTCATGATAACACCCCTGCACACAGATCAGACGTGGTAATCGAATATTTTGAGGAGTAGAACATTAAAACTTTACCACATCCTTCATAGAGTCCAACCCTGTGATTTCTGGCTCAGTCCATATATTAAAACATGTCTGCGTGGACCGCCATGCCTTAAATAGTGCGTTGTTCCAGTGTATAAACAGTGTACCACCAAAAGGACTTCACAAAGCATTTTAGAGTGGATATAAAGACTGGGAAAATGCGTACAGGTCAGGGTAAAATATTAAAGTGCGTACAGATGAAGGTAGAATACTCTACCTTGACCAATACTCTACCGTGACCTGTACGCACTTTTCCAGTGACTCGACTAGTTGAGCCTTATATTTACAAGCCGCGGCCACTATTAATAATTTCCAAACGCCCCTTGTAAATATATCACGTTTTTCATCAGAACAAAACTGTCAGTTTTAACGATATGAAAAAGTGCATTGTGTAAAAAAGGTCTTACCATGAAAACAGTTATATGTAGAAACGAAAAATAACTTGTGTTCTAAAAATAGGTGAATCTCACTATTACTTACTCAACGCGGTCTAACGATTTCGATTAATACATGTATCTCCATCACTAATGGTTG
Organism: Lucinisca nassula; assembly: GCA_963580285.1. Taxonomy (NCBI): domain Eukaryota; kingdom Metazoa; phylum Mollusca; class Bivalvia; order Lucinida; family Lucinidae; genus Lucinisca; species Lucinisca nassula. The sequence continues at coordinate 72,514,649 of OY757010.1, forward strand.
AATTTTTAAGCAACCACTGGGCAGAACTCTTTCCTATTAAAACATAAGCATATGTTAAACTCCTATTCCCTATAAACTGTCCCCAGGGTGAGGTCCTTGGTTACGGCTTAGGGGTAAAGAATTAGGTCATACTCACTTTAACAATAATAATAATAATAATCGCCCTTTTTTATAGAGGGTAACACATTTAGTACTAGTACTAATCTTCCACGTGGCCCTCTTTTCCTCGATAGGAACCAGTACTAAGCAATGTGGATAAAGTTTAGACTTTGACGTTTTACAGCAAAGATCTTTAAAAGTTCATATCTGGGCAACCATTTTTATTGTTATTTTTTCATTTCGTTTCATCACGTTGACAAGACAGTGTAATGAATACCCACTTTAAACCACACTTTGTACAGTGAAATCTGGGATTTACAAGGGTATACAATAATTGTTTTCTTACTTCTGCTTCAAAACACAGGTTATTGGTGGTACTCGTTAGAAACGCCTCAATATGTTTGGAGTGCAAATAAGAAAAACATCACCAGTGTGGTTAGGTAAACTGACTGGCATGATATTGCCTCAATAGTGTTTATAGATTTTCGGTGATGTTGTGCAAGAAAAAGAACCTAATACGGGGTTCTGTTGTAGATGGGGGTTCCTCGGGTTGGAAACGTCCATCTACAACAGAACGCCATATCAGATGCTTATAGAATACACCTTCATACAGCACTGTCAAAGAATATTGTCTCCCCCATTGATAAGATATTACCCTTAACCCATTATATGCTAGTGGACTCTTCCATTGCTGGACAAGTCCATTTGTCATTAATGGGGTGTCGGGTCTTTCTTTTTTTTTTTCTTTTTTTTTTTTGAATGTGTTCTATTTTTTATTGAAAATCATGTAAGCAGACAGTCTAGACCCTGATTTTGATCTGCTCTGTTTGCCTATGTCGCTCTTACTGATTTCCAGATAAGAATAGGCTCACATTTTTTCTGCAAAAATGACACTATTTTAGATATTGCATTTGCTACAACAGTACCAATTTCACCACTAACGAACTCGCCCATCGGGGCTTGAAGAAAAAAAGGTTTGACTGCATGATGCTTCCACGCAGAGCTGAAACCAACCACACATGAGTACTGGTAAACTGCTTAGAGGTTGCCCTTCCCAGGAAAAGTGGTGCGAGTCGGCCCGTCCACGCATATAAACTCAATTAGTGTCATTGGGCGGCATGGCTGAGATGTCATTTCATCTCAATGTCGGGTAAAAGTCCCACAAAATTGGAAGCAACCTCTCCAAAATGACCTATACAGTGTTGACGGGGACGTTAAACCTCGAATCAAACAAACAAAAACCACAAACGAACTCGTTGAGCTAACGATGCTCTGGACAAATGGGACTAGATGTATATATATCCCTTAAAAATTATGCATACTTTTCCTAGTGTCTGTACACCTTTTGTTAAGACGAGGAAAATGATTATCCAGGCTAGAAGGTTACATAGAGATACGTCCCACAGAACCATACCACTGAATTCGAGCCCCTCGGTCCTCTTTAGAACCCGGTGTCTGAAATTAAGGGTACATACACTTAAGGGGAATGGAAACACCTTCAGGGGAGACAACTCTTCCAAAAGTATTTTGGTCGCTCATGTCAAGAGGGGTCAACTCTTAAAGGAAAGAATTTGCTCCTGAGGAGCAAATTCTTTCCTTTAAGAGTTGACACATTTTCCCATCGGAAATTGAACAGGAAGTCCCGAAAGTTGTCTGCTTTGAGAAATGGCGGGGAAATGTGCTAGGTGTTCCCATTCACCTTAAATATTGTAAGGTTATTGCACTGATATCGGTGAATATTGTCCCTTGGTGAGATATCGAAGGACACTCGTAAGCTCGTCACCTTCGATATCCAAGTGAGTGTCCTTCAGTATCTCAACTCGCAAGCTCATGCCCTTCGATGTACTAGCGAGTGTCCTTCAGTATCTTAACTCGCAAGATCATGTCCTTCGATATCCAAGCGAGTGTCCTTCAGTATCTCAACTCACAAGCTCATGTCCTTCGATATCCAGGCAAATGTCCTTCAGTATATCAATTTGCAAGTTCATGCCCTTCGATATCCAAGCGAGTGTCCTTCAGTATCTCAACTTGCAAGTTCATGCCCTTCGATATCCAAGCGAGTGTCCTTCGCAAGCTCATGTCTTTCGATATCCAAGATCGCAAGTTCGTTTACTTTGAGATCTCATGTCGATTGACGACTATTCACCAAAATCAGTGCAATAACTCTTTTGTTATACAGCTATAAACAGTTTGCATCATTACATGTACCAGTACTCTGAGCCTTGGACTGATTCGTGTACAAGCTTGGTGTGCGTACATGTAACACGTCATCGGGTGCAACGTCGCCTGACGATAAAATTCGAGGACATCCGAATAAGCATACACTATGATACCGATTTAAAACAGCTCGATTGTTCGTCGGATCATTCAATAGCTAGAGGTTCTTACATAAGCGTTCATGTATTATTGAATTTATTAAACGAGTTGAGGAAAGGTGACAAAATGCGAGGCTTCGCCGAGAATTTTATCCCTTTTTCTCAACGAGTTTAATAAATTCAATAATACATGAGCAAGAATGCAAGATTCTATTTATCGTATGCTATTTTAAACGCATTTTATTCACATTTTTTGTACAAAGATGTTAATATTCCGCCATTAGCTTCGTTTAGGACGCAGAACATGCAACGTTATGGGGCGTAACTAACTAATTTGCATATTTAATCCTCAATTTATATTACATAGAGTTTATTTGTTTGTTGTTGTTGTTTTTTTTATCGATTACGGTGAAATAATTCACATGTGTTTTAATGCTTCCGAGTAAATAACGAGTGAGCGATAGCGAACTAGTTTTTTTACACGGAAGCCTTAGAACACGAGTGAATTATTTCACCGTAATCAATCAAAACAAAAAACAAAACAAAAAAAAAACTGTTTATTACATTTCCATTCATGTTATACCTTTGAATTTTCAAATTCATATAGATATTGTTTCAAATCGGCTAGTCATGAGTTTACGCTTCGATACTTTGATTAACATAATTGGACTTAGTTTTTATCGAAAAATTAAAAACAAAATGTAAAAAGTCCATCTGAATAGGCACAAAGTATGTAATTCTGGAGGCTGACTCCTTTTCGAGAAATTGGCGGAGCTTCTCCGCCACAACTTTCTCGCTGGATGTGTTGATCAAAAATAGAAAATAAAGAAGTTATCACCGAAAAAAAAATGCAGAAAAAATATATATTTTTTTTAAGCTGTGTATATGTTATTGGCAGACCAAATGCAATCGCAATTATAGTGAATTAGCTGGAATATTGAAATAAATATCGCATACGCTTGCAAACCCGAAATTCCATAATTTTGACGTGTTTGTACTTTGACTTGGTTACATAATGAATCAAATGATCAAGAGGCATAATATAAGGGTCCATTCTCGTATTTGAAAAGGTCTGGCAACAATCATTTCATTACGAAAACACACCTATACAAATATATTGTAAAAATGAACCAAATTAAGATTTAAAATTTGTTATATATTTCATATTTCTGCTCAAAATACAGATTGAGCGGACAAGTTAGAACCGCCTCATCGAGGCGGTTCTAACGAGTACCCACAATCTATATTTTAGAGTAGAAATAAGATTAAATAGGGTTTACCCCTGTAAACCTCAGTTTTTCTATATAAAAGTCGGGTTCAAGGGGGGCAATATAGGCATGTTTGCGTGATGTAAACATTTTTTGTCCAAAGAACAGAAATTATTATTGAATAAACCTGCATAAAAGCTCTCGACAAGTGCTTTTTCAAATATGGAACATTGTCTTTCATAACTTATATTTCAAAATAATGAAGCAAGATAAATTTTTAAGATCATTTTCTGTTTTTAAAAGCGCTTTTAAGAATATATTGTCGTTAATAAGAGCTGCCCCGAAAACGAAGCACTCGGGAGTCCTGTAAAAAAAACCATGACCATCCGTTGCAAAATTTGGCTCGAGCGAGGACTGAATCTATAACAGCGCGAGATACTTAGTGATTACTTAACTAAGAAATAACAATTATAATAATAAACCGTAAAGTGTCGTGTTCTTTCCAACTCACATGAAATATTCTTCGCTTGGTGTAGTTGTTTTGTTAACGTCAATCAATGTGCCGTCTGAAAAAAAAGGGATCGCTTCATACCTGACTTAAAATAACGAAACTTTAAAAAGCATTTACACCTGTGGACACAAAACTCTTCAAACTCCTATGAAGTACCTGTCAACGAGTCTCGTTGTATCAAGTTAGTTTGACAAGCAAATGTCATTCCTCAAAGTAGTTTAAAACTGGATTAAGAAATATACATTGATTGATCTCATTATGGCAAGCACTTTTTTTCCATTTTTAGGTTTGATTGACATTTGAGATGTATTCTGATTGAACAGTGCATGCATCTACAATAATATGTACAACGTTTTGTGTTTTGAATGTATTCTTGGCTTGCAGTTGGCTGACAGGATGTAAGGAAATATTGAATGAAACATCAAACCAAAATGAAATGAAGCCCATCAAAGTTTGAACTGATTTGTGTCCACAGATGTATTATCAATAAAAAGCGCTAGACTGAAGAAAACAACACTTCATTGATTTATACCTCAGTGATTCATGGTGACCTAGTTAAAAAGTAAAAAAAAAATCAATTTGGTAAATGTGATTTTTTTGGAGCAACTCAAACAGTATATATCCGTTACAAAAGGAAATGTTACACCATGGACTGTGTGATCATGGTTTCTCATTGGTTGCAGAATCTGTGACGGTTCCGACCCAAGTCTTTCACAAGATGGTTGGTGCCTAATGTCATCATATTAACAAGTCCGTGTAATGAAAACTCGCCTAAACCCCACTTTATACTGAGAAAAATTGGGTTTACAGGGGTATACATTATTTTGTTTAAATCTGCTCCAAGACATATATTGTGGGTACTTGTTAGAACCGCCTCAATGAGGCGGTTCTAAGAAGCACCCAAGCCTATGTTAGGTATTTAAATAAGAAAAATATCACAGATTTTCATGAGTCATTTTGGAGACATGAAAACTTTACCGCCGAAAAAACGAAAATTTTAAGATGAAAAATTGTGATATTCCTCTTATTTCTGCCGAAAATATAGATTGTGAGTACTCGTCTGAACCGCATCACCCCGCCTCGGTGAGGCGGTTCTAACGAGTACCACAATATATATTTTAGAGCAGAAATAAGAAAAATAAGGTTAACCCCTGTAAACCCCAGTTTTACTATATTAAAATCGGGTTCAAGGGGGTCAAATTTATATAGGCGTGTTTTCGCGATGACAAGAACAAATTTCAAACTGAATTTAACTCATTTGAGTATGAAAAATGTTTTAAAACCTCAGAGCTGTAGTACATGTATTGCACTTAGTCACATGGATGTGATATCGTTATATTATATTTTTGACCCTCTTTGGTTCTCTTACTGGTTTCTTCAGTGCTTGGGATGTTTGTCACTGTTACATGTAATCATTATGGTTTATCAACGATGAGATAATCAATATTCAGATATAGTTATCTTTATTTATGTAATTTATGCAAATTTATGTAAGTGTTTCAATCGACGATTTAAAATATCTTTGCAACAACCAATCCGATTTTCAAGGCGAAGGCAGTTTTGGGAAGCTTAGGTTGTCAGCTTTCATTATCTTCTGCTATGTTCAAAGCTCGCACTGATTACTGATTAATCTTATTTTCATTTTTTACACGTGCTTTTATGCAGCTGAATAAAATTAGTTCCAACAAAATGATATTAGAGCGAGTGAGTGTTTGACTTTTACGTCTCACCAATAGCTAAGGTTATATGGAGACGGGATCTCGATTTTAATACTCATCCGAAAGTCTGGAGAAGCCCGGGATCGGTCCTGCGACCCCTGGTTTACAAGGCGACTAGCATAACCACTACATCACGGAAGCTTCTACAATGATATTAGAACGACGCCTGTATATTAAATATTGGTTCGGAAACTAGCCATCAGGTGAACATGTCCGTGAAACGAAACACTCACCTACACTCCACTTTAAATACAGAAAAATGGGGTTTATGGGGTATACATTATTTTTCTTATTTCTGCCCCAAGACATAGGTTGTGTGTACTCGTTAGAACCGCCTCAATGAGGCGGTTCTAACGAGCACACACTACCTATGTTAGCAGTATAAATAAGGCAAATTTCACCGATTTTCATCATAAAAGTAGTGATTTTAGAGATGTGAAAAAATGCACTATATCGCGCGGGTGTGTCATCGTTATGATTTCAGACACCAATAAGTTACAGTACCTTTCCCTGATGGTCACATATATAAAATACAACAACAACAACATCGTCATCATCAGCTAGAAACAATATTAGGTATTTCCCCGCTTCAGGCTAGCAAAAGAAGATATTTGTCCTGCCAATAATTTCCAATACATAGAGGATCTTGCACGCGTGGTCATTTCATATGAAATTTATAAAACGAGCCTTCGGCCAGTTTCATAAGTTTCATATGAAATGACCACGAATGTAAGATTCTGTTTATCATCATATGACCAGTTTCAATTGGATTTATCGCCTTTAAATTTGACATTTTTTCCACAAAAATGCATGGCTGGCTGACATGGACGTCGCTATGACGTTACTTACTCTCGCCAAAGTGTTATTACACGTGTGGTCATACGAATGTTTACACGACGTTATCCACTGCTTATCATAGGACGTCGTTGATAAGCAGTGGATAACGTCGTGTAATAAAAATCGTATGACCACACGTGTAATAACACTTTGGCGGGATTAAGTAACGTCATAACGACGACCCTGTCAACAATGCATTTTTGTGGAAATTTTGTCAAATTCAAAGGCGATAAAATCCAATTTATAGTGGTCATATGATAAAACACAATCTTACACTCGTGGCCATTTCATATGAAATTAATGAAACTCGCCGGAGGCTCGTTTCATAAATATCGTTTGAAATGACCACTCGTGTAAGATCTTCTATTTATCAACGACGTCATATGATAAAACAAGAGGGTCATGATGGCCCTGACCTACTCACCTGAATGAAAGCTGTTTCAAAGCTTATGGAAATGAGGGATTCACTGCTTTAAGGAGATGTGGACCAAAGACTTTTATCTTTGGAGGCTATTTTTCATTGTAGTGGAATTTGAAGGTTTTCTATTTTTAGCTCTGGTGTCCATTTTGTTTAACAGAGCGGAACAGTTCAGGCAATTTTAAAGGAGGGTCACTCAAGGAACATTCCTGTGAAATTATTTTCAAATCGGGCCATATGCCTAGCAGGAAATGTCATTTAAAGGATTTTTTTCTATGTCTAGCTCTGGCGGCCATTTTGGTTAACGGAGTGGAACAATTTAGGTAATTTTGATAGAGGGTCACTCAAGGAACATTCCTGTGAAATTATTTTCAAATAGGGCAATTTGCCTAGGAGGAGATGTCATTAAAAGGTTTTTCTATTTTTAGCTCTGGTGGCCATTTTGTTTAACTAAGCGGAACCATTTAGGCAATTTTGAAAGAGGGTCACTCAAGGAACATTCCTGTGAAATTACTTTCAAATCAGGCCATTTGCCTAGGAGGAAATGTAATTTAAAGGCTTTTCTATTTTTAGCTCTGGTGGCCATTTTGTTTAACGAAGCAGAACGATTTTGGCAATTTTGAAAGAGGGTCACTCAAGGAATATTCCTGTGAAATTATTTTCAAATCGGGCCATTTGCCTAGGAGGAGATGTCATTTAAAGGTTTTTTTCTATTTTTAGCTCTGGCGGCCATTTTATTTAACGGAGCAGAGCGATTTAGGCAATTTTGAAAGAGTGTCACTCAAGGAATATTCCTGTGAAATTATTTTCAAATTAGGCCATTTGCCTAGGAGAAGATGTCATTGAAAGGTTTTCTATTTTTAGCTCTGGTGGCCATTTTGTTTAACGGAGCAGAACGTTTGAGGCAATTTTGAAAGAGGGTCACTCTAGGAACAGTCCTGTGAATTTCTTTTCAAATCGGGCCATTTGCCTAGGAGGAGATGTCATTTAAAGGTTTTTCTATTTTTAGCTCTGGTGGCCATTTTGTTTAACGGAGCAGATCGATTTAGGCAATTTTGAAAGAGGGTCACTCTAGGAACAGTCCTGTGAATTTCATTTCAAATCGGGCCATTTGCCTAGGAGGAGATGTCATTTTAAGGGTTTTCTATTTTTAGCTTTGTTTAATGGAGCGGAACGATTTAGGCAATTTTGAAAGAGTGTCACTCAAGGAACATTGCTGTGATATTATTTTCAAATTGGGCAATTTGCCTAGGAGGAGATGTCAGTTAAATGTTTTTCTATTTTTAGCTCTGGCAGCCATTTTATTTAACGGAGCAGAACGATTTCAACAATTTGGAAAGAGGGTCACTCAAGGAACATTCCTGTGAAATTATTTTCAACTAGTCATACTGATCATGTTTGCAAAATTTCAAGTTTCTATGTACAGTAGTTATTGAGAAATGTTTGACACAAAATAAAAATATACACTATTAAACAGCAAGAACTACAAAGGGAAATAACTCTAAAAGGCCTGACCCCTTGGCCCTTATTTTCTTTCCCACAATACAAGTAGTCATACTGATCATGTGTGCAAAATTTCAAGTTTCTATGTGAAGCAGTTCCTGAGATATCTTTGACACAAAATAATTGGCCAGTGCCATCACCTCAGCTGAAACAAGAACTACAAAGGGAAATAACTCTAAAAGGTCTGACCCCTTGGCCCTTAATCTCTTTCCCACAATACAACTAGTCATACTGATCATGTTTGCAAAATTTCAAGTTTCTATGTACAGTAGTTATTGAGAAATCTTTGACACAAAATAAAAATATACACTATTAAACAGCAAGAACTACAAAGGGAAATAACTCTAAAAGGCCTGACCCCTTGGCCCTTATTTTCTTTCCCACAATACAGGTAGTCATACTGATCATGTGTGCAAAATTTCAAGTTTCTATGTGAAGCAGTTCCTGAGATATCTTTGACACAAAATAATTGGCCAGTGCCATCACCTCAGCTGAAACAAGAACTACAAAGGGAAATAACTCTAAAAGGCCTGACCCCTTGGCCCTTATTTTCTTTCCCACAATACAACTAGTCATACTGATCATGTTTGCAAAATTTCAAGTTTCTATGTACAGTAGTTATTGAGAAATCTTTGACACAAAATAAAAATATACACAATTAAACAGCAAGAACTACAAAGGGAAATAACTCTAAAAGGCCTGACCCCTTGGCCCTTATTTTCTTTCCCACAATACAAGTAGTCATACTGATCGTGTGCGCAAAATTTCAAGTTTCTATGTGAAGCAGTTCCTGAGATATCTTTGACACAAAATAATTGTTTACGGACAGACAGACAGACGGAAAAGACAAAAACTATATACCCCCATGGCATACGCCGGGGGTATAATTAGGGCAATTTACCTAGGAGATGTCATTTAAAGGTTTTTCTATTTTTAGCTCTGACGGTCATTTTTTTAACGGAGCGGAACGATTTAGGCAATTTTGATAGAGGGTCACTCAAGGAACATTCCTGTGAAATTATTTTCAAATCGGGCCATTTTCCTAGGAGGAGATGTCATTTAAAAGTTTTTTCTATTTTAAGCTGTGGCGGCCATCTTGATTAACGGATCAGAACGATTTAGACAATTTTGAAAGAGGGTCACTCTAGGAACATTTCTGTGAAATTATTTTCAACTCGGGCCATTTGCCCGTAGGCGGAGATGTCAAGTTTTTCTATTTTTAGCTCTGGTGGCAGTTTTGTTTAATGGAGGAAAACGATTTAGGCAATTTTGAAAGAGGGTCACTCAAGGAACATTCCTGTGAAATTATTTTTAAATCGGGCCATTTGCCCGTAGGAGGAGATGTCATTTAAAAGTTTTTCTATTTTAAGCTGTGGCGGCCATCTTGATTAACGGAGCAGAACGATTTAGACAATTTTGAAAGAGGGTCACTCAAGGAACATTCCTGTGAAATTATTTTCAAATCGGGCCATATGCCTAGCAGGAAATGTCATTTAAAGGATTTTTTTCTATGTCTAGCTCTGGCGGCCATTTTGGTTAACGGAGTGGAACAATTTAGGTAATTTTGATAGAGGGTCACTCAAGGAACATTCCTGTGAAATTATTTTCAACTCGGGCCATTTGCCTAGGAGGAGATGTCATTAAAAGGTTTTTCTATTTTTAGCTCTGGCGGCCATTTTGTTTTACGGAGCAGAATGATTGAGGCAATTTTGAAAGAGGATCAATGTGACCTCTTGCCGTTGCTACATGCTAAATATTTAAGCTCTGGGCCCTGTGGTTTCAGAAAAGAAGATTTTTGAACCTTTTTTCCATTATGAGTATATAGAAGCTAAGGGGCCCCCGGGGTGTGGCCAATTTGGAACCCAGGGGCATGATTGACAGGAATTATGTAGGTTACCTCTTGCAATTGCTACATGCTAAATATCTACGCTCTTGGCCCTGTGGTTTCAGAGATGAAGATATTTGAAGCTTTTTTCCATTATGAGTCAATGGGAGCGAAGGGGCCCCGGGGCCTGGCCCATTTGGAACCCAGGGGCATGATTGGCAGGAATTATGTAGTTGACCACTTGTCGTTGCTACATGCTAAATATCTAAGCTCTGGGCCCTGTGGTTACAGAGAAGAAGATTTTTTAAGCTTTTTTCCATTATGAGTCTATGGGAGTGAAGGGGCGCCGGGACATGGCCCATTTGGAACCAGGGGGCATGATTGGCAGGAATTATGTAGGTGACCACTTGCCGCTGCTTAATGCTAAATAACCAAGCTCTGGGCCCTTCAGAGAAGAAGATTTTTGAAGCTTTTTTTTTCCATTATGAGTCTATGGGAGCTAAGAGGCCCCGGGGCGTGGCCCATTTGGAACCCAGGGGCATGATTTGCAGGAATTATGTAGGTGACCAATTGCCCCTGCTACATGCTAAATATCTAAGCTCTGGGCCCTGTGGTTTCAGAGAAGAAGATTTTTGAAGCTTTTTTTTCCATTAGGAGTCTATAGGAGCTAAGGGGCCCGAGGTGTGGCCAATTTGGACCCCAGGGTCATGATTGGCAGGATTTATGTAGGTGACCACTTAACAATGTTACAAGCTTAATATCTAAGCTCTAGGCCCTTTGGTTTCAGAGAAGAAGATTTTTCCCTTTATAAGTCTATGGGAGCTATATGTTGCCATGGCAACCAGAATTCCAATCTGATCAGCCCAAAAGCCTTTTGCAGCCTTTCCCCCTACCTGATGATGCTTCACATGAAATTTGATCAAGATTGGCCATGGGGTATTAGAGATATACTTATTTGAAATTGTTTACGGACGGACGCACGGACATTCTCACAAATGGATACTTATGTGGCTATTTTGAGCAAGATTGATACTTAGGTGGCTAATTTTAACCACATAACAGACCTTTTATGTGTCTAACGGAATAAATCGCACTTTCTCTCATTGACTTACATTGATTCTGTCCAAGTTCATAGCCACCTATCTATCCATTTGTGTGTACGGACGGACGCACGCACGACGGACAAAAAGTGATCCCAAAAGCTCACCTCGTCACTACGTAACAGGTGAGCTAAAAATATCAGTAAGTAGAACAAATTGTAAACTGAATTTAACTTACTTGGGTATGAAAAATGTATTAAACCTCAGAGCTGTAGAACATTTACAGTACCATTCTGCTTGTGTGAAATCTGGAAATAGTCCTTGTCTGCATAGTATAGTCCCTTCGGAAGCAGGTTTTCCAGTGTGGGTTATACTAGAAACCAGAGGCTTATTAACTTTCTTATTCCTGGGTGGATTTTGAAATTACTTGGCAGAAATATTAACCATCATGAGACGTTGTGTTGCGCGCAAGACCCAGGTAGGTACCTCCAAGGTCAAGGTCATACTTAGCGGTTAAAGCTAAAAAAGGAATTTTTTCGTGTACGGTCAATAACTTTCTTATTTCTCGAAGGACTTTTTAAAGTAACTTTGCAGAAATGTTCACCTTCATTAGATGATGTGTTGCATACAAGACCCAGGTCAATACCGCCAACGTCAAGGCCATACTTAGAGGTCAAAAAAGAGGAGACATATGTGTTTTTGTAGAAAAACAAATTCTGTTTTTTCTTATTTGTGTTCCAAGTTATGGTTGTGGGTACTCGTTTGAACCGTCTCGTCGAGGCGGTTCGATGACGCGGCTCTACAGGGCACCCGCAATCAACGTTTTAGGTATAAAAAAGAAAAAAAAATCCGATATTTTCTTCAGACAAATAATCGATTTGGAGGTATAGAAGAAGTATACTATGTCATGGGAGTGTTATTATGATGAGAATATAAGAATCTGATATGGGTGTGAGGGGTGGATAGAAAAAACCGTCCCAAGGGTCACTGACCGGCATCACGAGGCTTGCCGAGTGATGCCGGACAGTGATCCCGAGGGACGGATTTTTCTATCCACCCCTCACATCCATATTGGATTCTTTTTCTTGCATACCTTCCATTTCTTAGCGCGGAATTTCAATGCTGCAGTCACTTCGGTTACCAACGTCCGCCATATTGTGTTGACACTGCAGGAATGTTAAGTGACGTCACGGATCGTGCATGACGTCAACATTAACGACGGCGCACACAAGGTCGTAATCAACCAGTGCATTTATCAAATACGCGATTATATTCGATTTTGGGTCGGAACACCAGGGTCAGAACATAAATTTCTATCCCAGGGTAAAATCGCGGATTTCCTTGTCTGGTGTGCAAGAAAATGCCATTTTATAGAAAATATAGCCCATAAATATGAGCCGGGGCACAGCATTTCCTACAATTTAATTGTGTGCCCATTGAAGACTCAGATCAGCCTGCGCATCCGCGCAGTCTGATCAGAGTCTTCATTGTGCACTCTTAGAATAGCTAAGAGCCCTATGCTCTTTCATGCAGCAAGGGAAATCTCTGGTCAGACTATATGGATGCGCAGGCTGATCTGATTCTCCGCTGGGCGCACATCATCATGGCATATTATAGGAAATGCTGTACCCGACTCAACTATGTTATGTTTAAGAAACTTACTACATTCATCGAAGAGTCTAGTCCCATTCTCCCAGGGTGAGGTAGAGTTTATATCCATGGTAGAGTCCCTACAGAAGCAGGTGTTCCAGTCCTGATCACAGAAAGACCAAGGAAGTGTACTCGTCATGGAGGCAAAGAAGTAGAAAATGCAGTAAGCAACAACTACGTTGTAGTAGATGATAATGCAAGCGGTTATAAGAACAACGCTGATCCCAACACCTGAAGAGATAATGAAATAATCATCATGAAAATATAATTCTGACCCCTAGAGCCCCACTTTTATGCTGTAAAACTGGGGTTTAAAGGGGTATACATTATTTTATTTATTTCTGCTCCAAAACATAGGTTATAGGTACTCGTTAGAACAGCCTCAGTGAGGCGGTTCTAACGAGCATCCACAACCCATATTCACACTGGTCAAAACATACGCACAGGCTAAGTAGCGGTCGCATAGGATTCGTATTTTGGACGCATAGGCTTCGATGAAAAATGGCGGCTGACAGTTCGTCGCTGCAGGTAAGAAACTGATTTTACGTTAATCTAACTGTTGTATAGCGTTGCCCAATACTGACATCTGCCTTACGGACCACTTTATTAATGTGCGGCTTCGTCTGTTGCAAGAAAAAGTTTGAAAAACGGAATATGGAAAAACAGACAACAAAAGAAATTTGGCATTCAACACAGATTCACCTGTATTTTCACTTTGGTCCGGTCGTCCTATGTAACTACACGTTTTTGCCTAGTGTTCTGGCCGATAAATTGTGAATAACGATAATGAAATCTAAAAGCAAATATGTAACTTTCGCCACATCTTTTGCGAAAAAGAAAAATATTGATATTTCGATACAACGCACGTAGCTTCGTTACCGATTTCAACGCAGAGGCTGCGAACTAAATTTGAAAGCCCTGTATTATGTAGAATAATAGCGAATAATATCAAATTAATATCGAGAAATCAGTCAACCAGCGTTAGTTGGTGATGCTAAAGACATTCTGTATCATTTATACCGAACACATTTTCAGTCTCAGCTATGCAAATACTACATTTTGATTCAAATGCACAAAATCTGTTAGTATTATTTACACTACCGTTGATAAACTTGGTAAGTCTTCGTCAAATCTGTTAAGTATTTAGCCAAATTATATTTGCACTGTATGAATTTCTGTCGTGTTTTTTTTTATTACAACGCACGTGGCTCAGGTCCTATGTTAGAAGTTTGCGACCAGAAAATCTTTAAAAGTGGCCATCTCACCCACTAAAGCCAGTATGAATTTGACACATAGGAAGTTGAAGCGTTATATATCAAGATAGCGAGCAGCGATAACATGAGTGAGTGATTTTTTTTTTTTTTTTAGTTTTACGTCCCACCAACAGCTAAGGTCATACGGAGACGGGACCTCGGTTTAAAGACTCATCCGAAAGTCTGGAGAAGCCCGGGATCGATCCTGCGATCCCTGGTTTACAAGGCGAGTAGCGTAACCACTGCACCACGGAGGCTTCTGAGCGATAACATGAATTGGCCAAAGAAATCAAAGTGTAGCCGGGTTTAGGCTAAGTTTTCAAATGCTCCTATGTTATGATACAGAATGTTTTTCCATTATGATAACATACCCGTGCGACACTTTGTATTTGTACATCTCAAAAATGGCTACACTTCAGATTAAAATCCGTGATTTTTTTCTTATTTATACCGCAAACATATGTTGTGGGTGCTCGTTAGAACCGCCTCATTGAGGCGGTTCTAACGAGTACCCGCAACCACGAGTACCCGCAACCTATGTTTTGGAGAAGTAATAAGAAAAATAATGTATACCCACGTTAACCTCAGTTTTCTCTATATAAAGGGGGTTCATTTCACTGACTTGATAGAGTAAATTCTGCTCTGTTCATAGCAAAAAAAAAAAAAAACGTGGTGACGTCACTGCATACATTGAAAATCACGAAAAAAGGAAATAATGAAAAAAAAAACAACGGAATTCTCGATTTCGCCGTATTATGTTATATCTGACGACACTGACTCGTAAGTAGAATTAGAAAAAGGATTTTTGGAGTACAGAAGATGTATAAGACAAGGAAGAAATGGGCATCACGTGAACAAGTCCGTGAAATGAACCCCACTTTATATAGAGAAATTTGGGGTTAAAGGGGGTTTACATTATTTTTCTTATTACTTCTCCGAAACATAGGTTGTGGGTACTCGTTAGAACATCGTCAATGAGGCGGTTCTATCGAGCACCCACAACCTATGTTTGCGGTATAAATAAGAAAAAAATCACGGATTTTAATCTAAACAGTAGCCATTTTGGAGATGTAAAATGCACTATGTCGCACGGGTGTGTTATCATAATGGCAAAACATTATGTAGTATAAATTAGGAGCATTTTAAAACTCAGCCTAAACCCGGCTACACTTTGATTTCTTTGGCCAATTCGTGTTATCGCTGCTCGCTATCTAGGTATATAGCGCTTCAACTTCCTATGTATCAAATTCATACTGGCCAACACAGGGTCTTGAGCCACGTGCGTTGTAATAAAAATACACGACAGAAATTCATACAGTGCAAATACTATTTGTCTAAATACTTAACAGATTTGACGAAGACTTACCAAGATTATCAACGGTAGTTTAAATACTTGTAACTTGGTAGATTGTGTGCATTTGAATCAAAATGTAGTATTTGCATAGCTGAGACTGAAAATGTGTTCGGTATAAATGATACAGGATGACTTTAGCATCACCAACTAACGCTGGTTGATTGATTTCTCGATATAAATTTAATATCATTCGCTATTTTTCTACATAATACAGGGCTTTCAAATTTAGTTCGCAGCCTCTGCGTTGTAATCGGTAACGAAGCTACGTGCGTTATATCGAATTATCAATATTTTTCTTCTTCGCAAAAGATGTGACGAAAGTTACATATTTGCTTTTGGATTTCATTATCGTTATTCACAATTTATCGACCAGAACACTAGGCAAAAACTTATAGTTACATAGGACGACCTGACCAAAGTGAAAATACTGGTGAATCTGTGTTGAATGCCAAATTTCTTTTGTTGTCTATTTTTCCATATTCCGTGTTTTTTTTTCAAACTTTTTTCTTGCAACAGACGAAGACGCACATTAATAAAGTGGTCCGTAAGGCAGATGTCAGTATTGGGCAATGCTATACAACAGTTAGATTAACGTTAAAACAAAGTTTCTTACCTGCAGCGACGAACTGTCAGCCGCCATTTTTCATCGAAGCCTATGCGTCCAAAATACGTAGCCTATACGACCGCTACGCAGCCTGTGCGTATGTATTGACCAGTGTGTATATTTGGAGTAAAAAAAGGAAAATATCACAATTTTTCATCTTAAAATTTTCTTCTTTTTTTTTTTGGTACAAATTTGTATACAGAACCGCAGTGATGCGGTTCTAACCCGCACACATATGTAAATTGTTTATTTATTTATTTATTTATTTATTTATTAATTATTTATTTATAAGGAACAAGTTTCATTTATTTCAAAGAAACTACAGAAACAATTCTAACAACTACCCACAATCTACGCCTAGATTTAATGTGCACCCTTTATAAACCCCATTTTTCTCTATATTAAGTGGGGTCTATCAGAATGTTAATTACATGGAACTTGTTTTCGTGATGGGATGTGGGATATAGGGATTATCCGATATGGCATTTTTTCATATCGAACCCCATATAAGCCCGAGACTCCCATATCAGGCCCTTGTCCCGAACGCTGATATGAGTCAAGGACTGATATGTGGTATGATCGACCCCCTTCCATCGGGGCTTTAAGAAATATATGGGCTGCATCATGCTTCCGCGCAGAGCTGAAACCGACCCGCACACGACTAATGGTAAACCGCTTAGAGGATCTAAGCCTGCCCAGGCAAAGCGGTGCGAGTCGGCCCGTCCATGCTTTTAAACTATATTGGTTTCATTGGGTGGCAGGGCTTAAGATGTCATTTCATCTCAATGTCGGGTAAAAGTCCCACAAGATTGGAAGCGACGTCTCCGAAATGACCTTTACAGTGTTGACGGGGACGTTAACCCTCAAATCAATCAATCAATGTGGTATGATATGCAAAACGCCATATTATATTCTCTCATCACGAAAACACGACTATATAATTTTGACCCCCTCCAACCCCACTTTTATATAGAAAAACTGGAGTTTCCGGGGGTATACCTTATTTTGCTTATTTCTGCTCTAAAATAAAGATTGTGGGTACTCGTTAGAAACGGTTCTAACGAGTACCCACAATCTATATTTTGAGCAGAAATAAGAAATATATCACAATTTTTCATCATAAAATTTTCTCTTTTTTTTTCGGCGATAAAGGTGGCAATGTATTTGCATAGGCGTGTTTGCGAAATGTGTTTAAAGGTGCATTATTGAGCTATCCGGAAAAAATGCTTCCAAAAATAAAATACATATAGCCGGTATTTTTCTTTAAAACAATACAGATGAATGCATTTTATGCAAAAAATGCGAACAATTATGATGACAGGTAAACGAGTTTGAGAGGGATTCCCTAACTAGGTTTCGAACACTAGTTAGATCTATTTTTAGTTCGTGACAAAAATACAATCCCCATATATGACGTTATGCGACGTTCATTTTTGGCCTTGTTTGCTTAGGCCATGCCTGAATGGGAAAAAAATATGACGCTGAATACCATGCCATAAGTAACGACACCAGAGACGATACTGTTACCATGTCTGTGTAAAGTGACAGATTTATTTTTAGAACAGAAATTCCGAACACATGTTCAGAGCGAAGGTTAAACACGAATGAAAACGACCATTTTCACAAAGTTCTGAAGCTGTATTTGGCTCCAAAAGTGTACACATGACAAAGGAGTAAGCATTGAAGATAGAAACCAGAAAAAAAAATTGAGACCCGGTAGCTCAATAATGCACCTTTAAAGCTCTTCTTACAAGCACTTGTTTTAGGAAACAAGAAATATCTTTAAAAAAGATATGCGGCGTAGATTTAATTGGAAGGTTGTTTAGAAACCAGTGCTTCAGCTGAAGTGCACGACCCGCCGGATGCTTTTAGCTTGATGAGTGTTACCATATATGGGTATGGCGGCCATTTTGGTCATGTGACCTGGACCTAAAACGGTTCCCCCAATAAATGCGCCTTATCGTAAGGAGCAAAAATATATCTAATACTTTAGTACTGTATTCTGAATCTTTTGCAGGATAAAATGAATTCTCACTTTTCCAATACAAAAACATATGTGTCAAAGTTTGACCTAGGCACAAAGAAGGTCAAGGTCAACCCAGGGTCACCATTTTAGCAATTTATGATGGGCCTACGTCCCAGATGTTATTTATCAAGTTTCTGGAGAAGACTATTTTGAAGGGTTTTTACCATATATGGCTTGGCGGCCATTTTGGTCATGTGACCTGGACCCCATGAGCAAATTTTGGTTTCCTCCATCCCATAGAGGCTCCATATGAAATTTGACCTTAATCGGCCCAACGGTTTCCGAGGAGAAGCAGTTCGAAAATTTTCACATTTTTCGCCTCGGCGAGGCTATACTAAATGGAATGTAATATTTCGCAAGTTCATTGGTTAGACCTCATTGATACTATCAGTATGCCAAAAATTGTTTAAATATTCCAAGAAGTTAAGTCACTATCACCAATTTTCACAAACGGGTTACGGACGGACAGACAGACAGACCATATATGGCTTGGCGGCCATTTTGGTCATGTGACCTGGACCCCATGAGCAAATTTTGGTTTTCCCCATCCCATAGAGGCTCCATATGAAATTTGACTTCAATCGGCCCAACGGTTTCCGAGGAGAAGCAGTTCGAAAATTTTCACATTTTTTCGCCTCGGCGAGGCTATACTAAATGGAATATAATATTTCGTAAGTTCATTGGTTAGATCTCATTGATATCTATCAGTATGCCAAAAATTGTTTAAATATTCCAAGCGGTTAAGTCACTATCACCAATTTTCACAAACGGGTTACGGACGGACAGACAGACTGACAGAATGACACGGTGATTTTAGGGCACTCTTAGAAAATCAACCGACTTCAGTCGGTCGCTTTTTCTGCGGGTCGTGCAATATGAGCTACAATAGTGACAGCAACAATTGTCTAGCTATGAACTGGTTTACTGTATTCAAACAATTCAGATGTCACGCGAGGAAAAATAGCTTTGCAGAGGGCGGTGTCCCGCCTGTTTGAGCTAAGGTCAATGTAAAAGGTCAAGGTTAAAAACATGACCTCATTTCAAGAGCATATGATCTCAAATATATGCACAACAAATAAGAAAACGTTATCATTTACTGTTTTTGAACACAAATTCTAGGGTTCACATTTCGGGTTGTCGCTATGGTGAACGTAAACGCATAGGCGGACGAACAAACGGACGAGCAGACAGACGGACGGAAACTTGATCTTATGTGTACCTAATTAAAACTCAAATTACAATTATTCCTTTTCAGAATTTATATAACATTAATGATATTCGAAAATGTCCATTTTGTGTTAAAATGGAGGACATAAAGTATGCTGAAGACAAATGATACACTGCAACTTTTATTTAGCATATATTGTAAATTAAACATCTGTCAATTTGTAATGCGATTATTACATGTTTTTGTCATGCTATATCTCTTTATTGGTTTCATTGGGCAACAGGGCTTGGGTGTCATTTCATCTCAATGTCGGGTAAAAGTCCCACAAACTTGGAAGCAGCGTCTCCAAAATGACCTACACAGTGTTGATGGGGACGTTAAACCTCAAATCAAACAAACAATTCATTTCGCAGAAAATTCTTCCTTTCGCGAAAGGAACCTTCCTTTCGCGAAATGGTTCCTTTCGCTATATAGACCAACCACGTGAAATTAGGTCAAAATAGCTATTCACCGCAGCAGTTACAGAATTCACTAGAAACACAATTATACATATGATGTATGGTCATCAAAGGACAAGACGGTGAGCAAGCCGAAACTGTATATATTTTTCATTCATGTCTCACATAAAAAAAACGAAACATTTCCTAGGTTAAAACTTCAGTAAACTGTCGTACTTTTGAGTAGATTTATTTATGCAAATCATTGACCAATGAAATGGTCATCTCCTTGGACATGTGGTTTTATTGACCAATGGAATAACGAAAAATGTAGGACAAAAGCAAAACCATAACGGCTACGCCGTAAAAAGCATATGGTTATACTTTTTCTTTCTGTTTATGTATACACAGAACCAACCATATACATTCAAAAAGAAAGAAACAAATTTAAGAGTGAAAATCTTTTCCATTTTCTTTACCCATGTTATAAGTGCAATCCCAAAATGTGACATGACACAGGCCATGTTTCATAATGTGACATCAGGCCCCGAGGTTATAAACTATTTTCATGCTCAACTCACTTAAGCATGAAATTTGTCCTGCTTATAAATTTTAAAATGCCAAAATTCATGAGAAGACAAATAACATTCTGTGCTGATCTGAGCAGCAAAAAGGTCTCTTTCATTTACATTTTAATATTTATGAGCATTATAAATTTCATGCTCAGCTGAGTTGAGCATGAAAATAGTTATTTAACATCGGGGCCTGATCTGTGCCTACACTGTTTGTCAGAAGTTGTGTTGTGAAAGGAAGACGGCCGAAAATTGTTACGTCAGAGGCGTGATAAAGGGTGTGGGGTGTGATAAAAAGTTGTGATATGGCATCACGTGTTTGCGCAATACCTAACGTGATACGTGCTCGGTTTCAACGCTCGTATGGTATATTAAAAACATAGTATTTTGTAGTATGTCATAAAATGAAATCAAGACTCCTGCATAGAAACACTTATTCTTACATGCTTTTCAATGAATGATAGAGATTTATCAGTGAAATATAAATCGATATTTTCACTGTTTCAAACAGTGAAATACGATTTTTTATTTTTCACTGTTTGGGACTACTTTTTTCTTCAAATCTAACTCTAATTTCAATTTTATCTTTGTCAGATAACTGAACAATACTGAAATGTGTTCTAATTGACGCATAGCCCGTTCATGTGTGACGGGGACGTTACTGACGTCATTTATGACGCTGACGTCACGTCTTTTGTCGCGCGACGTTAGACTTGCCAGCAACTTCTTTGGAAAACTACTCTCTCAATTATTTCATTAATCATTCATAATAATACCATCCCAGGCCATTTCTCAGGTGCAAACTTTCAGTTTACACCCAATAGTATACCCACTAAACACGATGGACACCACTAAATTGACGCGAAACGAACAGGAACAAAGATAATTTTCTCCGAATGTGAGCGACACCATTAAAGACGCTAAATATTGCCTTTTGAAGCATGTAAGAAACAGAAAATTTGATTTTTTCAGTGCAAGATCAAATTTTATTTCACTCATGAACACCAAAACTGCTATTTTCACTCGTGGCTACGCCACTCGTGAAAATAACAGTTTTGGTGTTCATTCGATGAAATAAAATTCGATCTTACACTGAAAAAATCAAATATCCTCTATTTCGGTGTTTTGTGTCATGGTTTCTTGATTTTACGTTAAAAATATCGCAATAGTACGGAATCCGGGAAGGGACATTCAATTTGAATTTTAATATGTTGTGTCAACAGGATATTAAGCAATACGCTGCGCGCATTGTGCGGACAACATTGTTTATATTGTGCGCACAACATATTAACTTGTGCGCACAACATATTATCTTCAGTCTCGCACAAGATAATATCTGGTTCACACGAATTAATATCTTGTGCGCACAAGATATTATCTTGATCGCACATCATATTATCTTGTTTGCACAACACAGATCTAGGGAAGTTGTGCGAACAAGGTATTACCTTGTGCGAACAAGATAATATCTTGTGCGCACAAGTTAATATGTTGTCCGCACAAGGTATTAAGTTGTGCGAACAAGATAATATCTTGAGCGCACAAGATATTATGTTGTCTGCACAAGATCTATGTTGTGCAAACACGATAATATGTTTTGCCAACAAGATAATAAGTTGTTCGCACAAGAGAATATATATTATGCGCACAAGATATTATGTTGTGCGAACAAGATATTAAGTTGTGCGTGGAATATATTACGTTGTCCGCACAATATCTATCTTGTGCGCACAAGATTTTAAGTTGTGCGAACAAAATATTATATTGTGCGCACATACTAATAACTTGTGCGCACAGGATATTATCTCTTATCTCTTGTGCGAACAAAATATTATCTTGTTCGCACATATTAAAAAATGCATGTACCTTCCATGATTCCGTACAATAGTTCTGAACATTACCTTTACAGGCCGGGTTCACGAGCCAGATTTTTAAAGGACCAAGACTGGCGAACTGTCCAAAACATAACTCCATGAAGAATAAGGGTATTCCTAACACAACTAGGCTGATAAAATATGGTACCAAGAATGCGCCTGAAAAACAAAAGAAAGACAGAGGAATTGAAAAATGTGAAATAACATTTCACTTAACGAACGCGATATCCCTAGAATAGATGTATGTGCATGCGCGTAGTCTGATCAGAGTCTTTGCTATTCTTATTAGCCTTCTACATCCTCCGGGCTTTCCGAGGAGAGATAATGGAAAACATTACGAAAACATGCCTATACAAATTCATTGTAAATTTTACCGCCGAAAATCGAAACTTTTAGGATGAAAACTTGTGACTTTTTTCTTATTTCTGTTCAAAATATAGATTGTGGGTACACGTTAGAATCGCCTCATCGAGGCGGTTCTAACGGGTACCCACAAACTATATTTTAGAGCAGAAATAACAAAAATGAGGTTTACCCCAGTAAACCCCAGTTTTACAATATAAAAGTGAGGTTCAAGGGGGTCACAATTATATAAGCGTGTTTTCGTGATGAGCTGGTGTAAACCTATTCCGGTCGCATGAATTTGTATGTTTTGGCATGCGCAGACGAATATGCTTTTACCACACATGTTCATCGATGAACATCATATTGCATTGGTGTGTGTAAAATGTTCCTTTACCAAGGTGAGACAACCGCACTGTCTTTGGTGCGAATCCTGACTGCGTCGACGCAATCAATATTTCTGCATTTCAACCTTTCAAAGACTTTGATTTGATTTTGGTAACCTAGACCTCATTTTTCGTGAAATGGATGAAAAAGTTATATTTATGGTGAGGCATCACTAAACCCCATTTTATATAGAGTAAACTGTGGTTTACGGGGGTATACATTATTTTTCTTATTTCTGCTCCAAGACATAGGTTGTGGGTATTCGTTAGAACCACCACGATGAGGGGTTCTAACGAGTACCCACAATCTATATTTGCAGTATAAATAATTAAAATATTACGGATTTTCATCAGAAAAGCAGTCATTTTGGAGATGTAAAAAAAATGCACTGTATCGTAAGGGTGTGTTATCGTAACGATGCAATCGGAGACCACGTCCAGAAATAGAAGGTATGAAAGCTCTTAACCCTTATCTTGCTGTTCACGACAACCTTATCTTTGCAAACAGTGTAGATCCATAAAGCCATCTGATCAGGATCTACACTGTTTGGCATTCGGTTTATAAATTTGTAGCAATATTTTACCTCAAGTGATTTGATTGGTTGATAGACAGAAATGGGTGTGACTTAAATGAATATTCAGCAAGATAAGGGTTAAATGGTGTGAGGGGTAGAAAATCCATCCCTCGGAATCACAGTCCCGCATCATTCGGCAGACCTCGTGATGCTGGATCGGGTTGTTTCTAACCACTCGCTCATTTCCTTGACAGTTTCTTATGCTGTAAGAGTTTCGCATGTGAATAAACAAGAAAATTATACAAGCTAGAGACGAACTTGAATGACGCGAATACTTTGGGACCAGGAATTGATTGGTTGAGTGGGTTTAAATACACGTTAATCACTATGATTTTTGTTTGTTTGATTTGATATTTAAAGTCCCCGTCAACACTGTTTAGGTCATTTTGGAGACGTTGCTTCCAATTTTGTGAGACTTTTACCCGACATTGAAATGAAATGACATCTCCAGCCCTGTCGCCCAATGAATCCAAAAGCATTTATAAGCATGGACGGCGCGACTCGCACCGCTTTGCCTGGGCAGGCTTAGATCCTCTAAGCGGTTTACCAGTACTCATGTGCGGTCGGTTTCAGCTATGCGTGGAAGCATCATACAGCCGGTCTATTTCTTCAAGCCCCGATTGGCGGGGGCCTTAATCATTATGAGTGATTTTGTGTTGGGAGAAAAAGAGACAGAAGAGATAGTAGAGGAGATGAAAGAGAGAGAGAGAGAGAGAGGTTGAGAGAGAGAGAGAGAGAGAGAGAGAGAGAGAGAGAGAGAGAGAGAGAGAGAGAGAGAGAGAGAGAGAGAGAGAGAGAGAGAGAGAGAGAGAGAGAGTGGGGGGGTGGTTTCAGCTCTGCGTAAAAGCATCATGCAACCCATTTATTTCTTCAAGCCCCAATGGGCGGGGGAGGGAGTCAGCCATGGTAAACGAGCCATCGGTGTTGTTTGATTCCTTGAAGTCTCATTGTACGAATCCATTCACACGTAACATGGGTGTGAGTATTTAAGAAATGAATGCAATTTCTTTAATGTTCATCGAATTATGAACAACATTGGGTCACGAAGTGTTCGGGGTTCACATGATTCGGGGTTTACATAAACTTTGCTCGTGACCCGATGTCGTTTACAATTCGATGAAATTACCTTTATTACTTATATTCACATTATTTCCCATCCATCATATGACAAAAAATTCTTGTTTAAGAGCTAAAATGAAAGAAAAAAAAAAACAATTCTTACATGCTTATCAATGAATGATAGAGATTTATCAGTGAAATATAAATCGATATTTTCACTGTTTCAAACAGTGAAAATACGATTTTTTAATTTTCACTGTTTGGGACTACTTTTTTCTTCAAATCTAACTCTAATTTCAATTTTATCTTTGTCAGATAACTGAACAATACTGAAATGTGTTCTAATTGACGCATAGCCCGTTCATGTGTGACGGGGACGTTACTGACGTCATTTATGACGCTGACGTCACGTCTTTTGTCGCGCGACGTTAGACTTGCCAGCAACTTCTTAGGAAAACTACTCTCTCAATTATTTCATTAATCATTCATAATAATACCATCCCAGGCCATTTCTCAGGTGCAAACTTTCAGTTTACACCCAATAGTATACCCACTAAACACGATGGACACAACTAAATTGACGCGAAACGAACAGGAACAAAGATAATTTTCTCCGAATGCGAGCGACACCATTAAAGACGCTAAATATTGCCTTTTGAAGCATGTAAGAAACAGAAAATTTGATTTTTTCAGTGCAAGATCAAATTTTATTTCACTCATGAACACCAAAACTGCTATTTTCACTCGTGGCTACGCCACTCGTGAAAATAACAGTTTTGGTTTTCATTCGATGAAATAAAATTCGATCTTACACTGAAAAAATCAAATATCCTCTATTTACACGCAGTTTTCCTATTGACAGCGGAACAGCGTCGTTGGCGCTATATCGTCGCCATCGTCCAATCATATTGAAAAGAACCATTTTTATATATTTACATTTCCAGTGTAAAGTCTAATGTAAACCTATAGAAAACAATTGCGTTCATACTTCCATGAACGCATCGAATCACATGATTTTCAGTGACGTTAAGTGACATCATTCTAAACCATTGTTCTCTACGGACGTTGATGACGTCAACGCTGCTCCGCTCTTTGTAGAAAAACAGCGTGTAAATGTTTTTCAGCTTTAAACGTTTGCCATACAAACATTTTTTTTGCCCAGTGATGAGGGGCAAATAATGTAAATATAAAAAGTAAACTTAATTTTTCTGCTTTTCATAAAAGTAAGAACGACAGTGGGTCGTGAGCAAAGTTGACATGAACCCCTTCGGGTTCATTTACTTTGCACGCGACCCACTGCGTTCATACTTCCATGATTTTTATACATTATCATTCTGACTTTTTACTTTTAATATCATCATAATTATTCTTGCCGTTTAACCATTAACCGTTTGACGCTTATGACCCACAAAGAGGGTTGACGCGTCGTTAAACACGAAATCATCATCATCATCATACTTCCATGAACTGCAGAAAAAATAAATTTCATTTCTTAATTCAACGTCAATGACGCCGCGTTCACTGACGTCGCGCGAGTCAGTTTGAACAACACTGCTTCCCGGTTTTGTTTTGTTTGTTTGTATTGGAGTTCAACCGCCCAGTCAATACAACTTAAGGTCATTTTTGAGCCGGTCAGTTTACCTATCCACACGTTTCCTAGGCAGGCTTATACGTAAGCGGTTAACCAGTACAGTGCAAAATCTCTCGCCAGAAACTAACAACTGCCCTTCTTGAATCAGCGGAAGGGAGAGAATGACCGTAAAAAAGATTTCATGGTCAATCTCCACGAAAGAATGCTGCCGACCCGGCAGGTATCGAACCCGCATCCTCCTGATCACCAGTCAGACGCGCATCCGACTCCCTCCCAGTTCTTGAATATCATGAATATAGGGGTTTTCTGTAAATGCACTGATCAAATCAATACATGTCAGCAGTGAAAAAGAAAACGTAATATCAAATCCTATGAGACACAGTGAAGCCAACACCAAAACGGCTTCAACATCAAAACGGATAGCCCTTTCTAGAAACTATTCAATGTGTTGTTTGTTTTAGTTTCACTCCAGCTTAATTTGATATTTTTCATTACCTCCTCCATTCTTGTAGCATAAATAGGGGAATCTCCAGACATTACCCAGCCCCACTGCAAAGCCAACCATAGTAAGAACAAATTCAATTTGGTTTCCCCAGTTCCCGCGCTTCTTGGCCGCTTCATCGCTCTGAAAAGAATACATATTCATGGAGGATCTTACATGAGTGGTCATTTAATATGAAATTTATGAAACGAGCCTTCGGTGAGTTTCATAAATCTCATGTGAAATGACCATCAGTGTAAGATACTGTTTATTATACATCGATTTTAAATCGGATTTTATCGCCGAAGAAGTTCGGAAGAATTTGAATAGAAAACATTTAAGGGGAATGGGAACACCTGGCATATTTTTCGCCATTTTTCAAAGGGAGACAACTTTCGGGGCTTCCTATACGCTTTTCTCTGAGCCTGGAAAAGGGAGCAAATTATTTCCTTTAAGAACTGACCATATTGACATGGGAGACAAAAACACTTTAGCAGGAATTGCCTCCCCTGAAGGTGTTCCCATTCCCCTTAAGAAATGCATGTTATTTATGGAGTTGCTACATACATGCATGGCGCTTCAAATGAATGTGACATGCCTTAAATGCATTTTAACCTGAACATACTTTTCAATGTGCTTGTATGGAAATTTGTCACTTGGGTAGGTTAATCGACGGCTTTACAGTTGGAAATTTCCTTTTACGGCGACGAGTCAGCGGAATTTACGGCGACGCGTGAGCGGAGCCGTAAAACGGAATTTGCGATCGTACAATTGACATTACCTCCCTAAATGACAAAAACCAATGCAGTTATCATCATTCTGCTTACTCAAAGCGGCGAGCGTTGCGAGCTGGCTGCGTAAAACCAAATGCAACCAAATGAAAAGCGACTCTACATGATGACGTCGGGTTCGCAAATTTTTGACGTTATCCATCAAACGTAGCGTTACATATGCAAGTGCGTAAGAATTTTCATTATACATGTATATCTTGGCCACAAACATCTCTATTCAGTCAGTAGCTGTTTGTCCCTATAGGACACAGAATACATTTAACTCTGGACTTCCTATCTTATATTCGATCCTCCCAGCAGGGTCCTGACCTAATTTTACCTTTTTGTTGACATAATGGATATAACTTTGTAACATTGTGTTGTTTGTGGCAAAGTCATGATAAAACCAACTTTTAAAACGTGATTGTATCATTTTTAAATTCTGTGTTACTTAAAAAGGATAAAATAATAATTGTTTTGCTTTCTCCTACGGAACCCGGGAAGGGAATGCTGTTTTTTAAGTTGTCTGCACAAGGTAACTTCTTTTTGGCACAAACATGTTGTGCAGACAACTTAACCCGTGTCCTGCTGAGCCCGGATGTGCCTTATCTTTGAAACAATGTAGATCCAGATCAGATGGCTTCTGAAGAAGCCATCTGATCAGGATCTTCATTGTTTGCCATCCATTAAATGAATTTGTTGCAATAATTTGCATCAAGTAATCTGATTGGCTGATAATCAGCAGTGGGTGTGACATATTTAAATATTCAGCAGGACAAAGATTAAAAATAAAATCAGCATGTCCCTTCCCGAGTTCCGTAGGAATACGTTTGTTAAGATTTTATACTGAGAACTGACGAAGCACTTTACAGATACGCCACGCCCATGTTTCAGATGCCGACACATCTCCATATGGTATACAAACAAGTACTTCTTGTGACTCGATAGTTATTATCCGTGATTAACCCTTTTTGTACCAAATGGAATCGTCCTCCTTATATATAACAGAAGTCCATTTCATAATTTAGAGGTGTTATGTTTTCTTCAAAATTGGTTTGGAAAATGGCTTTACCTTTTGTCAAACAGTGTAGGCCCTGATCAGACGCCGCGTTCTGCGGCGTCTGATCTGGGCCTGCATTGTTTGCCAAAGTTCCCCTTTAGGGGTTTCTGGTACTGAATGGGTTAAGCCGCATTCCTCGGGTGGATGGAATCAGAAGAGACCTTGGCATTACTGAAATGTCCTGTGTAAATTGAGCCGAGACCAAGAAAAATGTGTCTTCAGATTTGTATGCACAACACTGACAAATTCTGTTTATGCGGTTCCTCCTTTGTAGTAGGCCTATCTCTTTTGAGGTGGATTCATCGGGTGTTTTGAAGACTTCAGAGTTTTCACGCCTGCGAAGCAGCAGATGTCTTCAACACACTCGATGTAATTTCGCACTCGAGAAATTTCTCATTACGAAAACATGACTATACAAATACATTGTAAAGTTTACCGCCGAAAAAAACGAAAATTTTAAGATGAAAAATTGTGATATTTTTCTTATTTCCGCTCAAAATATAGATTGTGGGTACTCGTTAGAACCGCCTCGATTTTCTTATTTCTGCTCAAAATATAGATTGCGGATACCCATCAAGGCGGTTCTAACGAGTACCCACAATCTATATTTTAGAGCAGAAATAAGAAAAATAAGGTATACCCTTGTAAACCCCAGTTTTACTATATAAAAGTGGGGTTCAATGGGGTCAAATGTATATAGGCTTGTTTTCGTGACGTGATGTTTCCAACACACCCGATGAAATATTTTTGGTACTTATCAAATAAAAAGTAAATTCTCTTCTTTTTTATACGTGACTTTGACCAAAAATGTAGTCCGGGCTGCTACTGTTGAAATAAAAAGTATTTTTTTTTTTCACAATGTGAAAATATCATATCTTTTCACAATGTGAAAATGTCATTTTTTTTTTTTCAGATATGCATGCTTTCACTGCTAAGTTCAAAACAACAGTTTTCAAAGCTATTGTCGCTTCTATGTAGTATATAGAGGATCTTACACGAGAGGTCTTTTCATATGGTATTTATGAAACGAGCCTTTGGCGAGTTTAATAAATTTCATATGAAATGACCACTCGTGTAAGAGTCTGTTTATCACATGACCACTTAAAATGGGTTTTATCGCCTTTAAATTTGACATTTTTCCCACAAAAATGCATGGTTGGGTTGACATGGACGTCGTTATGACGTTACTTAATCCCTGCAAGGTGTTATTACACGTTTGGTCATACGATTTTATTGCACGACGTTATCCACTTCTTATCAACGACGTCATATGATAGTTAACGTTACTATCGATTCTATGAAGTAATCAACGAAACTGGCGCTTCTGTGTTGTATTCAGCGTTTCTGTCGCTTCTTATACTGTCGCTTTTATATATGTATTCAAAGTTATTGTCGTTTCTATATAGTAATCAACGTTACTGTGGTTTCTATTAGTGTCGTTTCTATGTAATATTCAACATTACTGACGGTTCTAAGTAGTATTCAACGTTACTGATGCTTCTTTATAGTAATCAACGTTACTACCACATCTATGTTGTATTCAACGTTATTATCGATTCTATGTAGTATTCAACACTACTGATGCTTCTATGCAGTATTCAATGTTACTGCCACATCTATGTTGTATTCAACAGCATTGTCGTTTCAATGTCGTATTCAACGTTTCTCTCGCTTCTATGTAGTTATCGGCGTTACCGGTGCTTCTTTGTAGTATTTAACGTTACAGTCAAATATGTAGTCTTCAACGTTACTTTTGCTTCTATGTAGTATTCAACGTTATTGTCGCTTTCATTTAGGATTCAATGTTACTAGTGCTCAGTCTAGCTATATAGATCATTGAGGAGAAGAAGTCATTTTAAGTTGTGTATATTTTTTAGTTCTGGTGGCTATACATCACGAAATTATTTTTTTATGATGATGCCTTAAAAGTTCCCTTTGACAACACAGAGCTGACTTGTTGACACTATTGAGCACCTTGTGGACATTGAGGGTAAGGTCCTAGTGCACCAGATGGAGATGAACCTCTCAGTCTAACTTATAACTTATCTATGGTGACAAAGAGGAGGGAGGGGGAGAGAGAAAGAGATCATCAGAAGCTAGACTTATGCGTCAGTGGTCCCCTTTGACAATGCAGAGCTGACTTGTATGTCACTATCTGGACACCTTGTGGAAATTGAGGGTCAGGTTCTAGTGCACCACATAGAGATGAACCGGCTCAGTCTAAAATAAAATGCCCCCTGGTGACAAAGGGGTTTAGGGGGTGGAATAGCGGGGTG
The DNA here is from genome assembly GCA_963580285.1 of Lucinisca nassula. NCBI lineage: Eukaryota > Metazoa > Mollusca > Bivalvia > Lucinida > Lucinidae > Lucinisca > Lucinisca nassula. Next base: position 72,545,601 of record OY757010.1, read on the forward strand.
AATTAATTGGCATCCGAAGCTAGATTTTTGGGTTGGTGTTTCCCGTTGACAGTATAGAGCTGACTTGTATGTCACTATTTGGCACCATGTGGATATTGAGGCTCAGGTTCTAATGCACCAGACAGAGATGAACCGGCTCAGTCTAACTTGCAATACCTCGTGGAGACAAAAAGCGGTTTCTAGTACTGACTTTTACATCACCTTTACCCAGTGCTAATTCAGTTTGACACACCTCTATACCCTTTGCAGACTTCTCATGATGTGTTTCTGAAAAATTACCATGTCCCGGGCCCGAGGTCTTTAAAGTACGTCATAGGTCAAGATCAAAATGTTTGTATGAATGGAAATCCCTTGTCTCAAGGAACATACAATCCAAATATGTAGGCTCTGTCTGAAACAGTTCAGAAGTTACGACCAATGCTATTTTTTCTTTAAAGTAGGTCACAGAACAAAGGCCAAAATGTTTTGTATGAGTGCGAAGCCTTTGCAACAAGGAACCCACATGCTAAATATAAAGTCTCTATCTCAAACGGCCCAGTAGTTACAATAAAGTAGGTCACAGGTCAAGGTCACAGGTCCAAATCTTTCATTGAGTAGAAATCCATTATCACAAGGAACCTACATGCCAAATATGAAGGCTCTATCTCAAACGGACCAAACGTCATGATAAAGTAGGTCACAAGCCAAGGTCACAGTTCAAAATCGTTTGTATGAGTGGAAAGCAATTGTCACAAGGGACCTATATGCCAAATATGACGGATCTATCTCAATTGTTCAAAAGATATGATAAAGTAGGTAAAATGTCAAGGTCAAAGTCATATGTAAAAATATTTTGTATGATCGGGAAGCCATTGTCACAAAGAGCATATATGCCAAATATGAAGGCTCTATCCTAAACGGTTCAAAAGTGATAATAAAGTAGGTCACGGTCAATGTCAGAATCTTTTGTTGGAGTGGGTGGCCCTTATCACAAGAAACCTACATGCTACATATAAAGGCTCTATCTCAAACAGTTCAAAAATTATGATAAAGTGGGTCACAGGTCAAGGTCACAGGTCAACAGTTTTGTATAAGTGGAAAGCCCTTGTGACAGTTCCTTAAGTTATGACACCACAAATGCCAAATATGAAGGCTCTATCTCAAATGGTTCAAAAGTTATGATTAAGTAGGTCACGGGTCAAGGTCAAGGTCACAGGTTAATTTTTGTATGAGTGGGAATACCTTGTCACCAGGAAAGTACATGCCAAATATGAAGGCTCTTTCCCAAATGGTTCCAAAGTTCTGATAAAGTAGCTCACAAGTCATTGTCAAGGTCAATGCCACAGGTCAAAATCATTTGTACGTGTGGGAAGATCTTGTCAATGAAGGTTCTAACTTAAACAGTTCAAAAGTTTGACCGATGTTATTTTGTTAAAGTAGGTCACAGGTCAAGGTCGAAACATTTTGACGCCACATAACCCAAATTCAAACTTGCCTGAGATATTGTAAAAACGATGATTCTGAGCAAGTTTGTTGATAATTCGACCAAACGTGTGGTCTCTAGAGTGCTCATAAGGATTCCATATGATTTGACCTACTGACCTACTTCTTGACCAGACATGATCCATATTCAAACCTGACTGAGATATTGTCAAGATGATCATTGATGATTGGACCAAAAGTGTGGCCTCTAGAGTGTCAACAAGATGTATCTACGAGTTTACCTACTGACCTACTTTTTGATCCGTCATGACATGTATTCAAAGTTGGTCGAGATATTGTCAAGATGATTATCTGAGCAAGTTTGATGATGACTGGACTAAAACTTTCGCCTCTGGGGTGTTAACAAGTTTTTTTTCTATGATTTGACCTACTGATCTACTTTTTTGACCAGACATATTGCAAGGGTGATCATTCTGAGCAAGTTTGATGATGATTGGTCCAAACCTGTGGCCTCTAGTGTTAACACGGTTTTTCTATTATTTGACCTATTGACCTTCGTTTTGATCTGAAATGACCCATATTCGAAATTGACAGATATTGTCCAGATGATCATTCTAAGCATGTTTGATGATGATTGGACAAAAGCTGTGGCCTCCAGAGTGCTAACAAGGCTTTTCTATGATTTGACATACTGACCTACATTTTTATCCGACATGATCCATATTCGATCTTGACCGAGATATTGTCTAGATAACCATTCTGAGCAAGTTTGATGATAATTAGGCCAAAACAGTGGCCTCTAGAGCTTTAAAAAGGTTTTTATAAGATTTGACCTACTGACCTACATTTTGATCTGACATGACACATATTCGAACCTGGCTGAGATGTTGTCACGATGATCATTCTGGGCATGTTTGATAATGATTGGACTAAATTTATGGCTTCCAGAGTGTAATAAGCTTTTTATATGATTTGACCTACTGACCTACGTTTTGATCCCACATGATCCATATTCGAACTTGACCGAGATATTGTCTAGATAATCACTCTGCGCAAGTTTGATGGAAAACTGTGGCCTCCAGAGTGTTAACAAGGTTTTTCTATGAGTTGACCTACTGACCTACTGACCTACTTTTTGACCTGACATGACCCATATTCGAACTTGACCGAGATATTGTCATAGTGATCATTCTGAACAAGTCTGATCATCATTGGACTAAAACTGTGACCTCTAGACTGTTAAAAAGAAAAGTTTTTGCCCACGAAGCACGACGACGCCGGACAACTCACGTTCACAAAAGCTCACCATGACCTTCGGTCAGATGAGCTAATAAATAAATAAATACTAAATTAATAAGTAAATAAAAAATTTCAGAAAAATAAAAGTCTGATATTTTTCATATTGCTGGGCAAAACATTGATTGTGGGAACTCATTAGAACCGCCTAGTCGAGGCGATTCTAACGAGTACCCACAATCAATGTTTTAGCAGAAATAAGAAAAATAAGGTATACCCCTATAAACCCCTGTTTTACTGTATAAAATTGGGGTTAAAGGGGGCAATATTATATAGGCGTGTTTTCGTGATGCAACTCCAAACTCCAAGCCAACTTCATACGCTTTCAACAAAGTCTTTCTTTGTGCATATTTAAAGGAATTTTCCGTTCGATAGTAAGGCAATAGCGATTAGAAGTTACACATTTGGAAAAATGTAAGGCAATAAAAGACGGCCATTTGTCATGCCATATCATCTAACCTTGACGGTTTGAGTGAATAAGTAGCACTTAAAAGTGTTGCGAAGTTGAAGTGAGAATTGTTGTTGCGATAAGGGGTGTGGACAGTAAACAACGTCCACTTGTAATCAGTAAACATGCTCGATTACTTTGATCGCTATGCATTGGATGGTAATAACAATAATGTAACAAGCATAGCGTTTACAAAACGCTAGGTCCAATTAACTGTAAATGTCTAGAATTATATCCCAGAAATATGTTTTGTAAAATTTGCTGTCTCCGGGAAATTGCAGTCTGGCACTTAGTGATACTACTAGACCGTGTGCGTTTCCATCCTTGCCTGGTACTTGTGGACCTCATCAAACCATTGCGACGTGTTATGTTTGTGACAGCTGATTGAAACCATCCTGTCTAAGCGCTTATACAAGTCCAAACGTCATGACGATACAGAAAATAATTAACATGCTTAACATATTGATATGGTTCTCAATGAGAGGCAAGTGTTTTTTTTTAGCTCACCAGAGCCGAAGGCTCCTGGGGAGCTTATACAATAACAGTAGCCCATCGTGGTCGAGAGTTTGTAGATGCATATTTTATATTAGCCTGTACAAATATCACAGCAAGTATGGGCTTGCACATATGTGATAGCAATTCTGTGCCGGAGCCCTGCCCGTGGGCCACTTTTTGTGTGGAAGCTTATACTTGTTATGGGCCTCTTTGTCTTGTACAAATGTGATAGCAAATCTGTGCCAGAGCTCTGCCCGTGGACCTCTTTTTCTTTTTGCTTGTTCTGGGCCTCTTTTGTTTCTTTTTGTGAAAGCTTATATGTGGGCCCAGTCAAGCGATTTTGGTACGTATCGCCTATGCGAGCAGCGAAGGTTCAGGCGAGCCTGCGCATTCGCGCAGTCTCGCCAGAACCATCGCTGCTCGCTCATACAAGCAGTGAATCAAGAGGAACCTTCAGACAGAAAGCCATATCCCTGGCCCCTCTGAATGGCTGGGCATGCGCAGTTAAAATTTATCATGACGGAATGCTCGAAGACACAAATTCGCTTGGCGGGGCTCATGTGTTGTTGCATAATAAAAAAATGGCTGTACTTCTGTGCTAAATTCTAAGTATGTAGTGTCTGGCGTAGACAAATACGGATCAAAGAAATTATAATGCTATTCCACAATACAGTGAAAATCCGCTAATCATGAGCAAGATTTAATTAACACTTCTCTTGAAATATTTCAATAATTCATTCGTTGTATTTACTACATCCAGTGTCCTCTAGCGTGCATGTGTGCGTGTGCGTGAATTACATGTAACACTAATTCTTCTTTTCAAACGCATTTAAAAAGTTTCAGTCATTCTTTCTTTGTATTTCCTGCATTCAGTGTCCTCTAACGTGCGTGTGTGTTTGACGTTCCACCAACAACTTAAGTCATAATAATTTAGACGGGACCTCGTTTGAAAGACTCATCTGAAAGTCTGGAGAAGCCCGGAATCAAACCAACGACCCCTAGTTTATGAGGCTAGTAGCTTAACCATTAGCCTACACCACATATGCTTCTAGTGCCCTTTAATAAGAAACCGCATTTAAAACTGTTCAAAAGTGGCCTTCAAGACCACTTTTGAAAAGTCCCAAAGGTGGTCTGAATAAAGCAATTTCACTGTATACATTTGTCTAAGTTTACTGGATACATCTATATTTGTTGAGGTTTTACGCCCCCGTCCAAACTATTCCGGTCATTTAGGATACGTTGCTTCCGATTCTGTGGGGCTTTTACTCGACATCGAAATGAAGTGGTAGCTCAAGCCCTACCACCCTAAAGAACGGCTTAAGGGACTGTTCGACTCTCACACTGTGCCTGGGCAGGCTTAGAACTGCTAAGCAATTTACCAGTTCTTAAATGTCCGGTCGATTTTAGCTCTGTGCGGACTCACCATGCAATCAATTAACCCCTATCTTGCTGTTCACGACAACTCCTGTCTTTGCAAACTGTGTAGATCCAGATCTACACTGTTTGGCATTCAGTTTATGAATTTGTAGCAATATATTACATCAAGTAATTTGAGTGGTTTATAGACAGAAATGGGTGTGGCTAAAATTAATATTCAGCAAGATAAGGGTAAAAAAGAGGGAGTAGATAAAGTACTACTCGTGTCAAGAAGGGAAGTTATGAGTTCCAGGGGAAATAATGCGCACTGTATTGGTTAAAGTACTGAATGAGTATATGCCAAAGGGCGTAGACAAATACGACACGTGCTACTCGTGTATACATATACGCCAAAGGGCATAGACAAATACTCCAAAGAACTACTCTTGCATAAGCCAAAAGGTGTAGGCAAATACGGCAAAGAGTGTAGACAGTCCTGCTCATGTGTACGGAGGAGAGCCTTTACAAAGTACTGCTCGTTGGAACGTCAGCGGGCATACGGCAGAGGGCGTAAACAAAGTATTGCTCTTGTGTTAGACAGAAAACGCTACGTCTTGCTCGTGTTTTCATCGGATGGTGTTGAATAAAGTACTGTGCATGGGACTGCCAGAGCGCGTAGACAATGTACTGCTCGTATCGAGTGAATAACAGAGGGCGTAGACAAAGTAGTACTCATGGTAAGCCAAGTACTGTTCGTGTAAACGCATTTTATCGTTTTAGTCGGGGATTTGAAATTCGTAGCACCCGTATTTAAGGAGTTTAATGCACCTTATTTTCTCACACTTAACTATGATATGAATTTATTGAGAGGTCTCTCAGCATCTTGAAAATGGAGTTAGAAAATCAAAAAAGTGGAGAAAAAGACATAAAAAGGGGAGATAAATGTACCTACCCTCTTTTTTTATTTGAACAGCCAAACAATTCCAAACGAAATTTCCTCTGAAACTACAAGACCAAATGGAACCAAATTACATGTGAAGCCGCCATGGGATTGAAGAACAAATATATATAATGAATGTCTGGGTCACATGACCAAAAAGTCCACCATGCCCATATATGGTAAAAACCTTTGAAATCGCCCGATCTCAAGAACCAATAGACCGATGGCCTTGAAACTTGATATACAGTATTGGGGACCCGGTCCCTTTCATATTTGTTCAAATGATGACATTTGGTTGACCTTGACCTTTCTTACGTTAAGGTCACATACGGTCACTTAGGGTTTTGTATTGCAAAGACAGGATTTTCTGGTTCTGTTGTAGCTTATGACACCAGAGTTGATATTTGTATCCAGCTAAATGATCCTGGGGCCATAAGATTATATATTTCTATTATTTTCAAAACTGCTGTGCTAACTGATACCAAATTACATATAATGATTCAGTGTAGTCGAGAAATCAAAGTTTGTTTGAGGGATCTGTGTGATTGTCACACCAATATATGGCCAAAAGTGATTTTGAATACTGCATCTTAGGAAATACAAGACCTTGGTATGCAACATTTTGGACTTTAGCTCTGCTGAGATTGTTCAAAGCTGACATTAATGTATGCGACGGCAACAAAAAACAATGGTTGATTTAAAAATAAGTTGGCAGCAATGGTCATGCGATTGGCCTCTACTAAACCATTATGGTCGATTAAAATAAATGGCCACAAAGGGTGGGTTAATTTATGCCCACTTGAGCTCTGGTGAGCGTAGTTGCTCATGGGATCTTGTTTATAACTTTGTGTTCAGGTTAGTTATTAAAAGTCGCGTAAGCTTGATGGCAAGCGTAAACCATATTTAATTGGCGTTGTCATACAGCATACAGAGTTTTCTGCTTTACTGATTGCGCTTGTTTGGTTATCTTTTATTGCTTAGCTGCATTTTCCAGCCTTCATAAACCATTTATTCGATAACCAGTGGTATTGGTATGAAAAGTAGAAGTAAAACAAGGATCAGGAATTGATACAATTAACTCACTCCACCCATCAAAGACACCAAAGGGAAAGAAACACAAACATGAAGCGACCAGACCATAATGGAAACCTAAACAAAGGAAGGCCATAAGGGCAGTTACTTTCCCACAAAATGGCCATCTAAAATCAAAAGACCAAAGTGATACACACAGTAAGTACCAAACAACAACATAAATAAACCGCCACGGAAGAACCGCCTTGGAACGGTCAGTGGAAAGAATTCCACTGGGGGGGCTTAAATCGATTTTACGTGGCAACAATCCTCTCCCTTACTTCCGTCGCGATTTAGACAAATAATTTGTTCAGTCCGCATGAAGACCTCCTAACTCATCATTGCAACATCTCCGTGCACACAAATAATCAAAGAACCACAGAGGTGAGACAACGGTGAGGACTCCACAGCAAGAAACCATTGAAATGCTGGAGCAAAAGAAAACCAACAGTTATACTCCGATGTTACCATGGCAGCAATGCCGCTGAAAGACAACAATGTTCAGTGACCCTATTTCAGTCAGAATGTCGTCCAGTATTTCATAATTGAAGGAAAGACGTATTTTAATCAGTTTACGCCTCTGAACAATCCAGCCTCCTTTTGACTGAAGGTCTGCGAAATGTGTCTGCAAACAAAAAAGAATCATCATATAATATTTGCATTGTAGAATGACTAAATTTAACTATCAGCATCTAATTCTCCAACTGCGGATTTGATATACTTCAGCTCATTTGCTGATTGAATGACTCTGGTTTTGGTTGATCTTTTGGCAAATATGCGCAAATTGTGGTGACCAAGTTACATGAAGATGCAGAAAAGGTCAGTCGAGAGTCTGTGTTGAACCCGATGTGCCCACCCTTCTTGACAAGAGTGTAGAAGAAGAAGCTTGATTTACAAAGGAACCGTTACATTTATTATACCAAACATTGTCGCTGTTCAAAATATCTGACCTATAAGGTGTCAACTTGAAGTTAACCTTTCATTCAGTTCCTTCCATAAGTACGAATGCATTTCCGCCAGAACGCCTGAAGGTAGGTGCCTGATGCTCTTGTCTCTGGTAGGGCTAACCAGAGCCTAACTATGGGTTTCCTTTGCTGAAGCATTCTAGCTATTCCATGCTGTTGAATCGTCGACGTTGTCTCATCTCATTCGTTTGATTTTATGTTCGCGGAGATGTTGCATTGATGAGCTAGAAATCCATTATGCAGACTGAACAACTTATGGGTTTTAACCAAGACAACCAATGATGAGGATTGAGGCCACCTTAAATCAATTAAAGTGTCCATCCCGAACCCCAACATCCGTAAAACTTCTTACTGACCCCATTCCAAGGTGTTTTGAATGGGAGGTGCGAGGTATTTTGTATAGGTTCCTAATCATTGCGTACACTCTGTTTGTCAAATTATGATAACTCCTGATGGCTTGACATAGAAAGCCCTTTTGGCAAATCTGTATGGGACAATTGGGGTGGTTGGGTGAGGCAAAGGTGGCGTTACCTTGCGTCAATAGGGCGTCCAACTGATATTGGCTTACAGCTGGACAAGACCTGCTGTTCTTTGAACAGGTAATGGTAGAGGGGGAATACTGTTATTTCTTCTGTTTCTGCACTTATATTTATTTTCCTCTTTCTCTTCTGTCCCTCACTTTCATCTGTTCTACTATCTCTTCTATCGCTTTTCTCTGGGAGAGGACACAGAATGATCAACAAGGGTGGCCGTGCCTTTAAACCCAAACAATCAATATATGGGACAAATATCAGTAAAAGGAAGTAGTGAAAAAGTAGACGAAGAACAGGTTAATTAGTGCATCACGTGAACAAGTCCATGAAATGAAGACCCCTAAACCCAACTTTATATAGAGAAAACTGGGATTTAAGGGGTAAACATTATTTTTCTTATTTCTGTTCCAAGACATAGGTTGTGGGTACTCGTTAGAACCGCCTGATGCGGCAATAACGAGCACCCTCAACCTATGTTTTGAACATTTATAACAAACATATCAAGGATTTAAATCAGAAAAGTAGCCATTATGGAGATGTGAAAAATGCGCTATGTCGCAAGGGTGAGTTATCGAAATGTGTGACAAGAGACACAGGATAATTAAGAGCTAGTGGCGAATAGAGGGACAAGGTTATCGAAGGCAGGTTGTCTAATGAAAAGGTAGAAAGTAAGTGCAGGTGACATCTTAAGATGCACGTTTACAGGAAGAATGTTTAAGGGGTGGCTTTACATTACATTAAAGCTCGGTTACAATTTATTTTTAATCGTGCGACTTACCAGAAAATAAGGCACCCGGTAAGATTTCAATAGAGACCTTGTAGTGGCCAGTAACATTTACGTGTTTAAAATATAATACTGTCGACGTGAGTTTGGGAGCCTTCAGCACAAACTGGAAATTTGGATAATGAATCTTGGAATATAAATGTATTTATTAAATGTTGATAGATTCAAGTCACCAGTTTAGAGAATCACTAGATAGTTCATCGCTGACAAATATGCTTGTTGATGTATATTCCCCTCACTAAATAAAAACCAGAAGGAAATGGTCACCAGTAATTTTTCAAAAATATATCTGTTGGCCCCTGTTATGATTCATCTGTGACCAGCCGTAAAATAATTTATTTTATGTATGTTTTAATATGGATTTTTATCACGATCTGTGAGACAGCAAGAAAAACCAGCAAAAGGGTCCATAGGTATCTGAGTCCCTTGTTCATGCCCAGATTGACACAGAGTCATCAAGTTTCACATGCATGTGCAAAAATAACCGCCCTGTATACTGACGAAAAAGAAATTGTTTCAAAAAATACTAAAAATCCGTTAGAGCAAAAAATGTGTAAAATTTACCAAATTTCTGGGGGTAAAATTTCAATGGTCAAAATTTATGGTAACACCGGATGTAGTTACGTCATATTATGAATTTTGGTATATTTGAGTATTGACAAATATTTTGGTTGATGCAATAAATCAACATTCAGTTGGAAGCGCAAGCTACACATAACTAAACTTAATCCAACTATTCCATTCGCATGGGGGTGGGTGTAAAGTCATAGAGTTTTTAACCCCTTTTCCCCACCAGATATGCTAAATAATCACATGTCACATAGGTTAGGCTTCTATCTCAATGAAACAGCACAAACAAAGCGTGAAAATTTTGGGTGCATTAAATGTTCCGAAATCTGGTCTCAAATCCCGGACTATTTGAAAATAATGATATTTTATGGATTAAAATAATTCCTATCCATATAATATTACTTTCCAGCGATTTTGCTAGACGTTGCACAACCATTTGAATGACCTACGGTGGTGTTCAAGTATGATTAAAATACAAAAAGAAGGAAAACGAATCCACTCTACTAACCTCAATATGCCCTACTGGCCCAAAGTATCTGTGGGTAAACCAGGTTATATTACCATATAATATGTCATGGGTCCAAACCACACGCTGGCTCCACAAATAGAAGCCCATTTAAGCTTCAGGGGAGCAGTTCCTCAATCTCTCTTCCATCGATAAATGCATGCTTTCAACGTCTTACGCATTGACACGACGTAAGCCATATAATATGGAACAGTATTTAGGTAAAAACTCAATTATGCAACATTGAGATTGCAATATGCAATTTTGATATTCTGTTATGCTATATTTATGGAACAGGATTTAGGTAAAAACTCAATTATGCAACATTGAGATTGCAATATGCAATTTTGATATTCTGTTATGCTATATTCAGTTACAATTGTGCAAAATATTCCGCTTCTGCTTCTTCTAGTTCTCATTATTCTCGTTAAGTGGCGCTGTGATCGTTTTTCCGTAAACGTCCGCCTGTATTCGGAAGATACCAAAAAGAATCTGCAAGCGTATCGGTGACACGGAGGAGTGAAAGAAACGAGAGAACTATATTTTTGGCATAAAACGGACGATTTGGGGACATTACACCCTTGCCGATAAAATCATTTACACATAATTTTTATTTTATATGTCAGACCAGGAATCAGCTTTGCTGTGTTTGTTTTGTGTCCATGTTTTATCTAAATATATCGCAAATGTGTTCAGGCCATTGCACCTCTAAAATATAAATTTGTTGTAAATACTTATAATAATTTTGTATGGCACAGAGAGGCTCCTCTCCAATGTCGTGTAAACCTTGGTGAGACTGCTCCTTTATGATCACCTGAAACATAGTTACAACTCTCTTTTGTGAAAATGCTTTCAGATGAGAAACGACTTACGTTCCCTCTAACATTTATTTCTGATTTAGGGCATATCCAACGGAATTCTAAAACTAGGCATTTTGGTTCTGTTATTTGATTTGATGTTTAACGTCACCTTCAACACAGTATAGATCATTTTGGAGACGTTGCTTCCACTTTTGTGGGACTTTTACCCGACACTGAGATGAAATGACATCTCCAAGCCCTGTCGCCCAATGAAACCAATAGGGTTTGTAAGCACCGCTTTGGCTCGGTAGACTTAGATCCTCTAAGCGGTTTACCAGTACTGGTGTGCGGGTCGGTTTCAGTTCATGCAGCCCATCTATTTCTTCAAGCCCCGATGGCCGGGGGTCTGATTCCCAGTTTGTTTTGTCACATGTTTATATAGATGTTCGTAACTGTTTGTGTTAAATGCATTCATTAATTTATAAGAAAATAGAAAACTATCTGACTTTTTATACTAGATTTTTGGCTTCAAGTGACAAAACGCAAAGGTTTCCACTTTTTAGCTCACCGTTACGTAGTGACGAGGTGAGCTTTTGGGATCACTTTTCGTCCGTCGTCCGTCGTCAGTCCGTGCGTGCGTCCGTGCGTCCGTAAACAATTTCTTCAAACGACATCTCCTCGTAAACCACTGATCGGATTTTGACCAAACTTCACAGGAATGGTGGTCCCCTTTCAAAGTTGTTCAAATGGTTCCGGTCCGTTGCACATCTAGGTCATAGGAGCCAAAAATAGATTTTTTTTTCACCAAAAATTTAAAAAATCTTCTTCTCTGAAACCACAATATCTTTGATATTTGGTATGAAGCTTCATCTAGTGGACCCCTACCAAGATTGTTCAAATTATAGTGCTGGGACCAAAAATGCCCACGCTCCGGGGCCCTTTGGTTTTACATGGGCTTATATAGGGAAAATCTTTAAAAATCTTCTTCTCTGAAACCGTAAGGCCCAGGTCTTTGATATTTGGTATGAAGCTTCATCTAGTGGACCCCTACCAAGATTGTCCAAATTATAGTGCTGGGGCCAAAAATGCCCCCGCTCTGGGGCCCTTTGGTTTTACATGGGCTTATATAGGGAAAATCTGTAAAAATCTTCTTCTCTGAAACCGCAAAGCCCAGTTCTTTGATATTTGGTATGAAGCTTCATCTAGGGGACCCTTACCAAGATTGTTCAAATTATAGTGCTGGGGCCAAAAATGCCCCCGCCCCGGGGCCCTTTGGTTTTACATGGGCTTAAATAGGAAAAATATTTAAAAATCTTCTTCTCTGAAACCGCAAGGCCTAGGTCTTTGATATTTGGTATGAAGCTTCACCTAGTGGACCCCTACCAAGATTGTTCATATTATAGCCCTGGGGCCAAAAATGCCCCTGCTCGGGGGGCCCTTTGGTTTTACATGGGCTTATATATGGAAAATCTTGAAAAATCTTCTTCTCTGAAACCGCAAGGCCCAGGTCTTTGATATTTGGTATGAGGCTTCTTTGATATTTGGTATGAGGTATGATATTATACGACAGACTGCATGCATGGTAGTTAACCCAATCACGGTTGGCAACTTTGCTTCCCTCTTTAATTGCACGCCGGTGGGTCAGGCCTCAGATTCTATGACGGCTCCAACGTAAAGGCTTATTGAGAATTAGAGAGATCTAATTCAAGGTAATGTTGGTTGGTGCCTGATGCTCTGTCTCTGGTCGGGCTCATCGGAGTCTAACTGTTGGTTTTCTTTTGCTCCAGCATTTCAGTGGTTCTTGCTGTCGAGTCCTCACCGTTGTCTCACCTCTGTGGTTCTTTGATTTTTGTGTTCACGGAGATGTTGCACTGATGAGTTAGGAGGCCTTCATGCGGACTGAACAAATTATTTGTCTAAATCGCGACGGAGGTAAGGGCGAGGATTGTGGCCGCGTGGGGTCGATTTAAGCCCCCCAGTGGAAATCTTCCACTGACCGTTCCAAGGCGGCTCTTCTGTGGCGATTTATTTTATGTTGTTGTTTGTTACTTACTGTGTGTATCACTTGTGTCTTTTAGTTTCGGATGACCATATGGCCATTTTGTGGGAAAGTGACTGTCCTTGTGGCCTTCCTTTGTTTGGGTTTCCATTATGGTCTGGTCGCTTAATGTTTGTATTTCTTTCCCTTTGGTGTCTTTTATGGGTGGAGTAAGTTAATTGTATCAATTCCTGATCTTTGTTTTACTTCTACTTTTCATCTTGTGGACCCCTACGAAGATTGTTCAAATTATAGTACACGGGCCAAAAATGCCCCCGCCCCGGGACCCTTTGATTTTTCATAGGCTTTTATAGGGAAAATCTCTAAAAATTTTCTTCTCTGAAACCGTAAGAGCCATGTTTTTGATATTTGGTATGAAGCTTCATCTAGGGGACCCTTACCAAGATTGTTCAAATTATAGTGCTGGGGCCAAAAATGCCCCCGCCCCGGGGCCCTTTGGTTTTACATGGGCTTAAATAGGAAAAATATTTAAAAATCTTCTTCTCTGAAACCGCAAGGCCTAGGTCTTTGATATTTGGTATGAAGCTTCGCCTAGTGGACCCCTACCAAGACTGTTCATATTATAGCCCTGGGGCCAAAAATGCCCCTGCTCGGGGGCCCTTTGGTTTTACATGGGCTTATATATGGAAAATCTTGAAAAATCTTCTTCTCTGAAACCGCAAGGCCCAGGTCTTTGATATTTGGTATGAGGCTTCATCTTGTGGACCCCTACGAAGATTGTTCAAATTATAGTGCACGGGCCAAAAATGCCCCCGCCCCGGGACCCTTTGATTTTTCATAGGCTTTTATAGGGAAAATCTTTAAAAATTTTCTTCTCTGAAACCGTAAGGGCCATGTTTTTGATATTTGGTATGAAGCTTCATCTAGTGGACCCCTACCAAGATTGTTCAAATTATATTGATGGGGCCAAAAATGCCCCCGCCCCGGGGCCTTTTGGTTTTACATGGGCATATATAGGGAAAATCTTTAAAAATCTTCTTCTCTGAAACCGCAAGGCCCAGGTCTTTGATATTTGGTATGAAGCTATACCTAGTGGACCCCTACCAAGATTGTTCAAATTATAGTTCTGGGGCCAAAAATGCACACGCCCGAGACCCTTTGGTTTTACATAGGCTTATATAGGGAAATCTTAAAAAATCTTCTTCTCTGAAACAACATGTCCCAGGTCTTTGATATTTGGTATGAAGCTTCACCTAGTGGACCCCTATCAAGATTGTTCAAATTATAGCCCACGGGCCAAAAATGCTCCCGCTCCAGGGCCATTTGGTTTTACATAGACTTATATGGGGAAAATCTTGAAAAATTTTGTCTCTGAATTCACAAGGCCTAGGTCTTTGATATTTGGTATGGAGCTTCATCTAGTGGACCTCTACCAAGATTGTTCAAATTATAGCCCCTGCCCTGGGGCACTTTGGTTTTACATAGACTTATATATAGAGATAATCTTTGGAAATCTTCTTCTCTGAAACAGCAAGACCTAGGTCTTTGATATTTGGTGTGAAGCTTCATCTAGTGGACCTCTATCAAGATTCTTTAAATTATAGCTCTGAGGCCAAAAATGTCCCCGCCCCGGGGCCATTTGGTTTTACATAGGCTATGTAGGGAATATCTTTAAAAAATGGTCTCTGAAACCCCAAGGCCCAGGTCTTTGATATTTGGTGTGTAGCTTCATCTAGTGAACCTTTGCCAAGATTGTTCAAATTATAGGCTTTGTTGATATTTGGTATGAAGCTTCACCTTTTTAGACCTCCCTCAACATTATGCACATTGTAGCCCTGGGGTCAATAATGGCCCTCCCAGAGGCCCACTTGTAACTCTATCATATGGGTCAGGTGAGCGATCCAGGGCCATCATGGCCCTCTTGTTTGAGAAAAACACAACGCGCAGCAAATTCTTTCATACCGGAGTGCAGGTGGAAAACCCGCACCTGCAACAATGTAACATATCAAGCGCTGGAAGCCTCTGTGGTGTAGTGGTTATGCTACTCGCCTCATTAACCAGGGATCGCAGGATCGACCCCGGCTTCTCCAGAATTTCGGATGAGTCTTTAAACCCAGGTCCCATCTCCGTATGACCTTAGCTGTTGTCGAGACGTAAAACTAAAAACGCACTCACATACCAAGCGCATCCCACCATAAAATAACATCTTTATAATTCTTACACCCCCCCCCCCCCCCCCACACACACACACACTTGATCCCCACTTTTATAGGGTAAAACTGGGATTGACAGGAGTAAACATTATTTTTCTCATTTCTACTCCAAAATATAGATTGTGGGTACTCGTTAAAATGGGATCGAAGAGGCGCTTCTAACGTGTACCCAACATGTATATTTTAAGCAACAGTCAGAAAAAAATCATCACGACTTTTCATCTTTCAATTTTTGTTGTTGTATTTTTCGGCGGTAAAATGTTTATGCCCCCGGTATCTAAGATTCTGGGGGGGGCATATAGTTTTTGGTCTGTCCGTCTGTATGTCCGTTTGTCTGTTTGTCCGTTTGTCCGTCTGCAAAAACTTTAACATTGGGCATAACTTTTGAATGGTAAGTGGTACAGCTTTCATACTTCACATGTGCATTCCTTGTCACAAGACCTTTCAAGAGGTACCATAAATTTTGACCTCGTGACCTTCACCTTGCGCTGTCCGGGGGCATTTGTGTTTCACAAACACATCTTGTTTTTTTTCTGGATTCTGTAAACTTTAATAATAAGTAAATAAATAAATAAATAAATAAATAGATAATGTCGTTAAGTTCCGCCAGGTAAACCTGGGTACGCTGTACGCGGTCTAACTGTAATAAAACAAGAAGAAAAAAAAACTTTGGTGTAGACCTAATACATGGAAATACATGTAAGTACAAAATGGTTTGGATTCAGCCACTCCATTTGCCAAATCGTTACATGTAGAACTTGAAGAAATATGTAGTAGGCTGGTTAAGACTGTCGCGACACTAGCTCAGCAAGGTTTTGCTGGCTGAAGACAGACGGACGAACTGACAGACGACCAGCTAATATTTTCGCGTTGTGATTCTGTTGGATGAAAGCTATCCTGCCCCAGTCTAACTTATGAAGACAGACAGACGGACATATGAATAGGACAGCTGTCATTGTGACCACAGGTGCGTTTCTATGGTTGTGGGTCGGGGCTGAGAATGAGTAAGTACTGTTCATGTTAATGGATGAAGTATTACATCAGAATTACAATGGGAATTGGGGAACTAGTTGTTGTTTTCCAAATTCCCCGTGTGGTCAGCTCCCAGGGAACGAATCCCCGTTGCCGGTGAACAGAGAGACAAACTGGTTTTGAAGGTAAACGGGCGTCATAAGCACATAGGGGTTACCCCACCGCTCGGCGATACGCTGTGCGGACATATACATACTTCTATAATATCCAAACATTTGAGTTTTGAGTGAGGTTGCAATTAGTAAATAATATCTTTATAAGTAACACCTCAGAAGGGTCAGATTTATGAAAATTGTATGAATTAATCAATTTTAACAATAATTGCTCATTTCAAATCCACGGATTCGGCACAGACTAATCCCTCATGGTAATTTAGTAAATGTTCAACGATAGAGTATTTTCCCCTTCGCCAAACAAGTATTAACTTTTAAATAAAAATCCTGTTTCTCATAAATAAGGAACCGCGCTGTAAAATTTATTTTAAAGATGCAAACGTACACAGTATTGTAAATAACCGAATTATTGAATAGCTGGATAAAATTTATCGCTGCTGGCTTGAATTTGGCCCCTGGAAAAGCGAATGCGATCTTCTCAAACGGACGCTTGTCATCGGAAAAAATACGGCAAATCCACGGACATTACCGAACGTTACCGTCACCTCAATGACTGGTACCCCGTCTAACCACAGCAGAATCGAAACTGAATAATGCAAAATAGGACGTCCAAATGCCATATTTAAATACAAAGGTCTCAAAGTAGAATGTGCATGTTGCATATTCGAATAAAGTAGAAAGATATGGAAAGGTTCATAATGCAAAATGCGGTTTCAACAATTCATATTGTAATTGCACATTGCATAATTGAGTTTTTACCTTAATACTGTTCCATAATATAACAACGGGCTTCGGTCCCGAAGAAAGTTACTGTTTACTGAAGTTGAGAATTTGTTTGTTTAATCTAAGGTTTAACGTTCCCGTCAACACTATATAGGTCATTTTGGAGACGTTGCTTCCACTTTTGTGGGCCTTTTACCCGACATTGAGATGAAATGACATCTCAAGCCCTGTCGTCCAATGAAACCAATAGGGTTCATAAACATGGACGGTCCGACACGCACCGCTTTGCCGGGGCAGGTCACTTAGATCGTCTAAGTGGTGTTCAAGTACTCGTGTGTGGTCGGTTTCAGCTCTGTGTGGAAGCATCATGCAGCCCATCTATTTCTTCAAGCCCCGATGGGCGGGGGCCGTCTGAATTTGAGAAACGGTATTACATGTACATGTAACTCATACTGCAATGCTAGGATCATGATCATATTACTCATTCTCAAATGAATTGGGATATTGCAGTCGCCATACATTTTCTGAAATCCAGCAGCCATTTTTAACCTATGCATACGTTTATATGACAGAACAACATGTCCCAAAGATATCATGATTAACCTCCTGTCAAAAAGTACAGTTTCAAGGAAAATGAGTCGCGGGAAAACCTAGTTTTGTAACGTTCGAGACTGTCGCTTTTAGAATTCTCTTTGTTTGCGCACTTACAAATTTGCATTCCACTAGAAAGGAAAGGGTTAGGTGGTTTCCATAAAAATTTACATATTTTGGGTATGGAAATAGCTACCTTTAGCAGGACCACATGGAGTCTTACTAAGTATTTCATCCAGATTCTGGCTGTCGCCGAAATGAAATTAAGCATTCTAATGCACGAGACGACGTTTTTCTTATTGATATTTCAAAACAATGTTGAAGTTTTTATGCAAGGAAATGTGACCAAATCAAGGTTCTATACTATTATAAGCATATAAGGTCGTTTGATGCTACCTGTACAATAGGCAATTAAAAATACACGTCATACAAAAATGTGCATGAATTTGTTGCAAAAACGCATGTAATGTTCGCGATCATTATACCAGGCTTATTACATATGTATCGACAAAAAATGCTGGATTGAAAGAAACTCCCGCAATGTGTGACTAACACAAACACATTATCTGGAACTAACATAAAATTTCCCTCATTTCCAATGTTTTGTAATGTTCAAGACCGGTAATGTTCAATACCGAAAATTGTTAGTCTAACAGCTCCATCACATTGCTCGCACGTGGCATAGCTTTCCATTACCAGATTACGCAGTAGAAAGTGTCTGCATACGACATATGGTTGCATTTTCCGATGTTTGATGGGTGTGGGAGTCGGCAGACAGTATCACAGTAAAGGAAAAACACATAAGTCATATTTTGTTTTTAAATATCTACACAGAGACTTTTTACCTTTTCCAGTATTATTTATCACAATTTATATTGTTCAATTAAGAATAAGCCACCAAAATCAATATTAATGAACAACATTTGCACGTTCACAAGATCATTATTCTATTGCAATAAGCAGTGATTGTATGCTATGAAATGTCCCCTACATTTGGTATCGAATATGACAGGTTTGGTATGTTGACTGTCAAGGGATAAAAACTGCAAATAAAAAAAAATATTTTGAATTTTGCAACCTCGGTTGTGTAAGATGAATAAGTTTAGTGATATACACGTTTGCTACATTTCTACCAATAGCTGCAAACGGTAACAATGTTGGTTTAAATATTACTTATTTTCGAATTTGGATTTGAATCCCATAATTTATAATCTTTTGCCAAATATTATTTGCCAGAATGAATATTTTTCAATATAAAATGTGCCATGTTAAGAAGGCACTTCAACTCTCCAATTTGTATTTCCAAATGGATATCTTGAATGTTTAAAAAATATTGCAAGTGCAGTTTATGCTACTAAAATTATTGTATCGAACATTACAAATTGCATCGAACATCCCCACCTAAAATAAATAGTAAGCTGGTTTACTCTTAATTATGTAAACTAGATACAGCACTATAATATCAGATTCCTTTTCAATTTTACAGGTAGAAATGGTAAAGTGGCATAACATGTCCCTTTACCGTGTAGGGTAATGTCCGAGACCATCATAGAGCTCTGCCATTTACAGACATGCATTTGTTTACATTTCTGGGAACTTATTTACAAACTTCTCAAGACGTGTTACTTTCTTCCAGCTGGTAGACAAAATTGGTTACATTTTTAAGACTTATGTATAGAAAAGTATTACTCTGAGTGCAGTGTAATGTTCGATACTATATTCTCGCAATGCATCATTAATTTTAGATACTTGATTGTAGAGTACATAAGGCCATGCGGTTGTTGGGTGTTTATATGTGATAGATAGGTCTTTTAATGTTTCACCTTCTTTAAGAAAGCAGTTTATCTGTCAGGAGAACAATTTTATGCATGCAAGTATATAACGAGACTTTTTTGCTTAATAGCAACACCCAGTTTTAAAAACATATGGCTGAACATGCACTTTTACATTAGTAAGATCCAAAAATGAAAGAAAATGACAATAACAGTTATATTGTCAGTTAATCACGTTTAGTAAACTACTTGACTTATAGAAGCAAAATCACTGTAATGTCCGCGACGTTTTACATATAATTCAAATAAATTTATTGCTTTGTTGATCCTGTATCCAAAGTAATATTACTTGTGTTCCTTATTTACCACTCAATACCTTTTCAAATACAATATTCGTAAACTTACTAGCTATTATGTGCTTCTTTTAAAACAAAACACAAGTTTGTATATTTTCAGAAAACTATTTTTTTTCTGTCTTCTCTAACCCACCCTGAATTTTATTCAAAATGGGTATTCTTTTCTTTATAATATATATGACCATATGCTCATTTCTGTCCCCGCTTAATAACCCGTCGATGTTTTCTGCCATTGCAAGCTGCGGTCTCTTGTTTTTGTGATGTTACAGAAGGGTATAACGAACAAGTAGATTGTAGCGTACATTTCTCACTATCAAAATTTAATTTATCAAAATACCGACATATTTCTAGAAGTTGGTCATTTCTTGATCAAGGAATTTTAACTGAGTATATGAACATGTTGATACTTCATTGTGAACATATCGGTGACTGAATCTAAGTAACTTTATAATTTGACTTTTGAAACGGCTAAAATCCCAATTCAATTGAGAATGAGGGAACAAGTTCGTGAAATAAATCCCCCCTAAACCCTACATTAAATACAGAAAACTGGGCTTTTCAGGGTTATACATTATTTTCTTATTTCTGCTCCAATACATGGGTGTGGGTACTCGTTAGAACCACCTCGACGAGGCGGTTCTAACAAGCACCAAAAATCTAGGTTTGCAGTATAAATCAGAAAAATATCACAGATTTTCATCAGAGAAGTGGCCATTTTGGAGATATGAAAAAAGTACTATGCGCAGGCCGTTTAATACTCTAAACAAAAGGGTGCATATTAAGATTATATATATTAAAACAATCTTACACCTGGAAGTCGAAATGCCCCGCCTATCGGGGCTTGAAGAAATAGATGGGCACGCAGAGCTGAAATCTGACCGCACACAAGTACTGGTGAACCGCTTAGAGGATCTAAGCCTGCCCAGGCAAAGGGGTGCGAGTCGGACCATCCATGCTTATAAACCATATTGGTTTCATTGGGTGACAGGGCTTGAGATGTCATTTCATCTCAACGTCGGGTAAAAGTCCCACAAAATTGGAAGCAACGTCTCCAAAATGACCTATACAGTGTTGACGGGGACGTTAAACCTCAAATCAAACAAACAAAACAAAACCTTGAAGTCGAATTACGGCCTAATTACAAAGGGAAGAATAGAGCAAAGATGCATAATCCCTAGCTATGAGGAGAACCATGAATTTGGCTACACATACCCTTCAGGAAGTTGATCCCTCTGCAACCCTCAAAACACGCCATAGTTCCCCCCCCCCCCCAATCGATCCCTCAATGCACCGCGAGGATTGTTTGTTTACATTCATGACGTCATAGGGGTATAGGTCTATTGCATATGAAATGTGCTGTGCTTTACGGGGCAGCTCTAAATAACAAGTTACTAGAATCGACGTTTTAAATAGCTGAAATTTGAAAAACAAATAATGTCACCCACTGGAATACGTTTTATATTCTGTACAGTGTGTGTTTACTACGGAACCCGGGAAGGGACATGATTTTTTATTTTTTATAAGTTGTGCGCACAAGATTATATCTTGTGCGGACAAGATATTATCTTGTTCCGACAACATATAATCTTGTGCGCACAACATATTATCTTGTGCGGACAACATAAAAGCTTGTTCGCACAAGATATTATCTTGTTTGCACAACATAGATCTTGGGAAGTTGTGCGAATAAGATATTATCTTGTGCGGCCAACATATTATCTTGTTCGCACAAGATATTATCTTGTTTGCACAACATATTATCTTGTGCGGACAAGATAATATCTTGTGCGCACAAGATAATATCTTGTCCGCACAAGATAATATCTTGTTCGCACAAGATCTATGTTGTGCAGACAAGATATTATCTTGTGCGGAAAAGATATTATCTTGCACAAGATAGTATGTTGTGCGGACAAGATGATATCTTGTGCGCACAAGATAATGTGTTGTGCGGACAAGATAATATCTTGTCCGAACAAGATAATATCTTGTCCGCACAAGATATTATCTTGTGCGCACAACTTATAAAATAAAAAAAAATCATGTCCCTTCCCGGGTTCCGTAGTTAACCTGTATCCAAATGTTTTAAATTAATATGAAAACGTTATAAAAGGACGCAAAATAGAATAAAACAACGTTTTGGTGAACCATGCATGACACCTTCATCCATCCCTACCTTTGCAAACACTATATTCTTTCATCAGGATCTACACTATTTGTCATGCAATTTGTGAAAAGAATAATTACATTACATATCAAGTGTTTGATATTTTTTTTTTTTTTTTTTTTTTTTTTTTTTTGATTGCCAGAAAACACGACTGGTAGACTCGTAAGGGGTAACCGCCGGTTATGCACTCAAAATCTTTACGGGAACTTCCGGTTATGCCTTCCGAGACCACAAATATGTCAACAAACAGGTGAGTGTTCCCTATAGATGATTTATAGTAATTTTTGTAAACATATTTTGAGAAATCGGGCAATGCTATTCTCAGCAACTTTCATATCTGCATCAGAAAAGATGGGTGTGGACATGAAAAGGCAAGCGGTCGATTTTTTAATTTAATTTCTCCCTATGGAAGGTAGTCATATATTTCTGTTTTGACTTGTTTTCTTGTGCCGAATGAAGGTATTTTCAGCTACCCGGACGATGCGAAACTAATCCAATATGCCAAATAACACGTAATTCAAACCACTTTCATGTTGAAATACATAAGTTTCAAATTTTCCGCAGAATATGTTCCAGGAGCTTTAATATTTGTGCCGATTATGACTTACGAGGACCGACTACCCCATACGGGAGCATTACCCCTTACGGGGACAGAAAAAAAGCCAACTAATGGGTTTCTGATTGAAATGCGTTTCTTCATTCAATCATTCACACAAACGGTTCATGAAAGCCCTGAAGACACTGCAGTTGCTCGGTACGACTGATAATACTGTTAACTTTATTCAGAACGATAACTTAAAATCGAAGTTCGTGCGTTCGTATGAATTGCTCGTACGAATGTATCCAAATTCATGTACTCGAACGAATTGCTGAAAACCTGATATTGTTACATTTTCAAGGCATTTACCCGATATGCTCGTACAGAAGAATAAATTTCATATTAGATACGCATTTTACTATACGACCCGCCCATCGGGGCTTGGAGAAATAGTGCTTCTGTGCAGAGCTTCTGTGCAGCACTATTTACTGCAAGCCCCGATGGGCGGCAGGCATACTGTAAAACGCGTATCTAATATGAAATTTGTTCTACTGTACGAGCATATCAGATAAATGCCTTGAAAATGTAACAATATCAGGTTTTCAGCAATTCGTTCGAGTAAATGAATTTGGATACATTCGTACGAGCAATTCATACGAACGCACGAATTTCGATTTTAAGTTATCGTTCTGAATAAAGTTAACAGTATTAACAGTCGTACCGAGCAACTGCAGTGTCTTCAGGGCTTTGATAAACCGTTTGTGTGAATGATTGAATGAAGAAACGCATTTCAATCATACACCCATTAGCTGGGCTTTTATCTGTCCCCGAAAGGGGAAATGCTCCCGAAAGGGGTACATGTAATCGGTCCTCGTAAGTTATAATCGGCAAAAATATTAAAGTTCCTGGAGCAAATTCTGCGGAAAATTTGAAACTTATGTATTTCAACATGAAAGTGGTTTGAATTATACGGAACCCGGGAAGGGACATGATTTTTTATTTTTATTATGTTGTGCGAACAAGATAATATCTTGAGCGGACAAGATATTATCTTGTTCGGACAACATATTTTCTTGTGCGGACAAGATATTATCTTGTGCGGACAAGATATGATCTTGTTCGCACAACATAATATCTTGTGCGCACAAGATATTATCTTGTTCGCACAACATATTATCTTGTTTGCACAACATAGATCTTGGGAAGTTGTGCAGACAAGATATTATCTTGTGTGGACAAGATATTATCTTGTGCGGACAAGATAATATCTTGTGCGGACAAGATAATATCTTGTGCGCACAAGATCTATGTTGTGCAGACAAGATATTATCTTGTGCAGGCAAGATAATATCTTGTTCGCACAACTTAATATCTTGTGCGGACAAGAAAATATCTTGTCTGCACAAGATAATATCTTGTCCGCACAAGATAATATCTTGTCCGCACAAGACATTATCTTGTGCGGACAAGATATTATGTTGTCCGCACAAGATAATATCTTGTTCGCACAAGATAATATGTTGTCCACACAAGATAATATCTTGTCCGCACAAGATATTATCTTGTGCGCACAACTTATAAAGTAAAAAAAAATCATGTCCCTTCCCGGGTTCCGTAGAATTACGTGTTATTTGGCATATTGGATTATCGCATCGTCCGGGTAGCTGAAAATACCTTCATTCGGCACAAGAAAACAAGTCAAAACAGAAATATATGACTACCTTCGTCAGGGAGAAATTAAATTAAAAATCGACCGCTTGCCTTTTCATGTCCACACCCATCTTTTCTGATGCAGAAATGAAAGTTGCTGAGAATAGCATTGCCCGATTTCTCAAAATATGTTTACAAAAATTACTATAAATCATCTATAGGGAACACTCACCTGTTTGTTGACATATTTATGGTCTCGGAAGGCATAACCGGAAGTTCCCGTAAGGATTTGAATGCATAACAGGCGGTTACCCCTTACGAGTCTACCAGCCGTGGAAAAGGATGTGGCTATATTAATTTATTCAGCAGGATAAGAGTTCAGACGGAATTAGAATGGTATCTATACTGTTTATGTCAAAACAGGAAGGGTAATCCATTGCGGGTGCAGTTATTAATTTTATCAACAAAATATCACTTATTTATATCAGTGAGGCTGTTTTTATAATGATAGGTAATCAAAGAAAGACACATTCGGACGACTGCTTACAATATTATAAACAAAGTATAACGTTTTAAACTTGAGTGGATTTCTAACCCCATTCCACTGGGCGGCGATTGTTATAAAATGGGAATAAATATATATTACACGCATAACAGAGAAATACTATGATTTCTTCCCGACATAAACTTGGTACTTTTCTTTTTTGCTAAGAAGAAATATTTCCTCTTAGCCGGGGAAATAAATCTCTTCAGTTGGAACTACTTTATGTACAAGACACAATGTACCTCTTTCACAGTGAAATCGTTATATTCATACGCGGGAAAGTTTCAGTCACTTCGACGTTATTCATGACATCATTGCAATATGGCGTCTGGGAAGATATCAACAGTATGCGTAACGTTTGAGTCGGATGCAACGCTGAAACAAAAGAAAACATGGATTCGACCATTGAATAGGATGTACGTTTTGCTTGATTTATCTCACATTTTAGTTGTTTTATCACTGAAACATTTTGTTTCTTTTATTTTTGTGCAAAACCTGGAGTGTATGAAATATACACCTGCGGTAATGGTCAAATGTGACCGACGCAGTATCAGAAGATAGATAGATAGATAGATAGATAGATAGATAGATAGATATAGATAGATAGATAGATAGATAGATAGATAGATAGATAGATAGATAGATAGATAGATAGGAAACTGTAGAGAGCGCTTTCAAAATGGCGTCCATCCAGTTTTTCTTCCATCAAGCTTCTGTAACACTACGCTGACTGAACCGTTAACATGAGTTGTAAACAGTCAACTGAACGGGAATTCAGATCCAAAATTCAAGAACCAAACTGTCCCAAAAGTCTTCAGTACATATAATATACTTAATACTTAATAAACTTCCAGTACATGTAATATACAGATTTCTCCTACTTGAAATAGGGATTTATAAACTTCGGGAGGTAGAACAGTCCGTTAAAGAAACTCGAGCTTCGCACTCGTTTCTTTATCGGATTGTTTTCCTCCCTCGGTTTATAAATCCCATATTTCAAATAGAACAATGAATAATCTCTATGTAATAATTCATATGGTTTGCTTTGTCAACAATCATGTTTTCCTGGATAATCCATACAAATAATTGTACCTTTTCTCCCATCTTGTCTTTTGTATTTTCTATTCCAAATCCAAGATGTTAGTTCCTATCTTGATTAGGCTATATTTTAAAGCATCTCTTTATGGTAACAAAGATAGCATAAATTTTAACCTTTCAAGAAGAGATTAGTATTGACAACACAGACTTCAACAATCAGTGTGAGACTATTTGGGTCCATACATCAACCCGAACGTTATCAGCTACCCGTATTTTCTCTCGCTTTATATGGTGTCCTATACTTGTCAGCGTTACTGATTTATTAGGTAGTGTAATAACATATTTATCATATGACGTCGTTGATAAGCAATGGATATCGTCGTGTAACAACACGTGTAATAACACTTGGCAGGAATAAGTAACGTCATGTTCCATGTCAACAATGCATTTTGTTTGTGGAAAAATTGTAAATTTCAAAGGCGATAAAATAAAGATGCAGTGATTTATTGAAAGGTATATCACTGTATGGAGGTCAGTTGTAATGTTAATCAAGAGCGCGAGTGCTTTGTCTCCTTACAACTGACCGACAAACAGTGATATTATAAGAATCTTATATGGGTGTGAGGGGATGGATGGAAAAATCCGTCCCGAGGGTCACTGTCCGGCATCACGAGGCTTTCCGAGTGATGCCGGACAGTGATCCCTCGGGACGGATTTTTCTGTCCACCCCTCACACCCATATAGGATTCTTTTTCTTGCATACTTCCATTTCTATTGCGAAGTTTTAATGCTGCTGTCACTTCGGTTACCGACGTCCGCCATTTTGTGATGACACAACAGGAATGTTTAGTGGCGTCACGCATGACGGCACCGCGCATGAGGTTGTAATCAACCAGTGCATTTATCCAGCACGCGATTATATTCGATTTAGGGTCGGAACACCTCGGTCAGAACATAAATTCCCAGGGTAAAATCACGGATTTCCTTGTCTGGTGTGCAAGAAATCACAATAAAACACGGCACTATAGCTGATTTATTTCGTTTTATCAAAAGTAGACGAAAATGCTATTGATTCCTTCAGATTCTCCCTACCTTACGCCATTGTTTAAAGGAATCCTACCAATAGGCCTATAACTGACTCTATCACACGCGCTTTCATAACATAACGACCTTACACCATCTAACTTCAAAATAACAATGAATATTTACATTTCCAGTGTAAAGCCTAATATAAACCTATAGAAAACACTGTTGAACGCATTGAGTCACATGCCTTTCAGTGACGTCAGTCTAAACCATGGTTCTCTGAGATCTGATTGGGCCGATGACTCGTTTCATAAACATCATATGAAATGACCACTCGTGTAAGATCCTCTTTTTTAAAAAAATGGCCAAATCCAATTTAAAGTGGTCATATGTTAAACAAAATCTTACATTTGTTGTCATTCCATATGGAATTTATGAAACTCGCCAATGGCTCGTTTCATAAGCATCATATGAAATGTCCACTCGTGAAAGATCCTCTTTTTAAAAACAAAAAAAAATGGTGAATATTCGTCGAAGAACTAGAGTGTCGTACAATGTCCAAACTAGGGATAATATTCACCAGTATCAGTGCATCCCTTTTTGGGCCGATTGTGTGTCATCGACCCGGTTACTAAGCACAGAAAGGTTTTCAGAGCTGATGTCCACGTGACTATCACTGATTTGTAGGTAATCCATGTAACGGTTATTTATAGAAAACATCCGCGCTTTCATTAACGTACATGCAGCGAGGTCATATTGTTACGTAAGAGGTGGACTGGAATCAACCGATGGGTTGGGCAAACAGTAAAGACCCAGATCAGATGCCACAGAACACATCGTCTGATCAGGGTCTACACTGTTTGCTTACAAAACAGGAATTAAGGATTAAACGAAGCATGCAGTCTAAGTCCCCGTTCCAGCTTACACTAAGGTTTTGTTTGTTTGTTTGATTTGATGTTTAACGTCCCCGTCAACACTGTATAGGTCAGTTTGGAGACGTTGCTTCCAATTTTGTGGGACTTTTACCCGACATCGAGATGGCTACACTAAGATACAACGACCCACAAGTAATCTCAGTGCTTTGATATTATATAGCTTTACGTACTGTACGCGGCCCCCCGCCCATCGGGGCTTGAAGAAATAAAGGGCTGCATGATGCTTCCACGCAGAGCTGAAACCGACCCGGTAAACCACTTAGAGGATCTTAGCCTGCCCAGGCAAAGTGGTGCGAATCGGCCCGTCCATGCTTATTAACCCTATTGGTTTCATTGGGTGGCAGGGCTTGAGATGTCATTTCATCTCAATGTCGGGTAAAAGTCCCACAAAATTGGAAGCAACGTCTCCAGAATGACCTTTACAGTGTTGGCGGGGACCTTAAACCTCAAATCAAACAAAAACAAATTACGTACTGTGCGCCACAATCAGTAATTTCTCCCTCGAAATATGCATTTTACGAGAATATGCATGTCTGCGTAACAATTTTCCGGGTAACGTCATTTCCGTAAGACGCCATCAGAGGAAATGTCGTCTAACGGTAAATTTCGAAGGCAGTTGCATAAGCGGGCAATACATGTAAAAAGTAATTGTGCAGCTTATAATATCGGTGCAACAACCATATGCTAATGTGCTACGCGGTGAAAACATTGTAGGCCAGTCGACATCATTTATTGATATATTTGTTCTGCGCAAAGTAAGAATCGGTACAATTCTAGAATTGTCCTGTGCAAAGTAAGAATTCTCACTTTGTTGCGCAAAGTGAGAATTCCTACCTTGCGCAATACAATTCAGGAATTGTCTCTGCGCAAAGTGGGAATCGGGAAAAGGTGAGAATTCCTACCTTGCGCAACTACAGTATCGGAATTGCCTCTGCGCAAAGTGGGAATCGGGAGATGAGAATAGTAAAATATTATTACGGGATTTTATCACATTCATATGGAAACTGATCCCTGGTGGTAAAAATCCCTCTATAAATCTAGTCCAAACTTCGCTTCTATCTTATGGACATTCCATTTTAATTTTCTTAAAAGAATATGAGCGGCATCACGCATAAACGGTCCTTAGAGCCTTCGCTGTATGCATGAAGAATATATGGGACTAGAGGAAGATTCAGACAAAGAATCAAATATCTGGCCTCAGTGAGACTTTGCGCATGTGCATTTATGTGATCATTTACGTATATACGCTAAGTACCTTTTATGCGTGACGCCGCTGATATCATAGGCAGATGCTCATTAGTCCAGTGTTGGTAATGATTTCTTGATGGCTGGGTACACTTGAATTTGTTTTGAAATGCATTTTATTTTTGCCGTTATCATTATTATATTTTATTTTTACTGTTGTTGCTTATGAAATTTTTCAACTTCATCAGTAAAATCATTTTTTTTTACTTACGACAGCAATATATCGGTAAAGCAAACACATTTCAGTCAAGTTGAAAGTAGTTGTTGCGGCAATGGGTTGTATAAAAAAAAACAGACCTGCTCAATTTACTTTTATTATGGTGATAAAACAAAAATGTGAGCACATAATGAACGAACATATGAAAGCACATAATATTATGAAATTAAAATTTACATTATATTAGCGAGTCTCCGCTGTTCTTGTGGATGACCTCAGACTCAGAAAGGAACCACAAAATACAACACACATCATCTTATAAATCGTAATGATTTTAAAAACTGGGACAACCAAGTACGTGAGCAAACAGTGTACATTCAGATGAGCATGCATTCTGATCAGGGTGTACAGTGTTTATCATACAGCCTGCACTATGACCTTTATGCGCGAAACATCAATGTCTGGAAAAGGAAAGGAAAAGATCAAGGTTTCCCACATTTTAGGCACATTACTGTACACTGTGTAAAAATGATAAGTACCCCGAGATACAAAACATTAAGCTCCTACAATCGCAAATAATTTTCTACTCACAAAACCATCAAAGTAATGTTGCCCAGACTATACAGATGATAAATGCTATTCATACAGATGAAAATTCGATTCTCACTTTGTCCCAAATATTCCCACTTTGTCCATACGAATGAAACATTCGGTTCTCACTTTGTTCAAAAGATTCCCACTTTGCGCAGAGAGATTTACCTGTTTCATATAACATTCGAATCCATTGCGCAATTCTAGAATTGTACCGGTACAATTCTAGAATTGCGCAACAAAGTAGGAATTCCTACTTTGCGCAGGACAATTCTAGAATTGTACCGATTCTTACTTTGCGCTGAACATATACATATACATATACCTGTCAAATCCTTCTGATGCCTGCCGTCTATCACTAATGACTTGTGGTCTTATGAATCTATTTCCGGGGCTTAGAGAAGCAGACTGTGCTGAACGATGCTTCCGCACAGAGTGAAACCGACCGCACATTTGAGTACTGGTAAACGGCTTAGGTCTAAGCCTGCCAAAGAAAAAAACTGGTGCGAGTCGGACCGCCCCTTAAACCCTAATAGTTTCTTTGGATGGTTCATGTAGGACTTGAGATGTCATATCATCTCAACGTCAGGTATAAGACCCACAAAATCGGAAGCAACGTCTCAAAAAGTAGAGGCCCAAGTGGGCCAGAATCGCTCACCTGGATGAGGCTAATCATATATTACATTGCGCCTTGGTGGTCATTTTGTCTATCAGATCAATTGCCTTTAGCAATTCTGAATCTGAGAGGAGTTGACGTTCGAAGAATTTGAAGATGGCCGCCATGGCGGCCATCTTGGATACCAGAACAGAACGATTTTAGCAAATGTGAATCTCCATGTCACCCCGATGCCTCCCATCAAGTTTCAGATCAATTTGACCTTTGGTTCAGGAGGAGATGTCGTTTGAAGAATGGATATTCGAATGTGACGATTTTAGCAAATCTGAATCTCCATGTCACCACGATGCCTCCCATCATGTTTCAGCTCAATTCGACCTTTAGATCGGGAGGAGATGTCGTTTGAAGAATTTCAAGATGGCCGCCATGACCATATTCAAGTGGAATGATTATAGCGAATCTTTGGTATGGGAGATGTCGTTTGAAGAATTTCAAGATGGCCACCACGGCGGACATCTTCCATATTGTAATCGAGCGATTTGAGCATGTCTGAATCTCCATGTCACCCCGATGCCCCCCATCAAGTTTCAGCCCAATTTGACCTTTTGTTCTAGAGATGTCGATTAAAGAATTTCAAGATGGCCACCACGGCGACCATCTTGGATATTGGAACGGAACAATTTGAGCAAATCTGAATGTCCATGTCACCCCGATGCCTCCCATCAAGTTTCATCTCATTTCGACCTTTGGTTCGGGGGATGTCGTTTGAAGAATTTCAAGATGGCCACCACGGCGACCATCTTGGATATTGGAACGGAACAATTTGAGCAAATCTGAATGTCCATGTCACCCCGATGCCTCCCATCAAGTTTCATCTCATTTCGGTCTTTGGTTTGCAAAATGCCATTTGAAGAATTTCAAGATGGCCGCCATGGCGGTCACCTTGGATATCCGAATGGAAAGAATTTAGCAAATCTGAACTTCCATGTCTCCCCGATGCCTCCCGTCAAGTTACAGCTCAATTAGACCGTCATTTGAAGAATTTCAAGATGGTTGCCATGGCGGCAATCTTTGATATCCGATTTTAGCAAATCTGAATCTCCATGTCACCCCGACGTCTCCCATCAAGTTTCAGCTCAATTCCACCTTGGGTTTGGGAGGAGATATCGTTTGAAGAATTTCAATTTTCGAAATCCGAACGAACCATTTCTCCACCAGGATGCTGTCACCAGGATGCTTCCCCCCAGGTATCAGCTTAATCTGACTTCCGGTTCGGCA
Source organism: Lucinisca nassula (assembly GCA_963580285.1). Taxonomy (NCBI): domain Eukaryota; kingdom Metazoa; phylum Mollusca; class Bivalvia; order Lucinida; family Lucinidae; genus Lucinisca; species Lucinisca nassula. Next base: position 72,577,370 of record OY757010.1, read on the forward strand.
GGAGATGTCGAAAATGTGAAAAGATAACGACGGACAACAGGCCACGGTATAAGCTAACCTGGAGTACTGTTCAGTGATGGGTTACGTAAACCTCAACACAAACAAAAACGAGTGCTATTTCACCCAATGTCGCATTGTATGACATTGGTGGGTTATCGTAATATTAACCACAGAAAATTCCTATAGATATGTAACAATTGGGATGCCCAGGTCAGAAATGCAGAAATCAACAGTCCTATGTAGTGAGCCGAAGGCGTTATCTTCTGCTCGCTAAAAAGCATAGTTGTTTTTTTTTTTTTTTTTTTTTTTTTTGACTCATTTCTGACCGATCTCGTTTTAGCACTCAAACCAACAATTTTCGAATTATTACAATAATGGCTGGAATATAACAGTAATAAAGGTAACAATTTTAGCATTCAGGACGTTTAAAGAACATTGGGTAGATAAACTCCTTCAATGAACGTTAAAATACCTTCGTTTCATAAATGGTATCTTTGAGAATGTTTTAAGTTACCTGCCAATTCAAAGGTTTTCCCTAATTTTACGAACATTTTTTTTTCCTTTTAATAAGACCACTCTTAAACAATTCTAAATGAGTTCGGCTTATCGCAAGCAATGGTCCGTGGTAGCCTGGCTTGCCCCGTACAATTTTGGCTGGTCGCAAGTAATGGTCCTTGGTAGCCTGGCTTGCCCCGTACTATTTTAGTAGGTCGCACGTAATGGTCCTTGGTAGCCTGGCTTGCCCCGTACTATTTGAGTAGGTCGCAAGTAATGGTCCTTGGTAGCCTGGCTTGCCCCGTACTATTTTAGTAGGTCCCACGTAATGGTCCTTGGTAGCCTGGCTTGCCGGGTACTATTTTAGTAGGTCGCAAGTAATGGTCCTTGGTAGCCTGGCTTGCCCCGTACTATTTTAGTAGGTCGCACGTAATGGTCCTTGCTAGCCTGGCTTGCCGCGTACTATTTTAGTAGGTCGCACGTAATGGTCCTCGGTAGCCTGGCTTGCCGCGTACTATTTTAGTAGGTCGCACGTAATGGTCCTTGGTAGCCTGGCTTGCCCCGTACTATTTTAGTAGGTCACAAGTATTGGTCCTTGGTAGCCTGGCTTGCCCCGTACTATTTTAGTAGGTCGCAAGTTATGGTCCTTGGTAGCCTGGCTTGCCGCGTACTATTTTAGTAGGTCGCAAGTTATGGTCCTTGGTAGCCTGGCTTGCCCCGTACTATTTTAGTAGGTCACAAGTATTGGTCCTTGGTAGCCTGGCTTGCCGCGTACTATTTTAGTAGGTCGCAAGTAATGGTCATTGGTAGCCTGGCTTGCCCCGTACTATTTTAGTAGGTCGCAAGTAATGGTCCTTGGTAGCCTGGCTTGCCCCGTACTATTTTAGTAGGTCGCAAGTAATGGTCCTTGGTAGCCTGGCTTGCCCCGTACTATTTTAGTAGGTCCCATGTAATGGTCCTTGGTAGCCTGGCTTGCCGCGTACTATTTTAGTAGGTCGCAAGTAATGGTTCTTGGTAGCCTGGCTTGCCCCGTACTATTTTAGTAGGTCGCAAGTAATGGTCCTTGGTAGCCTGGCTTGCCGCGTACTATTTTAGTAGGTCGCAAGTAATGGTCCTTGGTAGCCTGGCTTGCCCCGTACTATTTTGGCTGGTCGCAATTAATTGTCCTTGGTAGCCTGGCTTGCCCCGTACTATTTTAGTAGGTCGGAAGTAATGGTCCTTGGTAGCCTGGCTTGCCGCGTAAGAGTTCGGCTGGTCGCAAGTAATGGTCCTTGGTAGCCCCGTTCGGGGCAAGCCAGGCAACCAGCCGAACTCGTACGGGGCAAGCCAGGCTACCAAGGACCATTACTTGCGACCAGCAACAATAGTAAGGGGCAAGCCAGGCTACCAAAATAGCCACAGTGACCTTGACCTTGAGGCCACGACCTTAAAAGTCAAGCTCGCTCGAGATATTGTCATACGGAACATTGGTGTGATTTGTTTTGTTTGATTTGAGGTTTAACGTCCCCGTCAACACTGTAAAGGTCATTTTGGAGACGTTGCTTCCAATTTTGTGGGACTTTTACCCGACATTGAGATGAAATGCCCTGTCGCCCAATGAAACCAATTGGGTTTATTAGCATGGACGGTCCGCCTCGCACCGCGGTTCCTGGACAGGCTTAGATCCTCTAAGCGGTTTACCAGTACTAGTGTGCGGGCCGGATTCAGCTCTGCGTGGAAGCATCATGCAGCCCATATATTTCTTCAAGCCCCTATGGGCGGGGGCCTAACATTGGTGTGAATTTATGTTGAAATGGGTGGAGAAATGTAGGCGCTAGAGCAATGACAAAGTTTTTCTAAAAAGAGCCACAGTGACCTTGACCATGAGGCCATGACCTTGAAAGTCAAACTCGCTAAAGATATCGTCATCAGGAACATTCTGTTTGAAGTTATATTGAAATGAAATCGGTGGAGAAATGAAAACGCTAGAGCGATGATGTTATTCTAAAATAGTCAAAGTGACCTTGACCTTGAGGCCATGACCTAGAAAGTCTGACTTGTTCGAGATATTTTCGCAAGGAACATTGGTGTGAAGTTATATTGAAATCGGCGGAGAAAAGTAGGAGCTGGAGCGAAGTTTTTTTTTTTTTTCAAAATAGCCTATGTGTCCTTGACCTTGAGGCCACGACCTTGAAAGTCGAACTCGCTTGAGATAAAGTTATAAGGAACATTTGTTTGAAATAATATTGAAATCGGTGAAAAAATATATTGAGCGATGACAAAGTTTTTACAAAAATAGCCATAGTGACCTTGACCTTGAGGCCATGACCTTGAAAATCTACCTCGCTCGAGATATTGTCATAAGGAACATTTTTATGAAGTTATATTGAAATTGGTCGAGAAATGTAGGCGCTTGAGCGATGACAATGTTTGTCTAAAAATAGCGAGTGACCTTGAGCTTGAAGGTCGAACTCGCTCGGAATATTGTCATAAGAAACATTTGTGTGAAGTTATAGTGAAATCGGTCAATAAATGTACGCGCTGGATCGATGACAAAAGTACGTACATACAATATCCCCCACCCCACCCCCACTCATAACTGTGTTGTGCGAGGGGATAAAAAGTCAAAGTCTGTGGCCTTGACCCAACGATCACGGTTAAAGCAGCTATAGTTGCTGATAACACAATATCTATCACCATTCCAAGTCTCAAGTAAACTCATCTGAAGGCAACCAAGTAATGATCTAAAATCTTCAGAGCAAAACATAGAAGTTCTTAGTCTGTGACCTTAACCCCAGGGTCACGGTCATGTATGATGATGAAGATGATAAAAACTTTTAACTAGTACCTATCACCATACCAAGTATGAACTAAACCTATCAAAAGGTAAATAAGTCCTAAACAAGAGCTCCAAAAACTTTAACACAAAAGTTTTAACATAAGAATTCAAAGTCTGTGACCTTGACCCCAAGGTTATGGTCATGAGAGCTAATGCTGCTGTTAAAAATTTGAGACCAGTGTCTATTAAACTAAATCCATCCAAAGGTAAAGAAGTAATGAGCTCCTAAAACTTTAAACACAAAAACTTTAACATTAAAACTCTAAGTCTGTGACCTTGAGCCCAATGTCACGGTCATGGGTGTTGATACTGCAGATAAAAACGTTATCCCAGTATTTATCACAATGCCAAATATGAACTCAATCCATGTGCACATAAAAAAGATAATGAGCAACTAAAAACTTTTAACATTTGTGGACGCCGACACCTTCGTTCCGGTGAGCTAAAAATGAAACTTCATAATGGATGAAACAGGTAGCTAAAATCAAACCAGAAACCTGCTATTCCAGTGTGTTTTTATTTATATTTTGTTTCGATTTTAGGTCCCTTCCAAGATTATTTCACTTACATCGAGCCGATCGTTAATCAGAAGTGGGCGAAAACCGGAGTACCCAGAGAAAAAAAACATGACGTTCACTTGCATGACTTGGCGTCTCACAAGTGGGTGCCTTTATTTGGATCAATACCCAGTAAAATTTCTACATTAATGCCACATTTTGGGACTGTGAACAGTCCCAAGGTGGTCTCTTATTAGGAGACACTGGAAGCAGAAAACACACAGAAAGAATAACTAAAATTTTCTGAATAAGCTCTTGATCTTAATTTTATTATTTCACTGTAATACTCGTATACAAACGTATTGCATACTCAATCTCAATTACATCCATAATTATGATATAAGTGGGCTATTATTCTAGTGGGCTATGGTTCCAGTGCGTTATTGGCCTAGTGGAGTGCGCTTTTGTCCTCGTGGGCTATTGTCCTACATTCGAGCTCAGCAGCATGTAATAAAACCGACCCCTGTATGCTGTTCTCCTACAATGCCTACATCTGAAAAAATAAAAATAAAATAAATAACAAGGCTACCTACACAACATACCATTATTCAGTCTTTGTATCGCTCCTTTTTATATGCCCGTTTTGTAAAAAAACGGTCGTATCGGCGTCCGTCCTTCCGTCCGACCATCCGTCTGTAAACTTTTCGTTTCCGGATAACTCCTCCTACAGTTTTCATCCGATCAAGCTGAAACTTGGTAGGTAGTAAGACCATGACCTGGTGCAGCGCATATTGTTACGGTCCACCAAATATTTACAGTTATGCCCCTTTGTACAGTTTTCAGTTGATCAAGCTGAAACTTGGTAGAAAGTAAGACCATGACCTGATGTAGCGCATATCGTATAGAGGTTACGTCCGCCAAATATTTATGTCCTTTGAACATTTTTGTAAACTTTCGTTTCCGGATAACTTCTTCTACAGTTTTCTTCCGATCAAGCTGAAACTTGGTAGACAGCAAGACCATGACCTGGTGTAACGCATATTATTTCCAGGTTATGGTCTACCAAATATTCACAGAGTTATACCCCTTTGATTTTTTTTATTTATTTTCGTTTCCGGATAACTCCTCCCACAGTTTTCAGCTGATCAAGCTGAAACTTGGTAGATAGCAAGACCATGACCTGGTGTAGCGCATATCGTTTAGAGGTTACGGTCCACCATATATTTTCTGAGTTATGTCCTTTGAACATGTTTGTAAACTTTCGTTTCCGTATAACTCCTCCTACAGTTTTCATTTGATCAAGCTGAAACTTAGTAGATACTAAGACCATGACCAGATGTAGCGCATATTATTTCGAGGATATAGTCCACCAAATATTTTGTTTCCGGAAAACTCCTCCTACAATTAACATTCGATGAAGCTGAAACTTGATATATAGTTAGACCATGATGTGGAGCAGTGCATATTGTTAGTGACCTACACTGGCTACAACTATATTGCTGTCGTCCGTGTGTTTGTAACGCCTTAACAAAAAAAAAAAAAAACGTAACGTCGGTCATAACTTCAAAAGGACTTGCCCTTTTCTCGTGAAACTTCAAACACAAACTCACCATCACAAGGCCTATATTCTGACAAAGGACCATACCTATATTTATTGATTTTGTCCGTCTGTTTGTCTTGTCTTAACCAAAAAACTTAAACTTGGTCATAACTTCAGAAGTATTTGCATTTCTCTCATGAAAATTCACACAAATGCTTTCAGCATAAGGCTTACAGTCTGACAAAAACTTGTACCACATCTCTTTGATAGCTCTATGTGGGGCCCTTTCTGACGTTGTCAGTGATCTGGTTTTGAGGTTATGGACCAACAAAAAAAACGTTATGCCCCTTTGAAAGTTTCTGAAAGCAATTTTGCCTGCACTTTAGAACCGATCAAGCTGAAACTTGATATATAGTTAGACCCAGATGTGGAGCAGCGCATATTATTTCAAGGTTACAGTCCACCAAATATTTATAGAGTTATGCCCCTTTGAAAATTCCTATGAACATTTTGTTTATGGCTAACTCTTCCTACAGTGAACAATTGATATTAGTTTGACCACAATGTGGAGCAACGCATATTGTTTCGAGGTTATGGCTTACCAGATATAAATAAAGTTATGCCCATTTGAAGATTTCTGTAAGCATTTTGTTTGTGGCTAACTTCTCCTACAATAAATATCCGATGAAGCTGAAACTTCATATATAGTTAGACCATTATGTGGCGCAGTGCTTATTGTTTTGAGGTGACGGTCCACCAAAAATTAATCGAGTTATGCCCCTTTGAAAATTTCTGTACACATTATGTTTGTGGCTAACTTCTCCTGCAGGTAACACTCGACCTAGCAAAATCTTGATATTAAGTTTGACTATGATGTTAAGCAGTGCATATGGTTTAGAGAGGATGGTCCACCAAATATTTACATAAGTGTAACACTTTGAAACTATCTGTAGACATTTTCATTTCCGGCTAACTCCTCCTACAATTTAGATCCGATCAAGCTGAAACTTGATATGTAGTTAGACCATGATATGGAGCAGTTCTTATTGTTTCAAGGTTTCAATCCAACAAAATTTAATATTAACTTGCTACAGGCGTATAATGCCACGTTTGCGAAGCTCTTGTTTATTATTGTCATTATGATTATTATTGTCATTATTACTATTATTATTATTATTATTATTATTATTATTAAAATATGCAGTTCTATTCAAGGTGATTTCCTATAAACTGGCATAAATACGGAAATGTAAAGCCCAAAACATGCAATCTGAATTAGGATTTACACGGTTTGCGACTCGGTAACCAAATCTTTATTGACATCAGTAATCATCATAAACCAGCTTTGATGGTGATGGTGATGTTCCTCGTGCGCCATTCTATGGCGTTTATATTTCGCAATTAATTCGATTTGCCAGAGTGTGTAGTCATGTAACTGACTTCAACACTCGTAATAAATTGTTAACGACTAAACTTCTTAATCAGGGTTATCAGTACCATAAACTACGCAAAGCCTTTCAAAATTTTATAGACGCCATTCTGATTTAATTTCATAATTCAATATTGGACTTAAATCTCTTCTGCAACAATTATTTGTCTTAATCGCGACGGAAGTAAGGGCGAGGATTGTGACCACGTAAAATCGATTTAAGCACCCCCACCCCAGTGGAATTTGTTTCCGCTGACCGTTCCAATGCGGTTCTTCTGTCGCGGTTTATTTTGTTATGGTTTATCTTTTGGTGTTTGTGTCGCTTGTATTATTTTATTTTTGATAGCCCATTGTCCATTTTGTAGGAAAAGTAACTGTCCTTTTGGCTTTCCGCTGTTGGCGTTTCCATTAGGGTCTAGTTGTTTCATGTTTGTGTTTCTTTCCCTTTGGTGTCTCTGATGGGAGCTTAGGGTTAATTGTAACGATTCCTGATCATTGCCTCCACTTCTATTTTGAAGGGTAACAGACCGCGCAATGTCTTTGAAGTTCTGTATGTACCTTTATTGTACTTTAGAAGCGTAACTGGCCGCATAACTTCTTTGATGTTTTGTCTATTCATGTGCGTATTCATTTCTGAACAATGTCCAGCAAGAAATATGGTGCATGAATTTTATTTGCAATATGTAACATTTGAATAAATATCTGCTATTAGACCTATTCTAATTCACTCCATGAACATCTTCACATCATTTTTATCAACCATTTCCGTGCAACTAAGAACCTTTAAGCATTTCAAGAACCACAAAGCCTGTATAAGAATTATTCCGTGTAATGTAGGGAACTATAGATATAGTGACTACTGAAAAGGTTGTGTCAATACACTGTTCGAGTCACACAAATAACGAGAACTCACATGTGATGATTTTACAAGTGTTCATCACGAAAAAAAAAAAAACAAAAAAAAAAAAACACAAAAACGCCGGCCTCGGTAGCTCAGTCGGATGCGCGTCTGACTGGTGATCGGGAGAACGCGGTTCGATTCCTGCCGGGGTCAGCAACATTCTTTTGCGGACATTGATCGTGAAATCTTTTGTACGGTCATTCTCTCCCTTCCGCTGATTCAAAAGGACATTTGTCAGTTTTTGGCGAATCCCCACGAGCGGCAAGTGTTGTTTCCTTGAGCAAGAGACTTTATCCACATTACGTAGTACTGGTTTCTGCCCAGGAAAAGAGGGCCAATATGAAGATTAATACTAGTTTACTAAATGTGTTACCCTCTATAAATAAGGTCGATAACAAGATATTAAAGAATAAATACTGTACTGGTTAACCGCTTACGTATAAGCCTGTCCAGGAAAAGTGTGGATAGGTAAAATGATCTAAATAGTTTTGACTGGGCCGTTAAATTCCAATAAAAACAAAGAAAATATCACAAAAACACGCCTATACAATTCTAACCCCGTTGAATCCCACTTTTATACAGTAAAATTGGCGTTTACTGCTCCAAAATATAGTTTGTTAGAGTACCCACCCGCTCTGTATTTTGAGCAGAAATAAGAAAAATATCACGATTTTTCATCTTAATATTTTCATTATTTCGGCGATAAAGTTTACAATGTAATTGTATAGGCGTGTTTTCATAATGAATTAAATTTCACAAGAAGTGTATGCAGCAACTGTCATTTCGGGCTTCAAATGTGTATCGGCTATATTTATGTTAAAGATGCATTGACTTATCAAAGCACTGGAAGTACAGGTGGGTCGATTGTCTCTAAGTGTAGGCTGGGAAAATATTCCTGGGCTTGAGACTTAAAACTTTTCGTTTTGACCCTTAAATTTCATTTTTAAGCAAACCGTGTAGACCCTGATCAGACGCCGCGTTATGCACTGGGTTACGCTGTCCAGTACACGGGCCCAGTCCAGAATTTACTTTTGTTTCAGCGTTCTCACGTCATAAGAAGAAGACTAGCGCTGCTATAAATACTGGTACAGGTCAGCGATTGTCATGTGGACAATTGTTTGTTTGATTTGAGGTTTAACGTCCCCGTCAACACTATAAAGGTCATTTTGGAGACGTTGCTTCCAATTTTGTGGGACTTTTACCCGACATTGAGATGAAATTACATCTCAAGCCCTGTCGCCCAATGAAACCAATAAGGTTTATTAGCATGGACGGTCCACCTCGCACCGCGGTTCCTGGACAGGCTTAGATCCTCCAAGCGGTTTACCAGTACTAGTCTGCGGGCCGGATTCAGCTCTGTGTGGAAGCATCGTGCAGTCCATATATTTCTTCAAGTCCCTATGGGCGGGGGAGAGGTCATGTGGACAAAAGCAAGCGGGAAGTTTCTGCTGTCAGTAACTTGGTCGACTGATAAACAAATCGACCCAAAAAGCAAACATCACCGTACATCGTCACGTCTTTCAAAACCTGAGACATGAATATAAAAGTACCATCGTTTTTCTCTAGTTATAGTCGTGCGATTAGTTCGAGATGTGTGTGTGTGTGTGTGTGTGTGTGTGTGTGTGTGTGTGTGTGTGTGTGTGTCACTGTGTGTGTGTGAACTCGGTATTAACGTCGCTTTCAACAATATTTCGGTCATATCAAGACGGTGTCTGGTTGCGACAGGGAGCTCAATGCTCACTTTTATAGTGCTGCCTCACTGAAGTATCATGACCCAGACACATTACATGACATCACACCCAGTCACATTATCCTGACACTGGGTCGACCAGTCCTAGCTCTACCCCGTAAATCTGAGTGCCAAGCGAGGAGCAGCTAGTACCATTCTTAACGACTTTGGTATGTCGCGGCCCGGGATCGAACCCGTGACCTTCCGTTCCCCGGAGCGGACACTCTGCCGAGCTATCGGGGCCGGTATTAGTTGGAGATAATTATGAACAAGCCCAGGCTTAATACTTTACCAAAAAGCGCAGTTCTCATCTGCACCTTTGTTATTTGCAAATTACAAATACAGTTTTTTTCGGTCGATTGTTTGTCAATCGACCCAAAAATAATAAGCACAAAAAATCCAGGTAACGGTTACATGTAGGAGGAGAAAATATGTAAAGAAAAATCCAGTCAATTGCCTCGACTCGGGATTGAACCCACGACCCTTGGCGACACAAACATTAAACTAAAAGGTCCGGGCCAGTTAGACTGGTCAGTTATGCACTCTATATACTTACTTATATGTGTCGTAGTCCAAATAAGAATTTAGCCAGATCCGGAATCTAGCTAGGCCATTTGGCATCTATGAAGGCAGAATCCTGATCTGGCTAAATTCCTATTTGGTCTGCGGCATATACATATTTATTATGGCCGTACTACTGCAATAGAAAATAATTGCGCTATTCTTATCACTGTGAGGTCAGAGTGTTGCGTAAGAGGGGTAATAAAACAGAATTGGGCTGGAATCATGCGTTCGATTTAGCAAGCATTGTAGATCCAGATCAGACGCCGCAAAACGCGGCGTTTGATCAGGGTCTACAATGTTTGCATACAGTAGGGCTAAGTCCCGGTTCAGGACTATTTTCCCAGCCTACACTCAGTCAACTAAGGCTGGCTCATCGGAGCTGAAAAGATAATCGATTATCATTCCTGTCATTGTGATCAATAATCGATTAGTAATCACCGAAGATTTGGTCATAATTTCACCTGTCTGGCTGTCTGTGTGAGCATGACTCCTACCGTATGCTGTACTTTGCCATGTGTATTTGGACAGACGGGTCTGAGCAAAGAGTGTAGACCCAGATGAGACGTCTCATCTGGGGCTGCACTGTTTGCCACTCATACAGCTATTTTAGGCACAGCTTTGGGTAGTAAATTGTACTTATCGAATAATCGATTGCAAGCAAATCACTAATGATAATCATTTTTGTGGAATTTATCGATCGGGTAATCGATTATCCAATTAATCGTGCCAACATTACAGTCGACCCACCGGTGCTGTCATTTCTTTGATTTTCATGACGTAGCGCAACAAGGCGAATTTTGTGCAAATATCTTGACCTTATGACATATTGTACTTTAGGTGCTTGTTATTTTGGCATTTCATTGCTTCCCCTCTGATACCAACCCATGTTTAATTTATTGAATGGAAATTTTTACTATTGCGGGTAAGGAAAATTTTGATAAGGGTAAGACGGTTGGAATAGGTCTATCCAACCAAAATATGTGGGGTAATGGTGTGTGTCACCTTATCAGCTGTTATTGCATGACAAAAACTGCTTTATGCAACATTCTCTGCAGCTAGTGCAACAAAGCGAGAGTGAGTGAGTGTTTCAATTTTACGTCCCACCAACAGCTAAGGTCATACGGGGACGGGACCTCGGTTTAAAGACACATCCGAAAGTCTGGAGAAGCCCGGGATCGAACCTGCGACCCCTGGTTTACAAGGCAAGTAACGTAACCACTCGACCACGGAGGCTTCTAACAACAAAGTGAGATAGTGTGGTCGTAACTGGAATATGGTTAAACACTGCCATCAGATTAGTAGTAGTAGTAGTAGCAGTAGAAGAAGTAGATGTAGTATAATCAATTCATCATCATCATAATCACCGTTACCATTTTAGTTTCTTGTTTGTTCTGGTATTACACGGCTCAATCAAAACTAGTTATATCCCATATCAAGTCGGACCCCGCCCATCGGGGCTTGAAGAAATAAATGGGTTGCATGATGCTTCCACGCAGAGCTGAAACCGACCGCACACGAGTACTGGTAAACTGCTCTGAGGATCTAAGCATGTCGCGGTAAAGCGGTGCGAGTTGGACCGTCCATGCGTATAAGCCCTATTGGTTTCATTGACCGGCTTGAGATGTCATTTCATTGGAAGCAACGTCTCCAAAATGACCTATACAGTGTTGACGGGGACGTTAAACCTCAAATTAAACAAACAAGCAAACAAATCACATATCAAGTTAAAAAGGCGGTTCTTACATGTCAAAACATTTTCATCTGAAAACAAAAGCTAGTTCTAGGATATGAAAGATAAGCTCAAAATATAGATTGTCGGTACTTGTTAGAACCGCCTCATCGAGGTGGTTCTAACAAGTACCCACAATCTATATTTTAGAGCAGAAATTAGAAAAATAAGGTATACCCCTGTAAACCCAAGTTTTACTATATAAAAGTGAGGTTCAAAGGGGTCAAAATTATGTAGGCGTGTTCTCGTGGTGTTATCGTAATAGTTATATAATTATCTCGACCCTTGTCCTTAACCATAGTTTCACGGAGCACTGTTTATATCATATATGCCTACATTGTAATATGTCCTTGGCAACGCAAACAAAAAAAAAAAAAAACAAAAAAAAAACAAAAAAAACATATGCATAACCTCATCGACCTGGTTCACCAAAAACAAACGGGAAACATAATGAAATTATTCAAAAAAGAGCTGGGTTGTGCAAGGAAAGCATAAAACAGCGGACTGGGTCATATGTGTATGGATTCGTTATTGCGGCTTCCAACCCGCGAGATGCCTTGGCCGATCAGAACCACGATATCATGAGCCTCGGTTTCAATCGGCGCGGTTTAAACCATTATAAAATACAATTGTAAATTTTACCACCGTAACAATTTTCAGATAAAAAATTGAGACATCATTCTTATTTTTGCTAAAAATATAGATTATGTGTACACGGACTAACCGCCTCGTCGAGGCGGTTCTAACGAGTACCCCACTCTATATTTTAGAGCAATAATAAGAAAAATAAGGCCCCTGTAAACCCAAGTTTTTCTATATAAAAGTGGGGTGTAATGTGGTCAGACTTATATATCTCCATGCATGAGTTGTATAATCACGAAAACACGCCTGTATAATTTTGACCCTCTTAAACCCCTTTTTATACAGTAAAACTAGTTCTTTACAGGTATATACATTTTTCTCTTATTTCTGCTCAAAACATAGATTGTGGGTACTCGGTAGAACCGCATCGCCGAGGCGGTTCTAACGAGTTCTCGCAATCTTAGTGAATGAGAGTTTGAGCTTTACCTCCCACCAACAGCTAAGGTCATACGGAGACGGGACCTCGGTTTAAAGACTCATCCGAAAGTCTGGAGAAGCAAGGGATCGATTCTGCGACCCCTGGTTACAAGGCGAGTAGCGTAACCACTACACAACGGAGGCTTCTAGGTCCCGCAATCTATGTTCTTGAGCAGAAATTATGAGTGAGCGGGTTTGAGTTTTACGCGCCACCAACAGCTAAAACATTTTTCATGCTTAACTCATGAGCATGAAGTTTATCCTGCTCCTAAATTTTAAAATGCCAACATTTATGAGCAGGACAAACAACATTCTTGGTTGATTTGAGCAGCAAAAGTGTTTGCATTTTAATACAGATGAGCATTACTAGGGCTGGCTAATCGGAGCTGAAAAGACAATCGATTATCAGTCCTGTCATTGCGATCGATAATCCATTAGTAATCGCTAAGGTTTTTGTCTTAATTTTACCTGTCTGGTTTTCTGTCTGAGAATGACTCTTACCATATGTTGCCCATTACCATATGTGTATTTGAACGGACAGGTCTGAGCAAACAGTGTAGACCCAGATGAGACGCCGCGTCTGCGGCGTCTCATCAGGGTCTGCACTGTTTTGTCACTCATCCCGCTATTTTAGGCATAGCTTTGGGAAGTAAATTGTACCTATCAATAAATCGATTAAAAGCAAATCAGAAATGATAATCATTTTTGTGGAATTTATCAATCGATTAATCGATTATACGATTAATCATGCCAGCCTTAAGCATTACACATTTCATGCTCAGTTGAGTTGAGCATGAAAAAGTTTTATAACCTCGGCTCTGGGCCTATTCTTTGTCTTTATAGCTTCATTATTTATTCCAGCGAAAAGATATGTTTTGAACATCTGCGTGTTATTCTTAACCATTATCCTGCTGAATAAATTAATTCAGCCACGCCCATTGGTGACTATCCACCAATCAAATTATTGATATTTTTGTTCAAATCACAAACTGCATGACAAGTAGAACAGATCCTGATCAGAGCCATCTGGTCTGGATCTGCACTGTTTGAAATCGTAGGGATTGTCGAGTCCAGGTTAAGGTTTTCTATCCTTTCCAGAATATTTATTAACATGTGCCGATCTTCTGCCTGTCGGGCTTCTCGTTTGCTGGTGGGCTTGTAACTACAGTGGTCAGCGACCGGACGAACATGAAATCCAGGGCTCCGAGCCACTAGTCCACGGAGCCCGTAGATTTACCAATCTTTTCTGTCCCTAAGAAGTTCGATGAGATCAAAGTACGAGGACTGTTCAAATATGAATGCAACTAAGCACATAAAAATGATTCCGTGATAGATTTCGACGAAAAATTTATTTTGTCCCCTCAAAGTATTCCCCTTTAACAGAAATACAAACTTTCAGTCTTCTGATCCAATCATTGAATGCATTTTGGTAGTCTTTTCGAGGTATACTATGAAGGCACTGGAATATTGCAGAACCGAGGTGTTTGCGCTGTACAAATTTTCGACCATGCAGAAAGGTATTTTTTCAGCCGCGGGAACAAAAAAAAGTCACACGGGGCAAGGTCAGGGGAATACGGGGGGTAAGGGAGTTCAACAACATTTTCTTGCTTCAGATAGTCTGGCACAATGAACGCCTTGTGCGATGACGCATTGTCATGTAGCAATCTGACATCGGCCAAACCAGTTGCGGGTCTTCGATCTTTGAAATATTTCTTCAATTTTCGAAGAACTTTATTCTTGTAAAACTTCGCATTTACAGATTTGCCTCTAGGCACAGCAACCTGAATAACAGGGCCCTGATTTGAAAAGAATATGGCATACATTACCTTCTTGACGCTCATGGTCCGCGTTGCAATGCATGGTCTTTTGCAATACTTTGTTGCCCATATTTTGTTCTGAATCTTTCGTTTTGGCTCAAAAAAGTGAACCCATATGGATGTCTTGTCACCTGTGACGACATTAGCGAAAGACCGTGCATTGTAATTTGGAAACTTTTTAAGCAACTTCTTGGCGCAGGCGCACTGAACGCGTGTCTTTTTTTCTCATCTGTCAACAGATGGGGAATCCATCTAGCACAGATCTTTCTCATTTTCAAATCCCGTTTCAGAATTTTATGAGCTGCTCCTAATGAGATGCCATCCATACTAGCTATTTGCCTAGTGGTGTATCGTGCATCGGTAGCAACTATTTCTTTCACTCTAGCAACCATCTTGGCAGATGTTGCTCTTTTCGGCCGACGATCATGTGGTGCATCTTCTGTTGTGCCTAGCCCACAGCTGAATTTCTTACACCAACGAAAAACTGTCGGAAAAGACATTTCATTATGCCCATAAACCGAACATATTTCATCAAAAATGTCTTTGCACCGTATACCAAGAATACAACGATTCTTAATATAGGACCGTATTTCAACGGCGTACTCTGACCTTCTTCCAACCATGTTTTGTATAAGTATACAAGAGTAGACAGTGTTTATCGAACGATATACATGGCTAAATGGGACGGATTTTAACAGGTTTGGTATCAATGTATAGGTAAAATGTTTTTCTACGCTGTGATATTTATTTCCAGGTGATTTTCGCATTAGTGCATGAGAAAACGTTCTACTTGCATTCACATTTGAACAGTCCTCGTATGGTCCTGTGTTCAGTCACTGAGCAAAAATCGATTAGGTCTGTGCAACGTCGTGATGTTGCATAGACGTTGATGCGACATTATCTTCACGTCGTGTGTCTGCTGGGTTAAGACAACTATTCCAAGCTAAAGCTAGTCGTTTTGACATTATTTGAGCCCCGTCAAGCGATGAGATGTCTTCCAGCACTTGCGTTCAGCAGGAGATAAAAAGGCGAGGTCTGCTGACAGCCGGCTGGCACCAGACTTTTAGGTCTGGTGACAGCCGGCTGTCACCAGACCTAAAAGTCTGCTGACAGCCGGCAATAAAAATTGTTCAATAGTAAGTACATTTGTATTTCTTTTCAACTTTTAAAATTATTCTTTTTCATGAGATACTATGCTACTTTCTAAACTTTGTTATATAGTGAAAATTGAATTGAAAAGTTATTATTAGTTGTATATAATTTAGCTAATATTTCATGGGGGGGGTCTGAGTGGGTGGGGTTCATCCAAATGATATTGGTCTGGTCCGTGGTCTTTTAGTAACAGATTCTAAACTAGAGCTGTCAGAGGATCTGACTATAGCCCCGCTTCAGCGCTGTCAGAGAAGAAAGTTATTTAAGCTGCAGAGAAAACAGTTATGAACAAGAAATAACTGTTGAAAATTTTACATTATCTGGAAAAACTCTAAGAGTTGTGAGCCCTTGTCCCTCATTTCAATGAGCATGATACATTACCAGAATGTCCATGTTTATACTAAATTTCATCTTCCATTTTTCAATGTTCAAAGGGTAATAACTCCTAAAGTAGGCAAATCAGAGTCAGGGTTCCTGCGCTCTGCACATTGTCTCATGGTGCTTTACACTTGTGTGAAGTGTCATGAAAATATCTCAAATGGTTTGTGAGTTATGGAGCCGACACAGTCAAAATTGCCTTTTTAAATGTTCAAAGGGCAATAACTCCTAAAGTAGGCAAACCAGAGTTATGGTTCCTGCACTCTGCACATCATCTCAAGGTGCTTTTCATTTATTTGAAGTTTCATGAAAATATCAGAAACGGTTATGGAGCGGACATAGTTAAAATTGCCATTTTTTAATATTCAAAAGCCTATAACTGAAAAAGTAGACAATCCAGAGTTTGGGTTCCTGCGCTCTGCACACGTAATATGGTGCTTTACATTTGTGTGAAGTTTCATAAAATTATCTCAAACGGTTTTTGAGTTGCTAAAATTGATATTTTTCAATATTCAAAGGGAAATAACTAAAAAATTAGGGAATCCAGAGTTATGGTTCCTGCACTCTGCACACCATCTCATGGTGTTTAATGTTTGTGTGAAGTTTCATGAAAATATGTGAATGGGTTTTAAAGTTATGGAGCGGACACGAAAATTGTTAACAGACACAGACAGACACACAGACAGACACACAGAAAATACGAAAACCAGAGTTATGGTTCTTGCGCTCTGTACATTGTCTCATAGTGCTTAACATTTGTGTGAAGTTTCATGAAATTATCTCAAACGGTTTTCGAGTTATGAAGCGGACACTGTTAAAATTGCCATTTTTCAATGTTCAAAGGGCAATAACTCCAAAAATAAGCAATGCAGAGTTATGGTTCCTGCGCTCTGCACATCGTCTCATAGTGCTTAACATTTGTGTGAAGTTTCCTAAAAATATCTCAAACGGTTTTCGAGTTATGAAGCGGACACAATTAAAATTGCCATTTTTCAATGTTCAAAGGGCAATAACTCCAAAAGTAGGCAATCCACAGTTATAATTCCTTCGCTCTGCACATTGTCTTCTGGTGTTTAACATTTGTGTGAAGTTTCATGAAAATATGTTAAGCAGATACAAAGTTATGGAGCCAACACAAATTAACGGAATCACGGAATTACGGAATTACGGAAAATGTTCAAAGGGCAATAACTCCAAAAGTAGGCAATCCACAGTTATAATTCCTTCGCTCTACACATTGTCTTATGGTGTTTAACATTTGTGTGAAGTTTCATGAAAATATGTTAAGCAGATACAAAGTTATGGAGCCAACACAAATTAACGGAATCACGGAATTACGGAATGACAGAAGGACATGGCAAATCCAATATAGCCCCACTTTTTCAAAGCGGGGCTATAACTAGAATTGGTTTTTCTACAAAAACACAGATGTTTCCCCCGTTTTTGACCTCTAAGTATGACATTGACATTGGAGGTATTGAGCTGGGTCTTGTGTGCAACACATCATCTAATACAGATGAACATTTCTGCAAAGTAACTTTAAAAATGATCATAGAGAAATAAAAAATAATCGGCCGTACACAAAAAAGCCCTTTTTTACCTTTGACCTCTAAGTATGGCCTTGACCTTTGAGGTACAACACATCGTCTCATGATGGTTAACATTTCTGCCAAGTAATTTCATAATCCATCGAAGAATAAGGAAGTTATTGACTGCCCCTTTTTTTACCTTTGACCTCTAGGTATGACCTTGACATTGGAGGCATGGACCTTGGTCTTGCACATGACTCATGTTCTAATGACGGTGAACATTTCTGCATGGTTACTTTATAAAGTCCATCCAGAAATAAAAAAAGTTTTTGACTGGACAAAAAAAAAAAAAAAAAAAAACTCTAACCTCTTAGTATGACCTTGATCTTGGAGGTACCGACCTGGGTCTAGTGTGCACCACATCGTCTCATGATGGTTAACATTTCTGCCAAGAAATTTCACAATCTATCCGGGAATAAGAAAGTTATTGACTGAACACTAAAAAGGCCCCTTTTTGTCCTTTGACCTCTTAGTACGACCTTGACATTTGAGGTACCAACTGGGTCATGCACGCAACACATAGTCTCATGGTGGTTAACATTTCTGCCAAGTAATTTCAAAATCCATCTAAAAATAAGAAAGTTATTGACAGAACACAAAAAGGCCCCTTTTTTACCTTTAACCTCTATGTATGACCTTGACCTTTCAGGTACCAAACTGTGTCATGCGTGCAACAAATCATCTCATGGTGGTTAACATTTCTGCCAAGCAATTTCTAAATCCATCTAAAAATAAGAAAGTTATAGACCAAACACGAAAAAAGGCCCCTTTTTTGACCTTTGACCTCTATGTATGACCTTGACATTTGAGGTACCAAACTGAATCATGCATGCAACACATTGTCTCATGATAGTTAAAATTTTTGCCAAGTAACTTCAAATTGTATCTAAAATTAAACAAGCTATTGACAAAACCCGAAAAAAGGCCCCTTTTTTACCTTTGACCTCTAAGTATGACCTTGACCTTTGAGGTACCAGCCTGGGTCATGCACGCAACGCATTGCCTTATATTGGTTAACATTTCTGCCAAGTGATTTCAAAATCCATCTCAAAATAAGAAAGTTATTGAACAAACACGAAAAAGGGCCCCTTTTTTACCTTTGACCTCTAAGTATGACCTTGACCTTTGAGGTACCGACCTGCATTATGTGCACCGCACATCGTCTCATGGTTGTTAATATTTCTGCCAAGTAATTTTAAAATTCATCTGAAAATAAGAAAGTTATTGACCGGACACGATTTGCCCATACAGATATACATACTGACAAACTTCCAAGGAAGATAATTAAAAAAGTATAAATGCGAGAGTTATAGTTCTTGCGCACTGCACGTCGTCTAATGCTGATTAATATTTATATGAAGTTTCGTGAAGATAGCTAGAACGGTTTTCAAGTTATAGAGCGACATGAATGTGTGACAGGCGGACCGACAGACGCCAAGGGGAAAAACAATATGTCTCTCCGAAAAAAAAAAATTCGGGGGAGACATAACTAAAGGTTGAGGCATACAACTGGTAAGGTTTGGAAATCTTTTGGTATGCTGCCAAACTATGCAAAAAATATGTCACTTTATTTGGACTTTGTGAATTTTGCACCTCCCAGCTTTGCTTGTTCTTGTTAAAACTTCTTTTATATCAGCTTGGTAGTTTGTTTGATTTGAGGTTTAAGGTCCCTGTCAACACTGTGTAGGTCATTTTCGAGATGTTGCTTCCAATTTTGTGGGACCTTTACCTGACATTGAGATGAAATGTCATCTCAAGCCGAGCTGAAATGTCATCTCAAGCCCTGTCGCCCAATGGGCATGGGCGGTCCGACGCTAATGCTTTGCCTGGGCAGGTTAAGAGCCTTTAAGCAGTTTACCATTACTTGTGTGTGGTCGGTTTCAGCTTTGCGTGGAAGCATCAATCATGCAGCCCATCTATTTAATCGAGCCGTGTTGTGTGGGAGCCAATCAGCTTGATGGAGTCAAAAAGAAGTACAATATATGGAAGAACTTGCCTAATGAGTCTATAATAATTTTGTCACCTATCAAAGGGGATTGGGAACTATTATAGGCTATTGGGCAAGGTCTTCCACATATTGTAATAAGCACATCACTAAGGACAGAAATGACAGTGACTAAGTTTTATGACCCTATCTCAACTCCATTGGGGCTTAGAGAAATAGACTGGGCTACATGACGCTTTCATTGAAATCCATCGCATTTGAGTACTGGTGGACCGCTCAAGTCAAAGCCTGCCCAGGAAAAGGCAATGTGAGTCGGACCGCTCCTTTAACCCTAGCGGTTTCTATGGGCGGTAGGGCTCGAGATGTCATTTCATCTACATGTCAGGTAAAAGTTCCAAAAAACTGGAAGCAACATCTCCAAAATGACCTTAATAGTATTGACAGGGATGTAAAACCTCAAAACAGCCAGACAAAACAAAGATTCTGTTGTATGTCTGCTGGACCAAATGATGATCTCTAGTCTTATATGGTCTATAATCAGTTCAACACACAAAATACGTGACTAAATTTTGATGACCATGACCTACTTTTCAAGGTCAAAAGGGCCCAATTTGCACATCTCCTGAACCAAATAATGAATTCCAGCCAAATTTGAATAGATTTTGATGACCTGGATCTACTTTTCAAGGTCGCAAGGGTCCAAACAGAGTTCAATTTTTGCTTATCTTCACCATATCTCCTGATCCAATTACAGAACTGTTAGACCAATATTCATCAATTTTTTCATGAGTTTGGGATACAGAAAAGCCATTTTGGGCTGAGCATTAAGTTTTCAGGAGCCAATGACCTTGAAAATTAGGTCAAGGTCCCCAATATCTGGAGTAATCAAATCTTTGGTTGGTTTTGGTAGGTGGTAATGAAGCTTGACCAAAATTCATTGATTTATTTATGTGTGCAGACTAGCCCTTTTTGGTCCAAAATTGACAGCTTTTAGGGGCCTGTGCCCTTGAAAATAAGGTACATGTATAAAAGGTCATCAAAACGCAATGACACTCCCCCATCCTTGTGATATATCCATGTAAGTTTTGTCGCAATAGGTTCAGGTGATACAGTGCCTCAAACAGGTCATACTGAGTCGCTGACGTCAATGCAGACAGGTTCCGCATCTAATACATGTCCCTCTCCCCTTGTTGTTTTTTTTGTTTTTGTTTTGGATTCATGGGTATTTCAAGATTATTTTCAGCGAACTGTTAGTTGGTGAAAACTGGAGTACCCAGAGAAAAAACACCTGACATTCCCTTGCAGAACTTGGCAACACACAAGTCATCACCTGAGCCAGACTCGAACCACAGCCCACAGCAGTGTGAGACCTAATGATTAAGTCTTAAGAGTAAATACTCCTACCCACTATGCCAGTTTGTTTGTCATGGCAGCATAACAAAGCCTAAATGAGCCGGTCCTCATTTTCAAGCCAAACAGTTATTGGGATCATACTTTTCTTATGAAAAAAAAAAACTGTTTATTTGCTTTATTATATGTAGTTGAATGCGGCAAGCTCCTTGGCTAGGACCTGTATTTGTTCTTCAGCTAGGTGGATTTTGGTAGCATGCACTTTATTCCAGGAGACTTCCCCATTCAGTGAATCACCAGTTGAGTTCCCATCATATTACAATTGCAGCATCTGTCTTCTATGTTATGTTTGTTTAAACCCAGATGCAGTGTGTGCCTATCACCCCCACCCCCACACCCAACCCCACTGCTTTGCATAAGCAACCAGTGATGGATTTAAGCCTAAGCCCAGCTTTATCCACAGGCTGGAACTTGCCTAGAAATATCCTTCTTGCTATTTACTGATTATGATTTCTAAGTTGCAAATGTATTGCAGCATTAATGTAACACTTAGTTTGACCAAAAATACAAGCCCACATAAAAAAATATTGCATCCTTCACTATTCAACAAAGTTCTGTTAGTAGTATAGTATCCCATGAAAGACGATAAGTTTAATAGTGAAGAATATGCTTATTATTGAACAAATATTATAGCCGTCAGCAGACTTTTAGGTCTGGTGACAGCCGGCTGTCACTAGACCTAAAAGTCTGGTGCCAGCCGGCTGTCAGCAGACACTTCCCAAAAATAACGCCTACGTGTTCATTAGGTCTCGGTGCAACTGAAGAAACTTTGAATCAAAGAGCACAGCGAAGACAGATCAGACTGCGGGTGATGAGAGTGCTTTGGTAAAGCATCCGACTCGAGATCGTGAGGTAGTCGGTTCGATCAAGCGAGCGCTAAATGTTGTGTCCTTGAACAAGACACTTTTTCTAAATCTCTTAATTCTCTGGTTTCTACTACGGCCTCTGAAGTTCAAACAGAACCGATAAAGTAGTTACAAAGTCACCCAGTATGCCCAAAACGCCACTCTGCGAGCTACGCTCGCCATATGCACTAATAGGTAGTTAGGCCTACTTGAGTCAGCCAATTTGTGACATGGATATAACGCCAGATGCCCGTATTACTATCTAGGATGGTCTGCATAGAATGTACGTATGGCGGTATACATGTATATATAAAGCAATAATGCGCAGGCTGATCTGAGTCTTCACTGAGTGCTCGTGTCGTCTTTAACACCTTTTCGTTTGGAGCTGTCCATGTGACAAGTGGCTTATTGTTAATTCTTATGCTTCCGCCAGGATGTGGGACACACAGTTTATTCTAACATAAGTAAGGAAGGAAACATTCACGTGGACTGAACAAATTATTTGTCTACTAGCCCTCCCCACAACCCAGTGAAATTCTTTTCACTGGGGTTGTTTCATTGACCGTTCCAAGGTTCTGCCGTGGTTTATTTTTGATATGGTTTGTCTTTCAGTATGCGTATCACATATATCTTTTTGTTTTGGATAGCCATTTGGCCATTTTGTGGTAAAGTAATTGTCCTTTTGGATTTCCGCTATTGATGTTTCCATTAGGGTCTAGTTATTTAATGTTTGTGTCTCTTTTCCTTTGGTGTCTCTGATGGGATGTGTGGGTTAATTGTATCAACCTTCAATTCTATTTTGTTAATACGTATACGTCAACGTGTGTTTGTTTGTAACCTACGTATACATTTGTCTGTCACAATTTAAAAAACTCTTGCGTCTCCGGAACTTTTGAAATCTGCATGATAGACAGTTTGTAGGTTAAGAAAGATTAAAGGACTCTAGATCAATGTTAGAAATTAGTATTTCCTTCTTTTCTTCTTCTTCTTCTTCTTCTTCTTCTTCTTCTTCTTCTTCTTCTTCTTCTTCTTCTTCTCATTACAATAACACCCCTTGCAACATTGTGCTTTTTTTTTCCACATCTCCGACATGGCTACTTTTCTGATGAAAATCTGGGATATTTTTCTTAATTATATTGCAAACATAGGTTGTGGGTGCTCGTTAGATCCGCCTAATTGAGGCGGTTCTAACGAGTACCCACAACCTATGTCTTGAAGCAGAAACAAGAAAAATAACGTATACCCACGTAGACCCCACATTTCTCTATAAAAAGTAGGGTTGGGGGGGGGGCATTCAATTCACGGACTTGTTCACGTGATGTTTTATTTTTATACCGGTAGCTGTACATGTAGGATGAAAAATGCATCTACCTATCCTCATGATCTTTGGCAACAAAGGAGTCCTTCCTTCAGAAGATTCAAGTGCTAAGCAAGTTTAGAAGACGGTATTTTCAAAGTACATGTATCTTTCATTGTTTTTTTTTTTTTGTTCCAGCAAAATAAAGCTTGGCCGAAATAGCTAGTCTGGCCCAGAAAACATGTACACTTTATATTTTCCGGTTCTGTGGTGTATATCTTGCTTCCAAAGGATAACCTTTATATAGAACATATTGGCATTTCACGTGAATTGTCTGTTGTTTGTCCTGGTTTCGGTTCGATGGTTCGTCAATCGGCACAACATGAACAACTGAATACAGTAGCTGGTTTCACTGTTGTTCTCCATGTGTTTATCGCTGAGCAATAAAGCTTAACGTCAGCGAAGGTTGAAACTGTACAAAAAGTCTTTAAATTTCACGCCTTTTTTAACTTCGAGAAAATTAATGATTTTGTGTACGCACCACGATAACAAGTCCGTGAAACGAAGACCCCCCCCCCCTAAACCCCACTTTATATAGGGAAAAGTGGGTGTTACGGGGGTATACGTTATCTGCCTTATTTTTGCTCAAAACATAGATCGTGGGTACTCGTTAGAACCGCCTCATTGAGGCGGTTCTAACGAGCACCCACAATCTATGTTGAAAGCAGAAATAATAAAGATGTTATCATTTTTACCTAATATTTATCATTTTCTGACATCATGTTGGACGCCATTATTTCTAACGGACATGTTTTCCTTATATAATGGGTTTCGCTCTCTGTTGGCGAACAAATACATTGTATTCCATCTGGGACCAGTTCACTGGTTGGGAGCGTAAAGTACACTTAACCCGGATGTTCCGATCTGTATAGTGGACAGATCCTTGTTCCGACATGTCGGGTATGTTACAGAATGCTTATTTTTGTGTTTTGAAATTGTTAATCATTAGAATTTCAACTTCATAGCAGTAGTTCGGGCAGCATAACTAAATGTCTTTTCGACATGCTAGCTTGATTTTCTGTTTATTGCTATGATTTCGTTTATTTTCACATTTGTTTCTAGAAAATCATTATCATACTTTCGATTTCAAACGCTGCACCAGTACAATTAAATCAAGCTTTGCCACCAACCTTACATGAAACGACTGCTAATGCATTATAACTATTTTATGATGTATTTCGGGTCAGCTTTTATTAATAGTACTAAACATCTTGCCATGTAAGGGCAATTATTTTCATAGAAAACGATAGAGGGGTCAAAAACTGGTTTGTATCGCATGTCGCAAAACTGATTTCTCACCACTGTATGTCGTGTTCCGATCATACTATACTTATTGTGTGTCCTGATAATACTATAGAGCGATTTCGACATATTCGTAGGATAACATTTAAATACGTTAGCTATTTTGTTTCTGAAATGTGGAAACTTGGCATATACACACTTTCTTCTTCGGGTTCTTCAAACTGTCTCAGATAAAACCCAAAACATGACAAAATGACTGCGCCCGACGAAGATTCAGATCAGCTTGCCAACCACCCAGTCTGCTAAGATTCTACGCTGTGCACTTGGTGGGTAGTTTACCACTCGAGTTTTTTTTTTCACTTTTTCACACTGTACAGACTGGGCAGATGCTCAGACTGAGATAAGTCTTTGCTGGACGCATAGATGAGTTTTTGTTTTGTTATGCTCAAGTTGAAATCGTCCAATTTTGTTTATTTCACTAATTTCAGATGTGATGAATTAGTCGTTCGTGGTGGACCCGATTGGTGGTTCTTTGGCATGACACACTGTTTCAACCTTGTCAAAAACTGTGCCAAATACCATCAATATATCTCAGGGTATCCAAGTTATGGTCATCACAAGATTATATTGTTTGGGGAAATAACTAAGAAAAAACAAGTGCACCCAGAGTCATGATTTTCACACTGAAACACCTGCCTAGCCTTACGTACAACTATACAAGGTCCCATCATTATCTCAGAGTATATAATTTTATTAGAAGGGGATATAACCCAAATACCATCGCACCAGAGTTGTGGTTCCTGCGCATGACATGCTGTCTCAATCTTGCCAAGTATTAACCATATATCCCAAAGGGTTTCTGAGCTAGGGCCCACAAAATTTTGTCAGGGGAGGTAACTCACAAACCAGTGCACCAAGAGTCGTGGTTCTTGCCAGTGACAGGCTTGCTTAACTTAAACAATCAACATCATTCGAAGACTGTTGATGATACGGCGATCACAAGATAATCATACAATTTTATCAGATGGGGAGATAACTCAAATACAATAATAACCATGACACCCAGAATTGTGGGCCTTGTGAATGACATGCTGTCTCACCCTTGTGAACAAAAATGCCAAGTAACATCAATATACCTCAAAGGGTTTTGGAGTTATGGCCATCACAATGTTATTTTGTCAGGGAAGGTAACTCAAAAACCAGTACACCAAGAGTCGCGGTTCTTGCATATGACACGTCTGCTTAACCTCATGTACAACTGTACCAAGTACTATCAACATGTCTCAAAGAATATTGGAGATATGGAGCTCAAAAGATAGTCATCCTATTTTTATTGGAATGGGGATAATTGAAATGCCAGGACACCAAGAGATGCGGTTCTTGCACATGACACGCCTGCTTAACCTCATGTACAACTGTACCAAGTTCTATCAACATGTCTCCAGGAGTATGGGAGATATGGCGATCACAAGATAGTTATTCTATTTTATTGGAAGACAGATAATTCAAACGCCATGGCAACAAAAGTTGTGGTTCTTGCGCTTGACATGCTGCTTCAACCTTGTGAACAATTGTGCCAAGTTTCATCAATATATCACTAAGGGTATTTGAGTTATGTCGATCACAATTTAACAATTCTATTTTTTGGAAGAGGAGATAACTCAAATGACATGGCACGAAGAGTTTTGGTTCTTGCGCATGACATGCTGCTTCAACCTTGTGAACAATTGTACAAAGTTTAATCAATATATCTCGAAGGGTATTGAAGTTATGGCGATCACAAGATAGTCATTCTATTTTTTTTTTCGAAGGGGAGATAACTAAAAAAACATGGCGCCAAGGGTTGTTGTTATTGCTCATGACATGCCGTCTCAACATTGTTTACAATTTGTCAAGTATCATCAATATATCTCGAAGGATATTGGAGTTATAGAGATCACAAGACAGTCATTCTATCATTTATTGGAAGGGGAGATAACTGAAATACCATGGTACCCAGGGTTGTGGTTCTTGCGCAAGACACGCCGTCTCAACATTGTTTACCATTGTGCCAAGTATCATCAATATACGGACCACCGGAGGCCAAGCCGATCGCTATATCCCCCGAATCTATTCGGTCGGGGGATGAAAAGGAAATTATCTTTCACAGACTGGTCGTTAGCTCATTTCTTTGTATAAATTTACATGTATATGTCTTGAACAAATAGTACGTAACTAATCATATTGCATTTCTGTGCAGTCTGATCAGAGTATTTGCTATGCGTTTTGTGGATGAAGAGAGACGCGTGACGATGCGACTCATTTTGTTAAATATTTCGCACCTGAAGACAGTCCTCGAAGGCTGGCTCATTTGGGCGAGTGGTTAAGACCTCTATACTGTAGTGCTCCAAAGGTTCAATGACATGCAGCACACATCACATGCAATTACTCCAAGATTTCGGGAATTTATAGGTAATTAATATTTTTACGTATAATTGCTATTGTTTAAGAATTATCATCTTATTGCATAGACAAATATTGCAATGTACCTTTGAATAACTTACACACATTAAAAGCGACATCCCATACAGTCAAAACAAAGTATCTTAAGACAAGTTATACAGTAAATATGAGACATACCATACAGTCAGAAATTTTTTGGGATGGTCAGTCTTGCTCTTCGTGTGATTTCGTATGGAATTCTAGAGGCACTTATTTTTAGTATAACTTATTATAGATTACTAATCTATCTTAAAACTGTCTTAAAAGATATTTTTCTTTCGATTAAACCTCTCAATTGGTCGATTTTCCGGTCACAGGTGAGGTGTGGTTCTTACAAACGCTAGTGATTTGCAGGTGAAAAATAGATTTAAAGCATAGAAAACGACATCTTGCCGTGCCCCAAGATGGTCAGTATGGAAAACAAAATAAATAAAACACACTTACCAAGTTGTTTATGTCCAAAAAAAATAAATATACACATATAGAAGACAGACCACGCACATACACCTTCAAGGTCATAACAAAAGACAAGGATCTGTCAAGATCGGAACATCCGGGTTAAGTATACTGTAAGCTCCCAACCAGTGCAGTTGTTCAAAACAAACGATGTCGTTCAAAACTAACGATGACGTTAGTTAACATAACAATAAAACTTGGTTCATTTACTATGGTTTGCAGAAAAAAAAATGAGCAGGCTGCTCACATTTTTCTCAGCAAAAATACCAATCTATAAGATTTTGTTCTTATAGTAAGTAGAATAGTAAACAAATTGACTTCTAACGCGCTAGTTAAGCTAACGATGCTTTGAACTAATGGGGCTGGTAGATTTGGATAATGGACAGGTCCATTACATGTAACAATACATGGGGGCATGAGTTAAGTTTTACACCCATTTTTTATTTCGGTAAACAATAAGGACCGTGATCAGACACAACGTTCTGTGGCATCTAATCAGAGTCCTCACTGTGTGCCCAGGTTTTACTCTTGGGACGTTTGTATAAGGGTTAACAAACGGAGCTCAAAGAAAATAAAAGTCATAAAAGTACTGGAAACTGTTTTGATATATATGTAGTCACTCAGAGACAAACGGCCAATTAGTGTTGTCAATGCTCCGATTCTCTACTGATTTTAGATAAAAGATACAGCATAGTCTGTACAGTTTCATTTTGGAGTGTTATCCAAATCGTTGCTGAAGTTGTGTAGCTTTCTGCGCCAGGCTGAGGCCTCATCAGTGCCTCTCATATGTAATTTTCAAGATCACGAAATCGGGCTTAATGATACATAGAGAACAATAAAACAGATCCCTGACAAATGTAATTAGACTTGAATTCAAACTGGGTTTTAATGACTTCATTATCTTCAAGATCTTCTTCTTCTTCTTCAAGTCGTTGATTGTATTAAACATGACAATGGCATTGCTTAACAGATTCGGAAACATATTTACTATCGAAGTCATAATTATTTAGAACCTGACACAAAGTAAAATGGCTCTATATGGAAACCATCACAATGACAAGTCTGGGTAATAATTATATCATTATTACCCTTCCAAACACAGGAATATGTGGAGTTTGCAAGGGTAAATGTTGCTAAAAATCCTTAGTCGTTGTTGCTCGTTAGAACCGCTTCGTCGAAGTATGAAAAAGTAGGACCGATGATCTACTTTTGAACAAAAAGTTAAATTGCAAAGTGCTTTAAAATGCTTACGATTCCAAGAAAGACTTTACGTGTTGCGCGCTTGCTTTTCCCACAACTTTTGCAAGGTCTTGCAAAGACGCTAATGAAATTGCTTGCAAATTACAAAAATGATCCAGCAATTGTTTGGCTTTTATTTTCCCAAGTTTTGGCACACACTGTAGAGTCTCTAACATCGCTTGATCCAAATTATCAGTTTTCCTCTTTTTGGTGAACGGATTATTGTCTTGTTTGCTTTCGTTTTGAACGATCTGAGTTAAAATCCCAGCAGCTTCTTTCTGTGAAGGAACTGGTGTCACTGAAAATCCAAGTTCCATTGAAACAAATTTCTGAAAATTTTGATAGTACTGGCTATTGGACGAAGTCTTTTCAGCAAGTATGTGAATTTGAAACTTGTTTTCTTTTCTAAGCTTTGCGAGCTTTCTTCGCACAGAACTCTGAGAAACAATATCCATCTCCGCAGCGAATATAACACCAATATGGTTGGTTGGAACAAAATCCATAGGTCCTAAACTATCTTCGTAAAGTATTCGGATATTACCTTGTAGTGCAGAGCATAGTTCAGTGCCTCGCCATTTTGAAGCAACGATAATGCAGCCAGTTGCTACGTTAATTATAGCTTTTGTTTGTGTCTGAGTAAAAGACTGACTGTCACTTAAAGACCCTGAATTCCCCGCCATTATTTCCAAAATGATAGGCAAAACCATAGTTGATTAGAAATTCTGTTGCACGTCGTTCTGCGGAATGTTTACTCGCCGGATCGGACCCGACCGGGCCCAATCATTGGATCGGACCTGTACTTTAATTCCTTTTCATATATTTCTATCCTTTCTTTTCTTCAAGTACGTCTAAACCCCGAGGGGGGGGGGGGGGGCATAAGACGGGTTCCGGCGAACCAAGTGTTGACGGGGGTTAGCTAGGAAAAGGCAAAGTTGTGAAACTCAGTTGAGCACAGTTATTTGACTGGGCAAAAATCTTGGACAAAGGGGGAACAGGTTTGTTTGTTTGTTTGTTTGTTTGTTTGGGGTTTTACGTCCCAGTTAACACTGTAAATATCATTTTGGAGACGTTGCTTCCAATTTTGTGGGACTTTTACCCGACTTGAGATGTCTCAAGCCCAGTCGCCCAATGAAACCAATTGGGTTTATAAGCATGGACGGGCCGACTCGCACCGCTTTGCCTGGCCAGGCTTAGATCCTCTAAGCGTTTTACCAGTACTCGTGTGCGGGTTGGTATCAGCTCTGCGTGGAAGCATCATGAAGCCCATATAATTCTTCAAGCCCCGATGGGCGGGGGCCAAAAGTGGGACAGGTGGACACATTTATTCTGGAGTTCGACAGGGCTTTTGACACCCCAACTCATGAACTTATACAGCGTGTTTATATTGTTCGCCACTTTCTCGCCTCGTATTTGATTTGTTCTGATTATTTGTTTTCTGGCAGAAACTCTGATTACAGAGTACTAGATCTATTTTTAAATTTATCAATGATTAACAAAGTGAAATTGTGTTCATCGTGACCCGGGGATCATCACACTTTAAAGAAAAGTTTTCACTTTAGTTGGAAGTCATCACTCTGATTAGAATTGACATTTAAATCACTTTCAAATTGTGTTTTGTTCAGCACTCCTGTACCGTACTATAGGCATAAGTTTACATGACTTCATTAATTTTGTGATTTATGCTGGTAGCAATTTTATAGACGTGCATCGGGTGAAACCCGTATCGAAGGAGAGACAGCAGGCTCATACTCTTGTACAAAGGTCTAAAAGATGCTTCTAGCATCCAACAGATGACCTTATTCCACCAATTAGGAGCTGCGAAAATCATCATTCTTTGGATTTTTGATTCCTATTGCGAGAACTGATATTTACAAAGGATCCTTCTTCTCCCCCCTTCCCCCCCCCCCCCCCCCCCCGCCCGACTATTAGAGATTGGAATGCATGCAGTTCTTCACCACAAATCAAGTTTATATCCCTAACTTTGGGTCCCAAATTCAAGATTTTCTTATGATTCGCGCCCCCTCTGCAAAATACGAGAAGTTCGCACCCCCATGATCAGGACAGCCGAAAACCCAGAAACACCACATATATTACTAAATGTTCCTGGATATTTCCTGGAATGTTTCCAGCACCCCCTTTTCAGAATTTTACAACTTTATTGCCTCTACTTCTTTTTTGACACTGATGAGTTAGGTGTCTCAATCGCGACGGAAGTAAGGGCGAGGATTACGGCCGCGTAAAATCGATTTAAGCCTTCCAGTGGAATTCGTTTCACTGAGCGTGTTCGGACACCGATATTTTATCACCGCTGCCGGGGATCGAACCCGGGACCTCTAGCATCGGAGACTTGCCTCTGATGCTAGAGGTCCCGGGTTCGATCCCCGGCAGCGGCGATAAAATTTCGGTGTCCGAACACGCTCCATTGGCATCATTTGCAGGGATGAATATCATAAAGGGCACCGTCCTTCGGATCGGGACGTTAACTGGAGCCCCCCTGTGCAGGGAGAACCATCCCCTGTGCAGGTTAAAGATCCCTACCGTAATTACATGATTACTGTGTAGGCTTTCATCCTGCAAAACCTGGAGTGTATGTAATATACACCTGCGGTAATGGTCAATTGTGACCGACGCAGTATCAGGATAGAGTGAGTGAGTGTTTGAGTTTTTCGTCACACCAACAGCTAAGGTCATACGGAGACGGGACCTCGGTTTAAAGACTCATCCGAAAGTCTGGAGAAGCCCGGGATCGATCCTGCCACCCCTGGTTTACAAGGCGAGTAGCGTAACCACTGCACCACGGAGGCTTCTATATATAGATAGAGGCAAGTGCACTAATTTAACCACTGAGCTATCACGCTTCACTTCTATTTTTAATGAAAAGTAACTTGGTACTTTCACTTGAACTCACTCGATAGCCTCCTGGTGTATACATGTCATTTGACGTGTCACTAGAAACAATTCTGATTCTGAGCATTTGGTCAAGTGATCACATCGCTTGAAGAGTCTACATTCGCATGTTTAATGTTCTGCTATTTTTCGATTTAACTGTCAAACAGTCCCGACTGTAGGTCCCGACTCCCGACTTTTACTACCGGCTTTTATAATCTTCCGGTCTACCGTTCTAGTTAGCCACAAACAAGTGCATCAACAATTCGACAGGTGTCAAATTTGTTCAAAAATAGTTACTTTTCATACCAATAAAACCATCCGCAAAAAGCAACTGTGCATAAAAAGGTGCGTTTCACACTCTTCAGTGATGGAATAAACTGTCTGATTATGTCCATTGCAATGACAATTGTCAGAAAACATTTGTGACGCCTTTCAATCAGCACTACGTTGCCAGCACGAAATCATGACCTTTGTATTTACCCATTTATCTTTGCTTTTCTGAGTTTTATCTATCTATCTATACTCGATCGGTCTCATTTGATCCCCTGGATTTGACCATTAATCGCAGGTATACATTACATACTAGGTTTGCAGGACGAAAGCCTTCACAATAATCGTGTAGTAACTGATGAATGTCATCTGGTCATCTGACGTGTCGCCTGAAGTAGATCTGATTCTGTAAATTTTGTAGGCTTCTTTAACCTGCAAAGGGCATTACTTTCAGTGGGCCTCCAGTTAACAGCTGGTTAAAGTACCATTCCGAAGGATGGTGCACTTTTATGACATTCATGCCTGCAAATGATGCCAAGTAGTGGTGTGTACCGGTATGCGGTTTTATCGAAATACCGGTATGTCACGTTCGATCAATATACCGCATCGAACGCTGCGTGTATCGATCAAAGTATCAAATCATTTACTACCTGTTTTTCTGCTGCGTTAAGCCTTCAATTTTCCGTAAAACCCGAGATAGTAGAGTAGTCATAGCAACTCGTCTAAGGAGCAATTAAATAATTTTCACATTGATTGCGGATTAAATTTTAATTATGACTTGGGAATAAACGAAAATTAGAGACATATAGAATATTACACGGTTGTTTTGATATCGGCCCTGGTCTCGGCCCGAGTTGCCTGTCTCAGCCCGAGCCGGAACGGCGAGGGCCGAGACCAGGGCCGATATCAAAACAACCGTGTTATATTTTTTTTATCATATACTTATTTGCGTAAAATATTTTAAGATAAAAGAAACATCTCCGTTAAATCTAGTTTATTTCTTACCAACTTGTTACTAATGATGAACACACTCTGCAGAGGCCCAAATACATACATGTAAATAAAATACAGACTTGCTGTTGAAAAAAAGCTTCATTAACTATATTGCATGCATAACGAAGAAATGTCACAATTTCTCAATGAAGTAAAAATGATCATCACCTCTGACATAAGATGATTTATTTCCTCTACATGCTCTAGCCGGTCATACTTGTTCAATGCAATCCTTATATTTAGACGCGGGAAAGTTTAATTCACGTCGACGCATGTTCTTGACTTGACGTCAATGGCGTCTCAGAAGATGTAAACAATGTTCAAAATGTATGACGTTAGAATCAGAGACAGCGTTGAAATGCAGATTACGCGGACATAACCGTTGAATGAGGCGTAAGTTTGGATATTGTCATCTCGCATTTTCACTGTTTTATCATGCTAATCATTTTTTTTCTTCAATTTTTGTTCTTCTATTTTTATTCTTCTGTCCCTGCCCTTGTCCCAGCCCTCGAGTCAGCTAGTTTGACTGTGTAGGCGAGATGTCTGTCATCAGCATAGTTGGGATAGGGGGTGCAAAATATGTTGTCTCAAGGGCAATACAAGAATAAGTATATGATAAAGAACTTGACCATATTTTCACACCTTATCGACAATAACCGCAGGTGGCAATTATATGACAGGGATTAACAATAGTGTCATAATTGAACGGTTATAAATCATCAAGCAGTGTAAATCCAAATCAGACGTCTGCGGCATCTTTCTCAGGTGTCTGATCTGGGACTGCACTGTTTGCCGATGTCCCAAAAAAGGGTCGCGGGCATATGTGGGTTAATAAATAAATAACAATGGTGAACAGGTAAAGTTTTTTCAACATTTTAATGTAAAATACATGCTTTCTGGTGATACTCGCACACACATGCATTTTCCCGCCTTTTGAAGCAGGGCTTCCGTTAGGCGGACGTACGGCATATATTTCGTCCTGAAATCGCTTCCGGCACCCAAATTAAACATCAAAGGCATCCTGCGGACTCCCGAAAATTTCTCTGTACGGCCAAAAATAATTACCGAGACGTATAAACCTGCCAACTTGTTGCGGTTTGTAAAAAGTTTGCTCCGCCTTCTTAGCTGAAACCGCTTTCTGTGTTTATTGTGTACTAAGGACGTCTCATTTTCTATATCTGCGCGGTATTATATTGACAGTCAGAATCACATGCGTCTGCACACCTTTGATCGTCATCGGTGTGTGAAAAACGTGTCGAGGTGATTGTTCGGTGTTTGCATATAATTAAAGGGATTAGTAGTTGAGGATAAACTAATTATCTCATTGACGATTAGTGGTTTTTTTTATCCTGTAAACTTGTTTCTATTTAAATTAAAGCAGGTCGTAATTAAGGAGTTTGCTAGTGAGATTATCATTAGCGATGCAAAGTGTGACAATAGTTTCAAAGATAGATACGTTTTTTTTTTCTTGAGTAAATAGCGGGTGCAGGTGTTCACTAGGTGATATGACGAAAATAATATATAAAATCCCAAAATGTAGCTGCGATCGAAGTTTTATTTTGGCGCCTTGAAAATTCGTAAAACCGGCGAATGTGACCAGGCCGGTTCATCAGGGTCCGAGCTGCAGTCTGATCTGTCTGTTAGCCAAAAAAAAAAAAAAAAAACTACTGCTGACTCGTCTAAGTCTGCTCCAATTGACCAAAGTTGCACGTGTTTCTGCCTGTTTGTCTGAAGCATTTCTTAGTGTTTAGATTACAATGAAGACTCGAAGCGTATGTTTTGCAGAGTTTGGCAAAGATCTTTTACAAAATATTTTTCTTTATTTCTTTTAATCCATATATGACAATGGGTGTCAGGTTTGTTTTATTGTTTTTTGTTTGTTTGATTTGAGGTTTAACGTCCCCGTCAACACTGTAAAGGTCATTTTGGAGACTTTGCTTCCAATTTTGTGGGACTTTTACCCGACATTGAGATGAAATGACATCTCAAGCCCTGTCGCCCAATGAAACCAATAGGGTTTAATTTGTTTTATTGTTATCTACAATGTACACAGATCAGTCGCTATGTTCTGTGGCGTCTGTTCTTGGTCTACATGGTTTGCTAATGACCCCCAAAATAGGTCACTAGGCATATATGGGGATGGGTAATGCGATTGTTTGCCCACAAATGAAATTTGGGGGGTATATAGGAGTGAGCTTGTCGGTCGGTCTGTCGGTCGGTCGGTCTGTTGACTTGGTTTCCAGACGATAACTCAAAAAGCGCTTCACCGATTTTTATAATTTTTGGTACACTGATGTAACATCATAAAATACAGGTCGAGTTCGATTTCCACTACAATTCGTCAATTTTCGACATAGTTATGGCCCCTTTCAAGTGAAAAAATTGCAAAATGCCACTGTTGTACTATCAAGGCAGTTTTTGTGGGGGTATTCATCACCTTTAGTGATAGCTCTAGTTATTTTTTGGGGGGGGGGAGTTTACTTGGAAAGTAATAAAATTTATACAGGCCAAGCAAAAATATTTTTCTTTTTTGTATGTACTCCTCTGCACTGTACTGACCGCATGTATGTCACATAGTTATGAGTAGTTTTAACTTCCTCACAGAGCTTTGCTTGATTGTTTTGATTTGAACGGCCCAGTCAACACTATTCAAATCATTTTTGGGCCGGTCAGTTTACCTATCCACACTTTACTAGCCATCTAAAAGAATATACAGGTAATTAAAAATGCAAACAAGAGATTCATAGATTAAATAATATATATATTTCTTCATCAAAACAATTTTACGATCCGCAAACACCTTGCTTCAAAATTGGGACTTCCTGAATTTTCCAGTGGGACTTCCAGATTTCAAGGGTAGGAAGTCTTGGACTTCCTGAATTTGGGAGTTAATGGAAGCCCTGTTTGAAGACGTTCCGTTGTGTGTTACAAAAACTGGCCAAATTCTTACTTTTTCTCACGCATCCACCAAAATTTCAGCAAATGTTCCATGCGGGTAATACAACATAATAACAGTTTTTCCCCAGATTTTGGAAAAAAAGGGGGTGTGGGTACAGAACGCCAATGCGGGTAATACACACCCGAATACGGTATGCAAACAGTGCACGCCCAGATCAGACTGCTCCTAGAGGAGCAGTCTGATCAGGATCTTCACCGTTTGTCATTCCATCTAAATCTTTTGGACTCATTTCTGTAATGTAAAATCAATTTGTCCAACTTTTAGAATAATTACAGCAACATTTTAGGTGTCCCAAAACTTAGAATGGTTAAGGTAATACAAAGCTCTAGGCTACACATGGATGAGACATGGAATTATGGGGTACATAAGCTACGAAGCTGGCAAATTGTTCAGTTTTGTGTCTCTGGCGATGTATCAAATGATATATCGAATATCGATCATTTTGTATCGTACACTTAAGTATCGATCATTTTGATCGATACCCAGCACTAATGCCAAGGAGCTTGTTCGGACACCAAAATATTCACCGCTCCAGGGATTGAACCGGGGGCCTCTTGCATCAGAGGCAAGTGCACTAACCACATGGTTTCTGAAGTAAAGGTCTTGCGAAACAAGTTTGATTCTACCTAGTCCAACAAGTTAGACGTACGCATGCACTCATTTGTAGATTTGTTTTTTATGGATATGCATGCGTCGCGTTCCGAATAATAACAAAAACATAAATATCAGCATATAAATGTAAAATATGAATGTCTGGAACGCAGAACTCTCATGTATGGAAGTAGATTCTACCATGACATTGTGTAGACCCCGGCCCGCCAATCGGGATTTGAAGAAAAAGATACGATGCTTCCACGCAGAGCTGAAACAGACCGCACACGAGAACTGGTAATCTGCTTAGAGAATCTAAGCCTCATCACTTGAACAAGTCCGTGAAATGAAGACCCCCCTAAACCCCACTTTATAAAGAGAAAACTGGGGTTTAAGGGGGTATGCATTATTTTCCTTATTTCTGCGCCAAGACATACGTCGTGGGCATTCGTTAGAACTGCGACCTTTGTTTGCAGTATTTATGAAAAAAATATCAGGGATTTTCATCAGAAAAGTAGCCATTTTGGAGATGAGAAATATGCACTATATTGTACTGGTGAGATATCGCAATGTTCCGAGGCATAGCGGTGCGAATCAGACCGTCCATGCTTATGAACCCTATTGGTTTCATTGGGCGACAGGTTTTGGAAGTCCTTTCATCTCCCACAAAATTGGAAGCAACGTCTACAAAATTACCTGTACAGTGTTGACGAGGATGTTAAACCTCAAATCAAACAAACAAAAAAAAAAAAACAACAACAAACAAACCATGACATTGTGAGCAATCTGGATGGGGCCATAAACCATGGCCAGAACTAGACTGACTTGATTATCATGAACTTCGCTAAGGCACGGGTGGTAATCTGGAGAACTAGCTCGAAAATGAGTCAATGAAAATTTGTTCCCTCGACACATCCGGTAACTCTCGAGCTAGCTCCATCACCAGGAAACTTGTACTAATGTGTGGTCGGTTTCAGCTCTGCAGGGAAGCATCATGCAGCCTATCTATTTCTTCAAGTGCATATGGGCGGTGGCCAGAATGATTGCTGCCTTACTGTATGTATATGCATAGTAATGCTTTTGGGTCCATTGTTTATCAATTGACCCAAAAGTTATAAAAGCACAGTAAGCTTTTCAGTGCTATCCACATGACTAACACTGACTTGTTAGTAGGGCTGGCTAATCGGAGCTGAAAAGATAATCGATTATCAGTCATGCCATTGCGATCGATAATCGATTAGTAATTGCTAAGGTTTTTGTCATAATTTTACCTGTCTGGCTTTCTGTATGAGCATGACTCATATGTTGCCCATTACCATATGTATATTTGAACAGACAGGCCTCAGCAAACAATGTAGACCCAGATGAGACTCCGCAGAATGCGGCGTCTCATCAGGGACTGCACTGTTTGCCACTCATCCCTCTATTTTAGGCATAACTTTGAGTAGTAAATTGTACCTATGAAGTAGTCGATTAAAAGCAACTCAGAAATGATAATCATTTTTGTGGAATTTATCGATTGATTAATCGATTATACGACCTTACTTGTTAGAAAATCAGGTAAGGGTTATTTATAGAAAATAGCTTTGTTATTCGTATCGGTGCGTAAGATGGTTATTTGTAGAGTCTGGACTGGAATCATGGTTTGGGCTTGGCAGACAATGGAGACCCAGATCAGATGGTGCATAATGCAGTGTCTAGTCAGGGTCTGCATTTCTTGCTTTAAAAGCCCTGAAACTTAACCCTTTTTGTACCAAATGGAATCTTTCATCTTATACAGATAGAGCACAATTCCATTTCAAAATGTAGGGGTGTCAGGTTGTGTTTTCTCCAAAATTTATTTGGGAAATGGCTGATTTTTTTGCAAAAAGTGTTTGTCCTGATCAGAGGCGACATTCTGCGGCATCTGATTTGGGCCTGCACTGTTTGCCAATTACCTGTTTTGGGATCTCTGGTACAAAATGTGTTCCGGGTTTATTAAACGCAACAGTTTAAGTCTAAGTCCAGAACTAAATATTTTCCCAGTCTACACTCAGCGACAATCAACCCACCAGTACCCTTAGTGCTTTGATTTGTTGGTAACCTATGATTGCACACAGTAAGTGCCAGGCAGAGAGAAATATAACAAATATAATTTGCTCAAAATATATGCTCAAATATCACATACTGAGAACACAGGGCTATTGAGAATTGTTTTAACCGATTGAATGCTAGTGGGAATGATAGAATGCTAGATTGAATGCCATTGCTATATGTTGGACAAGTCCATTTGTCATATAAGGGATGCCAGGCATATACATGTATTTCATTTTTATGCCCCCGCCTATTCGGAGAATAGCAGAAGGGCATTAAGTTTTACCCCTGACTGTTCGTTTGTCCGTCTGTCCCGACAATGTGTCCGGGCCATAACTCCTAAACCGTATGGAACATATTCATGAAACTTCACAGGTGCATTCATCACACTGAGACGATGTGTCATGAATAAGGAAGACAACTCTTGCATTTTTAGCTCACCTGAGCCGAAGGCTCATGTGAGGTATTAGTATACCACGAGCCGGCGTCCGTCGTCGTCCGTCGTCCACACTTTCAAAGAAGTATATCTCCGGAACCAGTGGGCCAATCTTGATCAAATTTCATGTGAAGCATTATCAGGTAGGGGGAAAGGCTGCATACTGTTTTCGGGCAGATCGGATTGGAACTCAGGTTGCCATGGCAACAAATAGCTCCCATAGACTTAACATAGGAAAAAGTTTGTCATCACTCTAGCTCCGTCAATTTTTTTCTGATTGTCTTCATTCTTGCAGATAACGAGGACAGGCATGAAATCTCGATCAAGTTCGATTTTGGGCTGAATCGGATTATTCACTCAGGAGTTACGTGCCCTTGAGCGTTCTTAACATAGGAAAAAGCTTGTCATCACTCTAGCTCCGTCAATTTTTTTCTGATCGACTTCATTCTTGCAGATAACGAGGACAGGCATGAAATCTCGATCAAGTTCGATTTTGGGCTGAATCGGATTATTCACTCAGGAGTTACGTGCCCTTGAGCGTTGAAAAAATTGCCTATTGACTTAACATGGGGAGAATGTTGTCATCACCGTAGCTGCTTCAATTATTTTCAGATTGGCTTTATTCTTGCAGATAACCAGCACAGCCATGAAATCTCGGTCAAGTTCAATAACTGGCAGAATCGGATCATTCACTTAGGAGTTACCTGCCCTTGTGTGTTTTTGCATTAGGGTTAATGGGAATTTCAAAAATGTATATCTTAAAGACTACTTGGCCAACTTTGATCAAATTTCATGTGTCGCATTATTGCGCAAGTGGAAAGGCTTCATTAGGTTTTCAGGCAGATCTGAGTGGAACTCTGGTTGCCATGGCAACATCTAGCTCCCATAGACTTCACATAGGAAAAAGCTTGTCATCACTCTAGCTCCATCAATTTTTTTTTGCTCGACTTCATTCTTGCAGATAACCAGTACAGGCATAAAATCTCGGTCAAGTTCGATTTTGGGCCGAATCAGATAATTCACTCAAGAGTTACGTTCCCTTGAGCGCCCGAAAAATTGCCTATCGACTTAACATGGGGAAAATTTGTCATCACTGTAGCTGCTTCAATTTTGTTCGGATTGGCTTCATTCTTACAGATAACCAGCACAGCCATGAAATCTCGGTCAAGTTCGATAATTGGCAGAATCGGATCATACACTTAGGAGTTACCTGCCCTTGTGCATTTTTGCATAAGGGTTAATGTGAATTTCAAAAATGTATATCTTGAAGACCACTTGGCCGACTTTGATCAAATTTCATGTGTAACATTATTGGGCAAGTGGAAAGACTGCATAAGGTTTTCATGCAGATCTGAGTGGAACTCTGGTTACCATGGCAACATATAGCTCCCATAGACTTAACATAGGAAAAAGCTTGTCATCACTCTAGCTCTGTCAATTTTTTTCTGATCGACTTCATTCTAGCAGATAATAAGGACAGGCATAAAATCTTGGTTAAGTTCGATTTTGGGCAGAATCGGAATATTGACCTCGGAGTTACGTGACCTTGAGCGACAAAAAATTTGCCCATAGACTTAACATAGGGAAAATGTTGTGACTACGATAGTGACTTGAATTTTTTTCAGATCAGCTTCAAACTTGCAGGTAACGAGGACAGACATAAAATCACGGTTAAGTTCGATTTTGGGCCGAATCAGATTATTTGCCTTGGAGTTACCTGCCCTTGAGCATGAAAAAATACGTTGTGACCACGATAGCAACTTTATTTTTATTCAGATCAGCTTCAAACTTGCAGGTAACGAGGACAGGCATAAAATCCCGGTTAAGTTCGATTTTGGGCCGAATCGGAATATTGACCTCGGAGTTACGTGACCTTGAGCGACAAAAAATTTGCCCGTAGACTTAACATAGGGAAAATGTTGTGACTACGATAGCGACTTGAATTTTTTTCAGATCAGCTTCAAACTTGCAGGTAACGAGGACAGACATAAAATCTCGGTTAAGTTAGATTTTGGGCCGAATCGGATTATTTGCCTTGGAGTTACCTGCCCTTGAGCATAAAAAAATACGTTGTGACCACGATAGCAACTTTATTTTTATTCAGATCAGCTTCAAACTTGCAGGTAACGTGGACAGGCATAAAA
Source organism: Lucinisca nassula (assembly GCA_963580285.1). Lineage (NCBI taxonomy): Eukaryota > Metazoa > Mollusca > Bivalvia > Lucinida > Lucinidae > Lucinisca > Lucinisca nassula. The sequence continues at coordinate 72,618,397 of OY757010.1, forward strand.
TCTCAGTTAAGTTCGAATCGGAATATTGACCTCGGAGTTACATGACCTTGAGCGACAAAAAATTTGCCCATAGACTTTACATAGGGAAAATGTTGTGACTACGATAGCGACTTGAATTTTTTCAGATCAGCTTCAAACTTGCAGGTAACGAGGACAGACATAAAATCTCGGTTAAGTTCGATTTTGGGCCGAATCGGATTATTTGCCTTGGAGTTACCTGCCCTTGAGCATAAAAAAATATGTTGTGACCACGATAGCAACTTTATTTTTATTCATATCAGCTTCAAACTTGCAGGTAACGAGGACAGGCATAAAATCTCGGTTAAGTTTAATTTTGGGCCGAATCGGAATATTGACCTCGGAGTTACGTGACCTTGAGCGACAAAAAATTTGCCCATAGACTTAATTAGGGAAAATGTTGCGACTATGATAGCGACTTGAATTTTTTTAAGATCAGCTTCAAACTTGCAGGTAACGAGGACAGACATAAAATCTCGGTTAAGTTCGATTTTGGGCTGAATCGGAATATTTGCCTTGGAGTTACCTGCCCTTGAGCATAAAAAAATACGTTGTGACCACGATAGCAACTTTATTTTTATTCATATCAGCTTCAAACTTGCAGGTAACGAGGACAGGCATAAAATCTCGGTTAAGTTCGATTTTGGGCCGAATCGGAATATTGACCTCGGAGTTACGTGACCTTGAGCGACAAAAAAATTTGCCCATAGACTTAACGTAGGGAAAATGTTGAGACAGAAATAGCGACTTGAATTTTTAGCTCACCTGAGCCAAAGGCTCCAGTGAGCTGATAGTATAGCAAGGCTCCGGAGTCCGTCGTCTGTCGTCCGTCCATCCGTCGTCCACACTTTCAATGAAGCATATCTCAGAAGGCAGTCGACCAATCTTGTTTAAATTTTATGTGTAGCACCATTGGGCAAGGGGAAAGGCTGCATTAGGTTTTGGAGCTAGTCTGGTTCATTTGTTCCTTCATTCTTCTTTCTCTCCATATAGAGATAATAGACCAATGTTAAATTTTTAATCAAAGATTTCTCAGGAACTATAAAAGCTAGAAGCATCAAATTTGGTATTCAATAGAATAATGATGACTTATTTTGTGTAAGAGACATTGGGCTTTCTCAGCTTATTTGTTCATCTGTTCTTTCATTCTTCTTTCTCTCCATTTTGACCAATGTTAAATTTTCGTCAAAGATTTCTCAGGAACTATAGAAGCTAGAAGTCTCAAACTTGGAATGCAATGCAATAATGATGACTTATATCCTGTAAGGGTCAATGGGCTGGATTCTATTAGCAGATTTAGTAGTCAAGTCTGTGAATTGTTAAAACTTAAGTTCCTCAGGTGAGCGGTTTAGGCTCATTGAGCCTCTTGTTGGTTTTTGGATTATCTGCCCTTGACTTAGTACCATATAGTAAACTGTGTCCGGGCCATAACTCCTAAACCGTATGGAATATATTCATGAAACTTCACAGGTGCATTCATCACACTGTGTAGATGTGTCATGAACAAGGAAGACAACTCTTGCATTTTTGGTTTTTGGATTATCTGCCCTTGATGCATATATTTTATGATTGATTTGAAGTACATTTGTAATACTTTTTATGAATGGCATTTGGCGGGGGCATCCGTGTCCTATGGACACTTTTTCTAGTTTATTCTATTTTTGATGTAAAATTCAGTTAGCAAATAGTGCAGGCCCTGATCAGACGCCGCGTTCTGCGTCGGTCTCAGCTGGGTATGCACTTTTTGTCAAGGTACTCCTTTAGCAGTTTCCCGCATACAATGGGTAAAAATTGAATTGTATATGATTTCAGTATCTTTTCAGACTCTTTTGAAAATTACCACAGGTACTGGTAAGTAAGGTATTTAAATATCCTTTTTCTTTCACTCCTAGGGAATGCTAAGGCCTCTCTTAAGCAGATTGGTCCAAGGATCACATGAAAGTATCATTTATGTTGGTCTTCATATCCGAGTGAATGGAACTGTTCGTTTGTCGGTTAAAGCTAGAACTTCATTGCTTTCCAGTCAACAAGTGAGTCTGCTTGTAGTGTCAGTACCTTAAGCTTGTCAATAAGTGAGTTTGCTTGTAGTGATAATACCTTAACACATGTCCTGCTGATAAAAAATAATTTTGCCACACCCATTTCTGAGTTAATACCTTAGGCTTGTCAATACTAGAATGTGAGTTTACTTGTAGATATAATACCTTAACACATGTCCTACACCCATTTCTAGTGGGGTGGTTGAGTGAGGCAAAGGTGACGTGTATCTTGCGTCACTGGGGCGTCCAACTGATATTGGCTTACAGCCTTACAGTTGGGCAAGGCCTACTGTCCTTGCAGCAGGTAAGGGTAGAGGGGGAAAGTTGTTAATTCTTCTGTTTCTTCACTTCCATTCATTTTCCTCTTTCTCCTCTGTCTCTCACTTTCATCTCCTGTACAATCTCTTCTATCTCATTTCACCCTTTCTCTGGGAGATGACACAAAATGACCCACAATGGTTGACGTGTCGTTAAGCCAAAACATTCAATCAAAACACCCATTTCCGACTATCAACCAATGGAATTACACTATTTATTCAACTTGCAAACTGACAAACAGTATAGATTCTGATCAGATGGCTTCTTCAGAAGCCACCTGATCAGGATCGACACTGTTTGCAAAGGTAGAGGTTATCATGGTTAAGGACGAGGGTTAAGTTTGTCAGCAAACGAGTTTGTGTATAGCAGTGGCTTATAGTGTTAATACCTTTAGCTTGTCAATAGAAGTGCATGCTTGTAGTAGTCTAACCAGTGTATTAACCCATTGTTCATGTATACTAGTGGACTATTCCATTGCTATATGTTGGACAAGTCCATTTGTCATATACGGGCTGTTGGGCCTATTTTTTCGCTTTTTATTATATTTTTGATGGAAAATTCTGTTAGCAAATAGTGCAGGCCCTGATCAGATGCCACATTCTGCAGCATCTGGTCTGGGCCTGCACTGTCTGCCAAGGTACCGCTTCAGGGGTTTTCCGCCTGCAATGTGTTTTAGCAAGCACCTTAGGGATCATCAAAATTGCATGCTTAAGACAGGTGAATTTTAGTGCATTTGCCTTTTTCAGGAACCAATTACATGTACATGCTTGCTTAATACAATCTGCTTGCTTATTAGAGGTGGTCACTAAGACATGTTTTACTGTGTTTATACCTTAAACATTCAGACAGTCATACGTGAGTAAGCAGAGTAGAACCAGATCAAACAGCTTATTGCATCTACAAGGCACAGTCTGATCAAAGTCTGTATGCTATGTAGGTGTTTGTTTCATTATAAAATCATATTGTTACAGGGCCTGACAAATCCAAAATTTTTCCACTTGCCCACCAGGCAAGTAAAATATTTTTGCACTTGTCCAGCTCAAAGGCCTACTTGCCCAGGATTTTGGAACTCAAAGTGGGGTTGGGTGCAGGGGATAATGGTGGCGATGATGACAACCAACATTTATAAATATAATCCAAGGTTTCTGTCAAGTTTCAAGCACAACCACTTTCCATTAGGGTCTAGTTATTTCATGTTTGTGTTTCTTTCCCTTTGGTGTCTCTGATGGGAGCTCAGGATTAATTGCATCGATTCCTGATCATTGCATTCACTTCTATTTATTTCCCTCTGTGTGGTATAGTCTTTCAAAATGCAGTGACACGTGACTGCACTTTTAATTTTGCCCTAGTCCGTGTTTTAGGTAAGTCGCCTTCAGTCGGGATTTTACATTGGGAGATATAGTTTTACTGAGATTCGTACTACATCATACTAACCACTTGGCCACGACTTCTACATAATGACATTGTCACAAAAACCTATTTATAATTTTAAACTCCTGAGAAAAAGAAATCCGAAACCTACTTCCCCTAAAACATGGAACAGTCTTACCACCCTTGAACGTTGAACTCTCAAGAGGTCGTTGATAAACGGTAGAAAATACTGTTGTTGTCACAGTCAATAACGGTACTTTTTCAAGTTAATTGCTGAAATAATACCTTAACCAATTAGCAATTTAAGATACAGATATATAAACTCAATAAGCTTGACACGCATGATAAACATGAGCAGCAGCCCATATAGATCTACTCAAAAGATCAGAAGTGCCGAGGCAGCGAGATAAAAGATCAAAAGAAGCCATCTGATCTGGATCTACATTGTTTGAAAATTAAGACATATCCAGGCTGAGCAGGACAAGGGTTAAGGTGTTCAATCTATATCAACTGCTAAAATGGACAGTACAATGTTAGCCATTATAAAGGCACATACTCTGATAGGTGCATGCCAAGAATATTTGGCACCAATTCATAGCACACGATTTGCAGTCATTTGAAGTTGAAACAGAGCTTAAAGATCACTCGGTTAGTTTGCATATAGCCCACATTTCCTCAAACTGAGATTAAAATAATCCCTGAACTATTTTCTTGGGAGTGTGAATTCCTCACACTGGAGATATACACACTGATTTTCTCAGATGAGTGTTACAGGACCACCATTAGGCCTTATAGGAAAGTTACATACTAAGGTGTCTGAATGTTTAAGAGAATTTCAGTAGTTTATGTGCAAGTAGTTCATTTCTGGCAAATCCCATTTACCACCTACCTCTTCTCTTATGTTAAAACAGGCTATTAACCCTCATCCTGCTGAATGTATTAATTGGCCACACATTTTTGACTATCAGCCAATCAGATTACGCGATATAATGCTTGGATCAAAATTCACAAACCAAATGACAAACAGTGTAGATCTTGATCAGATGGCTACTTCAGATCTACAATGTTTGCAGAGGTAGGGGTTGTCGTGAACAGCAGGATAAGGGTTAAATATATGGGACATTGATTAACCCATTTAGTACCGGAAACCCCAAAACGGGCACCCTGGCGAACAGTGGAGGCCCTGATCAGATGCCGCATAACGCGGCATCTGATCAGGGCCTCCACTGTTTGTAAAATATTCAGCTATTTTCTGAATAGTTTTTGAAGAAAAACACAACTTGACACCCCTACATTATGAAATGGACTCCTGCTATATATAAGGTGGAAGATTCCATTTGGTACAAAAAGAGTTAAGATAACACACCCATGTCAGATTATAAAATGGATTTGTTGTGCATTGTGTTAACAACTCTGTATAGGTAACAACCCTCTGATCCTCACTTTATATAGAGAAAATTTGGCTTTTTGCAGGGGTATGGATTAATTTTCTTATTTCTGCTCCATGACATACCGGTAGGTTGTGGGTACTCGTGAGAACCACTTCAATGAGGCAGTTCTAAATGGCACCCACAACATATGTTCGGAGTATAAACATGATAAAAAGGAAAATAGAAAATATATATCATCAGAACAGTAACCCCTCTGGAGACTATGTCACATGGCGTCTGACTGGTGATCGGGGGGGGGGGGAGATTCGTGGAGATTGATCATGAAATCTATTCTACAGTCATTCTCTTCCTTCTGCTGATTTTAAGAAGAACAGTTGTCAGTTTCTGGCTAAAAAATGTGCTCTGTACTGGTTAACCGCTTACGTATAAGCCTGCCTAAGGAAATAGTGCATTCTTTCAGACCTACAAAATGGTTATTTTTCTGCTAAGAAATGTGAAATTCTTCTTATTTGTACTCCAGGCACAGGGAGTGTACCACAACCTAATCCTATGATGAAGCAGAAATAAGAAAAAATAATGTATACCCCTGTAAAAACCAGTTTTCTCTATATTAATTGGGGTTCAGAGGGGTATTCATTTCACTGGCTTGTATAGGTGACGAATCAGATGGCTTATCAAAATCTACAATGTCTGATAGTATGTGAATTTGTAGGAATGAATTAGATCACGTAATCTGACTGGTTGAAAGTCAGAAACGGGTGTATGTGTATCTAAATTTATTCAGCAGGACAAGAGTTACTGTAATTAACCCTTTTCCACTCAGGGATTTTGTGAATTTCACTGATTTTCACAGTGTTGCACCTGACAGCAACTTCAACAAGCCATTGTTTCATAATGGATAGTCTGTTTTACACCAAACTCGGTATGAATGTTCATTGGACAGTAGCCTTTCAAATGCAACCTTTCATGACTTGATCATTGTTGTCATTGTTAAGAGCGGGCATTTCAAAGTTGGCAAAATATGTGTTTTCACATGAATTTTTGCCCACATTTTAATCTTCACACAGCTGTCAAGGCAACAATTAAGGTGTTTGGCACTGGCCATTTTCACTGTTTGCAGCATGTTTTATCAGCATCAATTTTCAGGCATTTTTGACCCCAGACACCCTCAGATGTAAATTTTAGCGGCCGGTTGGGCCATATACCCAAAATTTTTCGGGATGTAACCCCCCCCCCCACCTTCAATCCCCCCAGAACATTTTTAGTGGGGAGGCCTGCGAAAAAACAGGTCACTTTTTTGCCCAACAAATCCTAAAGCAAACATAACTATCCAGGGGTAGAAATGCAGATTTCAGGTGCTTCTTGGGCTTAAAATGGGGGGAGGGGTGCAGACACGTAAAAACACATATCTGAGTGGTAAAGGGTTAAAGCATGTACTCAGACAGATAGGCCTGAGCAGCCTAGAACCAGATGTGATGCCACAGAATGTGGTGTCTCATCAGGGTAACACTGTTTGCCACTCATTCAGCTTATTTTGACACATCTTTAGGGTAGTAAATTATACTTGCTCAAATTTTAGAACAAGTATGGTCAGGTATTGACAAGTCCAAATACTAAGGTTAAATAAAGTAAAGTACATTGGCATTACTCTGTAATTGGTTCTTGGCAAAGTAAAAGCTAACACGTATGCAGCAAAATTCCTGTATTAAAACTACCCTTGGGACTGTTCAAAATGGTCTTAAGACCAGAACAGTTCCAAAGGTAGTCTTTTATTAGTCCAAGATAGTGGCTGTCTCAGAAAGCCTGACAGTTCAGATGTGGCCATGGTCAGCAGTGAGTGAGTGAGTGAGTTTTAGTTTTACGTCCCACCAGCAGCTAAGGCCATACGGAGACGGGACCTCGGTTTAAAGACTCATACGAAAGTCTGTCCATGGTCAGCAGAAGTTTGAGAATGCCCTATTACTATAACACACCACTCAGCTACCGAGGCCGGTTCAGACACCTTGAGAACTTGCTGTAATTCTCCCAAAATTTTAGCAAATTTGTTTCTTGGGCTAGCAAGGAGTCCAAAAAGTGCTGATGTAATGGCAATCGGTGTAGATCCAGATCAGACTGCTCCTTCAGGAGCAGTCTGATCTGGATCTACATTGTTTGCTTCTGTAGGAGCAGTCGGGTCTGGGTCTACACTGTTTGCTTAGGCTTGGCTGTCCCAATACTAAAGATCATTACAGTGAGTAGTTTATCATGACAATAAGTAAGAGGTAAACTGAATTGTAAAGACAATAAATGCAAAGTGTATTGTCTGCAGTATTTAATATGAATGCAGTTTTATCATCTATAGATAACTACCTAATTCTACCTGCACATCTTGCAAATAGACTAGTGTAGAATAAGTTTGGATAGATAGGTTGACATAAGAATTACTATTCTCTGTGCAGATATTGGATATCCTTGTCTAGTATGCAAGAAAATGTTTGCTTTCATGCCTCTAAAACTATTTTATTGAGTTCATTTTTTGTGTGTGTGTGTGTGTGAAAATTTGTCAATTTTAAAAATTTATACCAGGCTCTTACTGAGTAGCAGGATATAGTTATCCCCATGCTTTTCGGAGAAAAAGTGGGGATATTGTAATGGTCTACGTCGTCCGTACGAATGTAGGTCCATCCGTCTTACCAGATAACTCCTCCTAGACGCTTATAGATTGAAATTTGAAACTTTGAGAACTGATAGATCTTTGGTCTGGGGAGTGCATGACACTTTTGGAATTTCGATCACACCCCTAGGGGTGGGCCCATGGGGTGGAGCCCGTGCAGCGTCAAAAATAAAAATTTCCAGAACATGGTCGTGTAACATATCAAAACGACGGCATGATGAGTAGATTATGTAGTGGCGTGGGGATATGCGATGGGGTGCCATCGACTGCGCAGTTCTAGTGTTGTGTTGCTATACCATTTGAGACAGAAGCATAATTATGATTCGCTAACAGGGTTATTACCTTAGGTGACTGCCGGCCTCTGTAGCTCAGTCGGATGCGCGTCTGACTGGTGATCTGGAGGACCCGCATTTAATACCTGCAGTTGTCAGTTTCTGGTGAAAGAATGTACACTGTACTGGTTAACCGCTTACATATAAGCCTGCTCAGGAAAAGTGTGGATAGGTAAACTGACCAGCTCAAAAATGACCTAAATAGTGTTGATTGGGCCATTAAACTCCAATACAATCACATATTTAGTCAGAAATGTAGCCATTTTGAGGATGTGAAAAAAATGCACTATGTTGCACGTGTATGTTATCGTAATGTTGAAATACAAATACATATGGTGTGTACATAATACACATCTGCTTGGATGTTCATTACATGAACTTGTTTATTGATGGCCAACATTAACAGTACCTTCAAGATGCACGCACAATGACACCTTAACCCCTCACCATGCTTGTTATTAACCCTTGTCCTGCTGAATATTTAATTATGTCACACCCACTACTGATTATCAGCCAATCAGATTACTTGATGCAAATTATTGCAACAAATTCACAATCTGAATGGCAAACAATGTAGATCCTGATCGGATGGCTTCTGACAAGCCATCTGATCTGGATCTACATTGTTTCAAAGATAAGGCATATCCGGGCTCAGCAGGACAAGGGTTAAATTGGAACAAGTACAATTTACTACCCAATGTTGTGTCTAAAAATAGCTAGATGGTGGCAAATAGTGTAGACCCTGATTGGGATGTGACATCTCATCTGGGTTTTCACTGTTTGCTCAGGCTTTTCTTGTCAACGGATTTTTGATTAACGTGCAGATACAGGGGCAACGTCCCCATAAGTGGATCTCCGGGTTCCAGGTAGCTGGCTTGCTGCACGCATGGCAGATCTTACACCAGGGGCCAGGTGTTCAAAACTAAAGACGTCGTTAGTTAATGTATCGTGAAAACTTTAATCATTTATTATGGCAAATATGCTAAAATTTTTGCTGAAAAAATGTGAGCAGCTTTTGCAAATGCAAAAGCTGCTCACATTTTTTCAGCAAAAATACCAAAATTTTCGATATTGTACTTGCTAGAACACTTAACAATATGACCACTAATGAGCTCGTTAAGCTAACAGTGCTTTGAACAACTGGCCCCAGATCTCCAGGCCTGTCTATCATGAGGATACAATAAAAAGTTTGGATACCTTGAGGACTTGCTGTAATTCTCCTAAAATTTTATCGAATTTATTTCACATACAAGCAAGGAGTCCCTAAGGTGTAGACGGACTGGTAAACAGTGTAGATCCTGATCAGACTGCTCCTCAGTTTGTGTGTGTGTGTGTACGTACGTATGTGATCCTGTAACCTCAGGTTAAGGTTTTTGTAACAGGTAGAGCCTTAACTTTTAGAACTCACATTTTCCTAACCATTTGATTGAACTGGTTCATCCATGGTATGATGATAGATATAGGTCCAAAGTTTTATTAAGCAATACCCCCACCCATGCCTGTGACCTCAAGGTCAAGGTCACAGACTTAGAAATTTTCAATGTTAAAACTCAGGTTAAAGTTTTTGTAACAGGTAGACCTGAACATTTTAGAACTCATATTTTCCAAACCATTTGATAGAATTTGGTATGATTATAGATGTAGGTCCAAAGTTTTATTCAGTGATACCCCCACCCATGCCCATGACCTCAAGGTCAAGGTCATGGACTTAGAAATTTTCCATGTTAAAGACTCCAGTTAAGGTATTTGTACCTGGTAGAACCTGAACTTTTAGGATGACTTTGGTTCATATGGTGATAGATATAGGTACAATGTTTTATTCAGCAATACCCCCACCCATGCCTATGACCTCAAGGTCAAGGTCACAGACTTAGACAATTTTAATGTTAAAGATTTTAAAGAGCTCAAATTTTCCAAACCATATTGTGGATTTGGCTTACATATGCTATGGTGATAGATACAGGTCCGAATGTTTATTTGGCAGTACCCCCACTCATGCCTATGGCTTCAAGGTCAAGGTCACAGACTTAGAAATTTTTAATTAGATATTTTAAGAGTTGATATTTTCCAAATTGTGCGATGGATTGAGTTAATATTTGGTATTATGTTAGATACCTGTCCATTTTATTCAGGGATACCCCCACCCATTCCCATGAGCTCAAGGTCAAGGTCACAAACTTATAAATTTTTAATTAGATATTTTAAGAGTTTATATTTTCTAAATCGTATGATGAATTAAGTTTATATTTGGTATGATGATTGATACTGGTCCAATACCCCACCCATGCATGTGCCCTAAAGGTCAAGGTCACAGACAAAGAAATTTTTTATTTAAAGTTTATTAAGAGCCAAACTCGCCAAACCATATAGATTTGCTTCATATTTGGTATGATGATACTTACAGGTCCAAAGTTGTATATACCCCCAGCCCTGACCTCAAGGTTAAGGTCACAGACTTAGTCTTATTATGCTTTTAAAGTTTTAGGGCTCATATTTATAGATTTGCTTCATATTTGGAATGATGATAGATACAGGTCCCAAGTCTCATTCACCCATACCAACGACCCTGCCCATGACCTCAAGGTCAAGGTCACACACTTAGAAAATTTTGTTGCAACATGGTATTTTCGGGGTGAGGCGGGGCCCTTGGCGGGGGCATCTGTGTCGTCTGGACACATTTCTAGCTTAACAGAAATTTTTGTTTAAGTCTTTTTAACAGCTCATATTTTCTAAAGCTTGCTATGGATTTTGTTTTTATTTGGTATGATTATAGATATAGGATCAAAGTTTTATTCAACAATATCCACGCTCATGCCCATGACCTCAAGGTCAAGGTTACAAACTAAGAAATGTTTAACTTTAAAGTTTTTCAACAGCTCATATTTTCCAAACCTGACCAAACCATATGATGGATCTGGTTCATATATGGGATGATGATAGATATAGGTCCAAAGTGTTATTCAACAATAACCTGCCCATGCCCATGATCGCAAGGTAAAGGACTTAATGATAATTATATGTCCGAAGGTTTAAAAAAGCAATGCCCCAACATATGCCAATGGCGTCAAAGACACTTTTCCAGGCAAGCTATGCTGCCTGATGACAGCTCTTATTCTGCATAATCTATACATTATTTAGATCCATCTTTTAACTGTGCTGTTCTCCCCTGTCCATCATGGCTTGAAGAAATAGATTGGGCTGCATGATGCTTCGACGCAGAGCTGAAACCGGCCGCACATGAGTACTGGTAAACCACTTACCCCGGTAGGAGTCTAAGCCTGCCCAGGCAAAGTGATGCAAATGGGACCGTTCCTACATATTAAACCTTTTGGTTTGTTTTGGGTGGCAGGGATTGAGATGAATATCAATTACCCACGCCCTATGTCTTGGAGGCAAAATAAGAAAAAATGTATACTCTTGTAAACCCCAGTTTTCTCTATATAAAGTGGGGTTAAATGGGGTATTCATTACACACACTTGTTATCGTGATCATTTAGTAGTCGGATTGTCTGCACATGTGCATATGTACTTACAGCTTCACGCTTTTCTTTCAGCGCAAGATGTCTTCCAAACTACAGATGGCAGATCGCCTTCGAGGCACAGAAAAGAACGTGTGGTAAGACAATCTATAACAGTTTACTGTCAACAACTTTGCTTTCTAAGCATGTCGTTTAACCCTTTTTGTACCAAATGGAATCTTCCTGCTTATATATAGCAGGAGTCCATTTCAAAATTTAGGGGTGTCATGTTGTTTTTTCTTGAAAATCTATTTGGAAACTGGCTGAACATTTTGCAAACAGTGTAGGCCCTGATCAGATGCCGCATTCTGCGGCGTCTGATCTGGGCCTGCACTGTTTGCCAAGTACCCCTTTCGGGGTTTCTGGTACTAAATGGGTTAAGGTTTAAGATATTCATAGAAACAGATAAGTTTGGTATTTGGTGATACAGGCAACCCTCTTTATACCCACATTCGTTATAACAGCAAAACTCGTTATAACGACAATTTCAATGGAATGAATTCTTAGCTCAAGGCTTAACCTCAATTCCGAGCAACGTGGGCTTCCCATGGGTTGAAAATGCCTAAATCTAATCCATAGTCATGAAAGATTCTTGTAATTTAATACTCCAAGAAACAAATGTTATAGATATTTGTTAGAATCGCCTCGGTGAGGCGATTGTAACAAATGTCTATAATATTTGTTTCTTGGAGTAATGATGGGGAAAAGACCTTTTATAATTTATCATACACCTAACTGAGATTCTTTTTAACGACAAATTCCTTATAACGGCACAATAATACGGAACAAATACTGTCTTTATAACACGGGACCTCTGTAATTGAAAGATAATTCTTGTCAGTTCTCCATAAAAACATATGGGTATTTATCATATGACGTCGTGTCTGAGAGTGTAATAACGCCATGTAATATTTTCGATAATCAACTAGTGGATTAAATATGCAAATAAGCTAGATACGTCTCGTAACGTTACATGTACGACGTCCTTAACAACGCCGCGTTTACTAATGGCAGAATATTGATATTTCTGTAAACAATCGTGAAAAAAATGCGTTTTAAATGTCATATGATAAATAGAATCTTTCATTCGTGCTCATGTATTATTGAATTTATTAAACTCGTTGAGGGAAAGGGATAAAATGCTCGGCACAGCCTCGCATTTTATCCCTTTTCCTCAACTCGTTTAATAAATTCAATAATACATGAACACTCGTGTAAGATCCTCTATGTATTGAAGCCGCCTCGTAGGTTTATATGGAGAAATAAGGAAAATAATCCTTCAGCTATCACCAATTACCCACCTTATCTGTTGCTATGGCCATAGTCTAGCCAATAAAATTAAAGAAATCGCATTATGATAACACATCCATGCGATATAGTGCACTTTTTCACATCTCCAAAATGGCTACTTTTCTGATGAAAATCCGTGATATTTTGTTTATAAATATTGCAAACTAAGGTTGTGGGTGCTCCTTAGAACCGCCTCAATGAGGCGGTTCTAACAAGTACCCACAACCTATGTCTTAGAGCAAAAATAAACATAAATAATGTATGCCCCCCATAAACCCCAGTTTTCTCTATATAAAGTGGGGTATAGAGGGTCTTCATTTCACGGACTTGTTCACATGATGGCAACTTAGAATTTTGAAGTTGTTTAAACATGAGAGATTATTTCTTCTGACTTCCCTTTAAAAAAATGGTTTGCTCGTTAAAGCAAAGAATTAGAGCAAAGTGTTTCCTTCAGGAGTAGATCCCTATTGAAAACAGCATTTAATGTACATTATTTTGTATGTTAATTATACAATATTTGTACATGCAAATTGTACCGGTAGTTTGTTTGTTTCTTTGATTTGAGGTTTAGCATCCCTGTCAACACTCAAAAGGTCATTTTGGAGACATTGCTTCCAATTTTGTGGGACTTTTACCCAACATTCAGATGAAATTACATCTCAAGCCCTGTCACCCAATGAAATCAATAGGGTTTATTAGCATGACAGTCCAACTGGCACCACTTTGCCTGGGCAGGCTTAGAACCCTAAGCTGTTTACCAGTCCTCATGTGCGATCGGTTTTAGCTCTGTACTGGTAGTTGAATATGTGCATTAGTACTTGATAGAAAGCTCTTTGGTTTAATTATGTTGACTTATTATTAATACTTATACTTAATATAAGGATCCCATTTTCCATCCTTTCATTTTCTGGCCATCAACATTAACCCATTTAGTACCAGAAACCCCTAAAGGGGTAATTGGCAATGAGGGCAGGCCCAGATCAGACATTCTGCGGCGTCTGATCAGGGCCTACACTGTTTGCAAAAAGTTAAGCCATTTCTCGAATAAAATTTGAAGAAAACACAACCCATAAATTTTGAAATGGACTCCTGCTTTATATAAGGAGGAAGATTCCATTTGGTAGACTAAGGGTTAATGATAAAGTTATGTTTGCTATGAGGACCTATATCTGGGCCAATATGAAGTTATTTAATAATTGACAATTTAATTAATTGACACAATTAAAAAAACATGATTTTTTACCTTAACCTAATATCACTTGACCGGTTAATATTGGTTGACATGGTGTTAATATGGCTAACCTCTTATAAATACAGGATAGTCAGTTAGTAAAGTATGTTATTAATTATCAAGTGTGTATACAGTATACATACAGAGAAACAGTCCACATGATATGGCTCGCATTTCTTTCCTAGTATAGTATATGCAAGTTGACCTCTGCTAAGAAGAGCTTGACCCCTTACTTATATCGGTTAACCTCATACTAATATCAATGACCTGCGATCAATATTGAAATTCTTGGCTTTGATTGGTTATGAAATCATATTAACCTTAGGTGAAATCCATATTAACCTTAGGTGAAATCCATATTAACCTGAGGTGAAATCCATATTAACCTGAGGTGAAATCCTTATAAACCTGAGGTGAAATCCATTCTAACCTGAGGTGAAATCGTGTAAACCTGAGGTGAAATCATCAGAAATAATGATTTATGATGATAATAAAATTGTCATTAATCAAGTAATTTTATATTGGCCCAGTTACAGCATGGATGTGTTTTGATCATGTGAAATGTTGGGACAACCTTAGAGTCAACCCTTATGTTTAAGCCTGTTAACCAAGAACTGTAAGAACTATAGTCCAACCTGTATTGAGCAAGCACCTGCTTAAGACATGTGCTTACTTAATACAGGTGGATTCTAATGCAGGTTCCTTTTTCGGGAACCAAATACATGCTGGCTTTAGACAGGTTGCTTGCTTATTAGATAATTAGAGGTGGCCATTAAGACAGGTTTTACTGTACATTAATGATCCTTGAATGTTATTCTTCCTTAGTAATGTCTCATGTAAGCATGACCTTGACCTATATGTCATGGTTCACTGAAATGACAGATTATCTAGCCTTGATGTTTAATTCTTAGAAAAACTACATCTGAAAATGTCTGTTTATGTTGTCTGCTGTGTTGTTTATGTCATCTGTTGCATTTTGATGTAAATTTTTCAAACATGTTCCTGCATACAGGCAAACAATGTGGACCCTGATCAGACTGCTCCTACAGGAGCAGACTGATCTGGGTCCACACTGTTTGCAAACAGGATTTTTCATGTAACCAGCAGGCAGTAAATCAGATGACAATTGTTGTGATTGGTATCTTAAGGGCCTGGGTTTCATCCATAAATTCTTAAGAACAGTAAGGGTTTAAGCAGGAATACACCTCAACAGGTGGGGGTTGGGGTGGAATTCGAGTTATCGAAGTTTCACTGTATAACGCTGTTTTGTATACAACATGATGTAAAGATGGATCCCCCAAAAATGTGTAGATTTTGTAGATTTAACCCATTGAGTACCAGAAACCCCAAAACGGGTAATTGGCAAACAGTCCAGGCCCAGATCAGACACTGCAGAACGCAGCTTCTGATCAGGGCCTTCACTGTTGGTAAAAAGTTAAGCCATTTTCAAAATCAATTTTAAACACAACCTGACACCCCTAAATGTTGGAATGGACTTGTGCTATATATAAGGAGGAAGATTCCATTTGGTACAAAAAGGGTTACTGCACCTCAACAATACTGTTATAAACAGATTGTGGTGTACTTGATACACATTTGCGTGTAGGGATCTGGTACAATGACTGAATGTGCCCCACCCATCGGAGCTTGGAGAAATAGATTGGACTGCATGGGGCTTCCATGCTGAGCTGAACCCGACCGCACATGAGTACTCAGATAAACTGCTTAGAAGTTCTAAGCCTGCCAAGCAATGATGCGTGAGTTGGACCAGTCATGCATATAAACACTATTGGATTCATTGAGCGGCTGGGCTTGAGAATCAGATGTCATTTCATCTCAACCTGGGGAGTAAAAGTTCCACAAAATTGGAAGCACAGTCTCCGAAAGACGGACGTTAAACCTCATTTCAAACAAAAACAAAAGAATGACAGAATGTAGATTTGGCCCCTCAGAGCCATCAACAGAATTTGTGTTGTTTAACCCTTAATATTTAATTAGGCCACACCCATTTCTGACTTTGAACCAATCAGAATATTTGATATGATTTATCCCTACAAATTCATAAACTGAATTTCAAACAGTGTCAACCCTGATCAGATGGCTGAAGCCATCAGATCTGGATCTACACTGTTTGCAAAGATGGGGTTTTGGGAACAGCAGGCTAAGGGTTAATTTGTATTTCTTCTGGTGATGTATTTTCAGGGTAGAATTTGGGAAACTTGCAAGTGAATGTAATGCCTTAAATTTGGGACAGGTGAGTAAGCATTGAGAATTTGAGACTAATCTAAGATAAACCTCTTTATAAGCTCTTTGTTTATAGTATATAGACTTACATAGGGAAGAAACCCATATAGGAAAAACTTTAAAGGTGCATTATTGAGCTACCGGGTCTCAATTTTTTTTTTCTGTTTTTTATCTTCAACGCATACTCCTTTGTCATGTGTATACTTTTGGAGCCAAATACCGCTTCAGAACTTTGTGAAAATGGTCGTTTTCATTCATGTTTACCCTTCGCTCTGAACATGTGTTCGGAATTTCTGTTCTAAAAATAAATCTGTCACTTTACACATACATGGCGACAGTATCGTCTTTGAGTGTCGTTACTTATGGCATGGTATTCAGTGTCATATTTTTTCCCATTCATGCATGGCCTATGCAAACAAGGCCAAAAATGAACATCGCATAACATCATATAGGGGATTCTATTTTTGTCACGAACTAAAAATAGATCTAACTAGTGTTCGAAACCTAGTTAGGGAATCCCTGTCAAACTTGTTTACCTGTCATCATAATTGTTCGCATTTTTGCATAAAATGCATTCATTTGTATTGTTTTAAAGAAAAATACTGGCTATATGTATTTTATTTTTGGAAGCTTTTTTTCCAGAAGGCTCAATAATGCACCTTTAACAATCGCCTTGTCTGAAACTAGAAGACCCATGTCTTTTAACCCCTAATGTGCCAAGAAAATCTACACCTGAAAATATCTGCTGCTGAATCTTCTTGCAAACTTTTCGAACACATTTTTTACACACATACAAACAGCTTGGACCCTGATCATGACCAGCAACATTTTGTAAATCAAATAAACACATTTCATACAGGAGCCAGCCTCCGTAGCTCAGTGGGATGCGCGTCTGACTGGTGATCAGGAGGACGCGGCTTCGATACCTGCCGGGGTTGGCAACATTCTTTCGTGGAGATTGATCATGAAAACTTTTCTATGATCGTTCTCTCCCTTCCCCTGATTCAAGAAGGGCAGTTGTCAGTTTCTGCTTACGTATAAGTCTGCCCAGGAAAAGTGTGGATAGGTAAACTGACAAAAATGACCTAAAATAGTGTTGACTTGGCTGTTAAACTCTAATACAAACAAACCAATTCATACAGGAAACCCCAACCTCAAGTGAACAAATCCGCGAAATGAACACCCCCTAAACCCCACTTTATATATAGTAAACTGGGGTTTACAGGGTGTACACTTATTTGCTTATTTCTGCTCCAAGACATAGGTTGTGGGTACTAGTTAGAACCACCTCAATGAGGCGGTTCTAACGAGCACCCAAAATTTTATGTTTGCTGTATAAATGAGAAAAATACCATGGATTTTCGTGAGAAAATTAGCCATTTTGGAGATGTGAAAAACTGCACGGGTGTGTTATCGTAATGAACAGGTCACTGGCAAACTGCGCAGGCCTGGCAGATCAGATGCCGCAGAGTGTGACATGTGATCAGGGCCTTCACTGTTTTCAAAAAGCTCAGCAATTTTTAAATAAATTTCTAAAGTCAACTCAACCTGGTACCCTTAAAATTTGAAATGTATTTTTGCTAGGTGAAAGATTCCAGTCAATACAAAATGGGTTTAACCCATTTAGTACCAGAAACCCCAAAATGGGTACCAGGCAAACAGTGCAGGCCCGGATCAGAAGCCACAGAATGTGGCATCTGATCAGGGCCTTCACTGTTTTCAAAAGGCTCAGCAATATTTAAATTAAATTTCTAAAGTCAACTCAACCTGGTACCCTTAAATTTTGAAATGTATTTCTGCTAGGTGAAAGACTCCAGTCAATACAAAATGGTTTATAAAAAAAAGCTATGTATTATTTCCCATTGCATGTGGGAAACCCATAAAGAGGAACCTTGGCAAACAGTGCAGGCACAGATCAGATGCCACAGAAGGCGGGCGTCTAATCAGGGCCTGCAATTTTGCTGATAGGATTTTCCATCAAAAATAAAATAAAAACAAAAAAATATGCCCCTTATATGACAAATGGACTTGTCCAACTAATGGCATTGGAAGAGAATACAGTTGGCTATTTATACCATATGCATGCAAGTGTTGAGCTAATACAGACTTTTCTTTTGATCCCAAATACAGTGTTACAAAGAGATTGTGGAGTAGTCACATACACACTACCTCTTTATAACACTATTAATAGGATCCAAAGCAGAAACCATGTTAGTGTTAGTTAAACACATTACGAAAACACACCTATACAAATACATTTTAAACTACCGCCGAAAAAAGGAACATTTTAGGCTGAGAAATTTTCTGTATGAGCTATACATTTTTGGGATCCATCTTACAACCTTGTTATAAATATCCAAAACCGTGTTTTAACGAGCAATGAAGTTTGTGTATTGAACACCCCTGTAAATACCACATTATATATAGAAAACCGGGTTTACAGGGGTATACATTATTTTGCAGATTTCTGCTCCCAGACATAGGTTTTGAGTACTCCCTAGGACCGGTGTTTCTAATGAGCACCAACAACCTATGTTTGAAGTACAGATAAGAAAAATATTCCATACAAATTTTCATTGGGATTTAACCCTTGTCCTGCTGAGCCCAGATATGCCTTATCTTTCAAACAATGTAGATCCAGATCAGATGGCTTCTGAAGAAGCCATCTGATCCGGATCTACATTGTTTGTCATTCAGGTTGTGAATTTGTTACAATAATTTGCATCTAGTTATCTGATTGGTTGATAATCAGTGGTGGGTGTGGCATATTTAAATATTCAACAGGTCAAGGGTTAAAGTAGTCATTGTAGAGATACGGAAGAATGCACTATGTCACATGGGTGTTTAATCCTAATGTTTGCCGGCCTCGGTAGCTCTGTCGGATGCGCGTCTGACTGGTGATCAGGAGGACGCTGGTTCGATACCTGCCGGGGTCGGAAACATTCTTTCGTGGAGATTGATCATGAAACCTTTTCTACGGTCATTCTCTCTTCCGCTGATTCAAGAAGGGCAGTTGTCAGTTTCTGGCGAAAGAATGTGCACTGTCCTGGTTAACCGCTTACGTATAAGCTTGCCCAGGAAAAGTGTGGATAGGTAAACTGACGGGCTCAAAAATTACCTAAAATAGTGTTGACTTGGCTGTTAAACTTCAAAACAAACAAACAGACAAAATCCTAATGTTCTTTTTGACGCAGATCCCATTTGTGTGTCAGCATGGGCATTGGAGCAATATATTTCCTGAACCAATTGGTGCAATTTTACCAAACTTGCAAGGTGACACCACTTGCATAGGGGAAAATAATTTTGAAGGCCTTGATCTCATTGTGAAGGTCACAGGCTCCAAAAAACTGAAAACACTGCAGACCCAGGAGGAGCAGTCTAATCAGGGTCTTTACTGTTTGCTATTCAGTCTGCACCTTTTGGACTCCTTGCTGGATCATGAAACAAACATGTTAAAATTTTAGGAGTATTAAAGAAAGTCCTCAAAGTGTCCCAATTATAGGATTTTTATGTTATGTCCTGAACCAATAAGTGAATTTTGGTGTCACTTCTGACTGGTGATTCAGCAGACTACACAAGAATTTATTAGATTTTGGTGACCTTGATCTAGTTTGTAAGGCCATATGGGTCCAAATATTCAACTTTTGCTTGTATGTACCATATCTCTTGTACAAATGGAAGAGCCGGCCTTGGTAGCTGAGTCGGATGCCCTTCTGATTGGTGATCAGGAGGATGCAGGTTAGCTGCCGGGGTCGGCTACATTCTTTCCTGGAAATTGATCATAAAAATTTTTCTGCTATCATTCTCCCCATTCCACTGATTCAAAAGGGCTCAAAAATGACCTGAAATAGTGTTGACTGGGCTGTTAAACTCCAAAACAAACAAATGGAAGAATTATGTGGAAACATTGTACAATATATCATGGCAACATGACATATTCTTGATTTTACTTTGGTGACCTTGACCTCATTTTCAAAGTCAAATTCTGGTATTGGCCATACTTATGGTAGGGCACATAGTCTTCTGAAAATATTTCTAGTTTTCTGTGTACATTTCAGGGTTTTCCAGATTACCATCCTCCACAACATGTTATTGACAAGATGAAGGAAATAGTGGGAGGGGATGACCCCTTACACCACCAGTACACAAGGTCATATGTAAGTGACTCAAGTTTATACTAAGGAATTCTGATGTGTATATGGATGTAAGAAGATGTATGATGATGGGTAACATCAAAAGTGTGTTATGTAACAAGAAGTTTAATTGGATAAGGCAAAAATATTTGTGACTGTTGAGTGTGTGATATACAGTCAGACTTCAATGGCTGGAACTCCTTTAGGACCTTGAAAATTTGTTCGAGACAGCAGTAGTTTGAGCCACTGAGGGTTACTATTAGTGCCATACCAGGAGGCATAATGGAGATAATTGTGGGATATCTTTTCGGTGTTCTAGTTTATAAACGTATGTTGTGGTACTCATTAGAATGGCCTCATCGAGGCGATTCTAATGAGTACACACAACATACATTTGCAAGATAAATGAAGAAAACCCCGTTAATTTATCCCTACATCTTATTTGGAGGAATTCCCTGCGGACTCAAGAACAGGTTTGACTCATCCATGATAAACAAGCCAAGTTCTACTTTACTGTCAGAAACCATCACAATATACTTGGAGATAATTAAGAAATGAATGTTTTTGTTTGTATGATTTGAGGTTTAATGTCCCCGTCAACACTGTAAAGGTGATTTTGGAGATGTTGCTTCTAATTTTGTGGGGCTTTTACCCGACAATGAGATGACATGACATCTCAAGCCCTCAAAACCAATAGGTTTATAAGCATGGACGGGCCGACTCGCACCGCTTTACCTGGACAGGCTGAGATCCTCTAAGCGGTGTACCAGTACTCTTGTGCGGGTCGGTTTCAGCTATGCGTGGAAGCATCATGCAGCCCATCTATTTCTTCAAGCCCCGATGGGTGGGGCCTCAAGAAATGAATGTACTTTATTTAACGAAGTGGTCCACTTAGACTCTTGACCAGATGTTATTCAAACTTCAGTGAACATTGAATTAGTTACCTTTATTACTTATACACTGAAATTCCTATATTAAGAACACCTTTGGGTCTGTTCAAAAGTGGTCTTTTATACAACTTTTGAACAGTCCCAAAGGTGGTCCCTGACCAGGGGACACTGTGTGCAGAAAACTTGAAGGAAGTATAACTGAACCCTTCTAAATAAGCTTTTTAAAGCAGTCTTAATTTTAGGTGGTCTTAATAGCAGGATTTTACTGTATTTCATTATTTTCCATCCATTATGAATTCTGGTTTGAGGGCCAAAATTTAAATAAAGAAAACAATTGCACACAGTGTTTCTGTGAACAGAAGAAGAGCTTTGTTGGCGTCATAAAGTCTTCATTGACATCCAATCATATTGAAGAGAACCATGGTTTATTTTGATGATAATGTGATGTCATATGAGCTACGTAAAACCTTGTATACCACCCATCGGGGCTTGGAGAAATAGATTGGGTTGCAAGGTACTTCCAAGCAGAGCTGACACTGACTGAACATTCAAATATAATGCCCGCCAATCGGGGCTTGAAGAAATAGTTGAGCTGCATGATGCTTCCACGCAGAGCTGAAATCCGACCGCACAAGAGTACTGGTAAACTGCTTAGAGGACCTAATCCTGCCCAGGCAAAGCGGTGCGAGTCGGAGCGCCCATGCTTATAAACCCTATTGGTTTCATTAGGCGACATGGGCTTGAGATGTCATTTCATCTCATTGTCGGGTAAGAGCCCCACAAAATTGGAAGCAACATCTCCAAAATGACCTATACAGTGTTGACGGGGACGTTAAACCTCAAATCATACAAACAAAAACATTCATTTCTTAAATATCTCCAAGTATAATGTGATGGTTTCTGACATCAACATCTCCAAAATGACCTATACAGTGTCGACGGGGACGTTAAACC
The DNA here is from genome assembly GCA_963580285.1 of Lucinisca nassula. Lineage (NCBI taxonomy): Eukaryota > Metazoa > Mollusca > Bivalvia > Lucinida > Lucinidae > Lucinisca > Lucinisca nassula. The sequence goes on from OY757010.1 coordinate 72,640,779, forward strand.
GCAAATCAAACAAACAAAAACAATGTACTGGTAAACTGCTTAGAAGGTCTAAATATGTTCTTTGAAAGGGTTATTCTTTTGAAGCAAGGAATACCCTGCAGAACTGTAAAGTACGGAGTGTACAAGTTTTTTTTCGGGCCAGACTAGCTAGTTTCAGCCAATAAGTCTGCCCAGGCAAAGTGGTGTGAGTAGGACCATCCCTTAAACCCTAGCAGTTTCTTTGTGCAGTAAGGCTAGAGATGTCATTAGCTCACCTGAGCCGAAGGCTCATTGGTGAGCTGATAGTATGGCCAGGCAAAAATTCTGTGTGTGTGTGTGTGTGCACATTTTCAAACGTCTTCTCCTCCGGAACCGCTGGGCTGATTGTAGTCAAATTTCATGTGGAGGCTCCATGGGGTGGGGGAACGAAAGTTTGCATTTTTGGTCTAGGTCACATGACCAAGATTGCCGCCATGCCCATATACGGTAAAAACCCTTCGAAAATCTTCTCCTCCGGAACCACTGGGCCGATTTGCATGAAACTTGGCATGTAGCACCTGGGACATGGGCCCATCATAAATTGCATAAATGGTGTCCCTGGGATGACCTTGACCTATTTTACGCCAAGGTTAAATTTGGTAACATGGGCATTTGTATGGGAAAAAGTAGAAATGTCTGATATCTTGCAAACTGTTACAAATAATGCCACTAAACCATATATATTCTTATTCCTTATGATGAGGCGCATTAAGTGACATGGATTTTGGGACCCTGGGGCCCCCCGGGGGGCATGCCCCTCCCCCTTTTTTGCTCAAAATGCTTAATATCTCGGAAAAGGTTAAGATCCCCACCCACAAACCATATATATTCTTGTTCCTTATGATAAGGCGCATTCAGTGACATGGACCTTTGGACCCGGGGGTCCCTGGGTGAGGGAGGGGGGCATGCCTAACCCCCTTTTTTCCACAAAATGCTTAATATCTCGGAAACGGTTAAGATCCCCACCCATAAACCATATATATTCTTGTCGCATTCAGTGTAATGGACCGTTGGACCTACGGTTCCAGTGGAGGGGGGGGGGGGGGGGGCTGGGGGCCAACTCCCTTTATTGCATTGAATGCTTAATATCTCGGAAACAGTTGAGATCCCCACCCAGTTACACAGACCTTCAGTCCCTCTTGGCCAAAGATCACATATTAAAGTCTTTGAGGACTTCCTCAGAAAAGTCAGGTGAGCGATTCAGGACCAATGGTCCTCTGGTTTCATCTCAGTGTCGGGTACAAGTCCCACAAATTGGCCTAATTAATATTGACATTATATTTTGTTTGTATAGGAGTTTAATGGCCCAGTCAACACTATTTAGGTCATTTTGAGCCGACCAGTTTACCTATCGACACTTTTCCTGGCAGGCTTATACGTAAGCTGTTAACCATTTGTCCAGTACAGTGTACATTCTTTCGCCAGAAACTCACAACTGCCCTTCTTGAATCAGTGGAAGGGAGATCATGACTGTAGAAAAGATTTCATGATCAACCTAGACGAAAGAATGTTGCAGACCCCGGCAGGTATTGAACCTGCGTTCTCCTGATCATCAGTCAGATGCGCATCCGACTGAGCTACTGAGGCCGGCAATATTGACATAACGTTATGATTACACACCCATGTGACATAGTGCATTCTCATATATCACTGAAATGGCTACTATTCTGATGAAACATTGGGATATTTTATTTATTAAAATGCAAATCATAGATTCAAGGTGCTCATTAGAACTGTCTCATTGAGGCAGAACTTTCTAACGAGTACTCGCAACCTGTGTCTTATAGGATAAATAAGAAAAATAATGCATACCCCTGTTAACCCCAGCTTTCTCTATATAAAGTGGGGTCTAGAGGGGTGTTCATAGCAGACTTGTTGACATGATGAAACCTAAACACAAACTAGCAAAACAATAGTTGATTGTAGGGGTCTTCTGTAAATGCATTCTAGCATGTTCAATATTTCGTTGTTTTCGCCCCCGCCCATCGGGGCTTGAAGAAATAGATGGGCTGCATGATGCTTCCACGCAGAGCTGAAACCGTCCGCGCTCGAGTACTGGTAGACAGCTTAGAAGATCTAAGCCTGCCCAGGCAAAACGGTGCGAGTCGGACCGTGCATGCTTATAAACCCCAATGGTTTCAGTGGGCGACAGGGCTTTAGATGTCATTTCATCTCAATGTCGGGTAAAAGTCCACCAAATTTGGAAGCAACGCCTCCAAAATTACCAACCGGTATACAGTGTTGACGGGGACTTAAACCTCAAATCAAACAGACAAACAAATCAATATTTGGTTGTGCTCTTGTTTGTTCGGCGTTTAATAGCCCATTCAACACTGTTGAGGTCGTGTCAGGCTGACTGATCATTTTACCCTGAATAACTAGTCCCCACATTTGCACACCATCCTTATAGTGTTAGATAAAGTATGATGGACCATTTCAGGGCAACCCACATCTTGTTAAGACACTGGCAGAACTGTACAAGCCTACCTTAGGGCGTGAAATTGATCCCTTCCATGAGATAACTGTTAGTGTTGGTGCATTTGGTATCCTGTTCTCTACAATACAGGGGCTTGTTAACCCAGGAGAGGAGGTATGTATACTTGGTCACTTGAGCAGGACATTTGTCCTGCTCATAAATTTTAAAATGCCAACAATGGTTGGCATTTTAAAATTTATAAGCATGACAACCAGGAGGTATGTATACTTGGTCTGAGGTTATAAAACATTTTCTTTTCGTGCTCAACTTACATGAGCATGAAAATTGTCCTGCTCATCAATTTCCTTTTATGCCCAACATTCTCCATATGTATACTGAGACAAACACATAACGCAACACATATATGGTTAAATTTTCGTGGTAATTTCTAGTGCAGGATAGTCTGGATGACATATGTTGCTGAACTGTCACCAATGAATGATTTGGCTTCATTGATTTCGTTTTCCAGAGTATGGTTTATGGCGGTCGAAACCGATTGGTCAAAACACTAGTTTTGATTCCAAGCGCTTCCGGAGACATCTGGAATGCCATTTTTTTTCAAGAATTCCTTTTTAAACGATCCCCCAATAAGGAAAGATTATGTGATTTAAAAATGTCTTTCACATTGTCTCAAAATTTAACGAGAAAGATCTAACGACTGACATGTTGGCGTTTTTATTGAACATTCCATAGACAACAATAGAAAATTAAAGTGGTGACAAATTCCACAATGGGGTTTTTAAATGAAAACATTGTGAACCCCGTTTACTTTTATTGTTGTTGGGCGTTAAAAAACAAAATTCTGTGAAATTATTGCATCAGGACTCAGAACTGCCTTCGACAAATTCTGAAATTGCCAATAGGACCCTTTATGCCATAGTTCCATAATGTCCTGTCTGGAAGCGAAAACATGTTGTCGCTTGTGATCAAAATTAAAGAAAACCTATTGATTAACAATAAAATTAATCATTACACAAAAAATTCTCAGCAATATTCTCAGAAAACGAGCTTCATTTAAGGTGTACGAATGCATGTCACATGCCGCGTTCTTGAAAATCATAATGTGTTTCATTTTTAACAAACACCCCAGCTCCAGAATTTGGTTTGTTTCTTGAACAGATCGAAACAAAATGTTAAAAGCAAAGTGCTGCTGGATGCTTGGGACATTGGACAGTGTTATTATATAGACGATTCGTAGAATATATATACATTCTGCTCATTATTATCAATACAAACCACTGTTGCATTATAACTTTGGCTCAGTATATGTCCATCCGTCTGTGTGTATGTGTGTGTAAGTAGGTACGTGATCCTGTATCCTCGGGTTAAGGTATTTGTACCAATTAGAGCCTAACTTTTTGAAGCTTGTATTTTCTAAAATATTTGATGGATATGGTTCATATTAAATTTTGGTATGATGATAGATTCAATTGATTGATTGTTTTGAGTTTAACAACACGTCAACCCTTGTGGGTCATTTTGTGTCATCTACCAGAGAAAGGGAGAAAAAGAGAAAGAAGAGATAGTAGATTAGATGAAAGTGAGGGACAGAGGACAAAGAGGAAAATGAATGGAAGTGTAGAAACAGAAGAAATAACATTCCACCCTCTACCCTTATCTACTGCAAGGACAGCATGGCCTTGTCCATCTGTAAGCCAATATCTGTTGGACGCCCCAGAGATGCAAGATACACATCACCTTTGCTCCCCCCCCCCCCCCCCCTGAACAGACTTAGAAATATTTAATGTTAAAGTCGGGGATTAAGGCATTAAGGCAGAAGCTACCTGGTAGAAGCTGGCTTATATTTGGTATGATGATAGATACAGTTCCGAAAGTTTATTCAGCTTATATTAATTGGGTATTTATGGATTAGGAACCCTGTTTACCATAATGATCCTAAGTATTGGGACAGATAGGCCTAAGCAAACAGTGCAGACCCAGATCAGACAGCTCAGAGTCGACACTGTTTGCACCTTTTGGACTCATTAGAATCCAGCAACAAATTTGTTAAAATTTTAGGAGAGTTACAGCAAGTCCTCCAGGTGTCCAAACTTTTAGGATTTACGGTATCTGTTCCTCTGAGGGGTCTTGAAAAGGATTTTGGCTCTAGAATCTAGAGGTCTTGTACCATCCAAGCAGCCAACACTAAGACCCTGATCTGCACCTTCATTGTGTGCAAAAGGCAAAAACAGATTTCCTCATGTGCCTGTTACATCTATATTGAGCTGGTAAGTTTACCTATCCACACTTCTCCTGGGCAGGCTTATACGTAAGAGGTTAACCTGTCCATTTCACATTTTTTTGCCATAAACTGACAACTGCCCTTCTTGAATCAGAGGATGGGAGAGAAAAAGCTGCTCACAATTTTTTGGCAAAAATATTAGCATGTTTGCCATAATAAATGACCAAAGTTTTAACAATATGTTAACTAATGGCATTGCTAGTTTTGAACAACTGGTGCCTGATCACTAACATGCTCGCTAAGCTTTGAACAGCTAGACAATGAAGCTTCACATTTCTTTTGTAACTGCAGGTTATAATCATAGAGCCAGCCTTCGATTGTTATGAACCGATGGTTAAAGTAGCCGGAGGTGTACCAGTGTTTGTTCCCCTTAGACCAGTAAGTACCATCAGTTTAATATGTCGGTGCGTGAAATGTACACCCATGTAAACGCCGATTTATATAAGAGAAATTTGGGGGTTACAGGGGAAAACATTATTTTTCTTATTTCTGCTCCAAGTTATAGGTTGTGGGTACTCGTATGAACCACGTCAATGAAGCGGTTCTAACAAGCACCCACAACCTATATTTGAAGTATTAATAAGAAAAATATAGCATATTTTCTCGAAAAAAAAAAAGAAGTTTCGGTGATACAGGGTGTCCAAAAAGTAAGTTAACAGTTTTAACCCGTCATAACTTTTTTAATTTTAAAGCTATTTTGATGAACAATATTCCAAATTAACGCACATATCCTAAAGTTTTTATACAACATAATTAAAACGCGCCAAAATAATTGACGTTGTCGCAAAATGACGTCATTTAAAATCTTGTTTTTTCCAAGATGGCGCGTTTGACGTTAGCCCAGCGTATTTTCATTGTAAAGAACTTTTACGAAACTAAAAGCGCTACAGATGTTCAAAGAAAATTTAAATATTCATTTAATGGTGATACTTTAAGTCGACTAAATATCTACAAGACTATCAGAAAATTTGAAGAAACGGGATCGGTGAAAGACGCGCAAAAGTCGGGACGGCCGAAGACCAGTAGAAGTGATGAAAATGTGAGCACGCTTCAAGAACTTATGCAAGACAGTCCTGAAAACTCAATTCGGCGTACATCCTCGGAGACAGGTATCCCCAAATCATCCGTTCATAACATAATAAGAAAAGATTTAGAACTTTATCCATATAAAATACAAATTATGCAGAGCTTAAATATAACGGATCAAGTGGAAAGGCTATCATTTTGTAACTGGGCATCAGACGTTATTGACACTTACGCCGATGCTTTTAATGATGTGTGGTTTAGCGATGAGTCACATTTCCTTTTATCAGGACATGTTTGCAAACAGAACATGAGATTTTGGGCAAATGAACAGCCCCACCAAATAGCAGAAAGGCCACTCCATAGCGATAAAATTACAGTTTGGTGTGCTATGTCATCCAGGGGAATCATTGGACCGTATGTGTTTAGCGATACTGTTAATTCAGACCGCTACATGTCGCTATTAAACAACAAGTTTTTACCGGAATTGCGGAAACGATCAACTGACATTAACAGTGAATGGTTTATGCAAGATGGAGCAACACCACATACGGCTAACAAAGTGTTAGATATGTTACATGACACATTTGATGAGCGGGTAATTTCCAGACGATATCCCAAAGTGAAACAATGCGGCGTAACTTGGCCTGCGCACAGTCCAGACCTGAACCCCTGTGATTTCTTTCTTTGGGGTTATCTTAAATCGGTTGTTTACAAGCCCAGACCCACAGATACTGCTATGTTATTAAAACAAATACGCAGGGAAGTCAAGAAGATAAGTGTTGGCACTTGTGCTAGAGTAATTGAAAATTTCAAGCAGCGAGTACGGGAAGGAAAACGTCGAAAGGGGCGGCATCTGGAAAACGTCATAAATTACTAAATTGACGTCACTGGACAAATTTGGTATTTTTTGTTTATTGTTTGTTATTTTTTTATGCTTTAATGGATTTGTATGAAATTTTATAAGAAAAAAATTAAGGATATATGCTATGTCTGTGAGAAATTTTATACCGCTTTCACAACGTTATGATGTATTAAAATCTCGTCAAAACTGTTAACTTACTTTTTGGACACCCTGTATGACAGAGAGGAACATGTCACACAGATTTGTTACAGTAACGCATACTTTCTGTTGGGTCACTTGTGTATCAATTGACCCATAATCTGTATATGAATCTTGAGTTATGTTGCTGATGTCCATGTGACTTTGTGCAAATTGTGTTTGTACGAAATCCTTGTAATATAATGTTAATTACTTGATTAATGACAATTTTTTTAACTAACACCAGTAAAGGGGCAGATGTCTGCAGAAGTTATCCCCTACTTGCTGAAATATGAAAAATATGAATGTCTGACAGAAATAGCCATTCTCTGCAAAAATGACTTTTGTTTTTATTTACTTCAGAAAGAGAAGGAAGGTGTGTTATCTAGTCACGATTGGCAATTGGACAAGGAAGAACTAGCCAGCAAATTCAACAGTAATACCAAAGCCATCATTGTGAACCAGCCAAATAATCCCTTAGGAAAGGTAACAAACAGGGGGTGGGAGAATGAGGTGTAAAAGAGGGTGTGTTATTCATTTAAGTTATTTTTGCATATGAGACAGAATTGTTTGCAATTATTAAACCTGGTTTATCTTTAGCTGGTGAAAGATAAAATTATAGAGCTCATTTGAATCAGGGCATGACAAATCAGCAACTATGCAGGCATTAAAAGTTTACTTGTCATAGAATAGAACTGGTGATCAGGAGGATGCGGGCTCGATACCTGCTGGGGTTGGCAACATTCTTTCGTGGAGATTGTTCATGAAATCTTTTCTACGATCATTCTCTCCCTTCTGCTGATTCAAGAAGCACAGTTGTCAGTTTCTGGCGAAAGAATGTGCACTGTACTGGTTAACTGCTTACATATAAGCCTGCCCAGGAAAAGTGTGGATAGGTAAACTGACCGGCTCAAAAATGACCTAAATAGTGTTGACTGGGCCGTGAAACTCCAAAACGGACAAACAAAATTGGCAGCAGTCATATTCACTCGTCTTCTAGATATACATGTAATTACTTCAGTATAGTGACAAATTGGTACATCATTTTTAATTAATTTAATTTATGGTGGTTGGGTTGCACTTGTGATAAATCTATTAATCACTTATACTTTTTGATATTAAGGGCCTCCGTGGCCTAGTGGTTAAGAGCGCTGGTTCTTAATATTAGGTCTCTCAATGCTGTGGGTTCGAGCCTGGCTCGGGTCACATGTGAGACGCCAAGGTCTGCAACGGAAGGTCAGGTGGTTTTTCTCCGGGTACTCCGGTTTTCGTCCACCTGATTAACGATCGCCTGGATATGAGTGAAATAATCTTGAAACAGCTGTAAAACTAAAACCAAAAGGAAAAAAAATACTTTCTGATACCCATACATTATCACATGGTTCTTGTGCACACACCATGGTAGTCAATAACTTATACATTACATTAACAAGTCTATGTAATGAACATCCATGTAAACCCTCACTTTATTTAGAGAAAACTTGGGTTTACAGTGCTAATTTCTGTTCCAAGACGTAGGTTGTTGGTACTCAAGGTGGTTCTAACTAGCACCCACAACCTATGTTTGGGGTATAAATAAGAAAATATTAAATTTTCATCGGAAAAGTAACCATTTTGGAGCTTTGAAAGAATGTACTATTTCTGAAAGATGTTTTTGTTTGTTTGATTTCAGGGTTAACGTCCCCGTCAACACTGTAAAGGTCATTTTGGAGACGTTGCTTCCAATTTTGTGGGACTTTTACCCGACATTGAGATGAAATGACATCTTAAGCCCTGTCGCCCAATAAAACCAATAGGGTTTATTAGCATGGATGGTCCGCCTCGCACTGTTGTTCCTGAAAGGCTTAGATCCTCTAAGCGGTTTACCAGTACTAGTGTGCGGGCCGGATTCAGCTCTGCATGGAAGCATCATGTAGCCCATATATTTCTTCAAGCCCCTAACCCATTGTATGCAGGGAAACCCCTAAAGGGGTACCTTGGCAAATAGTGTAGGCCCAGATCAGACGCCGCAGAATGCGGCGTCTGATCGGGACCTACACTGTTTGCTGACAGAAATTTCTGTCAAAAATAGAATAAAAATGAAAAAATAGGCCTGAAACCCCTTATATGACAAATGGACTAGGCCAACATATAACAACGGAAGAGTCCATTAGTATACAATGGGTTAAAATGTTCTTCAGGTTTACAGAAAAGATGAGCTACAGGTTATAGCTGACTTATGTATAAAGTATGACGTTTTGTGTTTATCAGATGAAGTTTATGAATGGCTAGTCTACAGTGGAAATAACCAATTCAAAATAGGTAAGACTTGCTATTCAAAAAAAATATGACAAATTCATCAGAAAATTAACAGTTTCTGAGATATGAAAGTTTGTTTTGTTTGTTTGTTTGAGATTTTACGTCCCCATCAACACTATATAGGTAATTTTGGAGACGTTGCTTCCAATTTTGTGGGACTTTACCGGACATTGAGATGAAATGACAATTCAAGCCCTGCTGTCCAATGAAGCCAATAGGGTTTTTATGTGTGGATGGTCTGACTCGCACCACTTTGCCTGGGCAGGCTTAGACCCTCTAAACGGTTTACCAGTACTCGTGTGCGGGTCGGTTTCAGCTCTGCGTGGAAGCATCATGCAGCCAATCTATTTCTTCAAACCCCGATGGCAGGGGGCCGATGAAAGAATGCACTATGTTGCAGTGATGTGTTATCATAATGCTTAATAAAACATGGTTATACAGGATAATGTTATCTGTCATGGCAATATGAATAATAAATGAAGAATCTTAACACTCGTGGTCATTTTATATAAAATTTATGAAGCAAGCCTTCAAGCAAGTTTCATAGTTTTCATATGAAATTTCATACATGTAAGATTCTGTTTATGATATAATGATTTTAAATCAGATTTTATTGCCGAAGAATATCTATAGAAAAAAGATAGGGTAGTCAAGGAAGGCATCACGACATTATGCGCCTGTAACCATGGGTTATTGCACGCTAGGTTATACCATTTTTCTGACATGACATAATGCTCTAAATAAGGGCAACATTTTATGATAATTTGTGATACCATAATGATCCTAAGTATTGGGACAGATCGGCCTAAGCAAACAGTGTTGACCCAGATCAGACTGCTCCTGAAGGAGCAGTCTGATCAGGGTCTACAATGTTTGCCATTCTGTCTCCACTTTTTGGACTCATTGCTGGATTTCGGAACAAATTTACTAACATTTTAGGAGAATTACAGCAAGTCCTCAAGGTGTCCGAATTTTTAGGATTTTTATGGTACGTTTCTCATTTCTGCTCTAAACTGCTAATAAATTGTATATCTACTTCAGTATTTTGCAAACCGTGCAGTATGCCTTATTTGACACAGCAAGCAGATTCCACATGTCAGTTTCTTGTTCATTTTATGAATTCATAGCAGCAGATAATGAGGATTACTGAGGATAACTGCACTGCGTACCATGCACCTTGGGGGAGGAACCAGGTCAGCTTATGCCATGGCCTGTTGTCTATCATCTGTCATCCATTGTCTGTCTGGCGTTATTATAGCCCCGCTTTGAAAAAGTGGGGCTATATTGGATTTGCCATGTCCTTCTGTCATTCCGTGATTCCGTTAATTTGTGTTGGCTCCATAACTTTGTATCTGCTTAACATATTTTCATGAAACTTCACACAAATGTTAAACACCATAAGACAATGTGCAGAGCGAAGGAATTATAACTGTGGATTGCCTACTTTTGGAGTTATTGCCCTTTGAACATTTTCCGTAATTCCGTAATTCCGTGATTCAGTTAATTTGTGTTGGCTCCATAACTTTGTATCTGCTTAACATATTTTCATGAAACTTCACACAAATGTTAAACACCATAAGACAATGTGCAGAGCGAAGGAATTATAACTGTGGATTGCCTACTTTTGGAGTTATTGCCCTTTGAACATTGAAAAATGGCAATTTTAATTGTGTCCGCTTCATAACTCGAAAACCGTTTGAGATATTTTTAGGAAACTTCACACAAATGTTAAGCACTATGAGACGATGTGCAGAGCGCAGGAACCATAACTCTGCATTGCTTATTTTTGGAGTTATTGCCCTTTGAACATTGAAAAATGGCAATTTTAACAGTGTCCGCTTCATAACTCGAAAACCGTTTGAGATAATTTCATGAAACTTCACACAAATGTTAAGCACTATGAGACAATGTGCAGAGCGCAAGAACCATAACTCTGGTTTTCGTATTTTCTGTGTGTCTGTCTGTGTGTCTGTCTGTGTCTGTTAACAATTTTCGTGTCCGCTCCATAACTTTAAAACCCATTCACATATTTTCATGAAACTTCACACAAACATTAAACACCATGAGATGGTGTGCAGAGTGCAGGAACCATAACTCTGGATTGCCTAATTTTTGAGTTATTTCCCTTTGAATATTGAAAAATATCAATTTTAGCCGTCTTTGCTCGATAACTCAAAAACCGTTTGAGATAATTTTATGAAACTTCGCACGAATGTAAAGCACCATATTACGTGTGCAGAGCGCAGGAACCCAAACTCTGGATTGTCTACTTTTTCAGTTATAGGCTTTTGAATATTAAAAAATGGCAATTTTAACTATGTCCGCTCCATAACCGTTTCTGATATTTTCATGAAACTTCAAATAAATGAAAAGCACCTTGAGATGATGTGCAGAGTGCAGGAACCATAACTCTGGTTTGCCTACTTTAGGAGTTATTGCCCTTTGAACATTTAAAAAGGCAATTTTTACTGTGTCGGCTCCATAACTCACAAACCATTTGAGATATTTTCATGACACTTCACACAAGTGTAAAGCACCATGAGACAATGTGCAGAGCGCAGGAACCCTGACTCTGATTTGCCTACTTTAGGAGTTATTACCCTTTGAACATTGAAAAATGGAAGATGAAATTTAGTATAAACATGGACATTCTGGTAATGTATCATGCTCATTGAAATGAGGGACAAGGGCTCACAACTCTTAGAGTTTTTCCAGATAATGTAAAATTTTCAACAGTTATTTCTTGTTCATAACTGTTTTCTCTGCAGCTTAAATAACTTTCTTCTCTGACAGCGCTGAAGCGGGGCTATAGTCAGATCCTCTGACAGCTCTAGTTTTTTCACATTTTTGACATCTCCAGAACCTTAAGTCTGATTGGGCTGATGCTTGTTGGAAGGCTTTGAGTTGACATGTTCAGAATTACTTAATTAGTTGCATTTCAGTATCCAAGATAGGTGCCATGGCAGCCATCTTGAAATTCTTTAAACCACATCTCCCAAATTGAAAGTCGTATTTAGCTGAAACCTTATGAGAGGCATCAGGGTGACAACCTAATGAGAGGCATCAGGGTGACATAGAGATTCAGAATTGCTAACATTGTTCTGTTTCTGTATCCGAGATGGCTGACATGAAGGCCATCTTGAAATTCTTTGAACAACATCTCCTCACAAACAGAGGGTCGGTGTGAGTTGAAACATTATGGGATGCATTAGGGCTACATAGTGATACAAAACTGCTAAAATAGCTGTGTTTGGATATCCAAGATGCCTTGCCATGGCCGCCATCTAAACATTCTTTGAATGACATCTCCTCCTGAACTGAAAGTCAGAGTGAGTTGAAACTTGATAGGAGGCATCAGGATGACACTGAAATTCAGAATTAATAAATCTTTCTGTTCCTGTATCCAAGATGGTTTGATACCTGCTGGGGTCGGCAACATTCTTTCGTTGAGATTGATCATGATATCTTTTCTATGGTCATTCTCTCCCTTCTGCTGATTCAAGAAGGGCAGTTGTCAGTTTCTGGCGAAAGAATGTGCAGTGTACTGGTTAACAGCTTATGTATAAGCCTGCCCAGGAAAAGTGTGGATTGGTAAATTGACCGGCTAAAAATGACCTAACTTAGTGTTGACTGGGCCGTTAAACTCCAATACAAACAAACAAAATTGAGCTGGAACTTCATTGGATGCATTGGGGTTGCGTGGAGATTCAGAATTACTAAGTTATTCAGGATGGCCACCTGGCGCCAGTGTTCCCACCCATGTTTGTTTTTGAGGGTAAACTTACCCCTTGGGTACAAAAACTGGGGGTAAGAATCAAATTTAGGGGGGTATGAAATTTTACAACAAAACAAAAATAGAAAACCTATATGCTTTGAAATTTAATAAAAAAGCTTGTATATAAGCATGCTTTGTTATTTATTCTTTCGTCATTTATCAGGATGGGAAAGAAAAACATTTATGATTGTCACAGTGCCATTAATTTGATTATTAGTAGGGGTGCAACGATATACCGATATACAGTGGTTCGCCGAAAATAAATATTGTATGCCTGTACCGGTACAAAAGCCTTTTCTTTGTGTCCCATTCTGCACATTTTCTCTCTAAAATCCGAAAAAAAAAACAACTCAAACTTCCTGTACAACTAGCATTAAACAGACTCTTATGTAAACCGGAAACATTACAGAAGAAAAATATTGCAATGTTCCTCAACGCAAGTGTCGATGTTTTCACTGTTACTGGCATAATTAACGTAAATTTCGACTCCAAATTTGACATTCATTTGGGTATTCTATTATAATGATTTTGATTAAAACAAATTGAGATCATATCCTTCGAGGTGTAAAAACGCTGAATGGCTTTGTGACTATCAGAACTACATAGCATTACGTGATGTATTTGCGGGAAATGGTTTACGAAAGATACGATAATCATATTAAAGTAAATTAATGATTGGAAAGAAAGTGTAATGTTATTTGGTTGTTCTTTCCTGACACACAGTTAGCATGTGGCTTTTTCCCGCCTTTCTAAGATGATCCTTTTTTGTTTTTGTTTTTTTTGTAGACGCCGTTTTACACCCGCGTTTCGCCCACCCGGGCTGCGATATTTTTCGGGACGGCAAAAGTTTCCTGTGTATTGGTTCCCAATACGAAGCGTGAAGCTCTACTAGCTTGTCAAGCCATACGCCGGATTCAAGTCGGCGGGTTTTCCCAAATCTATTTCAGCAAATTGGCCGTTTTGTCCCTGTCTATTTCGGACGCGCTGATTTCGCCCGACGGAAAAAAATTGGCCGATGCGCCCCAGTCAATTTCGAATGCGTGCAATTTAGCCCGACGGTAAAAAATTGTGCGTGATTTTTATTTTCTTTGCGTGATTCACGTAAGATTTTGCGGGAGTGGAAACTCTGTGGCGCCATCTAGAAATTCTGTAAAAGACAGATTGAGCTTGATGGGAGGCATTCGGAAACATAGAGATTCAGAATTGGTAACAACACATGAACATGTCAATGGAATGAAACCCCCCCTAAACACCACTTTATATAGAGAAAAACTGGGGTTTACGGGGGTATACATTATTCTTCTTATTTTGCTCTAATACATAGGTTGTGGGTACTCGTTAGAACTGCCTAAATGAGGCAGTTCTAATGAGCACCCACAACCTATATTTTCATCAGAATCATAAAGTAGCTATTTTGGAGAAATGAGAGACTGTCCTTCTTCACATTGGTGTTATTGTAATGAAATAGTTTTATTCCAATAGTTGCCTTCAGGAAATCTACACCCTCCATCTGTTTGTTTGATTTGAGGTTTTAACGTCCCCATCAACACTACAGGTCATTTTGGAGATGTTGCTTCCAATTTTGTGGGACTTTTACCCGACATTGAGTTGAAATGACATCTCAAACCCTATCGCCCAATGAAACCAATAGGGTTTATAAGCATGGGCGGTCCGACTAGCAATGCTTTGTCTGGGCAGGCTTAGATCCTCTAAGCGGTTTACCAGTACTCGTCTATTTCTTCAAGCCGTGATGGGCGGGGACCGACACCCTCCATCTGTACCAACATCTCAACCTGAATCCTAAGCCAGATTGAGCTGTTCAAAAACTAATGATCCTAGTCACTCCTCCTCATCTGGATCTTTGTGGTTTTAACCCTTTTTATCCCCCGGCCGAATAGGTTTGGGGGATATAGCGATCAGCCTGGCGTCCGTCCGTCTGTCCGTCTGTCTGTCTGTCCGGCCGCACCAACGAGACGACATTTAGGGGGCAAAAAATTTGGACAGTTTGACACTTAAGTATATAATCGTGAGTCCAAATGGGGTTTATTCCGTAATTTTGGTACTTAAGTGGCAAAAATTCGCTCTTAGGTGGCTTGCCGCTTAAGAGAATTTGCCGCTTAAGTAGTCAATATGCCGACGCCTAGCCACCGAAGTATCCGTTCGTGAGAATGTCCGTCCATCCGTCCGTAGACGCAACCTTGTGATGGCCATAACTCCTATACCCTTTGAGATTCATTGATAGTTCTTGGCACAATTGTTCACAAGGCTGAGACGGCGTGTCATGCGCAAGAACCAGAACTCTGGATGCCATACTTTTTTAGTTAACTCCCCTTTTAATAAAATAGAATGACTACCTTGTGATGGCCATAACTCCAATACCCTTTGAGATATATTGATGGTACCTGGCACAGTTGTTCACAAGGCTGAGACAGCATGTCATGCACAAGAACCATAACTCTGGCTGCCATGGTTTTTGAGTAATCTCCCCTTCCAATAAAATAGAGTGACTACCTTGTGATGGCCTTAACTCCAATACCCTTTAAGATATATTGATGATACCTGGCACAGTCGTTCACAAGGCCGAGACGGTGTGTCATGCACAAGAACCACAACTCTGGCTGCCATGGTTTTTGAGTTATCTCCCTTCCAATAAAATAGAGTCCCTACCTTGTGATGGCCATAACTCCAATACCCTTTGAGATATATTGATGATACCTGGCACAGTTGTTCACAAGGTCAAGACGGTGTGTCATGTACAAGAACCACAACTCTGGGTGCCATGGTTTTTGAGTTATCTCCCCTTCCAATAATATAGAATCACTACCTTGTGATGGCCATATCTCCAATACTCTTTGAGATATATTGATGGTACTTGGTACAGTTGTATATGAAGTTAAGCAGGTGTGTCACGTGCAAGAACCACAACTCTGGGTGCCCTGGTTTTTTAATTATCTCCCCTGACAATATAACCTTTTGATGGCCATAACTCCAATACCGTTTGAGATATGTTGATGGTACTTGGCACAATTGTATACAAGGTTGAGACGGCGCTTCATGCCTAAGAACCACAATTCTGGGTGCTATGATAAATATTTGAGTTATCTACCCTTCCAATATAACAGTATGACCAGCTTGTGATCTCCAACACCCTTTGAGACATATTGATGGTACTTTGTACAGAAATGCATGAGCTTAAGCAGGCATGTCATGCGCAAGGACCACAGTTCTGAGTACCCTGTTTTTTTTTTAGTTATCTCTCCTGAAGTATAATCTTGTGATGGCCATAACTGCAATACTTTTGTGATATATTGCTGGTTTAATTCTGGTGCACTTTCTTTTGGTGAACAATCTTCTGAAGGCCATATTGGCTTTTGGTCAGGGGATTTGCCATCTCTTCCGATGGCTATTTTTGTTGTATATAGCAGGAGTCCATTTCAAAATTTAGGGGTGTCAGGTTGTGTTTTCATCAAAATTGATTTGGAAAATGGCTTAGCTTATGGCAAACAGTGTAGGCCCTGATCAGACGCAGTGTCTGATCTGGGCCTGCACTGTTTAACACTTACCCGTTCTGGAGTTTCTGGTACAAAATGGGTTAATGAAATATACCTAATTAATAGTTGTGTTTGGGTCTTATACTGAAACATTTAGACAGAAACTGTTGCTAGGCTGTCAAGGGCAGTCTCCCTAGCTCAAGATAAGGCTGTTTTTTCATCTGAAAAGTACTGATATTTTTCTTATTTCTGCACAAAAAACATATGTTGTGGGTATTCATTAGAACCGCCTTGTCGAGGCGCTTCTAATGAGTACCCACAACATACATTTTCATGCAGAAATAAGAAAAATAATTTGGATACTGCCTCTTATCTGGGGCTATGAGTCTCTTATTGAATGTCATTTATTTCAGCCACTCTGCCAGGTATGTGGGAGAGGACAATCACAGTGGGTAGTGCGGGGAAGACGTTCAGTGCCACAGGCTGGAAACTGGGCTGGGGTATTGGGCCCGCTGATTTAATCAATGCCTTACAAGTGCTCCATCACAACTGTATATATACTTGTCCTACTCCTATACAGGTACCATTATGAAAACATGCCTATACAAATACATTGTCAATTTCAGCTCCGGAAGTACGAACATTTTAATATGAAAAATTGTGTTATTTTTCTTTTTTCTGCTCAAAATATAGATTGTGGGTACCAGTTAGAACCACCCCATGGAGGCGGTTCCAACAAGTACCCACATTCTATATTTTAGAGCAGAAATAATAAATATAAGGTATACCGCTGTAAACCCCAGTTTTACTATAAAAATTGAGGTTCAAGGGGGTTAAAATATATGGACGTGATTTCCTGATGTCTTTTTTTTTTTTTTTACACCTTTTGTTAATCATTTGGTTTGTAAATTTGAATAGAAACATTATATTATGCAATCTGATTGGCTGATAGCTATTCCTTCTAGGTTTTGCTAGAGCTCCGGTAAAATTTAATTTAGCCATTTCTACCAGAATAAACTAGAGACACAGTAATCGTTTACTTATTAGCTAATTGCCACCATCCAACATCCTTAAATGAAGGAAAATATAACCAAAAATTTACATTCAATTTTTTTTTCTGCCGTTACTTAGCCGCCAGCTGGTAACGGATCTCTAGCCACTTCCTCCTTCCTGTATACGATGATATAGTGAAATGGTACAGCTGCAAATAATAATTATTATTATAAAATATTACATTTCTAGGATGTGAGTCTATTCATTGCATCTAATTCATTTTCAAAATATTTTGTCTCAGGTGAGAAAATTGTGTGCAACTAACAACTATTACCTGATTGTGTGGTGATTAAATCATAGTCTCAAGATACTATTGTCTTCCTATCTTACTGCAAAGATTTTTTTGTTTGTTTGATTTCAGGTTTAACGTTCCCGTCAACACAGACGTTGCTTCCAATTTTGTGGGACTTTTACCCAACATTGAGATGAAATGACATCTCTAGCCCTGTCACCCAATGAAACCAATAGGGTTTATTAGCATGGATGGTCCGCCTCGCACCGCGTTTCCTGGACAGGCCTAGATCCTCTAAGCGGTTTACCAGTACTAGTGTGCGGGCCGGATTCAGCTCTGCGTGGAAGCATCTTGCAGCCCATAATATATTTCTTCAAGCCCCTATGGACGGGGGCGGCTTACTGCAAAGACTTCACAGGGTCATTGCCTTTTTCCTACCCAGTACAATTATATGAATCCATTATCACTTAGAGTGAGTGAGTGAGTTTTAGTTTAACGTCCCACCAACAGCTAAGGTCATACGGAGACGGGACCTCGGTTTAAAGACTCATCCGAAAGTCTGGAGAAGCCCCGGATCAATCCTGCGATCCCTGGTTTACAAGGCAAGTAGCGTAACCACTATCACTTAGAGTAACTAATGAATGCTTGAGTGATTTCAATATCAGTTTTGTATTTTCATCCTTACGTTTGTTATTTATAATAATTTTATCATATGAGGTCACATCTGAGAATGTAATAAAGCCATAAAATAAATTTGATAATCCACTAGTAGATTAAATATGCAAATTAGTTAGATACACCCTGTAACATTATATGTACGACGTCCTTAACGACATCATGTTTATTAATGGCGGAATATTGACATTTTTTATGCCCCCGCATCATATGATGCCGGGGGCATATAGTTTTTCGGTTTTCCGTACGTGCGTACATGTGTACGTCCGTCTGTACGTGTGTGTGTACGTACGTACGTACGTACGTGATCCTGTAACCTCAGGTTAAAGTTTTTGTAACAGGTAGAGCCTGAACTTTTAGAACTCATATTTTCCTAACCATTTGATGGAACTGGTTCATCTTTGGTATGATGATAGATATAGGTCCAAAGTTTTATTAAGCAATACCCCCACCCATGCCTGTGACCTCAAGGTCAAGGTCACAGACTTAGAAACTTTCAATGTTAAAGACTCAGGTTAAGGTTTTTGTAACAGGTAGACTTGAACATTTTAGAACTCATATTTTTCAAACCATTTGATGGAATTGGTTCATATTTGGTATGATTACAGATATAGGACCAAAGTTTTATTCAGCGATACCCCCACCCATGCCCATGGCCTCAAGGTCAAGGTCATGGACTTAGAAATTTCCCATGTTAAAGACTCCAGTTAAGGTATTTGTACCTGGTAGAACCTGAACTTTTATGATGGCTTTGGTTCATATGATGATAGATATAGGTACAATGTTTTATTCAGCAATACCCCCACCCATGCCTTTGACCTCAAGGTCAAGGTCACAGACTTAGACAATTTTAATGTGAAATATTTTAAATATCTCACATTTTCCAAACTATCATGGATTTGGCTTATGTATGCTAGGATGATAGATACAGGTCCAAATGTTTATTTGGCAATACCCCCACTCATGCCTATGGCTTCAAGGTCAAGGTCACAGACTTAGAAATTTTTAATTAGATATTTTAAGAGTTGATATTTTCCAAATCGTGTGATGGATTGAGTTGATATTTGATATGATGTTAGATACCTGTCCATTTTATTCAGCAATACCCCCACCCATGCCAATGAGCTCAAGGTCAAGGTCACAGACTTAAATTTTTTTAATTATCCCTGCGCACAACATAGCTCTAGCGGCTATATTTCTTCACTGATTTCAATATAACTTCGCACAAATGTTCCTTATGACAATACCTCAAAAGAGTTTGACTTTCAAGGTCAAGGTCACTGTGGCTATTTTTAGAAAAACTTTGTCATCGCTCTAGCGCCTGAATTTCTTCACTGATTTCAATATAACTTCACACAAATGTTCCTTATGACAATACCTCGAACGAGTTTGACTTTCAAGGTCAAGGTCACTGTGGCTATTTTTAGAAAAACTTTGTCATCGCTCTAGCGCCGGAATTTCTTCACTGGTTTCAAAATAACTTCACACAAATGTTCCTTATGACAATACCTTGAACAAGTTTGCCTTTCAAGGTCAAGGTCACTGTGGCTATTTTTAGAAAAACTTTGTCATTGCTCTAGCGCTTACATTTTTTCACCAATTTCAATATTACTTCACACAAATGTTCCTTATGACAATATCTCTAGCAAGTTCCACTTTCAAGGTCAAGGTCACTGTGGCTATTTTTAGAAAAACTTTGTCATCGCTCTAGCACTTACATTTCTTCACCGATTTCAATTTAACTTCACACAAATGTTCCTTATGACAATATCTCAAGCCATTTCGACTTTCAAGGTCAAGGTCGCTGTGGCTATTTTTAGAAAAACTTTGTCATCGCTCTAGCGACTACATTTCTTCACTGATTTCAATATAAATTCACACAAATGTTCCTTATGACAATACCTCGAGCGAGTTCAACTTTCAAGGTCAAGGTCACTGTGGCTATTTGTAGAAAAACTTTGTCATTACTCTAGCGCTTACATTTTTTCACCAATTTCAATATAACTTCACACAAATGTTCCTGATGACAAGGTCACACACTTAGAAAATTTTGTTGCAACATGGATTTTCGGGGTGAGGCGGGGCCCTTGGCGGGGGCATCTGTGTCGTCTGGACACATTTCTAGTGTAAAACGATCGTGAATAAAATGCACTTTTCTTGTTCTTTATTAATTGACTATCCTGTATTGTTCGGAGGTCATCCGTAATAACACTGAGGTCAAAAAACAATAATCATGTTTTTAATGGTGTCAAGTAATAAAATTTTCATTAATCAAGTAATTTCATATTGGCCCAGTACAGGTCCTCGGTCTGCCGTATTGGCCTCGGCCTTCGGCCTCGGGCCAATACGGCAGATCTCGGACCTGTAACTCGGCCAATATGAAATTACTTGATTAATAACATTATAATATTACACAGTTGTTTAACTTGCACTGTTAAGGCTTATGACCCCAACAACAGTGTCACAAAGAGGTTGGGTGTAGTTTCATTGATCTGTGTTTATTGATCGTAGGTCATTGGAGTTGACTACAAAATTTGATCTGTGTCCAACCTCATGTAAATTCTTTCAGGAGACAGTGGCCTGTGGGTTAGACCATGAAATGGCAGTATTAGATAAACCCAATGAATGCTATCTCAGGTCACTGGCAATAGAGCTGGAGCCAAAGCGTGATGCCCTGGGTAAAGTCCTGGCTGAACTGGGTATGACGCCTACGATACCTGAAGGTGGATACTTTATGCTTGCTGATATCTCAAAATTAAGTAAGTCATTACAGTAACACAGCCATGTGCTATAATAATGCCTTTCAAACCTCATAGCTCAAGATAAGGCGGTATTTTTTTCATCTGAAAAGTACTGATATTTTCTCTTATTTCTGCTTGAACATTACGAAAACACGCCTATCTAAATATATTGAAAATTTTGCCTCCAAAAAATGAAAATTTTTACTGATGAAAAATTGCAGTATTTTTCTTATTTCTGCTCGAAACATAGGTTGCAGGTACTCGTTAGAACCACCTTGCTGAGGCGGTTCTAACGAGTACCCACAACCTATGGTTTGGAGCAGGAATAAGGAAAATAATGTATACCCCTGCAAACCCCAGTTTTACTATATAAACGTTGGGTTATAGGGGGTCAAAATTATATAGGCGTGTTTTTGTGATGATAACATACGTTGTGGGTACTCATTAGAAGCACCTATGCTTTCATGCAGTTATAAGAAAAATAATATGTGAAGCCCCCTGTTTTGGGCTATAAAACCTCAAAACCAATTTTTTTTTTTTTTTTCATATGATCTTTTTTAATATTTTGCTTATTTCTGCTCCCAACTTAGATTGTGGGTGCTCATTAGAACCACCTAATTGTGGCTGTTCTTAAGAGTACCAACACTCTTGTGTTTTCAAACAAACATAATGAAAATAATCTATACTCCATTATAGAAAGTGGGGTTTAAAGTGGTGTTCATTTCACAGGTTTGTTGACATGATGTACTAGAATTCTTGTTGGCACTTCTTTCTGTGTCGTTATAATTGAGAGTTCAAACAAACTGTCATTTTTTGCAGCCAGTAAAGATTCTTAACAGCCTTTGCATCCTCATTTACCATAACAATTCTAATTATTCAGACAACTTAAGGACATGCTATAATTCTCCTAAAACGTAAACAAATCTGTTTTACAATTCAGCAAAAGTTTCAAAAAGTGCAGATAGAATTGCAAATAGTGGGGACCCTGATCAGACTGCTCCTGATGGAGAAATCTGGGTCTGAACTGTTTGCTTAGGCCTGTCTGTCCAAATACTTAGGATCATTACGGTATTTGCAGGGCTTTGGTGTCATTAATCTCAAGTAGGGTAAAAATCTCACAAGCGCATAAGCAACGTCTCCAATATGACTGAAATATTGTTGACACAATACAAACAATTACTAATTAACAAGTGTGTATATAGTATACATACAAGAGAAATCGGTCCGCATGATACGGCTCTCATTTCTTTCTTCTTACAGTATATGCAAGGTGACCTGCTGATACGAGCTTGACGCCTGACTTATATCGTTTAACCACATTCTAATATCAATGACCTGGATCCATATTGAAATTCTTGAACTTGATTCGCTAAGAATCCAATCATGTAATCACATGGTTGGTTTGTCTTTTCACATGTGGTGAACAACAATGAAGTTGATTTTTGGCATGTTTTACCCTTTTTAACACAAGTCATGTAGACTCATAAAATGGGCAAAGCCTTTTCAAAATTTTATAGACGTCATTCCGATTTAATTTCAAAATACAATGTTGGACTTTAATCGTTTTTGCAACAAGGTATATGGAACCCGAATTTTATGGTGACTTAGTATATAAATTCAGAAAAATATATAATTTCAATGATTTCAGCACCCAATTTTGTAATATCATTCTTCGATATATAAAGAAGCCTCTGTGGTGTAGTGGTTATGCTAATCGCCTTGGAAACCAGGGGTCGCAGGATCGAGCCCGGGCTTCTCATGACTTTCGGATGAGTCTTTAAACCGAGGTCCCATCTCCCGACATAAAACTCAAACACTCACTCACTCACTCTTCAATATAAAAAGATTGGGTACAAATAAATGTTATACGACAGACTGCATGCATGGTAGTTAACCCAGTCAAGGTTGACAACTTTGCTTCCCTGTTTAATTGCACACCGGTGGGTCAGGCCTCAGATTCAATGATGGTTCTAGCATAAAGGCTTACTGAAAATTAGAGAAAATTTAATTTTGTGTATTGTTGGTTGGTGCCTGATGCTCTGTCTCTGGTCGGGCCCATCCGAGTCTAACTGTTGTTTTTCTTTTGCTCCAGCATTTCAGTGGTTTCTTGCTGTCGAGTCCTCATGGTTGTTTCATCTCTGTGGTTGTTTGATTTTTATCCCCCACGAGAATCTTTGATTCGGGGGGCATATAGTATTTGCCCTGTCTGTCTGTTTGTTTGTTTGTCTGTCTGTCTGTCTGTCTGTCTGTCTGTCCCTGTCTATTTGTTTGTCTGTCTGTCCATCATAAAAACTTTAATCGTGATCATAACTTCAAAAGTATTTGACCTAGCCCCATGAAACTTCACACACTTATTCACCATCACAAGGGCTACATTCTGACCAAGGGTCATAACTCTGTTGTTATTTTTGGCTGAATTATCTCCCCTTGAAATTTTGCAAAAACTCAGAAATTGACTCCCACAGGGGACATTGGCCACCTATAGTGACAGCTGTTGTTGTGTCCTTGGAGATGTTGCACTGATGAGTTAAGAGGTCTTCATGCTGACTGAACAAATTATTTGTCTAAATTGCGACGGAAGTAAGGGCAAGGATTGCAGTTGCGTAAAATCGATTTAAGCCCCCCAGTGTATTTGTTTCACTGACCGTTCCAAGGTGGTTCGGTGGCAGTTTATTTTTGTTGTGGTTTGTCTTTGAGTGTGTGTTTCGCTTATATTATTTTGTTTGGATAGCCAGTTGGACATTTTGTGGGAAAGTAACTGTCCTTTTGGCTTTTGCTATTGATGTTTCCATTAGAGTCTAGTTACTACATGTTAGTGTTTCTTTCCCTTTGGTGTCACTGCTGGGAGTTGTGGGTTAATTGTATTGATTCCTGATCATTGCCTTCACCACTATTTTTTATAGGAAAAAAACTTTCATATAATGGAAAATCCAGGGTTTGTTCAGCATGTCAGAGGTCCGGACGAGAAAAACAACTAGAAATGTTAGTTTGTATAATGTTAATCAATAAAATTGCCATTAATCAAGTAATTTCGGTCCAATACAGCTGAACTCGGACCTGTAACTCGGCCATTTCCCAATTACTTGATTAATTACATTATAATACAAACAGTCTGTTCAGTTTTTGTTCAGTGCTGTATGTATAGGTATTCACGAAAACAAGATTCCTTCAGCCCAACAGGAAAAGCTGCATTCTTACCCAGCAGGGTCCAGTTGTTCAAAGCTAACAATTCTGTTAGTTAACCTGTCATTAAAACTGATCATATAATGTGGCTAATATGTTCATATTTTTGCAGAAAAAAAAAGTGATTAGCTTTTGCAATTTCAAAAGCTACTCTCATCTTTTACAGAAAATACCCGAGTACTAGACTTTGTACTTGCTAGGACTGTTAACAATTTGGGGCCTGTTGTTCAAAGCATAGTTAGCTTAACGAGCTCGTTAGTGGTCATTTTGTTAACTGTTCTAGCAAGATTAATATTTAAAATTTTGGTATTTTTGCTGAAAAAATGTGAGCAGCGTTTGCGAATGCAAAAGCTGCTCACATTTTTACTGCAAAAATATTAGCATTTTGCCATAATAAATGATCAAACTTTTAACGATACGTTAACTAACGACGTCGTTAGTTTTGAACAACTGGCCCCAAATGGGTTTGTTAAACTAAACAGGCTTTGAACAAATGGGACCAGATATTGAGGCTAACTGAAGTCATTACTTAATACTTATGATTGAAAACATATTGAATTGATTTGGGTTTTGCACAAATGGGAGTACCTGGAGAAAAACAACCTGACCTGTCATTGCAGAACTTACTTAACTTGTACTAAGGTCAAGTGTTTTTGATTTTGATGAAAATCATCTTTCAAGGTATTCAACAAGATGGATGATGGTACTAGCATTCATTTAATTCTGATGTGAATAAAAGAAGTGAAGTGGAATCAATACAATAAACCACACCTCCCATCAGAGACGTCAAAGGGAAAGAAATACAAACTTGAAATAACTAGACCCTAATGGAAACATAAGTAGCAGAAAGCCAAAGGGACAGTTACTTTCCCACAAAATGGCGAATTGGCTATCTAAAACAAAACGATATAAATGATACACACATTTAAACATGAACTATAACAAAAATAAACCGAGACAGAGGAACCGCATTGGAACGGTCTGTGGAAAGTATTTCCCTGAGGCACATAAAAAAGTTTTGTTATGCCCCCACCATTCAAAGAATGGTGTTCTAATCGTGGAAGGGTATATAGTGTTGCCCCTGTCCGTCCATACGTTCGTTCGTTTGTTCATCCGTCTGTTCGTTCGTTTGTCCATCCGTCAGTCAGAAACTTAAACACAGTCAATAACTTTCTTATTTATGGATGGAATTTGGAATTACTTTGTAGAAATGTTAAAAATCATGAGACAATGTGTCACATGCAAAACCCAGGTCCGTACCTCCAAGGTCAAGGTCATTCTTAGCGGTCAAATGTCAAAAATAGGGTCTGAAACTTAAACAAAGTCAATAACTTTCTCATTCCTGGATGGATTTTGAAATTACTTTGTAGAAATGTTAACCATCATGAGACGATGTGTCACATGCAAAACCCAGGTTGGTACCTCCAAGGTCAAGGTCATACATGTACTTGGAGGTCAAAAAAAGGGTCTGAAACTTAAATGCAGGCAATTACTTTCTTATTTCTGGATTGATTTTGAAATTACGTTGTAGAAATGTTAACCATAATGAGATGCTGTGTCATGTACAAAACCCAGTTCCGTACCTCCAAGGTCAAGGTCATATTTAGAGGCCAAGAGGTCAACAGTCAAAAAAAGGGTCCGAAACTTAAACACGGCCAATAACTTTCTTATTTCTAAATGAATTTTGAAATTATATTGGTCATCATGAGACAATCTGCCTGTCACAAAACCAAGGTCCTTACCTCCAAGGTCAAGGTCATACTTAGAGGTCAAATGTGAAAAAAAGGGTCCAAAACTTAAACACCGTCAATAACTATCTATGGATTATTACGAACATAGACATATTTTCAGGAGGGGCATCTCTTTCTAGTTTTAGTCTGTATCTGCATGATCTATCTTTGATGAATTCAACACTATCAAATTTAACACTGTCGCATTCAGTAATACCATGTCCTCACAAATAAGACTGTTGAATTCATTTTTTCCATCTGTCTAATTAATCCATTCTTACCGGAGAAACCCGTAAAAAGGACATAAGCTAACAGTGCAGACCCAGATCAGATGCCCCATAATGTGGCATCTGATCAGGGTCTACACTATTTGCTAACATAATTTTTCATCAAAACTAGAACAGAAATGTAAATATTGTCTTGATGCCCTTCAATTACAAATGGATTTGTCCAACACATAACAAAGGAAGTCCACCGGCATATAAATCTGTTGGTTTCATTGGGCGGCAGGGCTTGAGATGTCATTTCATCTCGATGTCGGGTAAAATCCCACAAAATTGGAAGCAACATCTATTAATGTGACCTAAATAGTGTTGACAGGGATGTTAAACCATAATTCAATCAATCAGTATAAAATGGGTTAAAATAGACTTTATTGAACAACTTGTCCACTCAATCAATTTTGACAGGTTTGACTGTATTGAAATTGACACAATTAATCATATGGGCCAGCACATGAGAAAACAGTACTTATTGCATAGGTAACCAGCAAAGTCTATGGCGAGACTGCACGTCTCGCCATAGCCTTTGCTGGCCGCGGACATGTACAGGAAACCAGACCTTGAGGTAGCTTTTACAGGAGACCAGACCTTGAGTTAGCTTCATGCAATTACTCTTGCATCTAGCCCTATGAGTAAGCTGCACATGCACATTTGAGAATGCTGAGGGCCTATTTACACCGTGGATCAGCTCATGTAAAATCAGCCTAACAGTTCCTATATTTACCATCATGTTTATTGTAGAGATTGATATTCCTGATGATGGTACAAATGATCCATTTGATTTCAAGTTTGTAAGATGGATGACCAAAGAAAAAGTAAGTACTTTTTATGGTTCATTGACATCAGAGAATTAGGTGCAGTGATGTCATACATACTGCTCTTGTTCACTATTGGGCAGTTCTGTCTTCTTTTAATCTTTTTAAAATTTTATTATGACATCAGAAGCTTATTGCTGAACTAAAGTCATTTTAAACAAAGTTCTGCACCAGCCGTCATGTGGGTTTTAAGGTCGCATTTGAAGAGTTTGTATTGAGTTTTGGGCTTTTCTGTCACAATTTTACGCCCCCGCCCATCGGGGCTTGAAGAAATGGATGGGCTGCATGATGCTTCCACGCAGAGCTGAAATTGACCCGCACACGAGTACTGGTAAACTGCTTAGAGGATCTAAGCCTGCCCAGGCAAGGCGGTGCAAGTCAGACCATCAATGCTTATAAACCCTATTGGTTTCATTCTGCGGCAGGGCTTGAGATGTCATTTCATCTCGATATTGGGTAAAAGTCCCACAAAATTGGAAGCAACATCTCCAGAATGACCTTTACAGTGTTGACTGGGATGTTAAACATCAAGTCAAATCAAATCAAATCTGTCACAATATTCCTGTTGGAATTGTAATTTATCAGTGCTTGAATAAGGATCATCCATTGTTATTTCACTGCAATAACATTTGTCGAGTCCCTCCAAAGATATTTGGTCATTTGGCTTACCGGTTTCATGTTCAAACAGCTTCCTCAGGACCAGGCAAATGATAATGCATGAAAATCCATGGTTAACCCCTATATTCTTGCATAAATATCTATGTGCATGGCTGTTTAAAGCCATTGTCAAATGGACCAAAAGCCATGCTCAAACAGCAAAAACCAAGTTCAAATCATGAAATTCGTGTGCTGTTTGAACATGGATTTTGAGCTTTTGATATCACAAGACTGGCCTTGCTTTGTTTACGTTACATTGACCAACGTAATGTTATCGCCCTGAACGTACCTTTTTAGGGTTCTATGATGATGTCAGATGGTTACTGCGTAACAACATCATTGTAAACAACGTTCTCAACTGGCCGCCATGTTGATTCGCCAGTCGCATTTGAAGAGTATATATGGAGTTTATATGGAGCTTTGGGGTTGTTTTCGTCAAATTTGCTGTCGGAAATGTAAGTCATGTAAGAACAACAATCATCCATGGTTATTTCACTGCATTAACATTTGCCGGATCCCTCGGAAGATATTTGAACATTCAGCCTGGCGGCCTCATGTTCACACAGCTTCCTCTGGACCCGGCAAATGTTAATGCATGAAAAACCATGATTGATCCCTATAATAATACATGTACCTGTGTTTTAATTCTTGCAGAAATTATCAGCTATACCACCATCAGCATTTTATTGTAAAGAACACAAACACCTCGGAGAAAAGTATGTCCGATTCTGTTTTATAAAGGTAATAATTTTGCTTTTCATGGCATTTTGTGTAGTGAGAAAAATAGATTTCACCAACTGTTGCAATAGTGTATACTTTATTTGCCATAATCAAAGCACATGCTCTAAATCAAAGCACTGACAGCACTGGTGGTTTGATTGTCTCTTGTAGGCTTGAAATATGATCCTCAGTGGTGACTTTGACTGTTAACATTTACTTCAATCCTTACTTCCCTGTTCTGTAAGCAAACAATGTAGACCTGGATCAGACAGTGTGCTGATAGACCCTGATCAGATGTCACATTCTGTGGCCTCTGATCTGGTTCTACACTGTGTGCCATGCACAATCCATGATTCACATTCATGCAAAACATATTGACCTGTGACCTTGACCTTGATGTGTGACCAACTTTGAAAAAAAAAGGCCTTGCCCGGTGACATGTTCGTGTTTCAAAAACACATCTTTATTGTTTATTTCACCACTGCTTCCAAGTCTTAACATCATACATTCTGAACGTTGTTTACATCTTCTGAGACGCAACATTGACTTGACGTCAAGCATAATACTTTCCCCGAGTCTAAATATAACGATTGCATTTAAATAGTAGAGCCAGCTACTACGGGAAATATTTTCTTAGAGTAAATGAACCTTCCTAGGCAATAGGTGATTATCATTTTTAATTCATTGAGAAATTTTGCTATTTCTTTGTTATGCATGTAATAAATTGAGTTTTTTCATTCTCCTATTTGAAATATGGGATTTATAAACCGAGGGAGGTAAAACAATCCGATAAAGAAATGAGTGCCAAGCACGAGTTTCTTTAACAGATTGTTTTCCTTCCCGAGGTTTATAAACCCATATTTCAAATAGAAGTTTATTTATATATTACGTGCACTTCCATAGACTTTTAGGACAGTTTGGATCTTTAATTTTAGATCTGAATTTCAGTACAGTTGACTGTTTACTGCTCATGTTGGTTCAATCAGTGTAGTGTTACAGAAACTGGCTGGAAGAAAAACTGGATGGGTGCCCTTCTACATTTTGAATAAAAATAGAAGAAACAAGGTGTGTCGGTAATAAAACAACTAAAATTAAAGAAAGCAAAGCATACTTCCTATTCAATGGTCATGTCCATGTTTTCTTTGTTTCAACGTTGCATCCAACTCAAGCGTCATACATTCTGAATGTGTGTTGAATACCTTTCCAGTTCCCAGTTGTCATATCAATGATGTCATGAATAATGTCGACATGACTTAAACTTTCCCATGGTTGAATATAACGATTTCACTGCAAAAGCGGTATCTTGTACAAAAAGTATTTCCAGCTAAAGAGATTTATTTCCCCGGCAAAGAGGAAATATTTCTTCTTAGCAAAAAGGAAAATATCAAGATTATGTCTGGTAGAAATCATAATACTTCTCTGTTATGCATGTAATATTCAGTTTTATTCCATTTGCAGAAAGATGAGACTCTAGAGGCAGCAGCTGATATTTTACGGAAGTGGAAAGCAGAACTTGACAGTCATTAAGTCAACAAGTCCTGGAAATGAACACACCTCTAAACCCCACTTTATACAGAGAAAAGTGGGGTTTATGTGGGTATTCACTTCTTTACCTTATGTTTGCTCAAAAAAGATTTGTGGATACTCGTTAGAACTGCCTCATTGAGATATTTCTAACAGCACTCACAACCTATATTCAGACTAAATTTAAGAAAAATAACAAAGATTTTTATCCGAAAAATGTTAGTTCTAGAGATGAGAACTGCTGTGGTTCGAGCCTGGCTCGAGATACATGTGAGACGCCAAGTTCTGCAATGGAAGGTTAGGTGGTTTTTCTCCGGGTATTCCCGTTTTCGCCCAACTCTGATTAACTATCAACTTGATATGAGTGAAATATTCTTGAAAGGGCTGTAAAACCAAAACCAAAAAAAAATTCTGACAGAGTAACATGATTGTGTTGATATGGAAAATGTATGTTGTGGGTACTCGGGTACTTTGAATTGCCACACTGAAGCAATGCCTAGGAGTGTCTGTCGTATAGATCACAACCTCTTAATAACATCATAACATGGTTCAAATATTTTTGAGGGGTTTGGGTAATGGCCCTTTCAAGATCATTTCACTTATATCTAGCTGGTTGTTAATCAGAGGTGGGCAAAATCCGGAGAAAAACCACCTGACCTTCTGTTGCAGAATTTTGCGTCACACATCTGACCCAAGCCAGGATCTATCCACAGCAGTGAGAGACCTAATGATTAAGAGTCAGTGCTCTTTTCCATTAGGCCATGCCATGGAGACCTGTAAACTTGGTTCAATATAAGACGGTTTCTGATGAAACATGGTTGAAAGATGGGCTCCAAAAAATGTATAGATTATACAGAAAGATGACCATAAATGGTCATTTTTCTGTATAATCTATACATATTTGTTTGGATAGTTATAACATGCTTTTTGTCTGCTATGAACCCCAACAATAGTGGCAGAAAAAGGCTGTGGTGCACTTGTAAGATTTGGGTTTGAATTGGGTTATCATTAGGTACTCCTTTATCTGTTAAGCTGATATTTTCTTGTGAAATGCAATTGACACCAGTTCATGTTGCTGAACATGGGAACAAAATGAACCAGCCCATGAGAAAAAGCTCTTAGCGTTCTTGGATTTATGTTCTTCAATTACGTGTTTACAGCCAATTCACTAATAGTGCTAGATGCAAGACTACTTGCATGAAAGTTACTTCAAGGTCTCCTGTAACATGTCTGTAACCCACTGTATGCAGGAAACCCCTATAGGGGTACTTTGGCAAATGGTGCAGGCCCAGATCAGGCGCTGCAGAATGCATTATCTGATCAGGGCCTGCACTATTTGTTAACAGAATTTTCCTTCAAAAATATAACAAAAATGAAAAAAATAGGCCTGATACCACTTATATGACAAAAGGACTTGTCCAACATAAAGCAATGGAGGAGTCCACTAGAATACAATGGGTTATGCACAGGCTCACCTGATCCTTTGTTGGTTGACTGTACGATAAGACAGCTTTTCTCATGAGGTGGGTGTAATTATGTTGAAGTTTTGTGCCTTATGATATTGGACAAGCTTTTTGTTATGTTAATTTGTTTTTATTTGAATATTCTGTAATACTGTTTTTGCTCCAAAGGGAGCAGTCTGATCAGCGTCTACACTGTTTGACATTCTATCTGCACATTTTGGACTCATTGATGGATCATGAAACAAATTTGTTAAGATTTTAAGAGAGTTACAACAATTCCTCAGGTTGTCCAAATTTTCAGAATCTTTATGGTCTACTTCATCATATTGAAGAATTATCATATACGAGGACTGTTCAAATATGAATGCAAGTAGAACGTTTTCTCATGCACTAATGCGAAAATCACCTGGAAATAAATATCACAGCGTAGAAAAACATTTTATCTATACATTGATACCAAACCTGTTGAAATCCGTGCACTTTAGCTATGTATATCGTTCGATAAATTTAACACTGTCTACTCTTGTATACTAATACAAAACATGGTTGGAAGAAGGTCAGAGTACGCCGTTGAAATACGGTCCTATATTAAGAATAGTTGTATTCTTGGTATACGGTGCAAAGACATTTTTGATGAAATATGTTCGGTTTATGGGCATAATGAAATGTCTTTTCCGACAGTTTTTCGTTGGTGTAAGAAATTCAGCTGTGGGCTAGGCTCAACAGAAGATGCACCACATGATCGTCGGCTGAAAAGAGCAACATCTGCCAAGATGGTTGCTAGAGTGAAAGAAATAGTTGCTACCAATGCACAATACACCACTAGGCAAATAGCTAGTATGGTTGGCATCTCATTAGGAGCAGCTCATACAATTCTGAAACGGGATTGGAAAATGAGAAAGATCTATGCTAGATGGATTCCCCATCTGTTGACAGATGAGCAGAAAAAGACATGCGTTCAGTGCGCCAAGAAGTTGCTTAAAAAGTTTCCAAATTATAATGCAAGGTCTTTCGCTAATGTCGTCACAGGTGACAAGACATGGGTTCAATTTTTTGAGCCAAAACGAAAGATTCAGAACAAAATATGGGCAACAAAGTATTGCAAAAGACCATGCATTGCAAAGCGGACCATGAGTGTCAAGAAGGTAATGTATGCCATATTCTTTTCAAATCAGGGCCCTGCTATCCAGGTTGCTGTGCCTAAAGGCAAATCAGTAAATGCGAAGTTTTACAAGAATAAAGTTCTTCGAAAATTGAAGAAATATTTCAAAGAACGAAGACCCGCAACTGGTTTGGCCAATGTCAGATTGCTACATGACAATGCGTCATCGCACAAGGCGTTCATTGTGCAAGACTATCTGAAGCAGGAAAAGGTTGTTGAACTCCCTCACCCCCTGTATTCCCCTGACCTTGCCCCGTGTGACTTTTTTTTTGTTCCTGCGGCTGAAAAAATACCTTTCTGGTCAAAAATTTATACAGCGCAAACACCTAGGTTCTGCAATATTCTGGTGCCTTCATAGTATACCTGGAAAAGACTATCAAAATGCATTCAATGATTGGATCAGAAGACTGAAAGTTTGTATATCTGTTAAAGGAGAATACTTTGAGGGGACAAAAATTTTTCATCGAAATCTATCACGGAATCATTTTTATGTGCTTAGTTGCATTCATTTTTGAACAGCTCTCGTAATATTGCTGTTATTTAGTGGATAATATTATGTCATAAAATTGATATAACACACAAGTAATAACACTTTATTACTGGTGCATAACATCACAATACTGTCTGTGATAATGCTGTTTTCTGCTGCAATTTTTCAACTTCTTTGACAATAAATTCAATTTAAAATTGTTATGTGATGAACAGAATCTTGAGGACCTTATACTCATTGTCATTTCATAGGAAATGTGTAAAACTCTGCAGAGGTTTGGTTCATAAATTTCATATGAAATGCACACTTGTTAAGATGCTCTGCATATCATTAATTTTGCACGGGCCTCCGTTGCCTAGTGGATAAGAGCGCTGACTCTTAATCACTAGGTCTCTCAACGCTGTGGTTCGAGTCTGGTTCGGGTCACATTTTAGATGCCAAGTTCTGCAACTGAAGGTCAGGTGTTTTTTCTCCGGGTACTCCAATTTTTGCCCACCTCTGATTAATGATCGGCTCTATATACCGTATTCGCCCTAATTACCGCACATGCTCCTATAAGCACACACCAAAGATATTTTAGAAAAGGAAATGCATAAGCGCACACTTAACAGTAACCTCACCTTGAAGCACTCACGGTAAATCTATAAAAACTTACCGTTATTTCTTCAACAGGGAAGGCAATGCTTAAGTATCCTTTTCCGTCCCTTTAAATATCAGTATACATCATCTCGGAAGCTATTGTTTTCGTATCAAGTGTGCGCTAATTAGGTAGATTTTTCACTACGATTTTTTTACATGATTTTGAAAAAACTAAGCGCACGGTGCGTTAATTAGGGCGAATACGGTAAGTGAAATAATCTTTAAAAGGGTTGTAAAACCAAAACTAAAAAAAAAACAAATTACTTTTGCTATGAAGACGCTGTTTTAAAACAATAGTCAGAAAGAAGCATCCATTGTATTAATAGCACACTCGTTAACAATTTTCTGAAACATTAATACATACTATAATTGAAAATGAAGCTAAACAAGAATGTCCTTTACCATATCACAAATGCATTGTCATAACATTTTTTTTCCATAATGTAGCATGTAATACAGACAACCCGCTTTATATCGACATTCACTATAACGACAGAACTTGTTATAACAACAATTTCAGTGGAATTATTCCTTAACTCAAGGCTTAACATTGGTTCCAGTTGGCATGGGAATGTCTTGGGTTAGTAATGCCTATATTGAATTCATACTCCTGAAAGATTCTTGTAATCTAATACTCCAAGAAACAAATGTTAAAGATATTTGTTATAATCGCCTCACCGAGACTATTGTAACAAATCTCTACATGTGTTCCTTGGAGTTCTTAAGGTGAAAAGGCCCTTAATGACTTGTTATACACCTTATTTTTGGTTTCTTTATAATGACAAAATCTTTACAGAGGCAAAATGTTAGGGAACATATGACGATAACAAGTCCGTGAAACGAAGAACCCTCTAAACCCCACTTTATACAGAGAAAACTGGGGTTTATGGGAGTATACATTATCTTCCTTATTTTTACTCAGAAACACAGATTGCGGGTAGTCTTTAGAATTGCTTCATTGCTTCATTAACGAGCACCCACAACCAATGTTGAAAGCAGAAATAAGACTGATGTCAAAATTTTTACCTAATATATGTCATTTTTGACACCATGTTGGATGCCATTTTTTCACATGGACATGTTTTCAATGTGACTGCCATTATAACGTGGGTCTTTTGTATTCAGAGGTGTAAAATTCCACTCGCCCGCTCACATTTGGGAGTAAGTTTTTAGTCAGAGCGAGTAAGGTTTTCAAAACTGACCTTTTTCTTCATTTTTAGCACCTAAATGAAAAGTTTAGGCGATAAGGGCGGGTAAGTTTGAGGGAAATTTTACACCTCTGGTACTGTGTAGCAACTTTGGGAAATGGTTTTGTTTTGTATTGGAGTTTTACGGCCCAGTCAACACTATTTTAGGTCATTTTTGAGCCGGTCTGTTTATCTATCCACACTTTTCCTGGGCAGGCTTATATGTAAGCGGTTTACCAGTACTGTGCACATTCTTTCGCCAGAAACTGATCAAATGCCCTTCTTGAAACAGCTTAAGGACGAGAATGACAGTGGAAAAGATTTCACCATCAGCCTCCACGAAAGAATGTTACTATCCCCGGTAGTTATCGAACCTGCATCCTCCTGATCACCAGTCAGACGCACATCCGACTGAGCTACCGAGGCCGGCCTGGGAAATGGAATTCTAAGACAGTGTTGCGTCTTTTGTAGGAACTGTATTATACTTCTACATAGAAAAATACATAAAAAATGAATGATCATATAATAAAAAGAATCTTACACTCTTGGTCATTTCATAGTTAAAGGCTTGTTTCAGTTTCATATGAAATAACCATGGGTGTATTTATTTATGCGTTACGAATTGAAATTAGTATTTTTATCATGCAATATATATGTATTTTCTTCTATTGAACTTGTTATTTGTTTTTAATGTTGTTTTAACCCTTATCTTGCTGTTCACGGCAACCCCTATCTTTGCAAACGGTGTAGATCCAGATCAGATGGCTTCTGAAGAAGCCATCTGATCAGGATCTACACTGTTTTGCATTTAGTTTATGAATTTGTAGCAATAAATTACATCAAGTAATTTGATTGGTTGATAGACAGAAATGGGTGTGGCTTAAATGAATATTCAGCAAGAGAAGGGTTAATTTGTTCATGTTGTGATGTAAACAATACAGGTTGCTAACCCTTGTCCTGCTGAATAAATTAATTTTTGACATCCATTTTGGACTATCAACATTATATAAAGTAATGTAATTGGTTGATTGTCCAAAATGGATATAAAAAATAAATAACTTTAATTGCCCACCAGTGTGTCAGGCGTCAGATTCTATTACGGTTCCAGCGTAAAGGCTTACTCATGTAATCTTGGTTGGTGTCTGATGCTCTGTCTCTGGTCGGGCCCATCGGAGTTATACTGTTGATTTTGTTTTGCTCCAGCATTTCAGTGGTTTGTTGCTCTTGTCCTCACCATTGTTTCATCTCTGTGGTTGTTTGATTTTTTGTGTTCACAGAGATGTTGCACTGATGAGTCAGGAGGCCTTCATGCGGACTGAACAAATTATTGTTTAAATTGCGATGGAATCAAGGGCGAGGATTGCGGCCGTGTTAAATCGATTTAAGCCTCCCAAGTGAAATTCTTTTCACTGACCGTTCCAAGGCAGTTCTTATGTCACAATTTATTTTTGTAATGGTTTGTCATTGAGGATGTGTGTGTAGCGCTTATATCTTTTTGTTTTGGATTGCCATTTGGCCATTTTGTTAGAAAGTAATCGTCCTTTTGGCTTTCCACTATTGCAGATTCCATTAGGGTCTAGTTATTTAATGTTTGTGTTTCTTTCCCTTTGGTGTCACTTCTGGGAGCTGTGGGTTAATTGTATTGCCTTCACTTCTATTTATCACATGGCTCAATCACTTTTAGGACGATGAAATTTTGTTCAACACTGGGGTAGTTTGAGCCACTGAGGGTTAATTACAATGCCAGATCAGGGGGCTTAAGGGGAATGGATACACCTTCAGGGGATGCAACTCCTACAAAAGTACTTTTGTCTCCAATGTCTCTAGGGGTCAACTTTTAAAGGGAAGAATTTGCTCCTGAGGAGCAAATTCTTTCCTTTAAGAGTAGACCCCTTTTTTTCTTTGAGACAGGGCTAAAAGAAAAGCAAACAGGAAATCCCGAAAGTTGTCTCTCTTTGAAAAATGGCCAGGTGTTCCCATTCTCAGTGATAGGGGTATATTCTCAAATTTTTAAAATAAAGGTACAGTGTATGTCATGGATAGATATTAGAATTGCCTTGCGAAGGTGATTCCTATGATCATGTACAACTTAAAATTTCAGGATAAAATAGGAAATTAACAGGAAAACCGATTATATTAATATCAGTAATCATATAGGGACACACAAATGAGTTCCAAACAGGCATGGTATAGGAACCCATTCACAGCCCCCACCCATCAGGGCTTGAAGAAATAGATGGGCTGCATGATGCTTCCACGCAGAGCTGAAACTGACCCGCACACGAGTACTGGTAAATCCCTTAGAGGAACTAAGCTTGACCAGGCAAAGCACTGCGAGTCGGCCCGTCCATGCCTATAAACCGTTTTGGTTTCTTTGTTTTGTTCCAAACAGGCATGGTATAGGAACCCATTCACAGCCCCCACCCATCAGGGCTTGAAGAAATAGATGGGCTGCATGATGCTTCCACGCAGAGCTGAAACTGACCCGCACACGAGTACTGGTAAATCCCTTAGAGGAACTAAGCTTGCCCAGGCAAAGCACTGCGAGTCGGCCCGTCCATGCCTTTAAACCGTTTTGGTTTCTTTGTTTTGGTTTCTTTGGGCAGCAGGGCTTGAGATGTCATTTCATCTCAATGTCAGGTAAAAGTCCCACAAAATTGGAAGCAACATCTCCAAAATGACCTTTACAATGTTGACGGGGACGTTAATCCTCAAATCAGAACCCATTCAAGACTTCAGTTACTTTGTTTGTGACCCGATGAACATTTTATTAAAAAAAAAAAGCATCAAACATAGTGAATTAGGAAGGCTGATTTGAACATTGCTGGTTTTCCCATGTCAGAAAAGACATTTCCTCCTGTTGCAGCATACAGTGTCCTGCTGTAAATTCACGTTGTACAGGTTTTGCTCTGACACTGATAAAAAAATATTAAGGGTGCATCCAATGACTGTTTTCAACAATTTTCTACCTTAAAATTGAAAACAGTACTGCATGCATACAAAATTTACCCTAAATAGTCCTTATCTCCTTACCACACTTCCGAAATTTGAACAAGTACAATTTACTACCATATGTTGTGTCCTAAATAGTAGGATGAGTGGCAAACAGTGTAAACCCTGATGAGATGCATCTCATCTTGGTTTACTCTGTTTGCTCAAGCCTATCTGTCCGAATACAGTGAAATTCGGCAATTAAGACCACCTAAAATTAAGACTTATTCTCCTTTAGAAAGCATAATTTAAAGGTTTACGTCATTCCTTCTCTTTGTTTTCTGTACTTGGTGTCTTCTAGAAAGAGACCTACTTAAAGACCACTTTTGAACAGTCCCAAACGTGGTCTTATTATTAGAAGTTTACTTTACATAAGGTAAATTTCGTATACAGTATACTGCAGCATTCATTGTATTACTACCCAATTTTTACATGTGCCTGTTACCAGATTTCAGTTCCATTATGGAGTGAAACTGTAGTTTGTATCTAGTCAGTATTAAGAGTATATATATACAGCATTGTAAAGTGCGGTTTTTATGATATGATGACAAAAGGAATCAGTAGGGACAACTCTTTTAAAATATTTTTGTTTTCCATATTTACAGTCTACTTTCAAAGGAAACAATCTGCTCCTCGGGTGCATAAGAATTTCACATGGGTATGAGGGGTTGATAGAAAAATCCGTCCGAGGGTCACTGTCCAACATCATGAGTGTTAAATTTCATTTTTTTTTTTAAGCAAACAGTGTAGACCCTTATGATCAGACTCAGATTTGCCAATGACCCAGCAGTCAAGCCCAGTTCAGAACTACGTCACACTGCAGCAGATAAGCCCAGTCCAGAAATTACAGATAACCATCCCATTTCAGACAGCATTCTGACATCACAGAGCAAGACTAGTAGGGCTGTAAATATTTGTTACCTGGAGTTGTAAACTTGTTATTTCATTGCATGTTCAGTTATAGTCACACAGACATAAGCAACATAATTCAGATTCGTACATTAACTCATTACGATAACATACCCGTGCGACATAGTACATTTTTCATATCTCCAAAATGGCTTCTTTTCTGATGAAAATATGTGATATTTTTGTTAATTTTACTCCAAACATAGGTTGTGGGTGCTCGTTAGAACCGCCTCATTGAGGCGGTTCTAACGAGTACCCACAACCTATGTCTTGGAGCATAAATAAGAAAAATAATGTATACCCCCGTACACCCCAGTTTTCTCTATATAAAGTGGTGTGTAAGGGGGTGTTCATTTCACGGACCTGTTAACGTGATGTGTTGGTTAAGTGACAATCAGCCCAAACAAGCGGAACCATGATTGTCCTATATTGCTCACCTGAGGTGACAGATTCTAAGTTTCACACAACTACAGTGGAACTTCCACTGACAGTCACATGATGAGTGGTCATCTCCCATTAATGGCCATTTTCTTTCCCCAACCCCCTCCCCCTCCCAGGTATTTTCCTAGATATTTTAATTCTGATAACCAGTAACCTCTCTTCTCATGTCAGGGGCCATAATAGTTTATGATTTTGTAGCCAAATTCCATCTGCTAAACAGTCAAAATGAAAGAGAATGGGAAATTTCATTGAAAAAGAAATCAAAAGTAGAAAAGTTAAAAGGCTTTATGGAAATCCCATCTCACAGATAAAACACCAAATGTCCCTTACACAATATGTCATCATCATGAATTGTTTATAAAGATATAGGCTTCTAGCTTTTACAGTTCCTGAGAAAACTGGCGAAAAAGTTTACATTAGTACTGTCAATATGGAGAACAAAGAATGAAAAGATAAACAAACCAATATCAAAGGCCTAGGCCTTCTGGTTTCAAATGAGATTTTTAAAGGTTTTCCCATATAAGTATATGTAACACCAGTGGGCCCCAAGGGCGGGGCCATTTTTGGTCCCATGGCTATAATTTGAACACTCTTAATAGAGATCCACTAGACGAACCTACATACCAAATATCAACAACCTAGCTGGGCCTTCTTGTTTCACACAAGAAGGTTTTTAAAAGTTTTCCCTATTGGGGTCTTTGTAAAATATGTGACCCCTAGGGTGGGGCCAATTTTGACCCCAGGGCTATCATTTGGACAACTTTGGTTGAGGTCCATTAGGTGAAGCTATATACAAGTTATCAAAGACATGGGCATTCTGGTTTCAGTCAAGAAGAATTTTAAAGGTTTTCTATACATAAGTCTATGTCATAATTATTATGTGGACCCCTAGGTGGGGTCATTTTTGGCCCCAGGGATACAATTTGAACAATCTTGGTAGAGGTCTACTAGATGAAGCTACATACCAAATATCGAAGACCTCGGCCTTCTGGTTTCAGACAAGAAGATTTTTTAAAGCTCTTTCCTTTTTAAGTCTTTGTTAAACAAGTAGGCCCCAGGAGGAGGCATTTTTAGCCCAACGGCTAAAATTTGAACAATCTTGGTAGAGATCCACTAGATGAAGCTACATACCAAATATCAAAGACAAAAAGATTTTTAAAGGTGTGACAGCACATTCTTCATACCTCCTAAACGGTCATTTTTCTGATGAAAATTTGTAAGATTAATTTATTTATACCATTAACACAGGTTGTGGGTGCTCATTGGGGTTTTGGGGGTGGGAGGGGGTGTGGTTTTCATCACACAAACTTGTTAATTTGATGAGTTTTTTAGCTCACCTGGGCCGAAGGCTCCAGGGGAGCTTATAGTATAGTGGGTCCTCCGTCGTTCGTCCGTCCGTCGTCCGTCCACACTTTTGAGCAGCTATATCTCTGTATCCTGCAGGCTGATCTCAATCATTTCTCATCTATAGCATGCCTCTGGTGGGGCATTGATGCCATAAACTTTTTTTTGAAATCGCTCTAAAACTTTGGTTCCTATGGCAACCACAAGGTCCCATAGACTTACTATGGGAAAATGCTTGTCATCACCGTAGCACCTTCAGTTTTGATCGGATCTTTCTGAAACTTATATGTAAGCTGACTGGGGATAAAAACTCGGATGAGTTCGAAAACCGGCCAAGTTGGCCCATTTATCATAGAGTTACGTCCCTTTGATTGCTGAAAATGCCCATTTTCGACCTTGTCATCACCGTAGCCCCTTTAGTTTTGATCGGATCTTTCTAAAACTTAAATGTAATGTGGCTGGGAATAAAACCTCGGATGAGTTCGAAAACCGGCCAAGTCTGCCGATTTATCATAGAGTTACGTCCCTTTGATTGATGAAAATGCCGATTTTTGACCTTGTCATCAACGTAGCCCCTTCAGTTTTGATCGGATCTTTCTGAAACTTATATGTTAAGTGGCTGTGGATAAAATCTCGGATGAGTTCGAAAACCGACCAAATTGGCCCTTTTATCGTAGAGTAACGTCCCTTTGATTGCTGAAAATGCTGATTTTTGACCTTGTCATCACTGTAGCCCTTTCAGTTTTGATCGAATCTTTCTGAAACTTATATGTAAAGTGGCTGGGGATAAAATCTCGGATGAGTTCGAAAACCAGCCAAGTTGGTCCATTTTTCACAGAGTAATGTCCCTTTGATTGCTGAAAAGCCGATTTTTGACCGTGTCATCACCGTAGCCCTTTCAGTTTTGATCGGATCTTTCTGAAACTTATATGCAAGGTGGATGGGGATAAAGCCTCGGATGGGTTCGCATACCGGAAAAGGTGGCCAATTTATCCTAGAGTTAGGTCCCTTTGATTGCTGAAAATGTTGATTTTTGACCTTGTCAACACTGTATAGCCCCTTCAGTTTTGATCGGATCTTTCTGTAACTTATATGTAAGGTGGCTGGGGATAAAACCTCGGATGAGTTCGAAAACCGGCCAAGTTGACCCATTAACTATATAGTTATGTCCCTTTGATGGCTGAAAATGTCGATTTTTTACCTTGTCATCACCGTAGCCCCTTCAGTTTTGATCGAATCTTTCTGAAACCTATATGTAAGGTGACTGGAGATAAAACCTAGGATTAGTTTGAATACCGGCCAAGTTGGCCCATTTGTCATTGATTTACGTCCCTTTGATTGCTGAAAATGCCGATTTTTGACCTTGTCATCACCATAGCCCCTTCTGTTTTGATCGGATCTTTCTGAAACTTATATGTAAGGTGGCTGGGGATAAAATCTTGGATGAGTTCGAAAACAGGACAAGTCAGCCCATTTATCGTAGAGTTATGTCCCTTTGATGGCTGAAAATGTTGATTTTTGACCTTGTCATTACCGTAGCCCCTTCAGTTTTGATCAGATTTTTCTGAAACCTCTATGTAAGGTGGCTGGGGATGAAACCTCGGATGAGTTCGAAAACTGGCCAAGTCGGCTCATTTATTTTAGAGTAATATCCCTTTGATTGCTAAAAATGCGAAATTTTGACCTTGTCATCACAGTAGCCCCTTCAGTTTTGATCGGATCTTTCTGAAACTTATATGCGAGTTGGCTGGGAATAAAATCTTGGATGAGTTTGAATACTGGCCAAGTCTGATTGGATCTTTCTGAAACTTACATGTAAGTTGGCTGGGAATAAAACCTCAGGTGAGTTCGAATACTGGCCAAGTCGGCACATTTATCATAGAGTGACGTGCCTTCGATTGCTGAAAATGCCTATTTTCGACATTGTCATCACTGCTGCCCCTTTAGTTTTGAACGGATCTTCATGAAACTTACAAACAAGGAAGTCAGGCAGAAAGCTTGGAGGAGTTTGAAAACTCTTGTTTTTGAACTTGTCATCACCATAGCCACTTCAGTTTAGATCGGATCTTCTTAGCAAGTCAGGAATAAAAGCTTGAATGAGTTTGAAAACCGGTGAGGTCAGCCTGTTTATCATAGAGTTACATTCTACTTGATTTTCAGAAAATGCTTACCCTGTCATCACCATGTCCTCCCATAAAGCCTTCAGTAAAGGTTGGCACTTCCTTAAACTTTGAATCTGTTAGCTCAGGTGAGCGATACAGGACCAATTGGTCCTCTTGTTTTCTGTTCAAGCAGCAAACACTAAGGTGCTGATCAGACTGCGCAGATGTACACGCTGATTTGCACCTGAAATGCTTATAAATGGCAAAAACAGTATTTCTCATGGCTCAAATGAAACCAGTCTTATTTTGTATGTTTGTGTTTGAGTTTTACGTCCCATCAACAATAAAGGTCTTAGAAGACTTAAGTCTTATTTTTGTATTAACCCATTTTGTACAAAATGGAATCTTCCTCTTTATATATAGCAGGAGTCCATTTCAAAGTTTAGGGATGTCAGGTTATGTTTTCTTCAAAATTGATTTGTAAAATGGCTGATGTTTTTGCAAACAGTGTTGGCCCTACGGCATCTAATCTGGGCCTGCACTGTTTGCCAATTATTACCCATTTTGAGGTTTCCGCCACCAAAGGGCAAATTGTGCAGATTTAATTGTAAAGCAGTCTGATTTGGGTATATGCTGTTCAGGTCAGTCTATTCAGATATTTTAGTTCTGGTAATATTTATTAATGTAATAATGTTAAAGAAATAGTATTTAATGAAAAACATGATGCTTTGCTTATTATTTTAGAATACCATTTACAAAATAATTTATTGACCTGTGAACCCTAAAGTTCTCTAGAATCTCCTGTGTGTCAATTTTATGCACAATTATCATCAATCCAGCTCCAGAGTTGGATAACTGGAGTTTAGTTTTCTGTCATTATTCCACTGTGACCTTGACTATTGCCCTATTGACTCTAAACTTTGTTAGTTATCATCCTTTGGGGCAATTAACTCTTTTTCTGCTGAATATTTTAATATGCAACACCCACAACTGATTATCAACTAATCAGATTACTGGAATCAAATTATTGCAACAAATTCACAATACAAATGACAATGTAGATCCTGATCAGATGGCTTCTTCAGAAGCCATCTGATCTGGATCTACATTGTTTCAAAGATAAGGCATATCCGGGCTCAGCATGGCAAGGGTTAAGTTTTGTGCGAGTTAAAAACACTCTAGCTTAAAAAAGGATGTGTTAAATAAGTTCTGAATAGTTAGATCCTTTGGAAGCAAAGAATACACCAAATAAAAGAAAAGGTTTTATTGAGTCTGTTCATGACCAGTACTGAAATGTGCAACACTGGCCATGCCCTCTAGCACCGGCTTAAACAGAACTATATTTTCAAAATTCTGAATGCACTCAATGATCCCAAAGGACCATAAAATATAATCTGCTCTACGCTGATGTATGGGGAGACTTTTTATGGACCCCACCACGGCACAACACCAGCTGCAGTGAAGATAAATGAGTTCTGAATAGCAAGATCCTTAACAGAAGCAAAGAATACACTAAATGAACCAAATTAGCTGATTCAGTTTTATGGAGTCTGTTCATAATCGGTACTGAAATGTGCAACACTGGCCATGCCCTCTAGTAAAGTCTTGAAAACATTGTCTGCATATAGACACACAAAGACAGACATGGTGAAATGGG
This sequence comes from Lucinisca nassula, assembly GCA_963580285.1. Classification (NCBI taxonomy): domain Eukaryota; kingdom Metazoa; phylum Mollusca; class Bivalvia; order Lucinida; family Lucinidae; genus Lucinisca; species Lucinisca nassula. The sequence goes on from OY757010.1 coordinate 72,685,140, forward strand.
TATCCGGACAAAACACCCCCCGGACATAACACCCCCTGCTCATTTTGGCATAGGTGGACGAAACCCCCCTCAAGTTTTTTACAGGGTGGACATAACACCCCCTGCAACTTTTGACAGGGTGGACAAAACCCCCCTCGTAAGTTTTGCAAGGTGGACAAAATCCCCCCTATCATGTGGACAAAACCCCCCTTGGACAAAATCCCCCTGATGCTAGATTGGGCACCTCACCAGTTGTTGAAGGGTGTTCCTGTTACACACATAAACCACGTATGTAAGTTAAATCACTGTGTGATGTCCAAACAAAAATGTATAGATTATATAGAAAAACAGCCATCAATACTTGGTCATTTTTATTATAAATGTACATCAATAAGAAAGCATACATGTAACAGATCAAGCCTATGGTAATAATCCTAAGTGCAGACCCAGAAACAATGCTGTTTTTGGACTCTGTATTGCGATGTAAAATTAATTCTGAAATAATTACAGCAACTTTTTCAGCTTCTGAAATGTTAGAGTGGCTGAAGTTTTAGTATCTTTACGCCCAATTCTGATATTTACTGCCAAATGCAATTTTGCAGTTTGTATGATGGTACATATAATTAACAGTTATTGACAGTAATTAGCATATTGATCTATTTGAAAAGCAGAAAAGGGTTATTTAAACTCACTATCACTTGGTGTTATTAAACAGTTTGTGGGTGATCAAACATAATTAAGAATTCTATAGCAATAATAAACACAGAGGATTCTGTCTGAGGGGGTTTTGTCCACATGATAGGGGGGATTTTGTCCACCTTGCAAAACTTATGAGGGGGGTTTTGTCCACCCTGTCAAAAGTTGCAGGGGGTGTTATGTCCACCCTGTAAAAAACTTGAGGGGGGTTTCGTCCACCTATGCCAAAATGAGCAGGGGGTGTTTTGTCCGGGGGGTGTTTTGTCCTACATTCGGTGAAATGAGTATACCCTCCCAGACACCTCGTCTTCATTGGCAGATGGTATAAAAGCCAGCAACAAAAGAATTTTCAGTTTATTCACTTTATTATTCACATAATATTTGTATGATAGAAAAAAAGATAAAAAACAAGAAACAAAATTTAAAAATTGCCCTGCTCAATAAATTAATTTTGTCACACCCATTTTCGACTATCAACCAATCAAATTGTAATGTATGCATTCAATTAGCACAAACTGAATGACAAATGGGATAGATCCTGATCAGATGGGTTCTACAGAAGGCATCTGATCTTGATCTAAGCTATTTGCAAAGGCAGGGGTCACAGTGATCAGCAGGTAAAGGGTTAAAGACATTAACCCTTATCTTGCTGAATATTCAGTTTAGCCACACCCATTTCTGACTGAACCAATCAGATTACATGATGTAATTAATTCATACAAATTCATAAACTGAATGTCAAACAGTGTAGATCCTGATCAGATGGCTTCTTCAGAAGCCATCTGATCTGGATCTACACTGTTTGCAAAGATAGGGGTTGTCGTGAACAGCAAGATAAGGGTTAACAAGATGCTCCAACATGTGTCCCAGTTTGGTCAGTCTGTCACATAGGAATGAAATCTGGATAATTTTTTTGTGTCCTGAAAATTATCATAGTTTCTCTGAATAAAGAAATGTACCATATTAACTGTATGTATGCAGACATACAGGCCTGAGCAAATAGTGTAAATCCAGATAAGATGCCCCAGAAAATGCCACATTCTGTGGCATCTCATCGGGGTCTTCACTGAAACTTTGCCACACATCCAGCTATTTTTGACACATTGGATAGTAAATAATTGTACTTGTTCAAATTTTAGAACAAGTATTGTATCAAGATGTCTGAATATTTAGGGTTGATACGGTTTATCAGACATCTGCAGAACTTGTCAAGACTCCAATAGACATGGAGCAAATCTGCTATAGTAATGAGTGGCATTTGCTCCATCATATGAAGTCCTGTCTGAGAATGTAATAACGGCATGTAATAAATTCAATAATCCACTAGTGAATTAATTATGCAAATTAGTTAGGGACTTTGTACATGTAACGTTACAGGGCGTTACAGGGCGTATCTAACTACGTCGTGTTTACTTATAGCGGAATAGTGACATTTTTTATAAAACAATCGTGAATAAAATGCATTTAAAATGTCATGATAAATAGAATCTTCCATTGGTGCTCATGTATTATTAAATTTATTAAACTCATTTCATAAATTCAATAACACATAAACTCTTTTTGATCATTAACCGATTGACGCTTATGACCCACAAAGAGGGTTGACGCATCGTTAAACATGAAATCATCATCATCATACATAAACACTCCTGTAAGATCTCTGAAAATGAAAAAAAAATCATGCAGGGTTTATAACATAATTAAGTCCCCAGTGTAACATACTATTGTAACATACTAGACCAACTGATGAGCAATTTAGCCAAAGAAACACCAGGGTCAGTTATGTTGTTAGGTAACGTATGCTTAAAATATACGGTACCTATTTTTCCCGCTAGAAAAATGTTTGAAACTTGTAATTTGATTAAAATTTGATGCTGATTTTTATTTTAACTTCGTTTTTTTTTCTAATAAATTGACTTTTTAAATTGAGAAATTTTAGTATAGACTTCTAGTTACCTCTAACTCTTATCAGCATTACCTAGCGATTGGGGTAACGTAGCATCATATAATCGGTCTCTCCGCGGTATTTTATGGTGGGAGTCATAAGAAACAGCTGGATATGTGATACCCCACTTACCCGACTTATATAAAGTGTTAGTCGGGTAGGTGGGGGGGGGGGGGGGGGGGGGGGCAATTTCTCTAAGAGAATAACATGGCATATGGAGGTTCAAACGCAACTGCAGTAGCAGTGCGCAATTACACCTATGGCCCATTCAAACCAGGAAAGCCTGACAAGGTTAGCATCTAGCTGAAATTACTGAAAATTTGCTTCAATAAATATAGCAATGGTTATTTGGTTATTTTCTGGGTATTAAAAGTTTTATCTTAGTGTTAACACTTGCAAATTAGGCACCTGAAACATAGGTCCTGTCACTGAATGTATTATAGGTTAGTAGAAGGTATTATAGGTCACAACCAATTATAGTATGCATTTAATCCACCCGCATTATTTGGTTAGTAGAATGTCTGATTGTGGTATAATGAAAAAGCAACCCAGAAAAATATTTTTATAAGTATTGAAACAGATAGGCCAAAGCAAACAGTGCAGACCCAGATCAAACTCTCCTGAAGGAGCAGTCTGATCAGGCTCTACACTGTTTGCCATTCTGTCTGCACCTTTTGAACTCCTTGCTGGATCATGAAACAAATTTGTTAAAATTTTAGGAGAATTACAAGTCCTCAAGGGTTCAGCTTTTCTATCTTTGTTTTCTACACCTGATGTCCACTAGTAAGAGACCATCGGGGCTTGAAGAAATAGATGGGCTGCATGATGCTTCCACGCAGCGCTGAAACCAACCTGTACACAACTACTGGTAAACCACTTAGAGGATCTAACGCTGCCCAGGAAAAGCGGTGCGAGTCTGCCCGTCCATGCTAAAAAACCCTATTGGTTTCATTGGGCGGCAGGGCTTGAGATGTCATTTCATCTCAAGGTCAGGTAAAAGTCCCACAAATTTGGAAGCAACGTCTCAAAATGACCTTTACAGTGTTGACGGGGATGTTAAATCTCAAATCAAACAAACAAAACTAGTAAGAGACCACCTTTGGGACTGTTCAAAAGTGTTCTTGAAGACCACTTTTGAACAGTCACAAAGGTGATCTTAATATTGGAATTTCTTTATATTAGCTAGCACGCCATATGATGCAGTGACATTTTTTTCTGGATTTCTGTGTAATATCTACAATATACAAGATACATATACTGGTATGTATATACAACAGGCAATATTTAAATACTTAACAGAGCACTAGTTAAAATATTTGGAAAAAAATCACAGGAATTTATGACCAATACTTTACATTCGGTTTCTCGGTCAAATGGAAAAGTGGGTTTTTACAGTAAAATACACAACATAACAGACATAAATACTTTTTTTTATATTTGAGTATTACTAAAACTACCAGTACTGTGGATTTTTTTTCAGAACTAGCCCATAAAGCTGCAAGCAAAAAGAGTAGATGGCATTCTAGAATCTAAATTTCTTATTTTTCCTGCAATATCAGGCATTGGGCAATTTATCATGACGTGATGAACAAATCCGTGAAATGAACACCCCCCTTGATCCCACTTTATGTAGAGAAAAAGAGGGGTTTACGGTGGTACACATTTTTCTTACTTCTGCTACAAGACACAGGTGGTGGGGTTTCATTAGAACCGCCTCAATGAGGCAGTTTTAATGAGCACCCACAACCTCTGTTTGCAGTATAAATAATAAAAAATATCATAGATTTTCATCAGAAAATTAGCCGTTTTGGAGATGTGAAAAAATGAACTTTGTCACATGGGTGTGCTATCATGATTTATGCTATCCTTCTGACGAGCAGTTAATTCACATTAATGTTCAGACTTATTTTCCCTGAAAAATAGAAACAAGTAGCCCAAGGTTAATGATTGCCTTTGGCTCAGGTGAGCTCAAAAATACAGTTAAACTTCAATAGTTTGTGAATATCTTTGGCATCATGAAAATTTCATTAGGAAAACATATCCATGTGAAATAATGGTCTCCAACATGTTGTCAGAAATGATACATTTTAGCTAAAAAAAAAATAATATCTTTCTTATTTATGCTTTCAACATAGATCGTGGGTGCTCGTAAGAACTGCCTCAATGAGGCAGTTCTGACGAGAACCCACAATCTATGTTTTTGAGCAAAAATAAGGCAGATAATGTATACCCCTGTAAACCCCAGTTTTCTCTGTATAATGTGGGGTTCAGGGGGTGTTCATTTCACGGAATTGTTAACGTGATGTATTTGAAATAGGGGCAGTCCAAACTACTGAGACATAATCTCAGCGACAGGTTATGAGGCATACTTTGGGTGACTTTAAAAGGATATTTTTTGACCTTCCATAAAATAAAGGAATGTTGTGTGTTCTCATTAGAATCGCCTCAGTGAGGTGATTCTGATGATAACACACAACATACCTTTTCAATATAAAGAGCACCACATGCAGGTGCCAACGCTCGGCTGCAAAAATTCTAAGTCAAAAAGGGACATAACTGTGCCAAAAATATTTTGAAGGTTACCTCACCTTTTGGTATGAGTTCCCCTTTTCATAATGAACAATTAGTCCGAGTTTCAAGTAAATACGAGGGTAGGCTGAAAAGTTCTGAGCCTGACCAAGAAGCAGGCATCGAACAGCCATGAAATCTTGTATTCGTTAAATCCAAACCTTTATTACTTGATTTGACTCAAATGAGTTCAAGTTTACCTGTAATAACGTAGAAATTCTAGACTTTGAAAATCGATACTAGCACGTTTTTGAGAAAATTGACAAAATCTGGCATCGTGGTGTCATCAAGTACCTCCATAAAAAGGGGTTAGCTCCTGAGGACATTCATGCCGATATGGTTGCTAGATTAGGGGACAATGCTCCTTCGTATGCAACCGTGAAAAGGTAGGCAGCAAATTTTAAGATGGGCAAGGACAGCCTTGAAGATGTGGACGACCCACTGTGGACGACCCACAACGGCAACAACTGAGGAAACCATCGGCCAAGTGCACAGTACAGGGCCATGCTGGATGACAGGCGTTTAACTGTGAATAAGTTAGCTAACACTGTTGACATCTCCTGTGAACGAGTAGAGAACATTCTACACAGTGAATTAGGAATGTCAAAGGTTTCCGCCAGATGGGTGCCACGGCTTTTGACGCCTGACCAAAAGTTGACCAGACTGAACCTGTCACAAGCCAACTTGGCTATTTTTGAAGCAGACCAAGATGGTTTTCTTGACAGGATGAATGTTGGGTTCATCACTTTGAGCCAGAGACCAAAAGACAATCCATGCAATGGAAGCACCCTGGCTAACCCCCTCCAAAGAAGGCAAAGGTTGTCTCCTCTGCAGGGAAGGCGATGGCATCAGTGTTCTGGGATGTCAAGGGTATAATATGCATAGATTACCTACAAAAGGGCAGAACAATTAATGGGGAGTATTATGCAGATCTGCTAAAATAATTGCGAAAAGCAATTAAGGCTAAACGACCCGAAAAATTTAAAAAAGGGTCTTGTTCCATCAGGACAATGCGCCTCCTCATAAATCGGTTGTCGCAATGGCTGCTGTGCATGACTGTGGCTTCACACTTGTCGATCACCCTCCATATTCACCTGATCTAGCTCCATCAGATTATTTCCTGTTTCCAAACATGAAAAAGCACTTGGCTGGGCAGCATTATCGGTCAGACGAGGAGGTGATAGCTGCTGTGGAGGAGTTTTTCAGGGACCAAGATGAGACCTTCTATACCACTGGGATCCAAGGACTCCAGCACCGCTGGAGGAAGTGTGTGGACAAGAAGGGAGACTATGTTGAAAAATAAGGCACTTTCAGCATGGACAAACCATTGGATCTTGGTCAGGCTCAGAACTTTTCAGCCTTCCCTCGTATGTTCAGTAATGACAGATATTACAAATATCCAAGTTTTTTCACGACAACGCAGACAAAGACAATGCCAGAGCTATGACAATGCCTTATCGTTTTCTTCGAAAACAGCCGAGCTACAAACCTCACTAAATTATCCAAAATACAAGGAAATCTGGGCCTCTGGGTGGAATATTCTAGAGAATCCAGAGTTTGCACTAGCCATGACTGAGGAACCTTTAAAGGCTATGCTGCATGTGTGGGTGCCACATCACGAAAACACGCCTATATAATTTTGACCCCCTACAACCTCACAGTAAAACTTATTTTTCTAATTCCTGCTTTAAAATATAGACTGTGGGTATTTGACAGAACCACCTCAATGAAGTTCTAACATGTACCCATAATCTATATTTTGAGCAGAAATAAGAAAATTATCGTTCTTATTTTTGCTCTAAAATATACATTGTGTATTCGTTAGAACTGCCCAACGTGTATCCACAATTTATATTTTGAGCAGAAATAAGAAAAATATCAATTTATATTTTGAGCAGAAATAAGAAAAAATCACAATTTTTCATCTTTTAGTTTTCCTTTTTTTTTTGGCAGTAAAATTTACAATGTGTTTGTATAGGTTTTTTCATAATAATGAGGTGTGCATTTAGACAAATATCTCTAGATGAAAGTACATATGAAGTTTCATGAGAAATGGGCTTGAACACTTAGTATTAGGGAAAAAACTTAAGACTCGATAACTTGTCATTTCACAAAGTGGGTGAACTATGAAGTATAGGTCAAGTTCAAATATGAATACATGCATTCAAGTTGTCATCTGTACACAGATATAATTTTGTACCAAGTATCATTAATGTAGTCGGCCCTCGCCCATCGGGGCTTGAAGAAAAATATGGGCTGCATGATGTTACCACGCAGAGCTGGAACCGACCACACATGAGTACTTGTAAACCGCTTAGAGGATCTTAGTCTGCCCGTCCATACTTATAAACCCTATTGGTTTCATTGGGCGACAGGGCTTGAGATGTCATTTCATCTCACTGTCTGGTAGAAGTCCTACAAAATTGGAAGCAATGTCTCCAAAATGACCTATACTGTGTTGACGGGAATGTTAAACCTCAAACAAATCATTAATGTAGATTTTATAGTTCTTAAGAAAGTCATTGAACCATGAAATATAGGTAAGGTCAAATATGGGTGCTTGCATTTAATTTGCCAACATAGATGCAAGTTTGTACTAAGTATCATTTTCAAACTCTTATAAGTTCTTGAGCAATGGACTTGAATAATAGGGTCAATGCTAGGATTGCTGCAAATGTTCTTGACAATGAAGTCATTGAGAAATGAAATGTAGGTGAAGATCAAATATGGATGTTTGATTAATAAAGTGGCCATCCCTAGGTGGAAGTTTGTCTTGAGTATCATTAATAAGCATGGCACACGCCCAACAGGGCTTGAAGAAATAGATGGGCTGCATGATGCTTCCATGCAGAGCTGAAACCGACACGCACATGAGTACTGGTAAATCGCTTAGAGGATCTAAGTCTGCCCAGGCAAAGCGGTGCAAGTCGGTCCGTCCATGCTTATAAATCCTATTGGTTTCATTGGGTGACAGGGCTTGAGAAGTCATTTCATCTCATTGTCAGGTAAAAGTCCCACAAAATTGGAAGCAACGTCTCCAAAATGACCTATACTGTGTTGACGGGGACGTTAAACCTCAAATCAAACAAACAAACAAATCATTAATGAAGATTTTATAGTTCTTAAGAAAGTCATTGAACCATGAAATATAGGTAAAGTCAAATATGGGTGCTTGCATTAATTTGCAAGTCTGTACGAGGACTGTTCAAATATGAATGCAACTAAGCACATAAAAATGATTCCGTGATAGATTTCGATGAAAAATTTATTTTGTCCCCTCAAAGTATTCCCCTTTAACAGATATACAAACTTTCAGTCTTCTGATCAAATCATTGAATGCATTTTGGTAGTCTTTTCAAGATATACTAAGGCACAAAAAAAGTCACACGGGGCAAGGTCAGGGGAATACGGGGGGTGAGGGAGTTCAACAAACTTTTCCTGCTTCAGATAGTCTTGCACAATGAATGCCTTGTACGATGACGCATTGTCATGTAGCAATCTGACATTGGCCAAACCAGTTGCGGGTCTTCGTTCTTTGAAATATTTCTTCAATTTTCGAAGAACTTTATTCTTGTAAAACTTCGCATTTACAGATTTGCCTTTAGGCACAGCAACCTGAATAGCAGGGCTCTGATTTGAAAAGAATATGGCATACATTACCTTCTTGACGCTCATGGTCCGCTTTGCAATGCATGGTCTTTTGCAATACTTTGTTACCCATATTTTGTTCTGAATCTTTCGTTTTGGCTCAAAAAAGTGAACCCATGTCTCGTCACCTGTGACGACATTAGCGAAAGACCGTGCATTGTAATTTGGAAACTTTTTAAGCAACTTCTTGGCGCACTGAACACGTGTCTTTTTCTGCTCATCTGTCAACAGATGGGGAATCCATCTAGCACAGATCTTTCTAATTTTCAAATCCCGTTTCAGAATTGTATGAGCTGCTCCTAATGAGATGCCAACCATACTCGCTATTTGCCTAGTGGTGTATCGTGCATCGGTAGCAACTATGTCTTTCACTCTAGCAACCATCTTGGCAGAATTTCTTACACCAACGAAAAACTGTCGGAGAAGACATTCCATTATGCCCATAAACCGAACATATTTCATCAAAAATGTCTTTGCACCGTATACCAAGAATACAACGGTTCTTAATATAGGACAGTATTTCAACGGCGTACTCTGACCTTCTTCCAACCATGTTTTGTATTAGTATACAAGAGAAGAAAGTGTTTATCAAACGATATACATGGCTAAATTGCACGGATTTCAACATGTTTGGTATCAATGTATAGGTAAAATGTTTTTCTACGCTGTGATATTTATTTCCAGGTGATTTTCGCATTAGTGCATGAGAAAACTTTCTACTTGCATTCATATTTGAACAGTCCTGGTACAAAGTATCATTTATCAAACTCTTATAAGTTCTTGAGCAATGGACTTGAATATTAGGGTCAATGCTAGGATTGTTGCAAATGTTCTTGACAATGAAGTCATTGGGAAACGAAATGTAGGTGAAGATCAAATATTAAAGTAGCCATCCCTAGGTGAAAGTTTGTCTCGAGTATCATTAATTAGCTCTTATAAAAAGTTCTTGAGAAATGGACTTGAACAATAAGGTTGATACTTTGGCTGTAGCAAATGTGGAGGGACAACCAGATCTCAATATTATGCAATTCTGGACAATAACAACTTTGTGGAAAACATGTTTTCAAAGTCTGATAGTAAAAAATTGTATCCAGCAGACCTTAGAATGTAAAGAGGAACATAGATGATGACGGTTTGATTAAAAATGGACAATTCATCATAAAAATGTACAAAAAATATGACATAAAAAGCAATTTCAGTAACAAATGACGAAATCAAATAAATAAAAGCCTTTAAAACGAGTAACAAAATGTACAATTCAATTACAAGAATCCATTTCTAACCCTTCCAACCCTGTAGGCCGGTACATACCATAATGATCTTAAGTATTGGGACAGATAGGCCTAAGCAAACAGTGCAGACCCAGATCAGACTGCTCCTGAAGGAGCAGTCTGATCAGGGTATACACTGTTTGCCATTGCATCTGCACTTTTTGGACTCCTTGCTGGGTCACGAAACAAATTTGTTAAAATTTTAGGAGAATTACAGAATGTCCTCCAGGTGTCCGAATTTTTAAGATTTTTACAATATCTTACGCACACTGCACATCCAGTTAAGCTGTCTCCGCTGGATCAATACTATTTGCAATTTTGTTAGTGAGTGTGTGTGTGAATTCGGGTTTAACGTCGCTTTCAACAATTTTTCAGTCATATCACGACGGTGTCTGGTTGCGACAGGGAGCTCAATGCTCACTTTTATAGTGCTGCCTCACTGAAGTACCATGTCCCAGACACACTACATGATACCACACCCAGTCACATTATCCTGACACTGGGTTGACCAGTCCTAGCTCTACCCCGTAAATCTGAGTGCCAAGGGATGAGCAGCTAGTACCATTTTTAACAACTTTGGTATGTCCTGGGCCGGGATCCAACCCATGACCTCCCGTTCCCAATTTTGTTAGTGAATTTTACCAAATCCATCTGTAAATGATAATTAGACATACCTATATTCAATTATGGAAGAGTCCACTTTAAAAACAAAGGACCAAAAGGGTTAAACTTACATATACAGTGTTTGCCATAATTAAATAGGGCACATAAAAATTTGGACATTCTGAGGACTTGCTGTAATTCTCCTAAAATTTTGACAAATTTTTTCCACGATCCTGCAAGGAAGCAAAAAGGTGCAAAGGGAATGGCAAACAATGTAGACCCTGATCAGCCTGCTCTTTCAGCAGTCTGATCTGGGTCTGCACTGTTTGCTTAGGCCTGTCTGTCCAAATACTTAGGAACATTATGCTACCTTTTTTTCAATGAACTGTTGATCACTTTCTGTTCGCTGGCTTGTAAATGGTTGCCTGTTTCAGTTAAATGTCCAAAATAGGTATTGCTCCCCTCAAGTGTCCATGACTATCTACTGGTACTCAGCACTTCTGTAATGTACTCATTCTGTTGTTATAATACTGTTTTTGGGTCCGCATTGGTATATGGGCCCCGTGAAGCGATTTTGGTACTTATCGCCTATGCGAGCAGCGAAGGTTCAGGCGAGCCTGCGCATCCGTGCAGTCTTGCCAGAACCTTCGCTGCTCGCTAATACAAGCAGTGAATCAAGAGGAACCTTCAGACAGAAAGCCATATCCCAGGCCCCTCTGAATGGCTGGGCATGCGCAGTTAAAACTTGTCATGACGGAATGCTCGAAGACACAAATTCGCTTGGCGGGGCTCATATGATTTTTCCAAAGTTTATCAGGTTGACAAGTCTGTGTAATGAATGCCCCTCTAAACCCCCATTTGTATTGATAAAAATGGGCTTTACAAGAGTTTTCATTATTTTCCTTATTTTTGCTCAAAAGCATAAAATTGAGAGCGCTCATTAGAAGCACTCGTTATTTTTCTTCTTTTTGCTCAAAAGCTTAGATGGTGGGCACTTGTTAGAACCACCTCATTAAATGGTCCTTACAAGCATCCACAATCTATATTTGAGCCAGAAATCAAAAATAAACATTTTAATCTAAACAATGCTGTAGGATGCCATTCTAGCACACAGGTGTTTTATCTAAATACAGTGTGTACTTCTTACATACCTAAACGTGTTAAAAGCTATTTTTCTCAGGCAATTTTTTTCAAACAAAAGTAGAAATGTTAACCTACACATTCTGTATACTTGTAATGGAAGAAACGGTACATGTATGAAAGTATAGCAATAACATTTATCATATGATGTCGCATCTGAGAATGTAATAACGCCATGTAATAAATTCGGTAATCCACTAGTGGATTAAACATGTAAATTAATTAGATACTCCCCTTAACGTTACACATAGGACATCCTTACTGACACAGCATTCACTAATGGCGGAATATTGACATTTTTCTACAAAAATTACAAATTAAATGCGTTTTAAATGTCATACAATAAATAGAATCTTGCATATGTGCTCATGTTATGCTAAATTTATTAAACTCGATATGGAAAAGGGATAGAATGCTTGGTGCAGCCTCGCATTTTATACCTTTTCCTCAACTTATTTGATAAATTCAATAATGCAGCGGCACTCATGTAAGATCCTCTACATCATTGAGCTTGTCATGAGAAAACATGTCTTTTGGCTTTGCACCTATTTGAGACATATACTACCCTAATGATCCTAAGTATTGGGACAAATAGGCTAAGCAAACAGTTCAGACCCAGATCAGACTGCTCCTTCAGGAGCAGTCTGATCAGGGTCTACACTCTTTGCCATTCTGTCTGCACCTTTTTGACTCCTTGCTGGATTGAGAAACAAATTTGTTCAAATTGTACGAAAACTACAGAAAATTCTCACAGTGTCTGAATGGTCAGGATTTTTATGGTACACAAACACTTTTAGCGCCCCCCCCCCCCCCCCCCCCCATACGGGCTTGAAGAAATATATGGGCTGCATGATGTTTCCACGCAGAGCTGAATCCGGCCCGCACACTAGTACTGGTAAACAGCTTAGAGGATGTAAGCCTGTCCAGGAACCGCGGTGCGAGGCGGACCGTCCACCCTATTGGTTTCATTGGGCGACAGGGCTTGAGATGTCATTTCATCTCAATGTCGGGTAAAAGTCCCACAAAATTGGAAGCAACGTCTCCAAAATGACCTTTACAGTGTTGACGGGGACGTTAAACCTCAAACCAAACAAAAACAAAAACAAACAAACACTTTTAGATAGAGAAGAAACTACAGGAATCGCAATATCCACGCATTGAACACCAAAGTGTAATCAGACTGCATGGACTGACAGGCTGATCTGCACCTTTGTTGTTTGCAAATGGCAAAAACTGATTTTCTCATGACACGGCTCAAGTACTTCTTTGCTCAGAGTATTTCATTGTGGAGATAACACAACACGTGGTGTAAAGAATGGGGTAAAGGTGCGCCATGCCTCCTGGACAAAGGAGCAGTGAGTTGTTAATCCTCACTATGTTGAAGATATACAGTCGAACTTCAATGGCTCGAACACCTTTGGAACCTCGAAAATCTGTTCGAGACAAGGGTAGTTCGAGCCACTGAGGTTACTGTCAGGAAGCATAACGAGATACTTTTACATCTTTTCGATGTTCTATAATGAAAATGTATGCTGCAATAAAAGACTAAAATCTTCTTAATTATCCTCCACTATTTCTTATAATGAGGATTTCATTCATGGTAAACGAGCCATCGGTGTTCGAGCCATCAAAGTTCTACTGTATGAGGTAAAGGTGCGCCATGCCTCCTGGACAAAGGAGCAGTGGGTTGTTAATCCTCACTATTCTGAACCAAGATATATCCTTTTTTGAACAGTATAGATCCAGATCAGCTGGCTTTTCTGACTGTATCTGAACTGATCTATACTGTTTTTCATTCTGCTTCAGAATCCATTCTTGCAACACAAATGGCTGAAAATTGGGGAGGAGTGAAGCATGTCAAAATATTCAGCATAGTGAGGGCTAGATTCATGCCCAGATTTGGGCTTTTAAAAGCATATACAAGACAAGACCTAGATGTGTAATCCTCAGTTCAATGCCTTTTAACCTTCTTTTAAACGCACTGGGTTCCTATCCACTGCTGGGTGAATGGAAATGGTTTTTCTAACACTGATCTTAACCAGAAACCATCAGCACCAAGTCGAACCTTCTGACCAGAATGTCTCTGAATCTTCTTATGTCTCTCAAGTGAGACTGTGTCAATACAAATACAATTCAACTTCAATGACTCCAACACCTTTGGAACAACGAATGAGATAGGTGCAGTTGGAGCCACGGATGGTTGATCTTAGAACTGATCAGGAGGCATAATATGGACATCTTTTTAACCCTTAACCTGCTGAATATTCATTTTAGCCACACCCATTTCAGACTGAACCAATCAGATTACTTGATGTAATTTATTCCTACAAATTCATAAACTGAATGTCATCTGATCTGGATCTACACTGTTTGTAAAGATAGGGGTTGTCGTGTTCAGCGGGATAAGGGTTAATTTTCAATTTTCTTCAAAATAAATGTATGTTGTTTGTACTCATTAGAATCGCCTCGAGGCGATACTCATTAGAATCGCCTCGAGGCGATTCTAATGAGTACACACAACATACATTTTCAAGTTCATATAAACAATTACCATAATGACCCAATGTACTGGGACAGACAGACTTGAGCAAACAGTAGACTTGAGGGTCTACACTATTTGCCATTCTGTCTGCACTTTTTGGACTACTTGCTGGAGTATGAAATAAATCTGCTAAAATTTTAGAAATACAGCAAGTCCTCAAGGTGTCCCAATTTTTTGGAATTTTACGGTATCCAAAATATATCCATATCTGCGGTTATGTTTTTTTTTTCCCTAGGGACTGGAAAACGAGTGTGAAACAGCCATTGTAAATGAGCCATTGGTGTTCATCCATTGAAGTTTCACTGTATACAGCACATTATTTTGATTTCTGCCACCAGTCTGGCTTGGCTGAAGGCACCTCTTCCCCACCACACAACTTTGAAGATTATTATACGCAGGTTAAATGTCACTTTGTCACGTTGTCATAAGTTTGATTCGCCTCACAATTTCCTCACGACATAGCGGGCACTGAGACACCAGGTCGGAGCATTTCACACAGCAGCATACGTGACCACAGTTCAAAAATATCACATCGGACTGTAAAGAAAAAGAAACATTCAACCGATATAGTTAAGGAGAAAGAAATATCAGGGATTTTCCTAGTGCAATTTGGGGGCCGGTAATTGGCCCCTATTTTTCCCAATTTAGAGACAGATATTCCCAAATTTTATAATAAATTTCCCAATTTCTGATGTTGTGCTACATTTTGATAAAAATTTCATGAAAATTGAACAAAAGTTGACAAAAATACAGCTGATTTAAATTCTCAACTATAAATATTAGCGAGCTGTTTTTCCCAAACCCAGCGGCCCCTGGACCCTGATTCCGAAGGGTAGGAAAATCCCTGAATATATATTTTCTGCATTTTTGTGCCAATAGATTTTTAATTCTAATTAATGTGAAAGCGATCTAATCATTATTGCTAATTAGTATCCACTGGTCTTCAGGCATGCTTTCCTATTAATACATCACGTGAACAAGTCCGTGAAATAAACACCCCCTAAACCCCACTTTATATAGAGAAAACTGGGGTTTAAGGGGTATACACTATTTTTCTTATTTTTGCTCCAAGACATAGGTTATAGGTACTCATTAGGACCGCCTCAATGAGATGGTTCTAACGAGCACCCACAACCTATGTTTGCAGTATTTGTAAGAAAAATATCACAGACTTTCATCAGAAAAGTAGCCATTTTGGAGATGTGAAAAAAACACTATGTCACACGGGTGTGTTATCGTAATGTATTGTACAAATGTTTTCTTTGTTGTTTTTCGAGTGGGTGCAATGTGGGTTATTGTTCAAATCACTGAATAAGGTGGTTTAAAAAAAAAACACAATGGATGGGAGAAACCAAAAAAAAAAAAAATGCAAAGCAAGAAGGCAGTTTTATTAACATTTTTTACATAGTTTTCTTGCATTTTAAAACCTTGTACATTTATTAACTTTTGTTATAGAATTTGTTTGTTTGACTTGAGGTTTAAAGTCCCCGTCAACACTGTATAGGACATTTTGGGGATGTTGCTTCAGATTTTGTGGGACTTTTACCTGACACTGAGATGAAATGACATCTCAAGCCCTGTTGCCCAATGAAACCAATAGGGTTTATAAGCATGGACGGTCCAACTCACACCGCTTTCCCTGGGCAGTTTTCCAGTACTTGTGTGCGGTCAGTTTCAGCTCTGCCTGGAAGCATCATGCAGCCAATCAATTTCTTCAAGCCCCGATGGGCGGGGGCCATATAGAATTTATTAAAAGCTACTTACTACAGAAGACAAAATCCAAGAAATCAACACACTGAAAATTGCTTTGTGTTTTCTGACCACAGAGTCCACCGGTCAGGAACCACCTTTAGGACTGTTCAAAAGTGGTCTTAAAGAGGTGGTCTAAATATAGGAATTCTACTGCACTTGTCCAACTTACCATTTTATCAAGACAGATAGAGCATTCAGAATTAATTCCCCTTGCAGTAACGGATGTTTGACGAGTTGGTGATATATCTTCAAGAGGTGGAGCTGACGGCCGTAGCTGGGGCCAGCCTGATGTTTCCTGAAAGAAGAGGGTAGGGAAGAATTAACCCTTTTTGTACCAAATGGAATTTTCCCCCTCATATATAGCAGGAGTCCACTTCAAAATTTAGGGATGACAGGTTGTGTTTTCTTCAAAATTTATTTGGTAAATTGCCAAACGTTTTGCAAACAGTGTAGGCCCTGATCAGATCCCACATTCTGTTTGCCAATTACCCACTTTGGGGTTTCTAGTATAAAATGGGTTAAGATACCAACCTGTTAGCCTCATCTTACTGTGCCACTATGGAGCAAGTCCGTGGGACCATGGAGACGTAAAACACCAGAACTTTACTACTACTACTATTCATATGTTAGCCTCGTCTTGCTGTGCCACTATGGAGCAAGTCCGTGGGACCATGGAGACGTAAAACACCAGAACTTTACTACTACTACTATTCATATGTTAGCCTCGTCTTGCTGTGCCACTATGGAGCAAGTCCGTGGGACCATGGAGACGTAAAACACCAGAACTTTACTACTACTACTATTCATATGTTAGCCTCGTCTTGCTGTGCCACTATGGAGCAAGTCCGTGGGACCATGGAGACGTAAAACACCAGAACTTTACTACTACTACTCTTCATATGTTGCATTGTCTTGCTGTGCCACTATGGAGCAAGTCCGTGGGACCATGGAGACGTAAAACACCAGAACTTTACTACTACTACTCTTCATATGTTGCATTGTCTTGCTGTGCCACTATGGAGCAAGTCCGTGGGACCATGGAGACGTAAAACACCAGAACTTTACTACTACTACTATTCATATGTTGCATTGTCTTGCTGTGCCACTATGGAGCAAGTCCGTGGGACCATGGAGACGTAAAACACCAGAACTTTACTACTACTACTACTAACCTGTTAGCCCTTAACCTGCTGAGCAAGCAACCCCTAGCACCTTCTGAACCCTTGTGCAAGACAAACACTTAGACAGAAAAATCTATGATTACATATATTATATTCTTGGACCAAAGCTGAGAAATATTTTCTAGCCCTGCATGGTTAAAACTGCAATTTTTTTCAGCTTGTTTGTTTGTGTTTTACATCTCAACGACAGCTCAAGTCATAAATGGAGACGGGACCTGGGATTAAAGACACATTCGAAAGTCCAGGCCTGGAATCAAACCCCATTATGCCTGGTTAATGAGGTGAGGTAACATATATAACCACTACATCACTGAGGTTTTTCTTCAGCTTGTTAGTATACTGTAATGATCATATGTATTGGGATAGATAGGCCTAAGCAAACAGTGCAGACCCAGATCAGACTGCTCCTGAACAGTGCAGACCCAGATCAGACTGCTCCTGAAGGAGCAGTCTGATCAGGGTCTTCACTGTTTGCCATTCTGCCTGCACATTTTGGACTCCTTGCTGGATTGTGAAACAAATTTGTTAAAATTTAACAATAACAGCCAGTCCTCAAGGTGCCCTAACTTTTAGGATTTTTATGGTAGTTGAACTTGAATGACTCAAACCCTTTTAGTACCAAGAAAGTTTGTTTAAGATTGAGCAGTTCGAGCCCCCCAAGTGTAAGCTCAGGAGGCATAATACAGTTTATCAATGGCTGTCTTTTCAATATTCTTTAAATTAAATCAAGGCAATTCAAATGAGTACACACAACATACTTTTTCAAGAAAAAGTTAAAAATATTCTCTTCTCAAAATATATCAATATAAATAATTATGGAGTTCAGGGAAATTTGTCCCAGAGACTCGAGAACGAGTTCCGAGATAGTTGTGGTTACATGCCATCGATATTTGAGACAATGAAAAGTCACTGTGTGTGTAAGGGAAACAGAAGTGAAGGCAATGATCAGGAATCAATACAATTACCTCATACTTCCCATCCAAGACACCCAAAGGAAAGAAGCACCAATATAAAACAACTTCACCAGAATATAGAGAATACCAGGTGAGTGTCTTTTGATATCAAGTTTATCAGGCAAGGCTTCGAGAATGCTTGTAGAATCGCGAGGCTTGCCAAGCGATTCTACATGCGTTCTCGAAGCCGAGCCTGATAAACTTGATATCAAATGATACGAATCTGGTATTCTTTTTATCAGTTTATCCCCTTGTACACTCTTAAATTAGCAATTTGCGATCAGTAATTGGGAGATTTTTAAGAAATTTAAAAATATTTAATTATGAGTACAGTTTGGTTTAACTTGGTCGATTTGGTTAATTCTGGAAACCCAAAGTCAATTTGTAAGCTTCTTTTCTATTGGTCAAAATTTAAAATCAATTACAATGAAATTTATTCGTTTCTAGTCACAGTTTGACCAGTTTTGACAAAGGAAAGACGTTCTGAGATGACATCATAATTGATTTAAAAATATTCCTTTGTCGAAACTGGTCAAACTGTGACTAGAAACGAATAAATTTCATTGTAATTGATTTTAAATTTTGACCAATAGAAAAGAAGCTTACAAATTGACTTTGGGTTTCCAGAATTAACCAAATCGACCAAGTTAAACCAAACTGTACTCATAATTAAATATTTTTAAATTTCTTAAAAATCTCCCAATTATTCATTTGTTCTCTGGACTTAAAGGACTAAAAACATGAGGATCGCAGACCATTTAAGTAGATGGGGTTTGTCTGAATGGCATAGACAGCAGTTTTATGAGTTGACAAGTGACTTTAAGTTGACAGAATGCGTTGTCTCAGAAGACATGTTCAAGTTTATACATACTTGGTAATTTGTTTTTATTTCAGATGCTCAGATGCATTCTTTAAAGCAGGATTTGAAAACCGCTCGAAGTTCTGCCTTTGCAGAAGGTACGAAAAATAATTTGAAAACACAGTGGGAATCATTTTTGTTATTTTGTATATATTTTGGCTTAAAATATTTACCATCCAGTACTGAAACTCTTAGTTTATATGCACAATTTCTGAGTCGAACATTTAAATCCACCCAGTCTATCAGAAATTATCTTAGTGGTGTTAAAACTATGCATTATTTGCTAGGTTATTCTACTGATCATATAAATAGTTTTCTGATAAATTTAGGATTGAGGGGAGTTGCTAGAATAAAGCCATATTGCATAAAACAAGCATATGCTATTACTCCAGAACATTTATTACAAATATCTACACTTTTAGATTTAACTAATCCTTCAGATTCAGTTTATTGGTGTTTATTTTTGTTTGCTTTTTTCCTATTTGCTAGGAAATCAAATTTAGTACCAACAACCAGACAAGATTATAAAAAGAAAAAATTCTTGTTAAGGAAGGATGTAAAACCTGGACTAGATCATCTGATAGTACAAATGAGATGGTCTAAAACCATACAATTTGGGGAAAGGGTCTTAGAAACTCCACTCATAGCTATCCCGGGCTCAGTTTTATGTCCGATAGCTGCATACAAATGCATGTGTAAAAATGTTAAAGCAAATAATGAAGATCCATTGTTTAGTTTGCCGAACCATTCATATATTACTTACTCTAAATTTCAAAATAAGTTAAGAGAACTTGTATCTTCTATAAATATGAATCCTAAATGCTTTTCTTCGCATAGTTTTCGCCGTGGTGGCTGCTCATATGCTTTTAAGGCAAATTGTCCAAGTGAACTTGTACAACTTCATGGTGATTGGAAAAGTCAGGCTTATAGACGTTATCTGTCATTTTCAGTCGAAGACAAATTACTTGTAGCTTGCAGAATGAGACAACGCATTTTGTCAACACAAGACAGTTAAGAACACTGATAGTTCATGTGATAAGAACAGTGTGGTATTAATGAATTAATACCTTTTGATTTTAATTTCTCATGTTTTTAGATGATCATAAATACTTTGATCCTGTTTTTTTTGTTTATTGTGGAACTGTATTTATTTTCAGCTTTTTCACTACTGTCTGTTTACAACAGTGTGAATATTGGTTTCAATAAGATATTTTGACTTATTGGCCATGTGTGAGGCTGAAAATATGATAGTTCTTCAATTAACAAAAAATACATTTGATCCATTAATCAGATATTCCAGGTTTGCCTTTTGTATTTCAGGTCTACTACCCAACAGTGTAGGCTATTGGCTTCAATAGGACGTATTGACTTATTGGCCATGTGTGCTTTGAATATAGAGGTAAAGGGGGTCTTTCATTTGTGCCCATGCATGTTTTTTCTTTAAACTTTGTATATTAATAACTCAGCATATACAACCTATAAAATTGTATTTAATAAATTATATAAATCAAAGTAGGACTCAGGAGGCCACTCTTACTGACTCCATCCATGAACTGTTGTCTGTATCTAAATAAGTGCGTCTTAAAGCTTATGTTTTATTTAGTTTCAAGATCTGTGAACTAGATTGAATGCAGAACTCCATAGGCATTCCTTTGATACTAATAAACCTTTTGAATTAATTAAAGTTTACATTTTCTGATAAAATAATTATCAAAAATCTCATTTTTTAATTAAAATTTTAAAAAATTATCAAAATTCAATCCCTAAGATAAATATTTTCTAGTCTTTGTCAAGATTTCATTTTGCTAGGAAAACTTGCCATATGTATCTTCTTTAGCTATGACAAATTTCATGAAAATCCGAAACCGGTAACACTGTAGTTTTACACCTTTAATTGATGTAAGCCGTTTCTGCCAAAATTTACTGTTTTATTGAAATCATCCAAGAACGTTACGAGAAGGCAATTCGTAACACTTGCGTAATAAAAATGAGATTATACAAATCAAAATGAATACATATTGAGCTGATCTAGCTTAGAAACTATTAAAATATCATGAATTTCTGGTATTTTCCTTTCATTTATACACTATGATCTATCTAAAATAGTAGATAGTTAAACACTAAATCGAAAGGAATTCTAATCAACAAATTAGGCTTAACGACATATATTGCTTTTTTATTAGCAGAAAAATTATTGTGAACATGTGCAACTTTATTTAATGACTTTGCATAAGTCATGCTACTCAAATAGATGTAAGGCAATGCGATCCATTATTTTCATTTCCATACCAAGCTGGTATGCAAGGACGCAATGGTCAGTGGTTTGTTGTTACTAGTAAAAATAGTTCTATTGATAAATCCATGGCCAGATTAAGCCTTAGATATACTCTGTCTTTATGAACGCTGGATTATTATCCTAACAAAAAAGTTACAGTAATTATTGGTTAGTATTTCCAAAAATCGAAATGTCAGTGATATTGAGTTTCTGTTGCAAAAGATATCATTGATGGATGAGGCGCAGAATATTTGGTGTAAACAAAGCTGTCACATGACCTAGAGAAATTTTGCTTTTGGACAGGGAGAGAAACAGTTTCCTTCCTTATAGTACACATGCATAAATATGTCTCATTTCTGCATTGGTATTGTAATTGTTGACATTTCTGTAGTGTCTTATTTTTTCTATTTACTTTGTCAATGCAGTGGTTAATGTATCGGAAGCGAGCTTTTAGTATTTTTGCTTGTCGTAAAACTTTCAACCACTTCTTGAATGTTTCTGCTGAATGCAAGTTCACTGTTTTTTTAAAGCACTGTTCTTGCTTGCTTTTTGTTCATTCATAATTACCAGTACATTTCTGTCCAATGTATCTCTCAGCTTAGAAAGAGCATTGCAGTGTTTGGACAGAAAAAGCATCACAATGTATATACTGAAAATAGTTTAAAATCTTATGTGTAATGCGATAACTACTCACATATTGAATAATTATTATCAACAGTTTAAATGCTTCTTGATATCTTACATAATGTGCTTTGTAATTACTGCAACAACTGCTGAGATAGGTAAATGAAGTGAAAGACCTATACAAATATATAGACAACACAATCATGATCACATAAGTTTTGGAACACTGACAAATGTACGACCATGTGAATTCTAAAAGCAAATTCAAATGGCTTTGGAATACAGATTCAGGAAGCCGTTTGATTTCGTTCATAGGGGCTATACAAAAAGATAGATTGGCTAGTGCCTATGCAGATACAAATTCTGAAAACTTAATGTCCAGGAAAAGTAATCTCAAGTGTTATTGATTTTCACTAGAGTAAACCTTTCTTTTTAAATGGACAGTGAGGGTTTAATAAACAAACAACAGTTTGGCTTGAGAGTCATTTATCTCGAGTCGGAATTTTTTGCGCATGCGTCGTTAACATCTATCCTCCGTTCTCAAACTCACTCAAAACTTTATTGTAAAAGCAATTTTACAGGGTTCATGGTATAGTTTTGTTGGTAGAAGTGGTAAGATTTTGTATTTCAGGAGCAGTTTCATTCATAAAACTTGAATTGAAATCGCCGTTTGACCAAATATTGATGTTTTACTGATCGAGTCTTCGCCTCACAGACTCGACCTTGACCTTGGCTGAAAACCGGAAGCAGTAGTTTCATTTTGTAACCAGTTTTCGTGGATGGAAAACAGGTATGTTTTTTGGAATATTTAGCATCCTGGTGCTTCTTTCTGTAAGCACACAGTTCGCAAATATCGGCGACAGTGCCTTTGGGGCTGATGGCAACTCAGAGTTAAAGTTTATTGACGCTCCAGCACAAAACTTCAGTCCGAATCGCAACTGCTGTTTTGGAAGCTTATTTGCGAGGTACAGGTGGGGTAAACTTCCTAAAATACCTATGAAAACGTCAAAAATAGCATCTTTAGCATATCTTTGTCTGCTGACTGTGTCACTTTCAGCTGATGTGGAACTAAACCCAGGCCCTGAGTACCCCTGTGGGAGCTGTGGTGTAGAGGTTTTAGACAATGACATGGCCATTGAATGTGATAATTGTTGCTCTTGGTTTCATATTAGATGCCAAGGCATAGGTGAGGACACTTATGATACTTATTCTATTGAAACTTCCTTCTCATGGACATGTCTGAATTGTTTTGAAACAAACTTCTCTCATAGTACAAATACCTCTTTTGCATCAGTAACTTCCGAAAACCATTTTTCAGTATTGAGCGAAGAACCCTCCCCAACCGTAGAAATCAGACCTGTCAAAAGTGCGTCAAACATGATTGGCCGTCTCCTAACTAAGAGCACTGTTAAAGTGTTGAACTTAAATTGTCAGTCGCTTGTGAAAAAGAAAGCTGAGTTCCATGCATTACTTGAGCATCATGATCCTGATATTGTTGTTGGCACCGAATCTTGGTTACGTGGAAATCATTTGGATAGTGAGTATTTTCCTCAGTCTATAGGATATACTCCATTTAGGCGTGACAGATCTTCAGAAACTCAAGGCGGTGGTGTGTTTATACTGATTCGCAATTCCATGCTTGCAACTGAGCAGAGGCAGCTACACACTGACTGCGAAATATTATGGGTTAAGGTTGAACTTGAAGGATGCAAATCACTGTACATTGCTGCTTATTACAGGCCCAAAGAAAATGATGTGTACAGTCTGGATGAACTTAGGCGCTCTCTAAATTCGGCCACGGCACTAAATGGTGATATTTGGGTCCTTGGAGACCTAAATTTCCCCAAACTGTCATGGAACAATGACTTTGTCCCTGAAATCAAACCTGGATGTAACTTCCCCAGACTTTATGAAGATTTCATTTCATTGATTGATGACTGTAACTTGGTTCAAGTTGTTACCCAGCCTACTAGAGGGGGGAATGTATTAGATCTATTTCTGACCTCAAATTATACCTTGGTTAAGGAAACCCAGGTGTTCCCTGGCATAGCTGACCACGATATGGTCATATCCGAAGTCCTTACCAAGCCCGCTGAATCGCGGCAGGTACCTAGGTCCAGTTTTTTGTATAGGAAAGCAAATTGGGAAGGATTCAAGACCTACATGGAGGAGGTCAAGACTGAATTCCTGGCAAATGCTTCCTCAAAGCCAGTAGAAGAACTTTGGATCTCTTTTAAAACTTCTATCAATACTGGCCTCCAAAAGTATGTCCCCTGCAAGAAATTTGGCTCCAAAAAAAGTCTTCCTTGGGTCACACAAGGTATAAAACGTTTAATTCGCAAAAGAGACTCCCTTTATCAGAAGCAAAAATCTACCAAACGACCCAAAGATAGGAAGCATTTTGTAAACATGCGACATCTAGTCAAAGCAAGAATAAAACAGGCTTATGACAACTACTTGGCTGATGTCCTTGGTTTAAATGATAAACCTGAAAATGCCTCTGAACCTTCTGAGGCTAGTTCTGCCAAATTTTCCACGAAAAAACTCTTCTCTTTCATAAAAAACTGCAAGCAAGACACCCAAGGTATAGGTCCATTATTAGATCCTGTAACTGGCAAATATTCCACAACAAATTTAGATAAGACAAATACTCTCAACAGACAATTTCAGTCCTCCTTCACACCCCTATCACCATTGAGTTTAAGTCAGCTTTCTGACAATGCTCTCAAGAATGGATTGGCAAATGGCACCATTAATAAAGAATCTGTTCCGGAAGAATACTTACCCAAATTCCCGGAAATGCCTACAATAAACATATCAGCAGCAGGAATTCTTAAACTCTTATCGAACCTAAACCCGACCAAAGCCGCCGGTCCAGATGCTCTTAAACCAGTAGTCCTTAAATCCCTTAGAGACCAAATAGCGCCCATGCTTCAGGTCATTTTCCAGAAATCACTTTCCAGTGGTCAAATCCCCTCGGATTGGAAGACAGCCACTGTTTCTCCCCTGTTCAAAAAGGGTGACAAAAGTGACCCTGCAAATTACAGGCCTATCTCCTTGACTTGCATTTGCTGCAAGTTAATGGAGCATATTGTTGCATCCAACCTTACTAAGCATCTCGACAAACATAACATCTTGTATGATCTTCAACATGGATTTAGGGAAAGGAGGTCCTGCGAAACACAGCTCATCCAACTTGTTGATGAGCTTGCACGAAATCTATCAGCAGGTCACCAGACTGACCTGATACTCCTGGATTTTAGTAAAGCATTCGATAAGGTTAGCCATATTAAATTACTCCACAAACTGCACCAACATGGCATAACCTCAAACACCCTAAACTGGATCAAAGCTTTCCTTTTTGGCCGTACTCAACGTGTAGCCCTAGAGGGGGAAACCTCATCCCAAATTCCGGTCACATCTGGGGTTCCCCAAGGATCAGTACTGGGACCGATCCTGTTTCTTTTATACATCAATGACCTACCAGAGCAGATCCACTCACAGGTCAGACTTTTTGCAGATGACACGGCAATATATTTGGCTGTCCGCAGTGATGCTGACTGTACCTTATTGCAAAGGGACCTCCAAAAGCTTGAAACTTGGGAAAAGAACTGGGAAATGGAATTTAACCCGGGTAAATGCCAGGTCCTACACATTTCCCGTTCTAAAGAACCCATTAGACACAATTACATTCTCCACGGTGAAGTCCTCCAGGAGGCTGATCATGCCAAGTACCTGGGCCTTGAGTTTAGCCGTGATTTAACTTGGAACACCCACATTCATAACGTGACCACCAAAGCAAATCGGACCCTGGGCTTCATACGTAGGAATATACGCACCAAACATCAAGGCATACGTGAAACAGCTTATAATACCCTTGTTAGGCCCCAGCTTGAGTATGCCTCCCCTGTGTGGAGCCCATATACCCAGTCAAATATAAACAAGGTTGAGCAAGTCCAAAGAAGAGCAGCTAGATGGGTCAAACATGACTACTCTTCATATAGTAGTGTGACCCAGATGCTTAATACCCTGGAATGGAGATCATTGGAACAGAGGCGGGCAGATGCTCGCCTCCTATTGTTCTACAAGATAGTATATAGTCTTGTCGAGATTCCGCTCCCTACATACATCCGACATCCAATCAGAACTACTAAAAACATGCATACTATGCACTATATTCAAATCCCTACTACTGCCAGTTACTATAAATACAGTTTCTTCCCCTTGGCTGTGGTACAATGGAATCACCTTCCTCCTCATGCTGTTGTGTGCTCCGATCTGGATTCTTTCAGATCGACCATATGCACCCTCCATCACCCAATGCCATGAACCGTGAAACATTGTTTTTATCTGCTTTTAATCTCTACTTTACTAACACTGTTTTTACTTTCAATTCTCCTAAAATCTAATACTTTTTCTTCTATCACACTTTTCTTTTTCTGACGCGCGCAGCTGCACATAATCCTCGCGAGAGGGTGCTGCAGGATATATAGATAGATAGATAGGATAACAAATCTCACTAAATCTGAAGCAACATCTAAAGTGACTGGTATGTTGTTGATTTGAATGTTAAATCTAAACATCACCTTAGCACCATTACCAGATTAGACAAGAAAGACAGAAAGAAAACTGTGCACATGATTACATGGTTGCGTTTGATGACGTTTGTCATCAAAACCTTTGCGGTATAGTGCTGTAGACAAAATAATTTGTTCCATAGGGGGGCAAATTTACTGAAATGGATGTTTTGAAATAATACTTATAATTATGCTATGAACTACTTACACAAACCATACTATACTATAGCCATTCAAATTGAAAGCAATAGTAAAGTATTATTAAACAGCATGACCAAAACATGATCATCATATAATTTCACATTTTGCTGAATCAGGACTATCAGTATTCAGTCTGTTAAAACACAATGTTACCGGACCTCAATTTCCATCAAAATTCATCAACATGTTTCAAAGATATGTGGGTAGTTTTTAGGCTAAAATGGTGTCTTGACAAAAACTAGAACATGGTAAAAATGCATATTAAATTTTAATGAATACAAAAATAGGAGCTGAAATATGGGGACACCATCAAAGAAAACTGAATGCCCACCAACTATTACTAGACATATGAGGTCATTCATAGTATCAACTAACTCGCCAATTATGGCATTAATTCATAAAACATAGCAGCATTAGATATATGAAACTCTGAATACTGTAGACAAGTTTATATGAGAGTACTCTCTGTTGTGATAGAGACTTCATAAAATATGTAATAAATTTACTACGGAAATAAAATTTAAAAGTGAATGCATCGTAATTATAATGGTTATACCCAAGGCAATTATTGTGCATAATTTCATCAAAATCCAAGCGTGGGCAGAAACCAATGTAAATTTCCTATACCTTGAAAGACCCCCTTTGGAAGACTTGGTTAATTGGTAATTTTGATTTTATATTATATTTTCCAGAGCCCAGGCGTATTAGGAAGGTTACTATCATTTCTGATTCAATCGCAAAAAATGTCTCTGGAATCCGTGGATGTGTAGTGCAGCCATTTCCTGGTGATACCATTTCTAAATTAACAAATAGACTTTTGTCAAAAAATGGAATGCCCCCAGAGGCAGGGCTTAAAGACTTTGACTTTGTCATATTTCATGTTGGTACTAATGATATTGACAATAGGGCTTCATTTAATGCCATCATTTCAGATTTTGGCAGTTTAGTAGCTATTTGTAGGAAACAAAATCCTGATATCAAGATTATCATGTCTGCTATATTGCCCAGACCAAGGGATCATTCAGTTACAGATCCAATGATCAGAGAGGTGAATAAATATTTGGAGCATAATATGAGCAAAAGTCAGAATTTTAAGTTTATTTGCACATACAAACCATTTACTCACTGTGGGAAAGTTAAATTGGAATTGTACGCTAAGCGAGACCTTGGTCTTCATCTTAATACAGAAGGGCAGAACAGGTTGAGTCATTTTTTTCTAAGAGTCATTTCAACTCTTAATGATTAATTTTATGAATAGAGTGGCAATCTACTATGACCCCCCCCCCCCCTGATGAATCGTGGTTATCTCATTTTTGTACGGTGAGAATTTGGAGAATGTATATTTACCTAAAAATTTCTCTACTTCTCTAGGTTCTCTCTTGTCACAAATTATACTCAGAATAGAATAATTTGTGGCAGGTCAGGCTTAAAGACACATTTTTTGATTACATAACATCCTAATGACCGTTTATTAAAGAATCCGGCATTGAGATAAAAAACACTTGGGGTATTCAGGCTGTCATACAGGTAGGGGACCAATAGAGGGTAATAAATTACCTAGGGATATGACTTTGACAAATGACATCTATTCATTTACACCTAAGTCCTTATTTTGATTTCCATGGAAGAAACAACAGCACTTTTTTCCGATTTTATATTTAGTAGCCATTATTTATTATCATTACAGAAAATGCAAATTCAAATATATTGGTAATTTTTTTCCACCAAAAATGTTTTTTTTTTCAGATAAAATCCTGATAACTTTATTATTTCTGCTCTAAACCTATATTGTGGGTACTCATTAGAACCACCTCGGCGAAACGGTTCAGACGAGTACCCATAATTTGTTTTTTACAGTGTGACTGCTCGTTAAAACAGCTTCCATGGGGCGATTCTAACGAGGACACACAATATATGTTTTTGAGGAAAAAGGAACATCCCTTAAACCCCACTTTCTATAGA
Source organism: Lucinisca nassula (assembly GCA_963580285.1). NCBI lineage: Eukaryota > Metazoa > Mollusca > Bivalvia > Lucinida > Lucinidae > Lucinisca > Lucinisca nassula. Next base: position 72,713,916 of record OY757010.1, read on the forward strand.
GAAAATGGGGGTTTAAGGGGGTATACATTATTTTCCTTACTTCTGCTCCAAGTCATAGGTTGCGGGTGCTCGTTAGTATCATCTCATTGAGTCATACGTTGTGGGTACTTGTTTGAACCGCCTCGATGAGGCGGCTCTAACGAGCATCCACAACCTATGTTTGCAATATAAATAAGAAAAATAAATGTAATTTAATTGTTATTTTAGTTTTAAACTTGAAAAGGTGAAAAATAAAATCTTAAAAAAAAAATATATTTTTTTTTTCTCTTTTCAGATATGATTCTGCCTAAAACAAAGAACAGTTTTTAGTTCCAGCTTGACTGAAACTATAAAATGCTAATGTATCAGTGTTTTTCTTTACTTTATTTTAAAATAAAAAAGAAGTAATATGTTGTTGGAAACAATCTCAGTAAATTATACTATCACTCAAGTACCCTTATTGAGCCCCCTATTAAACAAGAAATCTGCTCATAATCACCTCATAATCACTTAGATAAGATAAGCCTTTGATGTGCACTATGGTCCGAAGGAAATGTTTATTGGAGATCATTAGACAGGCCACCCCTTTTATATAAGGAAAAAAATGTGTCTTTAAGTATCATAAACAATGTCCTGGTTTGGACAAGCATGGTGTGTATGAACTTGTGAAGTGACTAAATAATTTTTGATGTCCACGATTTACTTTGAAGCATTAAATAGTTTTATATGTCTTTGCTATTTTCATGTTTTCATATCTAGAATAGAATATTTTGTGGCAGGTTAGACTTAAATATCATAAACAATGTTCACTGATTTGGACATGTATGGTTTTAAGTGCCTAAATATCTCTGATGTCCATGATCTGCTTTAAAGCAATGTTTAGTTCTATATGTCATTGCTGTTTGCATGTAAATATTTCTATATTGCAGTATTGAGGACTTCTGATACTCAAGCATTGATGAAAAAGCTGCTTATTTCTTTGATGCTTTCATAATATTTACTGAAGTTATCTGAGGTAAGAGTGTTGACGTATGTTTGTTTGATGTTTGCTTGATGTTTGCTTGATGTTTGTTTGTAAGTTTGGTTGCTCCAGTCCCTTATTTAATATTATATTCCTTGCTTCTTTATGAAGATTTACATATTGCCCGTATCTTGCAAATAGTGAGGATCCAGATCGGGTGCCATCTGATCAGGATCTACACTGTTTAACATTTTAATAGATTTGTATTAATAAATTACATCAAGTAACCTGATTGGTTAAAAATCAGAAATCGGCGTGGCTTAAATGAAACTTTTGCAAGATGAGGGCTATATATTTAGATAATCTTTGGTAGAATTCTGATGGATGAATCTTTTTTTTTTGGTTTTCTAATATGGTTAAAATGGTCCTAATTTATAAGGCCATCTTCTAAAAGTGATTCTTGGTGATTCAATCTATATTGGACCTATGGTGAATTTCTTAAATCTAAATATAGTTGAGGTTCAAATGAAGAACTTAGTAGTATTTTGTTAATATAAATTTATGCTTGATTGAATTTCTTTGATGGCTCCTGCGCATCAAGTCTTGAAATTATGATTTTGATCTCATGATGCTGAATCTAAACTCAAAATGGTAAGTTGCCTTCTCCAAAAACCTTTTTTGGTTTGTTGAAGATGCAAGAACTGATATCTATCAGTCAGTTAATCAAATTAGTTTTAAAAGCCTTACAGGTATTCTTGTTTGCTTATGTAACTTAATCATTAACCTTAAAATGTGATCATAGCATAAATTTTTAGAGGCTATTACATGTACCTAATTTGCCAATCCTCAGTTTAGAGGTAGTTAACTTGTATTTTTATTAAATATAGGGGAGGTAAATCTTTAATGCATCACATCTAAGCCAGTATACTATATTCCCTTTAGTAAATTAGAATACACATAGACAAGTTTGATATTTTCCAAAACTCTTCTTATACCCATTCACATTTTATGGTTGCATTATTAAATTTATTCAATTGACTTATCTTTTCTGATTTTGGCCCATGGGTTGGCATTCTGTATGAAATATTAATTAAGATTAATGATTTAAAACATGCATGTTTGTTCATACATGCATGTTTGTTCATACATGCATGTTCGTTCAATTGAAAACTGTTTGTTCATACATGCATGTTCGTTCAATTGATGCATTTGATGTGATGCATTGCTTTTGACAGAACACCTTGAATTGTCTTCTCAGGACGGGAAATATAACCAAATAAATTGTTAATATAACATCATGTTTTTAGTCCTTTAAGTCCAGAGAACAAATGAATAATTGGGAGATTTTTAAGAAATTTAAAAATATTTAATTATGAGTACAGTTTGGTTTAACTTGGTCGATTTGGTTAATTCTGGAAACCCAAAGTCAATTTGTAAGCTTCTTTTCTATTGGTCAAAATTTAAAATCAATTACAATGAAATTTATTCGTTTCTAGTCACAGTTTGACCAGTTTCGACAAAGGAAAGACGTTCTGAGATGACATCTTAATTGATTTAAAAAATACCCTCCCCTCCCGCCCAAATTTAATTTGTTATTAAGATATTAACATGTTTGTATGATTTATACTTCTCTGTTTCGGTTTGTTGTTAGATGTCTTGTTAGTGTTTAAATACATTTTATATATTGTCACATATATATATATATTGTAATAATTTTCTATATTATTTGAGGTGAATCCGAATAGTGCATTCTATATGTAATAGTAAGAGGCATTCTGTATGAAATATTAATTAAGATTAATGATTTAAAACATGCATGTTTGTTCATACATGCATGTTTGTTCATACATGCATGTTCGTTCAATTGAAAACTGTTTGTTCATACATGCATGTTCGTTCAATTGATGCATTTGATGTGATGCATTGCTTTTGACAGAACACCTTGAATTGTCTTCTCAGGACGGGAAATATAACCAAATAAATTGTTAATATAACATCATGTTTTTAGTCCTTTAAGTCCAGAGAACAAATGAATAATTGATGGTCCTCAAGTCGTCCCAGCATTCTGGCGGTTGATATATTTAGTATCAGCCGACCATATTTTTCCTATGATATTTTTTTTTCATGTCATGTTTCCATTTTTCTCAGTAGCAATAACATTTTTGTCATTTTTTCAGTGGTCCGGTTCATTCATAAAAGTGCAATGTCATGTTGACGTGATAAAGCTCACTTGACCTGAGATAGCATATCTTTATCAGGTCAATGCGTTGCAATGCAATATATATAGGGGGTAACTGATAAAAAAAACATCACAAGCGGAAAGTTAATTGGGACAGTTACTTGCCCAAAAGATGGCCAAATGGCTGTATATAGCCCCCCACACCAAAAAAAAACAAGAGGCCCATGGGCCACAATGCTCACCAGAACTCAGGCGGACAATGCCCACTGGCAGCCATGTATGGTTTCAGGTTTTAATTTATTGATTATAAAGTCTCCCAAACAAACCCCCATTTCAAAACTAGAGCCAGTGTTTATGAAACACAATGCCCCCAACTGCTTGACCCTAACACTGCTTGTCCCTAACAGTAATTGAGATATCTTGTTTTTATGTGGCTGTAATGCTGAAATTACACAAGAAAAGCTGTAGTTAATCATCTACTCATCATCCCTGACCAGTCTGTGAAGTTTCGGGGAAAAACCTAAAATAGTTTTTTAGATATCTTGCTTACAAACTTAAAACGCGAAAAATTTCAAAGGGCCATAACTCAAGAAAAAAATTTCGGATTTTTTTCAAAAGTTAATCAGTTCATCTACTCATCATCCCCAACCAGCCTGTAAAGTTTCAGGGCAATAGCTCAAACAATTTTTGAGATATCTTGCTTACAAGCTGAAAACACGAAAAAAATCAAAGGGCCATAACTCAAGAAAAAAAAATTGGATTTTTTTCAAAAGTTAATCAGTTCATCTACTCATCATACCCAACCAGTCTGTGAAGTTTTGGGGAAAAACCTCATATAGTTTTTGAGATATCTTGCTTACAAACTTAAAACGCGAAAAATTTCAAAGGGCCATAACTCAAGAAAAAAATATAGGATTTTTTTTCAACAGTTAATCAGTTCATCTACACATCATCCCAAACCAGCTTGTAAAGTTGCAGGGCAATCGCTCAAACAATTATTGAGATATCTTGCTTACAAGCTGAAAACACGAAAAAAATCTAAGGGCCATAACTCAAGAAAAAAAAATCGGATTTTTTTCAAAAGTTGATCAGTTCATCTACTCATCATCCCCGACAAGTCTGTGAAGTTTCGGGGAAAAACCTCAAATAGTTTTTTTAGATATCTTGCTTACAAACTTAAAACGCGAAAAATTTCAAAGGGCCATAACTCAAGAAAAAAATTTCGGATTTTTTTCAAAAGTTAATCAGTTCATCTACTCATCATCCCCAACCAGCATGTAAAGTTTCAGGGCAATAGCTCAAACAGTTTTTGAGATATCTTGCTTACAAGATTTCATAGTATTTTTTGCAAAGGGGCATAACTCAAAAAAGGGGCATAATCCTGACGAGAAAAAAAACACGGGTCAATTATTTTTTCATGAGGAATCCATATATGAAATTTCAAAAACCTAGCACCCATGGTTCTAAAGTTATGCTATGCAGTAAAAAGTGGGACGGACGTAAGGACGGAAGGACGGACGGACGAACAGGGCAAAACCAATATGCCCCCACAACTTCTTCGAAGTTGGGGGCATAATGAGCACCCATGTGGACTCTGTATCTGAAATATTAGGCCTTTTATGAGGAGGAAGGATGAGACATGGACCCAACAGAGCCCTGAATGGTATCACTGAATCCATCTTATCATAAGGCACATGAATATATATGGTTTAGGGGTTGGGATGTGTACTGTTCCTGAGATATAAGGCCTTTTAAGCTGCTAAGGGGTTGGAGCATGGCCCTGGCAGACCCCAGGAAAGCCAAGATTGTTGTCGCTGAATGTGTCTTATAATAAGGACCAAGAAAATATATTGTTTAGGGGTGGGGATATGAACAGTTTCCAAGATATGAGGCCCTCTTATGAAACTAGACAAAAGTGCCCAGTGGGGCACGTATACCCCCGGCCAGTGCCATCACCTCAGCTGAAACAAGAACTACAAAGGGAAATAACTCTAAAAGGCCTGACCCCTTGGCCCTTATTTTCTTTCCCACAATACAACTAGTCATACTGATCATGTTTGCAAAATTTCAAGTTTCTATGTACAGTAGTTATTGAGAAATCTTTGACACAAAATAAAAATATACACTATTAAACAGCAAGAACTACAAAGGGAAATAACTCTAAAAGGCCTGACCCTTTGGCCCTTATTTTCTTTCCCACAATACAAGGAGTCATACTGATCATGTGTGCAAAATTTCAAGTTTCTATGTGAAGCAGTTCCTGAGATATCTTTGACACAAAATAATTGTTTACGGACACACAGACAGACAGACAGAAAAGACAAAAACTATATACCCCCATTGCATACTTCGTATGCCGGTGTCCCAGTTTATCTTGACCCCTGGGTAGCTTTACCCCCGGGGGTAAAGCTACTCAGGGGTAGCTTTACCCCCGGGGGTAAGGATATCCTAGGATATCTTTACCCCCACCCTGGATATCTTCATCCCCGGGGGTAAAGCTAAACTGGCCAGGATATCTTTACCCCCGGGGGTAAAGCTAAACTGGCCAGGATATCTTTACCCCCACCCTAACTTTTGGGTATAAACTATTTTCTTAATGCCCAATTTCTTCTTATATGTAAAAGAAGCAAGATAGTGGACTCGATGTTTCACTTTAACATTTTTCGTTTCAATCGTGACTCAGACTATTCAAACTACCCTTAGTAAGGAATATGACCATATTATAGAGGCGAATGATTATTTAATAACTTCTTTTTGTATATTTTCTTATTCAAAATGTCCCTTATGACAATCTTTCATAATCTTGCATTATCTCTGTCAGTTGTGGTGGTGAGTGGAAAGGCGGGGGTAAAGATATCCCGGCTGGGATATCTTTACCCCCGGGGGTAAAGCTAAACTGGCCAGGATATCTTTACCCCCACCCCAACTTTTGGGTATAAACTATTTTCTTAATGCCCAATTTCTTCTTATATGTAAAAGAAGCAAGATAGTGGACTCGATGTTTCACTTTAACATTTTTCGTTTCAATCATGACTCTGACTATTAGAACTATCCTTAGTAAGAAATATGACCATATTATAGAGGCGAATGATTATTTAAGAACTTCTTTTTGTATATTTTCTTATTCAAAATGTCCCTTTTGACAATCTTTCATAATCTTGCATTATCCCTGTCAGTTGTGAAATGGGTGGTGGGGGTGAGTGGAAAGGCGGGGGTAAAGATATCCCTGCTGGGATATCTTTACCCCCGGGGGTAAAGCTAAACTGGCCAGGATATCTTTACCCCCACCCCAACTTTTGGTTATAAACTATTTTCTAAATGCCCAATTTCTTCTTATATGTGAGAGAAGCCAGATAGTGGACTCGATGTTTCACTTTAACATTTTTCGTTTCAATCGTGACTCAGACTATTCAAACTACCCTTAGTAAGGAATATGACCATATTATAGAGGCAAATGATTATTTAATAACTTCTTTTTGTATATTTTCTTATTCAAAATGTCCCTTATGACAATCTTTCATAATCTTGCATTATCTCTGTCAGTTGTGGTGGTGAGTGGAAAGGCGGGGGTAAAGATATCCCGGCTGGGATATCTTTACCCCCACCCCAACTTTTGGGTATAAACTATTTTCTTAATGCCCAATTTCTTCTTATATGTAAGAGAAGCAAGATAGTGGACTCGATGTTTCACTTTAACATTTTTAGTTTCAATCATGACTCAGACAAACAGAACTACCCTTAGTAAGAAATATGACCACATTATAGAGGCAAATGATTATTTAATAACTTCTTTTTGTATATTTTCTTATTCAAAATGTCCCTTATGACAATCTTTCATAATCTTGCATTATCCCTGTCAGTTGTGAAATGGCAGGTGGTGAGTGCAAAGGCGGGGGTAAAGATATCCCGGCTGGGATATCTTTACCCCCGGGGGTAAAGCTAAACTGGCCAGGATATCTTTACCCCCGACCCAACTTTTGGGTATAAACTATTTATTTATTTAAATATGACCACATTATAGAGGCAAATGATTATTTAATAACTTCTTTTTGTATATTTTCTTATTCAAAATGTCCCTTATGACAATCTTTCATAATCTTGCATTATCCCTGTCAGTTGTACAATGGGTGGTGGTGGTGAGTGGAAAGGCGGGGGTAAAGATATCCCGGCTGGGATATCTTTACCCCCGGGGATAAAGCTAAACTGGCCAGGATATCTTTACCCCCACGCCAACTTTTGGGTATAAACTATTTTCTAAATGCCCAATTTCTTCTTATATGTAGGAGAAGCAAGATAGTGGCCGGGATATCTTTACCCCCACCTATGAGCAATAGTAGAGATGTGAAATCCTGATTCATGCAAGCTAGCTTGTGGTGATGTTATATCAACCATAGACCATTGGACATCAGTAGTACCTTCCATTGTTGCGAAGTGTGCTTGTTTGGGTCTTCCAAAGTCTGGATTTGGGGTGGGGTGGGATCACACTATCTTCACCCCCACCTATGCGCAATGGTACAATTTGTGAAAAACTGATAAATGCACACTATATAGTATAAGTGTGCTTGTTTGTGTTTTTCAAAATGCTGGAAGGGTGGGGGTCAAGCTACCCCAGCCAGGATATATTACATATAAGAAGAAATTGGGCGTTAAGAAATAGTTTATACCCAAAAGTTGGGGTGGGGGTAAAGATATCCTGGCCAGTTTAGCTTTACCCCTGGGGGTAAAGATATCCCAGCCAGGATATCTTTACCCCCGCCTTTCCACTCACCACCACCACCCATTTCACAACTGACAGTGATAATGCAAGATTATGAAAGATTGTCATAAGGGACATTATGAATAAGAAACTATACAATTTCTTAAAGTGATTTTAATTCATAGACTATTTGTTATTTTCCCTGCGGAAATATAATTTAGAAGAATATACAAAAAGAAGTTATTAAATAATCATTTGCCTCTATAATATGATCATATTTCTAACTAAGGGTAGTTCTATTTGTCCGAGTCACAATTGAAACGAAAAATGTTAAAGTGAAACATTGAGTCCACTATCTTGCTTCTCTTACATATAAGAAGAAATTGGGCATTTAGAAAATAGTTTATACCCAAAAGCTGGAGTGAGGGTAAAGATATCCTGGCCAGTTTAGCTTTACCCCCGGGGTTAAAGATATCCCAGTCGGGATATCTTTACCCCCGCCTTTCCACTCACCACCAACACCCATTTCGCGACTGACAGGGATAATGCAAGATTATGAAAGATTGTCATAAGCAACATTTTGAATAAGAAAATATACAAAAAAGAAGTTATTAAATAATCATTTGCCTCTATAATATGGTCATATTTCTTAGTAAGGGTAGTTCTATTAGTCTGAGTCATGATTGAAACGAAAAATGTTAAAGTGAACCATCGAGTCCACTATCTTGCTTCTCTTACATATAAGAAGAAATTGGGCGTTAAGAAAACAGTTAATACCCAAAAGTTGGGGTGGGGGTAAAGATATCCTGGCCAGTTTAGCTTTACCCCCCGGGGGTAAAGATATCCCGGCCAGGATATCTTTACCCCAGCTTTTCCACTCACCACCACCACCCATTTCACAACTGACAGGGATAATGCAAGATTATGAAAGATTGTCATAAGGGACATTTTGAATAAGAAAATATACAAAAAGAAGTTATTAAATAATCAATTGCCTCTATAATATGGTCATATTTCTTTCTAAGGGTAGTTCAATAAGTCCGAGTCACAATTGAAACGAAAAATGTTAAAGTGAAACATCGAGTCCACTATCTTGCTTCTCTTACATATAAGAAGAAATTGGGCATTTAGAAAATAGTTTATACCCAAAAGTTGGGATGGGGGTAAAGATATCCTGGCCAGTTTAGCTTTTCCCCCGGGGGTAAAGATATCCTAGCCAGTTTAGCTTTACCCCCGGGGGTGAAGATATCCAGGGTGGGGGTAAAGATATCCCGGGATATCTTTACCCCCGGGGGTAAAGCTACCCAGGGGGTAAAGATAAACTGTTACACCGGGAGTATAATGATGAGGAGAGGAATGGCCCCTGTGGACCACCACGTTTGTGTGACTGAATGTGTCTAATCATAAGAAACAAGAATATATATGATTATGAGGTGGGGATCTTAATGGTGTCTGAGATATATGGCCTTTTATGAAGTAGTGGCATGGGCCATGGCATCAGCATGTTGCCCTAGCACATAGAGACCGTGCATTGATGTGAGGGAACACAAATATACATATCTTAGGGGTGGGGATCTGAACAGTTTCTGAGATATATGGCATTTTATGAACTGGAAGGGTGGGGCATATCCCCAGCACACCCCCAGAGACCCCTAAGTTGGTATCACTGAATGTGTCTCATCATAAGGAACAAGAATAAATATGGTTTAGGGGTGGGGGTTCTGAATGGTTTCTGAGATATTGAGCCTTTTACGAAGTGGAGGGGGTTGGGCATGGCCCTTGCACATCACAGAGGACCCCCAGGTTGGTTTCATTGAATGCGTCTTATCATAAGAAACAAGAATATATATGGCTCTGGGATGGGGATCTGAATGGTTTCCGAGACATATCACCTTTTATGAAGTGAAGTTGTGGGGCACAGCCCACGTGCGGCCCGGGAGACCCTTAGATTGGTATCAATGAATGCGTCTTATCATAAGGAACAAGAATTTATATGCTTTAGGGGTGGGGATCTGAATGTTTTCTGAGATATTGAGCTTTTACTATGTGCAGGGGGTGGGGCATAGCCCTGGCACATCCTCGGGGTCCCCCAGATTGGTGTCACTGAATGCGTCTTTTCAGAAACAAGAATATACATGGTTTTGGGGTGGGGGTCTGAAGGGTTTCCGAGATATATCACCTTTTATGAAGTGGAAGGTTGGGGCATAGCCCTGGTGCGGCCTGGGAGATCCTTAGGTTGATATCAGTGAATGCATCTTAACATAAGGAACAAGAATTTATATGGTTTAGGGGTGGGGATCTGAACGGTTTCTGAGATATTGGGCCTTTTATGAAGTGGAGGGGTGGGGCATAGCCCCCGTGCGGCCAGGGAGACCCTAAGGTTGGTATCACTGAATGCGTCTTATCATAAGGAACAAGAATTTAAATGGTTTAGGGGTGGGGATCTGAACGGTTTCTGAGATATTCAGCCTTTTACGAAGTGGAGGGGGTGGGGCATAAGCCCCGCCACATCCTAGGGGACCCTCAGATTGGTGTCACTGAATGCGTCTTATCATAAGAAACAAGAATATATATAGTTTAGGGGTGGGGATCTGAATGGTTTCTGAGATATATGGCATTTATGAAGTGGAAGGGCGGGGCATGGCCCCAGCGCACCCCAGAGAGACCCCAAGGTTGGTATCACTGAATGTGTCTTATCATAAGGAACAAGAATATATATGGTTTAGGGGTGGGGATCTCAATGGTTTCTGAGATAAATGGCATTTTATGAAGTGGAGGGGGTGGGGTATGTCCCCGGCACATCCCGGGGGGACCCCAAGGTTGGTGTCACTTAATGCATCTTAGCATAAGGAACAAGAATATATATAGTTTAGGGGTGGGGATCTGAATGGTTTCTGAGATAAAAGGCATTTTATGAAATAGAGGGGGCAGGGCATGTCCCCGGCACATCCCGGGGGACCCCCAGGTTGGTGTCACTTAATGCATCTTATCATAAGGAACAAGAATATATATAGTTTAGGGGTTGGGATCTGTAAGGTTTCTGAGATATAAGGCATTTTATGAAGTGGAGGGGGCGGGGCATGGCCCCGGCACAACCTAGGGGCCCCCAGGTTGACATAAAAGCATATGGCTGAGAGAAGTTTACTCAAGGAACATGTTTATGTAAGTTTTGTCAAAATATCTGCAATGACTTGGCAGTAAATGCCATTTTTCAGTTTTCCCCATTATAAGTCAATAGTAGAAGCTCCCGTGTGACGAAAGCTCACAAAAATGCATTTTGAGTGGCCACCATGGTACCAAAATTCTCTTTAGTATATTATTTTAGTACTATATCTGGGCAGTATGAAACACAATATTTCCCATTTTATAAGTCTTGCAAAACATGTTTTATAACATGCCAACATGCAGTACGCAAGTTCACGAATGTGCCAGTTATGTAATAAGACTAACATTAGGACAATGTTGAAATATTAAGGTCTTTTCAGATGTAGTCATTAACAGTGGTGCAATTTACATTTGTTTAACTTGTTTCATGCAGGAAACTCATTAATGAAGTATAAATATGATACACACCATGATTTTAACCAGTAAAATGGTCCAAAATGGGACTATGGTAAGCATATTTGGGGCAAGCTTTTCACGAAAAACTTATTTTAAGTTAACATAGGCAACTTGTATATTGCTAAATAGTAAATACATTATAATGTGTTTTTGTAACCAGCACATGCCATGCACAAACACCTTTCTGGAATTTTTAGGAATAAAATAATAGATTGTTTGCAAATTGAGAATACTATTCTCTATTTGGCATAGAATGTGTAAGTATAGCCGCTCCAAAGTGGTACAATAGTGATGGCTGCTTCATAGAAATATTTTCACACAGGATTAGATCAAACTGTGTAGTTTAGCTGCTTAACATTTGCACCAATCTATTCATACACTTATATCATTTAATATATTATAGACCATAATGAATGAGCCTCATCATGAGAAAACCTGCAAATTTCATGTATGAACGATAAATATGCAGATAAGCCTGTGTGTATACACAGTGTAATCATCATCTTTGGCATTAGCACAGTCTTGTCTGGTCCTTCCCTGTTGAATCTCATGGGATGGAAACCCTCTATGAAATTTCCAAACAAAGGATCAGACCTTTGACCCAGGTGTGCAATTAGTGTCCCAAAACTAAATAATCCAAATCGTTGTTTTTGCTAAATTATATTGCTCATATTGGTGCTATAAATGGTCATGATATTAATATTGTTATTGATGCCCTGGATAGAAACTGATTGTTTAAACATATGGTGTTTATATACTAAATGCTCATATTTTAAATATTTGGATTATGGCACCGACAATAAATACTGTAAATGATGATATTGCCATTGATGACAATGATGATGATGATGATGATGATGATTTCATCAAAAAGTTTATCTCCATATAGGATACACCAGTGAGGCCTTTTCATTTTAATGTGAATTGTATGTTAAACAGTGAACATTTTTAGCTCACCAGAGCCGAAGGCTCCGGGGGAGCTTATAGGATAGGCAGTTGTCCGTCGTCGTCCGTCATATGACGTATGTCGTCTGCGTCAACACTTTCAAACGACATCTCCTCTGAAGCCACTGGGCCGATTGGGCCCAAATTTTATCTGTATTATCATTGGGCTGATGGATTGAAAATTTGTGTTTTTTTATCAAAATCGGCTCATTAGTTTGGTTGCTATGGCAACTTGTAGTTTTCAAAGACTTATAATGGGAAAAATTGAAAAATGGCATTTACTGCCAAGCCTCTGCAGATATTTTTTAAAAACTTTCATAGAAATGTGCCATAGGCAATCTTTTATCTGCCGTATGATTTTAGGCCTTCTGCCCATTTTTATTGGTTGCCATGGAAACCAAAATGCAAAAAAAAAATAGACAAAAAAAATACTTAAAAAATCATCTACTCAGAAACCATATGCTCTAGGAGGCTGAGACTTAATGAAAATATTAACCATATTTGCCTTTACTGGTTTTGTGTTTTTTTTTTTTATGAAATTTGGCCTTTCAGTTTTGTTGCTATGGCAACTTAGAGTTTCCATTGACTTATAATGGGGAAAACTGAAAAATGGCATTTACTGCCAAGTCATTGCTGATATTTTGACAAAACTTACATAGACATGTTTATGTCAACCTGGGGGCCCCTAGGTTGTGCCGGGGCCATGCCCCACCCCCTCCACTTCATAAAATGCCTTCTATCTCAGAAACCTTACAGATCCCAACCCCTAAACCATATATATTCTTGTTCCTTATGATAAGATGCATTAAATGATACCAACCTGGGGGTCCCCCGGGATGTGCCGGGGACATGCCCCACCCCCTCCACTTCATAAAATGCCATTTATTTCAGAAACCATTGAAATCCCCACCCGTAAACCATATATATTCTTGTTCCTTATGATAAGATAGACTCAGTGACACCAACCTGGGGGTCCCCTGGGATGTGCCGGGGCCATGCCCCACCCCCTCCACTTCATAAAAGGCCCAATATCCCAGTTACCTTACAGATCCCCGCCCCTAAACATTATATATTCTCGTTCATTATGATAAGACGCATTCAGGGACACCAACCTGGGGGTCCCCAGGGATGTTCTGGGGCCATGCCCCACCCCCTCCATTTCATAATATCACAATATCTTGGAAACCTTACAGATCCCCACCCCTAAACTATATATATTCTTGTTCCTTATGATAAGAAACATTCATTGACACCAACCTGGGGGTCTCCCAGGGCCTTGCCCAACCCCTGCACTCTAGAAAAGGCCTTATATCTCAGAAACTGGTCCAAGCCCCACCCCTAAACCATATTTATTCATCTTCCTTATGATAAGATTCATTCAGTGACACCAGCTTGTGAGTCCCTGGGGCATGCCCGGGCCATGCCCCACCGCTTGGCTTCATTAAAAGCCATATATCTCAGAAATCGTTCAGGTCCCCACCCCTAAACCATATATTTTCTTGTTCCTTATGATAAGACTCGTTCAGTCACACCAACTTGGGGGATCTTTTTGTGCTGAGGCAATGTGCCCCGACCTTCCACTTCATAAAAGGCCATATATTTCAGAAACCATTCAAATCCCCACCCCATAAGCATACATGTATATGTTCTTGTTCCTTATTATTAGCACACCTACTGTAGGGGTGTCAGCAGGGGCCTTTCCACTTCATAAAAGGGCCTCATATCTCGGAAACTGTTCAGATTCCCACCCTAAACCATATATATACTTGTTCCTTATGATAAGACACATTTAGGGACAACAATCTTGGGCTTTCCTGGGATCGACAGGGCATGCTCCAACCCCTCCACTGTTTAAGAGGCCTTATATCTCCAGCCATACAGATCCCCACTGCTAAACCATCCTAGTGTGATAAGACACATTTAGTGATACCAACCAGGGCTCCATTGGGTCCATGCCCCGCCCCTCTACTTCATAAAAGGCCTAATGTTTCATATACTGAATCCACATGGGTGCTCATTTGGATATTGGGGTTCTCTTGGCAGATTAAAATGATACCATGTTAAAATACATGGCTGCAATTGGACAGTGCCCACCTGAGCTCTGGTGAGCATAGTGGCCCATGGGCCTCTTGTTGATATTCTGGCAGCAATTCGGAACTGTGTGTATTTGATTCATCAAAGAGTTCTTCAGCACATCAGAAATGGCCAAAATTCTTTTTGACTTTGCAAATACTTTGTTTGTAGTGCATATATCATAAATCATAAAATATAAAGACATTTTGCACTGGAAAAAAAAGCATAGCTTTCCACAGCATTCTGTCACACAGTGATATACAATAAATTAAGGTACTTTTTACCATGTCTTGACTCAGAAAATGCCAGTAGATATTGAAAGCATAGTAAATTTGCCATAACCTTATATTGTGGTGTCAGTTATGGTTAATAAATGCTTTTATGAGTTGTCAGTGTATCTTAAATTTCGAATCCTGTCATTTAACATGGCCATTCAGCAAAATTCGAATAAGCGCAACAGTACCTAAATGTATCCCATAATTTCAAAGCTTTTGCAAGACGTAAAAGTTGGGAAACATCTGTTTTCTACCTTCCAATATGTTGATCTTAAAAGGGTTATGGCTTAAATTTTTGGTACTTTCAGACCACCTATTGCTCAATCTCAATAGCTTGGAGCTCTTACTACAATGGAAACTCTAAGTTGCCATAGCAACAAAACTAAAAGGCCAAATTTCATAAAAAACACAAAACCTGTAAAGGCAAATATGGTGAATATTTTCATATAGTCTCAGCCTCCTAGAGCATATGGTTTCTGAGGAGATGATTTTTTAAGTATTTTTTGTCTATTTTTTTTATTTTGGTTTCCATGGCAACCAACGAAAATGAGCAGAAGGCCTAAAATCATACGGCAGTATGGAACATTTCTTTGAAAGTTTTGTCAAAATATCTGCAGAGGCTTGGCAGTAAATGCCATTTTTCTATTTTCCCCATTATAAGTCTATGGGAGCTCTAAGTTGCTATAGCAACCAAACTAATGGGCCAATTTTCATAAAAAACACAAACTTTCAATCCCCCGGCCCAAGGATGCTACAGATGAAATTTGGACTCAATCGGCCCAGTGGCTTCAGAGGAGATGCCGTTTGAAAATGTTAACGCCAGACGACGACGACGACAACGACGGACAACTGCCTATCCTATAAGCTCCCCCGGAGCCTTTGGCTCTGGTGAGCTAAAAAAAGTTAGCAATACATTGTACATACAGGCAAAGACAAACTTTAACGATAATAATCCACAAAAGAAGAACCCCACTGGAATGGTCAGTAAAAAGTTTTATTACTGGGGGGAGGGGGGTGGGCTTAAATTGATATTACATTGCCACAACCCTCACCCTTGGTTCTGTTGTGGTTTAGACAAATAATTTGTTCAGTCTTCATGAAGGATTTCTAACTCCTCAGTGTAACATCACCGAGAACATAACACTTCATTTTTTTTTCCCCAACACTGAGAAAACCTGAACATACCTCCTCAGGCTCCAATTTCTTGGCAGCTACCTCCTCTGACCTGTAGATCTCTAAGTTTCTCATTATAGCTTTGCGCACTCCAACTTCATGGATTCCCATCTGTAATAAAATTCATTAAGTGGCCACATGAAAACTGAACTAACATATTCATCTTAATTATTGCACATGCTTTAACAAGTGCACACCAGGTGCCAGTCATTCAAAGCAGTGTTAGCTTAAAGGTCAAATTGTTAACCATTCTAGCAAGGAAACATCTAATATTCTTGTACATCACGTGAACACGTCCGTGAAACAAAGACCACCCTAAACCCAAGTTTTTATAGAGAAAACTGGGGTTTAAGGGGGTAAACATTATTTTCCTTATTCCTGCTCCAAGACATAGGTTGTGGGTACTCGTTAGAAACGCCTCAATGAGGCGGTTCTAACGAGCACCCAAAACCTATGTTCTGAGTATAAATACGAAAATTATCACAAATTTTCATCAGAAGAATTACCTTTCTTGAGGTATGAAAATATGTCCTATATCACACGGGTGTGTTATCGTAATGATTTTTGATGGAAAACTATGAGTAGCTTTTGCGCAAATGCAAAAGCAAGCTAATCACATTTTTCCAGGAAAAATATCAGCATATTTACCATATCAAATGATCAAAGTTTTAACATAATATTAACTAAGGACATCATTAGTTTTGGACAAGTGCACACCAGTACTGTTTCAAAAAATATGTTTGACACCAATTAAGAGGGCAACATTTTGCAGTCTACTGAATATGAAACAGTGCTAAAAGATAACAGCAACATATCAATCAATGTTACCCTTCTTTGATAAAGAGGGACAAATTGCTGACTTATGTTTACTAAGGAACCGATCGTGTTTTAACATTGAAATACAGTGGAATTTCAATAGCTGAAACCCTGCTGGCTCATTTACAATGTATGAGTCGAACCCGTTCTTGAGTCCGCAGTGAATTCCTCCAAATGCGATATAAGGATAATGTAGGGAAATTTTCTTCTTTTATCTAGTAAATGTATGCTATGTGTACTCATTAGAATTACCTTGATGAGGCAATTGTAATGACAAAACATACATTTATAATGTAGAACACCGAAAAGATATCCCACAATTATCTCCATTAAGTCTCGCGGTATGGCACTAATAGTAATCCTCCGTGGCTCGAACTACTGCTGCCTAAAACCAATTTACATGGTCCCAAAGGGGCTCAAGCTATCAAGTTTGACTGTATATGCTCCTTATGCCAACTTTGGGCATGATTCAATCAACCAAACATGCCCAGCATACGCTTGCACCTGACCATGTGCTCAATGAAAGGAAGATCTATGGCTTATGTTCGTGATCACAATGAAAAGAAAAACTTATCACGATTTTCATAGCATGATTGCTGTCACGGGAAACCTGTTTATAGAGTCTGGGACCAGGAAAGACACAAGCCCAGTCTTGAAATTCTAGATAAATTAGCCAGCCCATGACAAAACCTACATGTACAATAAGACGTGTGTGCAACGAAGACTCAGATAAGCCTGCACATTCGTGCAGTCTGATCAGAGTATTTGTTGTACACTCAAAGGATAGCTCAGGGCCCAATGCTCCTTCATGCAGCAAGAGAAGCCTCTGGTTAGACTATATGGATGTGCAGGCTAATCTGATTCTTCACTGGGCGCACATGTAAATTGTAGGAAATGCTGTGCCCCGGCTCAAATGAACTGCAGGAATTTGAACACAGAACATAAAGGTGTTGATCAGACTGCGTGGTTGTGCAGGCTGTTCTGCACCGTTGTTGTTCCCAAATGGCAATAATATAAGAATCTTATATGGGTGTGAGGGGTGGATGGAAAAATCCGTCCCAAGGGACACTGTCCGGCATCACGAGGCTTGCTGAGTAATGCCGGACAGTGATCCCTAGGGACGGATATTTCTATCCACCCCTCACACCCATATAGGATTCTTTTTCTTGCATACCTTCCATTTCTATTGCGAATTTTTAATGCTGTTGTCACTTCGGTTACCGAAGTCCGCCATTTTGTGATGACACAACAGGAATGTTTAGTGACGTCACGCATGACGACGCCGCGCATGAGGTTGTAATCAACCAGTGCATTTATCAAACACGCGATTATATTCGATTTGGGGTCAGAACACCAGGGTCAGAACATAAATTTCTATCCCAGGGTAAAAACACGGATTTCCTTGTCTGGTGTGCGAGAAAAAGCGTTTCTTGTGATGTGGCTCATGTCATGACCAGCAAAAATGCACATCAGCCTAGGCAGCCATAGTCTGATCTGTGTTTATCGACTGTTGACTTTTTAACATAAATTGACTGATTATGCTGGGGTTTAACACTTGTGTTTTCTCTATTTGTCCAACTTCATATATTGAACATTCAAATATGATGACTTCATGATAAACACAATCTTACACCAAAGACCATTTTATAAGAAATGCATGAAACTTTCTCTTGGTGGGTGTCATACCACAAACTCTTTATAATACTGTTCATTATAACAAGGTTTTGGATATAACGCAGTTTAAAGATGGATCCCAAAAATGTAGTAGTCATATTCTATGTGATCTATACATTTTTGTTTGTATACACAGTTGTTTTGGCTTTGAACACCAGCAATAGTTTTATGAAGAGATTGTGGTATACACAATAACCTCATTATAACATATTTCATTATTAGACAGTTTTGGATATAACACGGTCTCAAGATGGATCCCCAAAATGTATAGATTATATGGAAAAATGACCATAAATGGTCATTTTTCTACTTTATCTAACATTTTTGTTTGGATATTACACAGTTGTTTAACTAACATGATTTCGGCTTTGGTGACCGCCAAAAATAGTTATAAAGAGATTGTTGTGTGTTTGAATGTTCTCAATTTGGTTTTTACCACAACAAATCTGCTCTATTTACCTGTTTTAAGTCATCCTCAGATATCTGTAGCAGCGTTTCTATACTGATTCTGTGCCGAGCAAACAGTGGAATATAATCACTAGCATCAGATCTCTCTAATATATCCACTATAATGATCTCAAGATTACGCTCCTGGAAAATTTATAAAGAAAACAGTTCAGCACTAACATAAACTATTTTAGTGTTAGGTTACCACTCATCAACTGGGGACCAGTTATCGATCATTCATAAGGGGAATGGGACCTTGCAGATTTTTCTGCCATTTTTCAAAGGGAGACAACTTTTGGTACTTCCTGTTCGCTTTTCTGTAAGCCCTGTCCCACTGAAAATGGGGTCTACTCTTAAAGAAAAAGAATTTGCTTGTTGACCCCTATTGACATGGGAGAAAAAAATACTTTTGCAGGAGTTGCCTCCCCTGAAGGTGTTCCGATTCCCGATTCATACATGCCCTATGCTAGACCGATGATGTTTTTCTAAAAATAGCCACAGTGACCTTGACTTTGAGCCTAGGACCCTGAAGTCTAACTTGCTTGAGATATTATCATGTTTGTGTCTGGCACTTGATCTTTTAGTCCCTGTCGTTTTTGGTCCATTAGACTCTGATATTGGACCAGCTAGAATGTCTGTCTGTCTGTCAATCCATCTGTCTGTCCATCTGTCTGGTCTGTCCATCCATCTGTCTGTCTGTCTGGTACTCACCTGATCTATCTTTTGCTGTGGTTTTTTTATCCATTAGCCTCTGATATTGGACCAGCTTAAATGTCTGTCTGTCTGTCTGTCTGTCTGCCTGTCTGTCTGTCTGTCTGTCTGTCTGTCTGTCTGTCTGTCTGTCCATCCGTCCATCCATCTGTCTGTCTGTCCATCCATCCATCCATCATCCATCCATCCATCCATCCATCCATCTGTGTGTCAGTCTGTCTGTCCATGCGTCCATCTGTCTGTCAGTCTGTCTGTCTGGTGCTCACCTGATCTATCAATCGCTGTGGTTTTTGGTCCATTAACCTCTGATACTGGACCAGCCAGTAATCTGTTTGTCCATCTTGCCTTTGCTCCTCCATTTCTTCCTGTTAACAGAAAGGACTGACATTTAGATATTTAAATTTTTTTAATTTCAAGTCTAAACAAAGACTGTATATGCTCATTAGAACAGCCTCATTGAGGTGGTTCTAATGAGTATTTACAGTCTATGTTTCAAACCTTTTGTCTCAGACTCTGATATAGAAGCCTCCATGGTGTAGTGGATAAGCCACTCGCCTCATAAACTAGGGGTCGTGGCTTTGATCTCTGACATTAGAATGAGTCTTTAAACTGAGGACCTGTCTCCCTATGACCTTAGCTGTTGGTGGGATGCAAAACTCAAACACACACACTCAGCCTCTGATATAATGTACTCTTTCGTTTCTCCAAAATGGTTATTTTTCTGATGAAAGATTGTGACATTTTGTTTATTTATGATAAAAACATAGGTTTTGAGTGATCACTAGAACTGCCTCAGAAAGGAGGTTCTAATAAGTATCCATAACCTATAGCTTGGAGCAGAAATGAGAAAAATAATGTATACAGAGGATCTTACATGAGTGATCATGTATTATTGAATTTATTAAATGAGTTGAGGAAAAGGGATAAAATGCGAGGCTTTGCCGAGCATTTTATTCCTATTCCTCAACGAGTTTAATAAATCCAATAATGTATGAGCACGAATGCAAGATTCTATTTATCATATGACAATTTAAACGCATTTTATTCACAATTGTTTTAAAAAAAAGTCAATATTCGGCCACTAGTAAGTGCAACGCCTTTAAGGACATCATACATGTAACATTACGGGGCGTATCTATCTAATTTGTATATTTAATCCACTAGTGGATTATCCAATTTATCACACGGCTTTATTACATTCTCCGACGCGACGACATATGATAAAACCATGAAAACCCCTGTTTTCTAAAAATAAATTGGGGTTTACAGGGTTGTTCATTGCATGGACCTGTTAATGTGATACTTTTTTTATATTTTTTTAATTTTTGGTTTTAGTTTTACGACCCTTTCAGGATTATTACACTTATTTCGAGCCAATCCTTAATCAGAGGTGGGTGAAAGTCGGAGTACCCAGAGGAAGACCTCTTGACCTTTCAATTGTAGAACTTGGTGTCTCACATGGCCTGACTGCGGCGCAAACCACAACAGTGAGAGATCCTAACCATTAACCCTTTTTGTACCAAATGGAATCTTCCTCCTTACATATAGCAGGAGTTCATTTCAAAATTAAGGGGTGTCAGCTTGTGTTTTCATCAAAATTTATTTGGAAAATGACTAAACTTTTAGCAAACAGTGGAGGCCCTGATCAGACACCGCATTAAGTGGCGTCTGATCTGTGCCTGCACTGTTTGCCAGGGTACCCATTTTGGGGTTTCCGGTACTAAATGGGTTAAGAATCAGGGCCCTTACCGGTTAGGCTATGGAGGTCCGTTATTAACTTGATACTAGCACATATTTAAAGACAAGACCAGAAAGGCTTCTTGAGCAATAAAATAATTTTTATGAGCTATCACATGACAAAACCTACATGAAAATCTGTGTGACCAGCAAAGACTTGGATGATCTGTTCAATCAAGTTGGACTTGCCTAAGTCTTCTCCTGTTACTTTTTGGATGGCCCAGAGGCGGTAGAAGAAGCGTAAAATCTGCAAAGGCTCTGATCAGACTGTGCGGATGCACAGGCTGATCTGAGTCTTTGCAAGTTGCACAGTTCTTATTGTAGATTTAGTCATGCACTGGCCCAAATGAAAAACCTATGCTGTTCCTTAGATACATTGTTAACAGTAGTTTTACTCATGTACAAAGAAAAGTCAACAATAGCACATTTTTGACTGATTTTTTTTTTATATATATATTTTTTTTAAATTTTGGTTTAACCATTGTCCTGTTGAAAGCGCCAACCTCTACCTTAGCAAACAGTGTAGATCCAGATCAGATGGCATCTTCAGATGCCATCTGATCAGTACCTACATTGTTTATCATTCAGTTTGAGAGTGAGTGAGTGTTAGTTTTACATCCCACCAACAGCTAAGGTCATACGGAGACGGGACCTTGATTTAAAGACTCATGATCCGAAAGTCTGGAGAAGCCTGGGATCGATCATTCAGTTTGTGAACTGAACGAATACATTACCAAGTAATTTGGGTGGTTGAAACAGCAATGTGTGTGATAAACTTAATCTGTTCAGCAGGACAACCGTTAAAATGAAACAAAGTAGAGTTTTTAAAATTCAGGATTGGAAAATTATTCCAAATTTCACTCATCCTGCATAACCAAAGACATGCTGATTTTCGCAAATTTCATAAGATTAGACAAAATTTTAACTCGTCATCCAAAATCTTTACTCACCATGGCGAGTGAACGAGTGGAATTTTCCAGCCCTGAAAATGTCTTCTGATTTATATTAGTACATTGCTGACTTGTGCTTGAAGGTAAACTTACCAATCTCTTCTTGAGTTCCGACTGTCTGCAGTCTTGCTCAAACATCAGCTGTGACAGTAGCTCGATCAAGGCGATTCTCTTCTCCGCCAGCCGATTCTAGCAAAAATACAAACAAATGAAACTTGTAATTTAATCCGTTGTATACAAGTGGACTCTTCCATTGTTATATTTGGACAATGCTATTTGTCATTTTCGGGGTGTCTGGTCTGTTCTTCCATTTTTATTCTATTTTTGATGGAAGATCCTGTGAGCAAACAGTGTAGACCCTGATCAGATGCCACATTATGTGGCATCTGATCAGGGTCTACACTGTTTGCCTATGTCCCTCTAAAAGGTTTCCCAGAAAGAATGGGTTTACATTTATAACTAAAACATCATGATGACTATTTGCTGAGTATAATGGCCCGGTCAACAATATTAGGTCATACTGTGCCAGGCAGTTATCTTAACCACGCTTTTCCTCAGCAGGCTTGTACATAAGCTGTTAACAAGAACTTTGCACATACTTTTGCCAGTTACTGATAACTGCCATTCTTAAATCAGCGGCAGGGAGAGAATGTCTGTAGAAAAGATTTCTGAAAGAAAGGTATCTAACTCAAAACGTTCTGATCACCAGTCAGACATGCATCCGACTGAGCTACTGAGGCTGTGATATTGAGGCTCTACTGAGGAGTGGAGCGTGATAGCTAAGTGGTTAGTGCACTTGTCTCTGATGCTAGAAGTCCTGTGTTTGATCCCCGGCAGCGGCGATAAAATTTTGGTGTCCGAACACGCTCCATTGGCATCATTTGCAGGGACGAATGTCACAAAGTGCACCGTCCTTCAGATCGGGACGTTAACTGGAGGCCCCCTGTGCAGGGAGAGTCATGCCCTGTGCAGGTTAAAAACCCCTACATAGGAGGGGTTACATGATTACTGTGAAGGCTTTCATCCTGCAAACCTGTGTGTATGTAATGTACACCTGCAAGTAATGGTCAGATGTGACTAATCGCAGTATAAGTAGAAAGAAAGAAAGGCTGGCTGTAACTTTTGTGGCTTCCTGTTGTAATTCTAACACCTCCAAAGGAGCAAATTCTCTTCTTAAACCCGGACATATACAGTAAAATTTCTATATTAAGACCACCATTGGAACTGTTCAAAAGCGGTCTTTAAGACCACTTTTGAACAGTCCCAAAGGTGGTCCCTGACCAGAGGACACTGTGTGCTGAAAACACAGAAACAATTATAACCGAAAATTTCTAAATAAGCTTTTTAAAGCAGAATAATTATTAGTCTCAATTTTTGGCGGTCTCAATAGCGGAATTTTACCTGTATTGATAAGGGGGATGAAAATTTTATGGACATGTCAGCTTTCCTGGTGGGGAAGGGGTATAGTCCTTTCAAAATTATTTCACTTATTTTAAATTTTAAACCTATTGCTGATAAGAGGTGGGCAGAAATCAGAATACCTGGAGAAAAAAACACCTGACCTTTCAAGTGGAGGTCCACTATTCTATTCATATGTCGTGAAATAAAATTTAATGTATAAACTTTCTCACCAGTTCTTCCTCTTGTCTGAACTCTCTCCTCTCTAGTTCTACCACAGTGAGCTGGGCTAGTTCATCCTCTATCAGAGCTATCTGGCTCGATATTCTCTGATGTTTGGTGTCTTTCTGTAACTGCAACGCTTCAAAGGCTTCCTTCTGAAGTTGCTCCTACAAGTGTTAACAATGCACATGTGCAGTAAAATTCCTATATTAAGACCACCTTTGTAACTGTTCAAAAGTGGTCTTAAAGACCACTTTTGAACAGTCACAAAGGTGGTCTCTATCTACAGGACACTGTATTCAGAAAATGTATAGAAAGAATAACTTCAACCTACTAAATAAGCTTTTTAAAGCAAAATCAGGCTTGTTTGTAGGTGTTCTTAATAGTGAAATTTCACTGTATAATGTAACTCATGTGACTTGAGGAAACATTGTCAAAACAAGTGAGGCTTTAGTTTGAGATATATCACAAGAAAACCTCTTTGCAGGGCGATCAGGTAAGACTAAAACTAGCCTGCTTCCCTCAGAGTCTTGGGTTTCAGCATACTGGCCCCAAGATTAAAAAACTTTTTTGTGCTCATCTCTGCTGAGCATGAATTGTTTTCTGCTAACAAATATGACCAGAGTTCCAATCCGATCTGCCCGAAAACAGTATGCAGCCTTTCCCCCTACCTGAGATGCTTCACATGAAATTTGATCAAGATTGGCCCACTGGTTCCGGAGATATACTTCTTTGAAAGTGTGGACGACAGACGACGACGACGACGACGGACGACGGACGACGGCTCGTGGTATACTAATACCTCACATGAGCCTTCGGCTCAGGTGAGCTAAAAATGCCAACTATAGAATGAATTGTTTTCTGCTAATAAATATGAAAATGCCAACTATAGTTGGCATTTTCATATTTGTTAGCAGAAAACAATTCATGCACAGCCATAATAAGCCAGAAAAGAGCTATAATTGTTAGTAGTTGCATCTTTATTAGCAGGAAAAATTTCAAGCTCAGCCGAGTTTAGCATGTCTGGTTGTTATACTATCCATGAAGTGAACAAAGACAAAAACAGTCTGTCTCCATGGAAGTGCAGACTGCTCTGCACCTTTGTTGTTTACATGTGGAATAAGACAGGTTTTCTTATGACGTATTTCATTTGATGGATATTAACAAGCATACAAGTCCCCAGCCCATTGGACTTGAATAAACAGATGGGACACTGGTTTAAAGACTAATCTTCAAGTCTAGAAAAGCAAAGAATTGAACCCAGGATCTCTCATTTATGAGACATCTGGCATCACCTCTACACCACAGCAACTTGCACCTAATGAGCAGAAGACAATAAACAACTGGACCCTGACATTTATGACTGTAAATGAGCCCCGCCTTCGAGCATTCTGTCATGACAAATTTTAACTGCGCATGCCCAGCCATTCAGAGGGGCCAGGGATATGGCTTTCTGTCTGAAGGTTCCTCTTGATTCACTGTTTGTATGAGCCAGCAGTGAAGGTTCTGGCGAGACAGCGCGGATGCGCAGGCTCGCCTGAACCTTCGCTGCTCGCATAGGCGATAAGTACCAAAATCACTTGGTGGGGCTCATATATAAGATGGCCATGTATATAAACTGCATACATACATTGTGCAAAGCAGGTCATATACTGATTTCATTATGCCAACCATGAATGTGAAAAGCCGAGCAACCAACCCAAATTTCTTATTTGGGGTACTCATATCATAACCCCAACACTAAAATTGGTAATTTCACCACTGAAAATCATTGACAGTACTATGGTTAAGTGCTGTTTCAGGAGCACAATTATACAAAGCAAGGAAAAACCTGGATAATGGCGGCCTCAAATGTCAACTTTGGTGATTGCCCTGTTTAAAACATGGTTTATAAGCTGGTTTAAATTACTATTACTTGTTTGCCTTTATGGGTTGTACCATTTAGCAGTTCTAATATCATTTAAGGGGAATGGGAACATCTGGTAGATTTTTCTGCCATTTTTCAAAGGGAGACAACTTTTGGAACTTCCTGTTCGCTTTTCTTTGAGCTCAGTCCAGGGGTTTACTCATAAAGGGAAGAATTTGCTCCTGAGGAGCAAAGTCTTTCCTTTGAGAGTTGACCCCTAAGTGGAGACAAAAACACTTTTGCAGGAGTTGCCTCCCCTGAAGGTGTTCCCAGTCCCCTTAAGGGTTATTTACTTGACCAAATGGCAATGATTGTTGAAAACCATTGATCACCATGCCAGTAAGACCAGACCTGTATATACATGTATGTTACATGTAGAACTGTCGACAGTGGGTGTCAGGGCTTATAGCTTGATCCACTTATACCGTGATGGCAGATATTGGACCTGGAGCATCACAACTTATAATGTGCTCTTCTTGAGCCAATTTTTTTCCTTCACAAGTGGATCCGTAACTGGGACAGAATAAAATAACACCAAAATAGTGTGAAAAAAAAGCTTGAAAGTGTACCCATTGAGGTAAAAGTTACCTGTTTTGCGAGCTGGTCAAACAGGACTGTTTGTTGCTGGAAATTGTGGTCTAAGACACTCTGGATCTGAGCACTGGACAACTGTTCATCACTGAAATAGAATTATTGCATAATGTCACGGTTAATTTGTGAATAATGTTATATCATAAAATACGTCATGTGATATGACCTCATGTGTAACAGAATAAATAGAGGATATTCACTTCTTTGAGGTGGATATCAAAAATATTTCATCTCGTGTGTGGAAAACATCTGAATTTTCTCGAGTGCTTTGCACTCGTGAAAATTCAGATGTTTTCAACACACGAGATGAAATACTTTCGGTATCCGCCTAATAAAAAAAGTAGTTTCTTGTTATTTTATAATTTGTTAGGACACTTATGGTTATTGGTCAATCAGGCGATCAGCTGTTCGAATGCCGTCTTTTATTATTAAAGACACTAATCATGTATTTAGTATATACCACAATCCAAAAAATCAAAGGGTTTTGCAAACATTTAGCAAATTTCGCTTAAAAAGACTGCAGGCAGAGGGGCATGTTAAACGACTATCGGTGCTTGGCATGCCCAAGTAGCGTAATATGACATCAAATAGTGTAACATTTCTGGCATCACCACGCTACATAGACGTCTAAAACAACATGGTTGCTCAAATAAAAATTTCTCGACACATTGCATTCTGTCTGAAAAGATGCATATAAATTGTGTATTTTAGCTTTAGAAAGTATTTTCGAGGCTTAGACGCAATCACAGTAGAAGTGTGTAATTATTTTAACAGGCCATTCAAACCAGGAAAGCCAGAGAAGGTAAGAAGCAAGCTGAAATGTCTGAAAATTTATTTTAAGAATTGTAGCATAGACACTGACTTGCAGTTTGGTTGTTTTCCTGGGTATAAAGGGTTGCATGTTAATGTTTACACTTTCAAATAAGGTAGCTGAGAAGTAGGTATGGTCTAGAAACGACCACTAGTGGTACCAAATGGTATCAGTCACTAGTGAAATGATAGGATATCTAGTGACTGATATCATTTTTATTTGAGCCAGCACATGACAAAATCTACAATATGACCCGGGCAACCAGCTAAGACTAAGATCAGCCTGCGCATCTGCACTGTCTGACCAGAGTCTTCGCGGTTCCCATGAGCCTTCTATAGCCTCCGGGCTATTCATAGGGCAACAAGAGAATGCTCGGACCAGGTTGACCTAAAGGGCCAGCTGAACTGGGTCTTCGACCATAGCACCGGTCTTATTGTAGGTTTTGTCATGCGCCGGCTCATTTGTTTCAGATATGCAGTATAAAATAATTATGGTTGCTGGTGTGTAATGTCATGGCATAGTGTGTGAAACCCTATGTTTTCTACTGGAATTCTTTTGAACGTCTTCAGCAATTGAACCCAATCTAAAACCACTATATGATAAACAGACTCTTACACTTATGGTCATTTTATATGAAATGTATAACATTTGCTAGAGACTTGTTTGATAAATTTCATATGGAATGACCTTCCGTTTACTACCCAGTCAGGAATTGCTTGACTGAATATTGTATAAATGTGGCAATGTGTTCTGTCAGGTACAATCTCCTTGTCAATCTCTCATTGATGTAATTCGCCCCCGCCCATTGGGGCTTGAAGAAGTATATGGGCTGCATGATGCTTCCACGCAGAGCTGAATCCGGCCCGCATACTAGTACTGGTAAACGGCTTAGAGGATCTAAGCCTGTCCAGGAACCGCGGTGCGAGGTGGACCGTCCATGCTAATAAACCATATTGGTTTCATTGGGCGACAGGGCTTGAGATGTAATTTCATCTCAATGTCGGGTAAAAGTCCCACAAAATTGGAAGCAACGTCTCCAAAATGACCTTTACAGTGTTGACGGGGACGTTAAACCTCAAATCAAACAAACAAATCATTGATGTAATAAATTTCATATGGAATGACCTTCCGTTTACTACCCAGTCAGGAATTGCTTGACTGAATATTGTATAAATGTGGCAATGTGTTCTGTCAGGTACAATCTCCTTGTCAATCTCTCATTGATGTAATTCGCCCCCGCCCATTGGGGCTTGAAGAAGTATATGGGCTGCATGATGCTTCCACGCAGAGCTGAATCCAGCCCGCACACTAGTACTGGTAAACGGCTTAGAGGATCTAAGCCTGTCCAGGAACCGCGGTGCGAGGCGGACCGTCCATGCTAATAAACCCTATTGGTTTCATTGGGCGACAGGGCTTGAGATGTAATTTCATCTCAATGTCGGGTAAAAGTCCCACAAAATTGGAAGCAACGTCTCCAAAATGACCTTTACAGTGTTGACGGGGACGTTAAACCTCAAATCAAACAAACAAATCATTGATGTAATGTTTTACTGAATTATACCAGAAGTCCACTCTTTAGATAAACCCGCAATTAACTTAGCAAAATGGCTATTACAATGGATGATTTTTTTTTTCAATATGTACAGTAAAATTCATATATTAAGACCACCTTATGGTTCTGTTCAAAAGTGGTCTTAAAGACCACTTTTGAACAGTCCCAAGGGTGGTCCTTGACCAGTGGAAGCTGTGGGCAGAAACCACATAGACAGATTAAGTGCACCCTTCAAAATAAGCTTTTTAAAGCAGAATTAGTCTTAATTTTAGGTGGTCTTAATAGCGGAATTTTACTGTATTTTGTATATTTTAATGTAGTTTAATGACACTTCAACCCTTGATGGTCATTTTGTGTCATCTCATCACACTATGAAGTCCATGTAATGAATACCTGTCTAAACCCCACTTATTATAGAGAAATATGTGGTTAACAGGGGGTATACATTATTTTGGTCTTATTTCTGCTCCAAGACCTAGCTTGTGGGTACTTGTTAAAAACCTGACAAGTATCCACAATCTATGTCTTCAACCAGAAATAAGAAAGATATCACATATTTTCACAAGAACGTAACTGTTTTTTTTGAGATATCAGAGAATGCACTGTATCACATGGATGTGTTATCATAATATCACTGAGAGGAGGATATCAGAAGAAAAAGGTATTGTAGATGAATATTTTCAGTGGGGGAAAAAGAAGAATTGGAGGACCAGAGGAAATGACCATAAGCTTTTCTGTAGAATTTTCTTAGCACGTGAAGGGTTAACCATTGAGATAATGAGATTCCAAGAAAAACTGCAAATGAAAACGTCATCTGTTTATGTCGTCTGCTGCATCAACTTTCGAACAATAAAAAATATTTTTGCATACATGCAAACAGTGTGGACCCAGATAAGACTGCACCCAGAGGAGCAGTCTGATCTGGGTCCACACTGTTTGCAATCTGGGTCCACACTGTTTGCAACAATGACTTTTAAGTTACCAGCAGACAACCAAGCAGACGACAACTGTCGTGATTGGCATTTGAATGGTATTGATGGTAAGTTCCTCACTTACTCTTCAAGCGCTCTCTGTAATGAGCTCTCCTTGTTGTCTGTAAACTGCTGCCTCAAACTCTCAAAAGCCTCTGATTCCTTTAATGTCTTTTGCATAGCATCTGAAAATATTATATAATTATTTGATGGATTATTAGACAAAACTGTTTTGGATGACATGAAGCACTATTACCTGAGATCGAAGTTTTATTGCCCAATCCCACATAAAGATATATTATTACAGCTGTCAAATGGATGTTTTCCTGTGTGATCTGAATCACTCAGATTGCATTGATTACACTTAAGTGTGAGCAGTCAAGTCTTTGCCTAGATATGGTTTCCCATTAAATTATGATAACTGGAAAACCAACCCAACCATCCTAAAGTCAAAAATATTGGATGATGATATACAACCTAGTTGAATGTAGGACAAAACATCCCATGAAAAAAACGTCCCATGCCATTTTTGAACAGGTGGACAAAACGTCCCACTTCATTCTTTCAGAGTGGACAAAATGTCCCACATCATTTTTTCAGCGTGGACAAAACGTCCCACACGATTTTGACAGGGTGAACAAAATGTCTCATGCTGTTTTAACAGGGTGGAAAAAATGTCCCATATTCTTGAGGTGGTGTTAGGGAGGAGGAAGGGATTTGGAAGGGTATGCATGAACACTACAAAAAGGAATGTGGAAATATAGTTAGATGCTTTTATTTACAGAACATGAATATGCAAACACAATCATTAAAGAGCACATGGTTAAGAGCACATTTTTTACATAAAAGAAATTTTATAATGATAGCACCTGTAAGAAACTGTGTACAACTTAACTTACTCTGTTAGCTTTTGAAACAATAAAACAATAGTATCTGAAATGGTGGGCGGACATTTTGGCCAGCGGATGATTTGGCCTAGGACAATTCGGCCTAGGACAATTTGGCCAGCCAAAACACACTTTTCTAATATCATTTCAACAAACAACAATTAGTTATTCATTTGACAGATTGGACAATTCCTATTTAGCTCACCGTCACGTAGTGACGAGGTGAGCTTTTGGGATCACTTTTTGTCCGTCGTCCGTGCGTGCGTCCGTCCGTCCATAAACAATTCTTTAAACGACATCTCCTCCTAAACCACTGATCTGATTTTGACCAAACTTCACAGGAATGATCCTTAGGTGGTCCCCTTTCAAAGTTGTTCAAATGGTTCCGGTCCGTTGCACATCTAGGTCATAGGAGCCAAAAACAGATTTTTTTGACCAAAAACTTAAAAAATCTTCTTCTCTGAAACCACAAGGCCCAGGTCTTTGATATTTGGTATGAAGCTTCATCTGGTGGACCCCTACCAAGATTGTTCAAATTATAGTGCTGGGGCCAAAAATGCCCCCGCTCCAGGGCCCTTTGGTTTTACATGGGCTTATACAGGGAAAATCTTTAAAAATCTTCTTCTCTGAAACCGTAAGGCCCAGGTCTTTGATATTTGGTATGAAGCTTCATCTAGTGGACCCCTACCAAGATTGTTCAAATTATAGTGCTGGAGCCAAAAATGCCCCCGCTCCGGGGCCCTTTGGTTTTACATGGGCTTATAAAGGGAAAATCTTTAAAAATCTTCTTCTCTGAAACCGCAAGGCCCAGGTCTTTGATATTTGGTATGAAGCTTCATCTAGTGGACCCCTACCAAGATTGTTCAAATTATAGTGCTGGGGCCAAAAATGCCCCCGCTCCAGGGCCCTTTGGTTTTACATGGGCTTATATAGGGAAGAGCTTTAAAAATCTTCTTCTCTGAAACCGTAAGGCCCAGGTCTTTGATATTTGGTATGAAGCTTCATCTAGGGGACCCCTACCAAGATTGTTCAAATTATAGTGCTGGGGTCAAATATGCCCCCGCTCCAGGGCCCTTTGGTTTTACATGGGCTTATATAGGGAAAATCTTTAGAAATTTTCTTCTCTGAAACTGTAAGGCACATGTCTTTGATATTTGGTATGAAGCTTCATCCCACACAGCCACACAGCCATGGTCCTTCTTTTCCCCCCCACCCCCCCCCCACCCCCCCCCCCCCCACCCACCCACCCACTCCGGGGCCCTTTGGTTTTAAATGGGCTTATATAGGGAAAATCTTAAAAAATCTTCTTCTCTGAAACCAAAAGGCCACGGTCTTTGATATTTGGTATGAAGCTTCATCTGGTGGACCCCTACCAAGATTGTTCAAATAATAGTGCTGGGGCCAAAAATGCCCCCGCTCCAGGGCCCTTTGGTTTTACATGGTATTATATAGGGAAAATCTTTAAAAATCTTCTTCTCTGAAACCGTAAGGCCCAGGTCTTTGATATTTGGTATGAAGCTTCATCTAGTGGACCCCTACCAAGATTGTTCAAATTATAGTGCTGGAGCCAAAAATGCCCCCGCTCCGGGGCCCTTTGGTTTTACATGGGCTTATATAGGGAAAATCTTTAAAAATCTTCTTCTCTGAAATCGCAAGACCCAGGTCTTTGATATTTGAAATGAAGCTTCATCTAGTGGACCCCTACCAAGATTGTTCAAATTAAAGTGCTGGGGCCAAAAATGCCCCCGCTCCAGGGCCCTTTGGTTTTACATGGGCATATATAGGGAAGAGCTTTAAAAATCTTCTTCTCTGAAACCGTAAGGCCCAGGTCTTTGATATTTGGTATGAAGCTTCATGTAGGGGACCCCTACCAAGATTGTTCAAATTTTAGTGCTGGGGTCAAATATGCTCCCGCTCCAGGGCCCTTTGGTTTTACATGGGCTTATATAGGGAAAATCTTTAAAAATTTTCTTCTCTGAAACCGTAAGGCCCAGGTCTTTGATATTTGGTATGAAGCTTCATCCCACACGGCCATGGTCCTTCTCCCCCCCCCCCCCCCCCACTTCGGGGCCCTTTGATTTTAAATGGGCTTATATAGGGAAAATCTTTAAAAATCTTCTTCTCTGAAACCGCAAGGCCCAGGTCTTTGCTATTTGGTATGAAGCTTCATCTAGTGGACTCCTACCAAGATTGTTCAAATTATAGTGCTTGGGCTAAAAATGCCACCGCCCCGCGGCCCTATGGTTTTACATGGGCTTATATGGGGAAAATCTTTAAAAATCTTCTTCTCGGAAACCCCAAGGGCCAGGTCTTTGCTATTTGGTATGAAGCTTCATCTAGTGGACCCCTACCAAGATTGTTCAAATTATAGTGCTAGGGCCAAAACTGCCCCCGACCTGGGGCCCTTTGGTTTTACATAGACTTATATAGAGATATTCCTTAAAAATCTTCTTCTGAAACAGCAAGGCCATGGTCTTTGATATTTGGTGTGAAGCTTCCTCTAGTGGACCTCTATCAAGATGGTTTAAATTATAGCCCTGAGGCCAAAAATGCCCCCGCCGTGGAGCCATTTGGTTTTATATAGGCTTATGTAGGGAATATCTTTAATAAAAATCTTCTTCTCTGAAACCGCAAGGCCCAGGTCTTTGATATTTGGTATGTAGCATATCTAGTGGACCTTTGCCAAGATTGTTCAAATTATAGCCTTTGTTGATATTTGGTATGAAGCTTCACCTTTTTAGACGTCTCTGAACATTATGCACATTATAGCCCTGGGGTTAATAATGGCCCTCCCCGGGTCCCACTTGTTGCTCTATGGATTAGGTGAGCGATCCAGGGCCATCATGGCCCTCTTGTTATTAATATAATATTCCCATTTAGAGAATTTAACTCTACCTTCTAATTGAATATGGGACATTTTGTCCACCCTTTTAAAGTCGTGTGAGACGTTTTGTCCACCCTGAAAAAATGATGTGGGACGTTTTGTCCACCCTGAAATAATGATGTGGGACGTTTTGTCCACCCGGTCATAAATGGCATGTGACGTTTTGTCCATGGGACATTTTGTCTCAATAACTTAAAGGTTAAAACTGATTAAAACTCATTCTGAAGTCAATAATACAATATAGCTCCTTACCTAAGATAGTAGATAACAATCCAGTTTAGTATGAGCCAGCGCATGATAAAACCTACACTAAGATTGATTCTTCACATCAACCCACTATGGCAAGAGCCTTCACTTACCATATTTACCTTAAATGTTTAGACACCTTGACTTCTTAACATACTTGTTCTCAACTTTGAACAAGTACAACTTTCTACCGGATGTTGTGTCTTGAACTAGTTGGATGAGTGGCAAACAGTATGAACTCTGATGTGACGCTGCATTCTGTGACATCTCATATGGGTCAACACTGTTTGCTCAGACCTGTCTGTCAGAATACATACTGTTAATCTGGTATCTCTCTTTTGGTAGAGCGGAGACTGTAGGAGGCTCATACCATCAACAAACACACTGATCAGACTGCATATACACGGGCTGATCCATCTTCAGCGGCTGCACAAGTCCTATATCATATTGTAGGTTTTGTCATGATAATTAAAAGAGGACAGAGAAAATCCAAAAGGTGATCTGCCCAAATTGTGTCATTTTTGTGATCACTTCGTCACATAATCTTAAGTCAGCTGGATTAAGTGTCTGAAACACTTAATGTTATATTGAACAAATATAGTGTACTTGCTAAATGATGAACATGTTAAATGTTTAAACAAATTTTATGTCTTGGTACATTTACAGAAAGAATAAACCTAGTTAACTATTTGGACCTAATGTTGTCCATTTTCAATTAATACATTGATTCACATGATGTCACAAGATCTGATGTCAAAAAAACATGGTTCACTCCAATACGACGATGGCAACATTATAACATCAATGACACCTTTCCTGTGTTAATTAGAAAACCCTTTATGAAACATGCCTATACAAATACACTGTAAATTTTACCACGAAAATATCATCATCATCATCAACGGATTTTTGATTAACGTGCAGGTACAGGGGCAACGTCCACACAAGTGGGCCCCCTTCCAGGTAGCTGGCTTGCTGCACGCACGGCAGATCTTACACCAGATCTCCAGGCTTGTCTATCATGAGGATCGATAGCAGACAGCTTCCATTCTCTGCAATCTCTTTCTGTTAGCTGCTTGCAGGTCATCTTGGGCCTTCCTGGCCCCCACTTTCCACCTACCTGTATGTCACAGGCAGTCTTGACTGCACCGTTGGAGCCTTCCACATATCCATACCAGGGAAGCCTTCTCTCTTTCAGGATGAGGTCCAGATCCTCAATGCCAAGACGCTCAAGTAACTCACTGGACCTGATGGTGACAGTGTCCTGTGGCTTGACATTGCAGATCTGTCTGATCATTGCCCTGTCATTTCGCTGTAGACGTTGGAGGTTTGGCTTTGTTAATGGCCATGTCTCACTGGCATATATAAATTTTAAGAGGAACAATTGTGATATTTTTCTTATTTATGCTCAAAATATAGATTTTGGGTACATGTTGTCGAGGCATTTCTAACAGGTACCCACAATCTATATTTTAGAGCAGAAATAAGAAAAATATTGTTTACCCCTGTAAACCCCAGTTTTACTGTATAAAAGTGGGGTAAAAGGGTTTCAAAATTATGTAGGTGTGTTTTTGTGATGGTGTGCACTATTGACTTCTTGTTTCAATTTTAGTTCTCAAACTAGAATTTTTTCAGTTAAACAATAGATGGAAAGTCATAATTATTGTTGCCGTCAATCTGGTTTCTAAACAAGATGCTGTATCAAGTAAATACACTTATAATTATCGACTAACAACGTCATACTGTACTCACCTAAAACATCCTTCTTTCGTAAATTTTCCAGTTCTTCCCATCGTACAACAAACCATTCATCTTCCTTCATCCTAACAGGAAAGAAGAAAACAAGTCAAACACAGCCAAATGAGCCTAAGTATTGAGACAGATAGGCCTAAGCAAACTGCAGACCTAGATCAGCAGTCTGATCAGGGTCTACACTGTTTGCCATTCTGTCAGTATCTTTTGGACTCCTTGCTGGATCATGAAACAATTTTGTTAACATTTTAGGAGAATTACAACAAGAAGGTGTCCGAATTTTTCCGGTAGTTTGAACAGCTTTGGGACCATGAAAAGTTTGCCTCTGCGGGCTAATCATTTCACCGAGTAAGAAGACATAGTGAGAATAATTTAGGTACCGTAAAAATCCTAAAAATTTGGACACCTTGAGGACTTGCTGTAATTCTCCTAAAATTTTAACAAATTTGTTTCAAGATCCAGCAATGAGTCCAAAAGGTGCAGGTGGAATAGCAAACAGTGTAGACCCTGATCAGACTGCTCCTTCAGGAGCCGTCTGATCTGGGTCTGCACTGTTTGCTTAGGCCTGTCCGTCCCAATATGTAGGATCATTATGGTACATCTGTTTGGTGTGTTACTGAATAAAGATATGTTGCATGTATCCATTACAATCTCCTCATTAAGGTGATTCAAATGCACACATATAATATTCTTGTTTATCACACTGTCTTTTATAACACTAAAGTTCGGGTCCAAAGCAAAAATATCTCATTATTGAAAAATGACTATTAACCCTTTACCACTCAGGGATTTTGTGAATTTCGCTGATTTTCACAGTGTTGCACCTGACAGCAACTTCAACTAGCCATTGTTTCATAATGGATGGTCTGTTTTACACCAAACTAGGTATGAATGTTTGTTGGGCAGTAGCCTTTCAAATGCAACCTTTCATGACTTGATCATTGTTGTCATGGGAAAGAGTGGGCATCTCAAAGTTGGCAAAAAGTGTGTGTTTTCACATGAATTTTTTACCACATTTTAATCTTCACACAGCTGTCAAGGCAACAATTAAGGGGTTTGGCACTGGCCATTTTCACTGTTTGCAGCATGTTTTATCAGCATCAATTTTCAGGCATTTTTGACCCCAGACACCCTCAGATATAAATTTTAGCGGCCGGTTGGGCCATACACCCAAAACTTTTCGGGATGTGAGGGAGGCGTTGCCCCCCCACCCCCTTCAATCCCCCCAGAATACTTTTAGTGGGGAGGCGCGAAAAAAACAGGTCAATTTTTTGCCCAACAAATCCTAAAGCAAACATAACTATCCAGGGGTAGAAATGCAGATTTTAGGTGCTTCTGGAGCTTAAAATGGGGGAGGGGGTGTGCAGACACGTAAAAACACATATCTGAGTGGGAAAGGGTTAATAGTCATGCTTTTATAGAATCTATACATAGTCATTTTTATATAATCTGGGTTCAGTTGTTCAAAGCTTTGTTAGCTTAACAAGCTCGTTAGTGCTCAAGTTGTAAGTTTTGTTTCAATTGATGTTTAATGTCCACGTCAACACTAAATAAGTCATTTTGGAGACGTTGCTTCCAATTTTGTGGGACCTTTACCCGCCACCGAGATGAAACCCCAATGAAACCAATAGGGTTTATAAGCATGGACAGTCCGACACGGGAAGGCTTAGATCTTCTAAGTGGCTTACGGTCGGATACAGCTCTGCATGGAATCATCATGCAGTTCATTTATTTCTCCAAGCCCCAATGGGCGGGGGCCGCAGGTCAAATTGTAAGTATTCTAGTAAGTACAGTATGTAATACAATGTATTTTTGCTGAAAAAAAAAATTGAGCAACTTTTGCATTAAGTTCGCATATTTGCCATATTAAATGATCAAAGGCATCATTAGTTTTGAACAACTGGCCCCTGTACATTTTTTGCTAATTTAGAATGGAATTTAGGTGTACTTGGTGATGGCTTAAAATATGCAAGTGATCGTAATCACTAATATCAGGAAACATAAACTTCCTTTTTTTCTTCTTTTGGTTTTATGGCCCTTTCAGATTATTTCACTCATATCGAGCCGATCATTTATCAGAGGTGGGCAAGAACCGAAGTATCGGAAGAAACACCACCTGTCCTTCCGTGTCTCGACTGTGACCCGAGCTAGGCTCGAACCCAAAGCAGTGAGAGATTTAATGATTAAGAGTCGGCGCTCTTATCCACTAGGCCAACAAGACCCGTTAAACTTCTTTTAAAGCCATGTTAATTTACAGGATTTTCTTAAAACTTAAGGCACAGCCCATATTTCACTAGACAGTCAGCCCCTGCATACTCCCTGACATCTACATCTGAATTAATGAATCCTGGTGCCATCGTGAGACTTGATGAAAGGTTACCAAACATTGTACATAAAACTCAGCTCAGGCTTGCACATCCCTGCAGTCTAATCATAATTGCTGGGCACATAAAGGATGCCTGTTGATCATACCAAGGCTTTCTCATGCAAAGAGGGAAGCCTATATTCTGGTAGAGTGGGTATGCAGGTTGATGAGAAACTTCATCAGGTTAACCCATTGTATACTGGTGGACTCTTCCATTGCTATATGTTTGGCAAATCCATTTTTCATTTAAGGGGTGTCATGCCTATTTTTACATCTTTATTCCATTTTTGACAGAAAATCTTGTTACCAAACAGTGCAAACCCAGATCAGACGTTGCATGCTGTGGCATGAGAATGCAGTGTCTGATCTGGGCCTGCACTGTGTGCCAGGCTACCATTTTAGGGGTTTCCCACCTAGAATTGGTTAACAAGTCCCTCAGACCCTGTAATGAACACCCCTGTAAACCCCAATTTACATGGAGACTATAAGAATCTTATATGGGTATGAGGGGTGGATTGAAAAATCCGTCCCGAGGGACACTGTCTGGCATCACAAGGCTTGCCGAGTTATGCCGGACAGTGATCCAGAGGGACGGATTTTTCTATCCACCCCTCACACCCATATTGGATTCTTTTTCTTGCATACCTTCCATGTCTATTGCGAATTTTTAATGCTGCTGTCACTTCGGTTACCGTGGTCCGCCATTTTGCGATGACACAACAGGAATGTTTAGTGACGTCACGCATGACGCCGCCACGCATGAGGTTGTAATCAACCAGTGCATTTGTCAAACAGGCGATTTTATTTGATTTTGGGTTGGAACACCAGGGTCAGAACATAAATTTCTATCCCAGGGTAAAACCACGGATTTCCTTGTCTGGTGTGCAAGAAATTATTTTCTTTAACATAAATTTAAAATATAAATTGTGGGTTCTCGTTAAAATCACCCCAATGAGTCTGTTCTAATGCGCACATACAACCTATGTTTGGCTACTAGTTAAAATGCATAAATGGTGGTTCTAATGAGCATCCACAACCTATGTTTGAGGTAAAAATAAGAATATTGCAAATTTCTATTACAAAATTAACCTTTTAGAGATATGACAGAATGCACTATGTCGCACGGTTGTGTTTACGTAATGTTCAGTGTGC
The DNA here is from genome assembly GCA_963580285.1 of Lucinisca nassula. Lineage (NCBI taxonomy): Eukaryota > Metazoa > Mollusca > Bivalvia > Lucinida > Lucinidae > Lucinisca > Lucinisca nassula. Next base: position 72,752,830 of record OY757010.1, read on the forward strand.
AAGTGTCCGAAGGCAGACTTTCACTTGACTAGGATCATTATATTTAAGGTGTGCTGGAGACTACAGTACATGTACTTGTAAGCGCAATGGTCACCAGTACATTATGGCAACACATCTATAATACATGTCTCTAAACGGGTTACTTTTCTGATGAAAATTTGTGATTTTATTTTTTTATTTATTTATACTCAAACATAGGTTGCAGGTACTTGTTAGAACCGCCTCATTGAGGCGGTTCTAACAACTACCTGCAACCTATGTCTTGAAGCAGAAATGAGCAAAATAATGTAAAGCCCCTGCAAGTCCCAGTTTTTTTCTATTTAAGTGGGGTTGACAGGGTATATTACATGGTATTCTTAATATAATGCATACAATGTCACAGACCGCCCATTGGGGCTTGAAGAAATAGATGGGCTGCATAATGCTTCCACGCAGAGCTGAAACCGACTGCACACGAGTACTGGTAAACCACTTAGAGGATCTAAGCCTGCCCAGGCAAAGCGGTGCGAGTCTGACCGACCATGCTTATAAACCCTATTGGTTTCATTGGGTGACAGGGCTTGAAATGTCATTTCATCTCAATGTCTGGTAGAAGTCCCACAAAATTGGAAGCAATGTCTCCAAAATGACCTATACAGTGTTGAAGGGGACATTAAACCTCAAATCAAACAAACAAACAAACAAACAAAAACAATGTCACAGAACTTACTATACCTCTCTTTTTCAATAGCATCCAACAATTCTTCGGTCTTCTTGGCTTTGGCATTAATATCCAGCAATGTTGCTATGAGGTCATCAGCCCCTTTCTCCACTGCAAAATTAAGTTAAATAAAAAGACTAAATGCAATATAATACTATTGTGGAGATACAAAGCAGAAACCATGTTAGTTAAACAACCGTGTTAAATCCAGATTTTATAGAACAAGAATTCCGCCAAGTATCATTAATGAAGCTCTTATAGTTCTTGAGAAATAAACTTGACCATTAGTGTGAACGCTAGTGTGGTCGCAAATGTCGTCGCCTTGATAAATGGACGGCGAACCGACGAACGTCAGACGGAAAACCAGACGCCTATATCGCGGATTGCTAATAGCAGGCACAACAAAAATGATCATTTACAGTCTCAAGACTAGCTTTAATACTTTTTGAGATATTTTTCTGACATGACTCATTAACCATTTTTCACAGAATTTATTCGAAAATTGATCTAGTCATCTACTAACAAGATTTCATCCAAAAGTTTTCAAAGGGCAATAACTCAGGAAAGGGGCATAATCCTGATGAGAAAAATATATGTGTCAGCTATTCTTTTCATGAGCAATCCATGTATGAAATGCATCACAAAACATGCAATGCACAGGAGATAACTCCCATATAAGCATCGTGCTTACCATCAGAGCCTGTACCATATATCTTGTATCATATACCATGTAAATATGAATAATAAATACTGTTTATGGTCCTTTGCATTTCGCCAGATTTTCCCCAAAATTCTAATATTGTGAATGGGTTTTTTATCTGATTAAATCTGACAGCTCTTAATTGTTTTGTAAAATTTGATCCTGCCTCACTTACAGATTCAACAAGTATAGTGATATAAACATCCACAGCCCGGTTTTGTTTGATTTGAGGTTTAACGTCCCCGTCAACACTGTAAAGGTCATTTTGGAGACGTTGCTTCCAATTTTGTGGGACTGTTACCGGGCATTGAGATGAAATGACATCTCAAGCCCTGTCGCCCAATGAAACCAATAGGGTTTATTAGCATGGACGGTCTGCCTTGTACAGCGGTTCCTGGACATGCTTAGATCCTCTAAGCGGTTTACCAGTACTAGTGTGCGGGGTCGGATTCTGCTGTGCGTGTAAGCATCATGCAGCCCATATATTTCTTCAAGCCCCTATGGGTGGGGGCCGACATTGATTCAACGTTGAAGAAACATTTCAGTTTACAAAATAATGTTCTTTCTACGATAATACCGGCTATACCAAGGTATATTAGATTACGAGCGTACATTCTTTCTTGAGTCTGAGATTTAAATTTGGACACATATAAAGTTTTATTCAGCATACTCGCGCCCATGCCCATGACCTCAAAGTCCAGGTCACGGACTCATAGTTATCAGCATACCCACGCCCATGCCCATGACCTCAAGGTCAAGGTCACGGATTCAGAATTATTTAATATCAATGTTTTTTTATAAAAGCTCACATTTCCCAACCCATATTATGGATTTAGTTCGTATTTGACAGGTCCTTTCTCCGGCTACCCTGTTTAGTTTTCGCCCTTTATCTGATTAATGATCTGCTCGAAATAAAAGACATACTCTTGAAAGGGCCGTAAAACCAAAATTCAAGGTCAATGTCACAGACTTTGTAATTTATTTTTTATGGATTTGGTTCATATTTGGTATGCTGATCCTTTTTCCAAGATTTAAATGACATTACCTCTCCTACGCCGATGCCCTCAATGCGAGCAATGCTGTCATCTTTTTTTGCAACATGTTTTTATTTCTTGGCGAGGATGGTCCCTGGGCGGGGGCATCTGTGTCGTATTGACATTCTAGTTGTGGTACACCGAGTCTTTCATTTTGCAAAAACCATGTTGTCCATTTATGGGTTGGTTTACTTATTATTTGTAGTTACATGTGTAATTATTTATGTATGTTGAGACAAAATTTCAAAGAGGATAGATCTAGCACCTGTGTGTATAGTTTACTGCAGCAGTTAATCAGTTTTAAAAACATTCTTCATATCAAGCTGTCAGGTCTTATTATGATAAGCTGAATCCATGTGTCGCTAGCAAGTAGCTGGAACTCTGGCGAAATGCAGAGAACTATTTAAACCAAACATGCAATGTACAAATGTCCAAATTTACAAAGGGCCGTTACTCATGAAGTATTTTTCGGAATTTACTCAAAAGATTAATCAGGTCATCTACTCATAATTACCAATCCAGCCTTAACCTTTCAAGGCTCTAGCTTCAATAGATTTTGCTGACAATAATTCATCCAAATTTTTTTCAAAGGGCCATAACCCAGGAAATGGGCATAATACTGACATGGTTCTAAAGTTATGCTATGCATCACAAAGCATGCAATGTACAAATGCCAAAATTTACAAAGAGCCGTAACTCCTGAAGTACTTTTTTGTAATTTAATCGAATCAGGTAGTCAATCAGGGGCCAGTTGTTCAAAGCTTTGTTAGCTTAACGAGCTCATTAGTGGTCATATTGTTAACTGTTCTAGCAAATTTAAAATTTAAATTTTTGGTATTTTTGCTGAAAAAATGTGAGCAGCTTTTGCAAAAGCTGCTCACATTTTTTCAGCAAAAATACTAGCAAATTGCCATAATAAATGATCAAAGTTTAAACGATACGTTAACTAACGACGTCGTTAGTTTTGAACAACTAGCCCCAGGTCATCTTCTCGTCACTACCAATCCATTCACCAACTTTCAGGGCTCTAGCTACAATAGTTTTTGAGATATTTTGCAGACAAGATTTCATCCAATTTTTTTTTTGAAGGGCCATAACTCAGGAAAAGAGCATAATCCTAACAGGGAACAACAGCACCATATGTGGCGCCATGCTCGTCTGTTTTGCCATGTCACAGAGACAAATCAGTCAAATTGCAAGATAGAGTTACTGAACTTCGTCAAAATATAACATATTCACCCTAATTACCACACAGTGCGCTTAGTTTTTTCAAAATTTTGTCAAAAAAAATTGAAGTGAAAAAGTGTTACAGAAAAAAATCGACAAAGGGGAGATAATACAGCCATAATCAACAATATAGTTATTGCCCTTTGTCAGATTGTAGCTCTTGTGATGTTGAGAATGTATATGAAGTTTCATGGAGGTAGGCCAAATATTTTTGGAAATATGGTCAAGGTTAAGGTTTTTGGTTAAATTTTTGTAAAATGGGTCAAAGGTCAAGGTCACAGGTCAAAAAGGTTTGTATCAGTGAAAAGGAACATCCATGTGAAGTTTGAATGCTCTGTTACAAATAGTATTGGAATGAGAGTAAAAAATGTTTTTCAGAAAAAAAATAGGAAAAGGGGAGATAATTCAGGCATAATCAACAATATAGTTTTGGCTCTTGGTCTGAATGTAGGGTATGTGTATGAATTTTCATGAGGCTAGGTCTAATACTTTTGCAGTTATAGCCAAGATTAATTTTCTTTGGAACAACTACAATGACGCCAATGCAAACGCTGGAGTGATGACAATAGCTCAAAAGTTTTTCTTCGAAAAACAAACGAGCTAAAAATACGTGTCAGCTATTTTTCCATGAGGACTTCATATATGACATATATTTCGAAACCCCAGGATGCACAGTTCCGAAGTTATGCTATGCCTTTGCATCAAAAAGCATAATAGACAGACACAGGCAAGAATGCACAAACGTCTCATAAGTAATATGCCCCTCCAACTTCTTGAAATTGGAGGCATAATAATGTATACCCCATAGACCCTGATTTTCTCAACATAAAGTGAAGTTTTCAGGGAAGTTCATTTCATGGACTTGTTAACATAATGCAAGCATTTAAGTACAGTCGATGCTAGTTATCTCGAACCTCACGGGACCGGATAAAAAAGTTCGAGTTATCCGTAGTACGAGATAACCAAAGTGTGACGTCACATGCATTATTTGCCGTGATATTCTTGGTATTCTTGTTTATTCTAGAGTAATAGCACTAACATGCACTGCCTATTGAGTTTTTAAAATTTGTTTATGAAAGTAATGGATCTTGTTGAAGTACATGTATAGCGATTATAAAAGATTTCTCACATGTTTTGTTGTCTTTTAAATTCCTGCAAATTCGGGTATCCAAATAAGCAAAAAATAGATATGTTCTAAAATGGACTAGTTCCCCACTTGTGAATGCAATGCTGAGCAGTACATGCTATACGCCATACGGCAGTCCCTCGTATTGATTTAAACAGTTTAGGTCCTGCCGAGAAAGCTGTTTTAAGATCTACATGTCTGTATGTGCATCGGGACAAGGGACAATACTCAATTGTGACACTAATGACGAGTATGTAAACCAACCGGTCATACCAAATTGTACAATTATACAAATTAGAGCCGCCTTTTATTTCGGAAATACTGGAAATCATTGAAACGAGAAGGTGTTAAGATCAAAGGTTGAGCTCCGCGCGTCAGTCTGTATTACACTCACATGATTTTCGTAATAGCGGTAAAGGTATTGTTTGTGCTAATTTTAACGCACCTGGACAAATTGAATTATTAAAAACATTGTGAGTATTGATGAACTGTTTTGTAAAGGTCTATTATTATTTTCCTTAACTGAAAGACCGGCGGCATGTTTTTTTCCCCTTCTTTACCTTATGAATATCGGTTCAAGATACGCGGTAGTAAAAACAGTGAAAAATATATTCAGGGACTGAAAATGATGGATGAGATAGCCGAAGTGTCGACTTAAAAGTAGTTTGACACATGCGAAGTTGAAATACAATAAATATATAGTAGAAATATTCTGGACTTCGAAATCGGTTCGACATAAGTGATAGGGTTGAGATAGGCGAGGTCGAGATAACGAGAGTCAACTGTATTTCTTGATTTTCATTGATCAATGTTCAACTGATCATCGGTCACATGGAAAAGTGAATCCAATCACAACCTCTGCCTCAACCAAACATCGCTACTAACCAAGTTGCAAGTCTTTGACCAGTCTTTGTCTGTCTCTCTCCTTCATCTGAGCAAGTCTACCTAGTGCCTGGTCCATCTTACTCTCCTCCTGCATAAAACACAAGCAATATTGTAAGAACTTTATGCAATATTATTATGTTATTAATCAAGTAATTTTGTATTGGCCCAGTTACAGGTTCTCTGTCAGCTGTATTGGCCACCAGTTACAGGTCCGCGGTCTGCTGTATTGGCCCGAGGCCGAAGGCTGAGGCCAATACAGCTGACCGAGGACCTGTAACTGGGCCAATACAGAATAACTTGATTAATGACAATTTTATTAATTGATGCTATTAAAAAAACATGATTTATAATTTTTGACTTCGGATGATATTGGTTGACCTGTTGTAATACAGGATAGTCAAATAATAAAGCCTATTATTAATTGATTTTTCGCATTAATTCCCCACCATCTCCATTAATTAATGTGAAAAATAAATGTAATAGAACTGTTTGTGCGTTGAAGATATTATTAATTGACTATCCTGTATTGATCGGAGATCATCCATATTAACACCAGGTCCACCAATATTAACTGGAGGTCAAGTGATATTAGGCTGAGGTCAAAAATCACTCATCAACTTTTCAAATTGTGTCAATTAATAAAACTGTCATTAATCAAGTACATTTAATTTCATACTGGCCCAGTTACAGGTCCTCAGTCAGCTGTATTGGCCCTCAGCCTTTAATCGATGGCCAATACAGCTGACAGAGGATCTGTCACAGGGACAATATGAAACAACTTCATTAATAACATCATCTTCTTGCATATCACCAAAAGGGTTATTTTTCTGACAAAAATTTATTATATTTTTCTTATATTTTCTCAAAACATAGGTTGCCAGTGCTCATTAGAAGCGCCCAATTGAGAAGGTTCTAAGGAGTATCCACAACCTATGTCTTGGAGCAGAAATATGATATTTTTAATGTAAAATTAATTTTAATTAATAATAACCTACCCATCACTACAATTTAAGCCTTCATCAGACGCAGGTCTGGGTCAGTCTGACAAAAAAAATCTAGCCAGAATTGCCACTGGCATGTCCTGTGACCTCCCTAGTGTCGAGTCCTGATTGGTCGCTGATGTCACCTGGCCTATCAGACCAATGGGCAGACGATACAGATCACGTGACTGTGGTATTCACGCCGGCAGGTCATATTTCTTTCAGGAAAACAATTATTTCAGGCGGGGCTGGGAGGCGGGACATGCCATTGTAGTGATGGGTAGGTATATTATTAATTAAAATTAATTTTACATTAAAAATATCATTTTAATGTCAAATATAACTACCCATCACTACAATTTAAGCCTGAATTCATAGCAAGTGGAGGGTTGGATGAAAAATAATTTATACATACTCAACTCCTCTGACCTTGGTTGTTTATACCCCTTTTTAAGACCCTCCAATGATGGTAAAGTAAGGGGGTATCCACCATGACTGCAAGGGATCCAAATCCAAAAATCCCATAAGTGGAGAAGATAAATGGAAAGGAACCGGAGTCAAAATAGAAAGTTCACACCTATTCAAACAGGCTAGCAAACAACCAAGGAAAACAAGATCCCACAATTAGTGCTGCTCAGTAATGGATTGAGAAGCTACTAAACTACCCAAGGAATGAGTACCACTACGAATGGGAACCAAGCTTCTTAGGTGAAGGGATGAAAAGTGGAATTGGAACGTCCATAAGCAGTAAGAAAACATTCTGAAGAAAGAATGGAGTTCCAATATGCCCAAAATGTAGAAGGTTATAACCTCATGAGCCGATGTATTCTCGAATGATAATAGGGCAGAAGTGAGATTAACATATAGAAGCTTTATCACTTTACAAATCCACCTTGCAATCAAGAATGGAGAAATATCTCCAAACCCCTTGATTGGAAAGAAAAGTCTCGTGATAATCTTGAATAGCTTTAAACGTTCTGATGTACACAAAAATTTCTCATCAGCCTACGATCTACAAATCCTGGAAATGCCAGGACAAATAATAGTTTCAGACATAGCCAGAAACCATTTATAGCCTGAAAAAATAGGCTGAGTGAGAAGAGAAAAAGAAGTCATTGTTCTTCTCATACCTGAAAACAACCCTCTGCAATTGGCAAAGCATGAATATCACTTCTACGAGCTGAAGCAAATGTCAAATGAAATACAGCCTGACTATCAGATGAACAAAGGAGGCTGAATTCACAGGATTGTAAGGTGGTTTAGTAAAAGACCACAACACTCATGTAAGATTCCATTTGGATTCAAAGTCCTGGAAACCTGTCGGCATAGTGCAAAACCCTTTAATAAGCTGGTGATAATGGGGTTTAATGAAATGTGTGAAGCGACTAAAATTTTAACGCGTTTGAGATTACTGATCTGTACCCTTTTTTAGATGAAATAGAAAACTAAAGGGTAGAGAACAGGCAGCAAAAGAAATCCAGTAAAAAAACCTCTAAAGAGGGATTGTCTGGATTAATTTCCCTTTCCCTACACCAACTAGAAAATACCTTCCATCTTCCAGAGTAAAACTTGAGAGTGGAGCTCTTTCTATATTTGAAGATACACTCGGCAGAGAAACCAGAAATGTGTCTACCTCTGGTTTGATTCCTGACAACATCTGGATGTGTAGGTAAAGCATTTCCGGACTGAAATGGAATGCTTGACCTACATATTTTAGATACTAGATCCGGAACTACTGGAAGACGGATTGAAAGTCTTGAGACTAGGCTCAGAATGACTAAAAATACCAAGATCTTTGAGGCCATAGAGGCGTAAAAAGAATGGCTCTACTTTTGTATGCTTGAATTTTTTCCTAGAACTAGAGGAATTCAGTTGAATGGTGTAAACGCATATGTAAAAGATTCCCCCAATCTAGAGATATTAAATCAACTGCACGTTCCAAGTGATCTGAAACTAGAGACACAATGGAAGTTGATTAGAGAACCGAGTTGTCTTTGGACATTTGATTAAAACAGGTCCAATAAAGGATCTCCCCATTTGAGAAAACGCCCTGTAGAGAACGGATGGCGAACTGGTCTATAGGGGCGATCCCAATGACATAATCTGCCCGGGAGGTGTCCGACAAGGATAGACATACCTTCCTGATGACACCAAGTTAGAATCTTCCATGCAAAAGCCAACAGGGAAGAGGAATGAGTCCCTCCTTGTTTACGGAGAAAAAAACAACGACACTACGGTCAATTGTCTGAAGTAATAATAATGAAACTGTTCCTCAGTTTGGAGCTAGAAGAACTGAAAAACCAAGGAAATTTGCCTGAAGTTTCAGAATGTTTATATATATATATATATATATATAGCCCCACCTATTCTAGGCCCCACGTCCCCTGAACAACTAATCCCTGAGGTTCGAAGTGGGCGACCAACCTGAAAGGCTGGCATGCGAAAAGCAACTAGGGAATAGACTCTAAAAAGAGGAGACCCCATTTGATAAACTTAGGGATTCATAAACAATACAGAGCAATCTGAAAACTCTCTGATAATGGAATTTATTGCTCTAGACAGACCGGATGGTATTTCCAGTGATCCAGTGGCAAAAAACTGGAAAGGTCTAAGATGAGGTTGTCCAGGGGAACTGGATCCAATTACGAAGTTTCTAAAGGGAAACAAACCCCTGACATGAATCAGAAGTTTTTAGGGCATGAAAAGAGGAGAAGAAGTATCTTTGAGATAGAATCAATTTCGACTTCTCCATAAAATGGATGATACCTAAATTCACAATAACCTGTACACGTTAGGTGAAGGTATGATAAAAAGTAGTATCTGGAAAGATGATGACAAAAACCCATCATCGAAACACTACACCATATTGGGGCCTAATTCCTTGATGTTAGCTGCTTAATTTAATCTCTATTAAGTTGGTGAACAGGGAAAAAAAGAATCTGTTGACAATTCCAAAAAGGAAAAACAACAGAACTGATACACAAAAATCCATCCAAGGTGAAACGAAGGTATTTGCGGAATGACCTGTGGATGGAGATGTGAAGGTAAGCGTCCTTTAAAACTACGGAAATCGTCCACTAATTTGGAAAAATGACCTGACGAATCGAGGACGAAGTTTCCATTTTGAAATGATCAACTCGCATCATCTTGTTTAGTGTGAGAAGTCGATGATGAGTCGATTTTCCCATTTTCTTCTCGACCATAAAGATCCGACTGTAGAAGCCTGGGGAAAGGAGAACTTTTACTACCTATATGGCTTTCTTTTGGAGAAGAACCCTATCCTCTTCCAATAAAAATTTCTTTTCTTGATACTATTCACCGGAAATAGTCTTTCTTTGTTAAGAGCTGTGACCTCGCATGAGTCTGAAAGAAATATGACCTGCCGGCGAGAATACCGCAGTCACGTGACCTGTATCATCTGCCCATTGGTCTGATAGGTCAGGTGACATCAGGGACCAATCAGGACTCGACACTAGGGAGGTCACGGGAAAAGGGACATGCCGTGGCATTTCTGGCTAGATTTTTTTTGTCAGACTCACCCAGACCTGCGTCTGGTGAAAAGGCTTAATTTGTAGTGATGGGTAGTTATATTTGACATTAAAAGGAAAAATAATGTATACCCCTGCAACTCTCAGTTTTCTGTACATAAAGTGGGGTTTACAGGGGTGTTCATTACATGGACTTGCTAACATGATTAAACAATAAATTTCTGTTTGCTCGGAATAGAACTTGTGCATGGATGTGGAACTCACAAAATATGCTGATTGACCATAAATTTTTAACAAAGTCTACTATCAGTGATATACATATAAATTAAAGTACTGAATTTTTTTGGGGGAGAGGTTTTGGTTTTACGGCCCTTTCAAGATTATTTCACTCATATCGAGCCGATCGTTAATCAGAGGTGGGCGAAAACCGGAGTACCCGGAGAAAAACCACCTGACCTTCAGTTGCAGAACTTGGCGTCTCACATGTGACACGAGCGAGGCTCGAACCACAGCGGTGAGAGACCTAAAGATCAAGAGTCAGGGATCTTAACCACTAGGCCACGGAGGACCGTTCAAAGCACTGAATCATATTACAATATTATGTACTTTTGTACATGATTGTGAGCTGAAATATAGTTGAGTTACCATTGCTATAGTGGATAAGAGCTTGTCCCTATTTTCAGCTGCCATGAGAGCAAGTTGAGCTTGTTCCTCGTGATACTGTCCGAGAGCTTTCTCTACCTCTACACGCTCTAGTCTCTTTTTCTCCTGAAAATGTGTAATAGAAGGTTCTTGCATAAATACCTGTGCGCATGCTGTTTGAAGCCATTGTCAAATGGACCAAAAGCCGTGCTCAGACAGCAAAAACCATGTTCAAATCATGAAATTCGCATGCTGTTTGAACATGGATTTTGAGCTTTTGATATCACAAGACGGGCCTTGCTTTGTTTACGTTATGTTGAGCGACGTAACGTTATCGCCCTGAATGTAGCGTTTTAGGATTCTATGATGATGAAGAGGGTTACTGCATGACGACGTCATTTTAAACAACAATCTGAACTGGCCGCCCTTTTTGGTTTGCCTGGTGCATTTGAAGAGTTTATATGGAATTTATATGGAACTTTTTCGTCAAAATTTGCTGTCGGAATCGTAAGCTATGCAAGAACAACGAACATCCATGGTTATTTCAATGCATTAACATTTGCCGGATACCTCGGAAGATATTTGAACATTCGGCTTGGCGACCTCATGCTCAAACAGCTTCCTCGGGACCCGGCAAATGTTAATGCATGAAAAACCATGGTTGAACCCTATATTATAGCACAGTTATTTGGGAATAGGTCTGGCTAATTGGAGCTGAAAAGATAATCAACTATCATTCCTGTCATTGCGATCAGTAATCGATTAGTAATCAATGAAGATTTGGTCATAATTTTACCTGTCTTGCTTTCTGTCTCAGCATGACTCCTACCATATGCTGTACTTTGCCATATGTATTTGAACAGACAGGCTTGAGCAAACACTGTAGACCCAGATTAGATGCCACAGAACGTGGCATCTCATCTGGGTCTGCACTGTTTGCCACTCATATAGCTATTTTATGAACAACTTTGGGTAGTAAATTGTACTTATCATCAAATAATTGATTGCAAGCAAATCAGTAATGATAACCATTTTTGTGGATTTATTGATTGAATAATTGATTATCCCATTAATCGTGCAAGCCTTATTTGAGAATACTGTGCCAAATTGAGATACTGAAGGACACAAGTTTGTGAGTGTCCATCAATATACAAACAAGGAACAATATTCACCCCTTTCAGTATTAAACCGTTTTCCGTATTACACCACTTTAAGTATTATATACATTGCTCAAAATAATTAATGGAACAGACAAGTCAGAAATAAATTCACACTAAAATTCTTCCGTAATGATCCTACGTATTGGGGCAGACAGGCCTAAGCAAACAGTGCAGACCCAGCTGAAGGAGCAGTCTGATCAGGGTCTACACTATTTGTCATTCCATCTCCACTTTCTGGACTCCTTGCTGAATTGCCAAACAAACTTGTTAAAGTTTTAGGAGAATTAAAGCATGTCCACAAGGTGTCTGCATTTTGGTATGTTGCAAAAAAAAATGTCATGTGTCTATATGTTTACTCTTGAGATTCCACTTTTTGGTCATGCCAACAAAAGGATAAGCTGTGGTCCTTGTTGCTCTACTGAATGAATACAAGAAAGCTGCTGTTATCCCAATTTTCCATGGGGAAATCATGTTACACAATTCCAGAGTTGGATTCTTCCTGTGTGCCAAAGTATCCATACATATACTCACCGGAAATAGAAACTATACACTCATTTTTAAGTTGTCACTGGCGAAACATTTTAATGAGATTTGAATTCCAACTAGAGCTGTCAGTGAAACTGACTAGGGCCCCGGCAGCGCTATCAGAGGAGTAAAAATTTGTGGACGGACAGACGGACAGACAGACAGATGGACGGACAGAGTGATTACTATAGGGCACCCACACTTTCAGTGCGGGGCCCTAATTATATAAATTATCATCAGTGGCATATCTGATTTATCGAATAAAATGTTTAATGATAGCTACAATTTAACGGGTAGAGCCACAGGCTCAAAGCAAGGGTCAAAATTATGCTGTTCAAGTTTCCATTGGGTCAAACTTTTTGTGTCGCGAATGTGATTCCCAATTTTTGCCAGTTATTACACATCATCTAACGTGGGGAATATTGTTTACAAAATGAAAATTTTCACAATGGTTGAAATGTAATCGACGTTTAAATATTGGACCAAACCACCGGAAATGAGCTAAAAGTATAGCATTTCTGATTGCGGTTTTTGTTTTTATCAATATTTAAGACACAGCAGAGAATGCTAAAACGACTGAAGGCACATTCGGGTCGATTTTTGGGTTGAAACATTATTTTGAAAATTTCGCTAAAAAAAAGCAGTTTTTGAGATTTCAATACAATGTTTGTTTCTAGATAATTTTTAGATGTTATGTTATTTTTTAATTCCTTGCTTTTTACTTGTTACCTATACGCAAAAAATGCTGAAGTCAAAATTCGACTACAAACAGATTTTGTGAAAAATGCACTTTTTTACTTTTTTCCCCAAAAACTTTTATTTTGAACACCAGATTTTCTTTAAATTGTTACAGGATTCATGTCGATAGTTAGTAAAGTCCTTAATCAGTAATTTTTAACTGAATTATCCACTTGTTTTGTCAGGCGAGACAATTTAAAAGTGTATAGCTTCTATTTCTGGTCAGTATAGAAGTTTACAGTGGTTCCAGATATTACATCACTGTTATTTAATGGAAAATGTGATGTGGGGAAACATTTTACTTACCATCATGTTGCTGTAACCTTCCAACTTTTTCTGAAATGGGAACCAGAATTAAACTCATTAATGACAAATGCAATTTCTACCTAGCAGCTTGGCAGAGATGCTTTATAACATTACAAAAACACGCCTATACAAATACATGGTAAATTATACTGCCGAAAAAAAACAACAAGAGGGCCCAATGGCCCTATATCGCTCACCTGTGTACCAGAAAAAAAGTGTAGGAGACCTCTTGACATTGCTACATACTAAATATCTGAGCTCTGGACCTTATGGCTTTGGAGAAGAAGATTTTTGATTTTTTTCCAGTATAAGTCCATAGGTCAATTTTGACCCAAAAGGCATGGCTGACAGGATTTATGTAGGCGACCATTTTATGTTGCTATATACTAAATATCTAAGGTCCGTACTTCATGGTTTCAGGGAAGAATATTTTTGAAGCTTTTTTTTCTTCCATTGTAAGTTTATTGGAGTTAAGAAGCCACAGGATTTGGCCAATTTGAACCCCAGGGGCAAGACTCAGGCAGGATTCATGTAGGCAACCACTCCACATTGCTACATGCTAAATACCAAAGCTCTGGGCCTTATGGTTTCAGAGAAGAATATTTTTGAAGTTTTTTTTTCCATTCTAAGCTTTTTTTTTCATTTTAAGTCCATCCATGGTAGCTAATGGGCCATGGGCGTGGCAAATTCCCGCCCAAGGGGCATGATTGGCAGGATTTATGTAGGTGACCACTTGTCGTTGCTACATGGTAAATATCTAAGCTCTGGGCCCTGTGGTTTCAGAGAAGAAGATTTTTGAAGCTTTTTTCCATTATGAGTCTATGGGAGCTAAGGGGCCGCAGGGCGTGGCCCATTTGGACCCCAAGGTCACGATTGGCAGGATTTATGTAGGTGACCACTTGCCGTTGCTACATGGTAAATATCTAAGCTCTGGGCCCTGTGGTTTCAGAGAAGAAGATCTTAAGCTTTTTTCCATTATGAGTCTATGGGAGCTAAGGGGCCGCAAGGCGTGGCCCATTTGGACCCCAAGGGCATGATTGGCAGGATTTATATAGGTGACCACTTGCCGTTGCTATATGCTAAATACTAAGCTCTGGGCCCTGTGGTTTCAGAGAAGAAGATTTTTGAAGCTTTTTTCCATTAGGAGTCTATGGGAGCTAAGGGGCCCCAGGGCTTAGACCATTTGGACCCCAGGGGCATGATTGGCAGGATTGATGTAGGTGACCATTTGCAGTTGCTACATGCTAAATATCTAATCTCTGGGCCCTGTGGTTTCAGAGTAGAAGATTCTTGAAGCTTTTTCCATTAGGAGTCTATGGGGGTAAGGGGCCACGGGCATGGCCCATTTGGACCCCAGGGGCATGATTGGCAGGATTTATGTAGGTGAACACTTGACATTGTTACAAGCTAAATATCTAAGCTCTGGGCCCTGTGATTTCAGAGAAGAAGATTTTTGAAGCTTTTTTTCCATTATGAGTCTATGGGAGCTAAGAGGGTCCGAGTTTGGCCCTTTTGGATCCCAGGAATTATGCAGAAATTATGCAGGTGACCACTTGCCGTTGCTACCTGCTAAATATCTAAGCTCTGGGCCCTGTGCTTTCAGGGAAGAAGATTTTTGAAGCTTTTTTTTTTCCATTATGAATCTATGGGATTTATGTAGGTGACCACTTGTCGTTGTTACATGGTAAATATCTAAGCTCTGGGCCCTGTGGTTTCAGAGAAGAAGATTTTTGAAGCTTTTTTCCATTATGAGTCTATGGGAGCAAAGGGGCCCCGGTGTGTGGCCCATTTGGAACCCAGGGGCATGATTGGCAGGAATTATGTATGTGACCACTTGCCGTTGCTACATACTAAATATCT
Organism: Lucinisca nassula; assembly: GCA_963580285.1. Taxonomy (NCBI): domain Eukaryota; kingdom Metazoa; phylum Mollusca; class Bivalvia; order Lucinida; family Lucinidae; genus Lucinisca; species Lucinisca nassula. Next base: position 72,768,201 of record OY757010.1, read on the forward strand.
AAGCTCTGGGCCCTTAGGTTTCAGGGAAGAAGATTTTTGAAGCTTTTTTTCCCATTATGAGTCTATGGGAGCTAAGGGGCCCTGGGGCGTGGCCCATTTGGACCCCAGGGGCATGATTGGCAGGATTTATGTAGTTTACCACTTGCCGTTGTTACATGCTAAGTATCTGAGCTCTGTGGTTTCAGAGAAGAAGCTTTTTTTCCATTATTAGTCTATAGGAGCTTAGGGGCCCTGGGGCGTGGCCGTTTGGACCCCAGGGGCATGATTGGCAGGAATTATGTAGGTGACCACTTGCCGTTGCTACATGCTAAATATCTAAGCTCTGGGCCCTGTGGTTTCAGAGAAGAAGATTTTTGAAGCTTTTTTCCATTATGAATCTATGGGTGCGAAGGGGCCCCGGGGCGTGACCCATTTGGAACCAAAGGGCATGAATGGCAGGAATTATGTAGGTGACCACTTGCCGTTGCTACATGCTAAATATCTTAGCTCTGGGCCCTTAGGTTTCAGAGAAGAAGATTTTTGAAGCTTTTTTTTCAATTATGAGTCTTTAGGATTTAAGGGGCCCCGGGGTGTGGCCAATTTGAACCCCAGGGGCAAGATTGGCAGGAATTATGAAGGTGACCACTTGCTGTTGCTACATGGTAAATATCTAAGCTCTGGGCCCTGTGGTTTCAGAGAAGAAGATTTTTGAAGCTTTTTTTCCATTATGAGTCTATGGGAGCGAAGGGGCCCCGGGGCGTGGCCCATTTTGAACCCAGGGGCATGAATGGCAGGAATTATGTAGGTGAACACTTGCCATCTTACATGCTAAATATCTAAGCTCTGGGCCCTGTGGTTTCAGAGAAGAAGATTTTTGAAGCGTTTTTCCATTATGAGTCTATGGGAGCGAAGGGGCCCCGGGGCGTGGCCCATTTGGCACCCAGGGGCATGATTGGCAGGAATTATGTAGTTGACCACTTGCCCTTGCTACATGCTAAATATCTAAGCTCTGGGCCCTGTGGTTTCAGAGAAGAAGATTTTTAAAAATTTTCCCTTTATAAGTCTATGGGAGCTATATGTTGCCATGGCAACCAGAATTCCAATCAGATCAGCCCAAAAACCTTATGCAGCCTTTCCCCCTACCTGATGATGCTTCACATGAAATTTGATCAAGATTGGCCATGGGGTATTAGAGATATACTTATTTGAAATTGTTTACTGACGCACGCACGCACGCACGCACACACAGACGCACAGACGCATGCACGCACACACAACGGACGACGGACAAAAAGTGATCCCAAAAGCTCACCTCGTCACTACGTGACAGGTGAGCTAAAAAAAAATTAGGATGAAAAATTGTGATATTTTGCTTATTTTTGCTGAAAATATAGATCCTTCAGGAGCAGACAGATATTGGTCTAGAAGCCTCCCTGGGGTAGTGGTTGTGCTACTCGCCTTGTAAACCAGATCTAACAAGTACCCACAACCTACATTTTAAAGCAAAAATAAGACACCCCAGTTTTACTTTATAAAAGTGGGGTTCAATGGGGGTCAGAATTATATAGGCATGTTTTTGTGATGAAGAACAGACACACCTTGACCAGTGGTTTTGTAGTGGTTGTAAAAAATCTCCCTATCCTTCATAAGATTTTCTAGTCCTTTGGGTTTATTGATTCTATTAATGGAATTTTGAAAATATCACTGATGAGGCATTATTGGCCAAAACTAGCTTGTCTGGTCCCAGAAAAAAAACTAAAACACCACAATATTCAATTCAATCATGTATTCTTTGCTTCCAAAGGATAAACGTTCTTATGGAACATATTTTACAAAAATATTTTTGTAACAACCTTTGAGTGATGAACTTCATTTGATATGAACCTATTACATGAAATGATTGACTGACATGATGATGGTTACTATACAAGGGCTTATTGATATGTTGTGAGCCTCGTATTGAAGGCGGTATGCAGGGATGTTCTTTTTAGTCCTACTTTTCTCTGACTATATAGGGCCATGTACCCAAGGACTGGTCTTATTTGGTCAGTTTAAATCGACGAGGTAGCACTCTAACATTAACAAGACAAGCAGGTTTTGAATGAATAAAATAGGTGAAAGAGCAGTGATTTAATATTTGCATAAAAAGTTTTAACACCTAAAGGTAGCCACACTGATATGGTAGCAACACTAGGGAAAGAGGCTCCTTCATATGCTACAATAAAAAGGTGGGTGGCGGAATTTAAGCACGGCATACAGAGCCTTGAGGATGACCTCCGTCCTGGAAGGCCTGTCAATGTTGCAACCCCAGAAATGGTCAATAAAACCCATGGTATTGTTATGACTGACAGACAAGTCACAAAAAGATACACAGCCAGCAGAGTTGGCATTTCACAGGAAAGAGTACATTCGATTCTGACAGAAGATCTTTCAATGAGAAAGCTTTCTGCTCGATGGGTACCAAGACTTCTGACAGTTAATCAGAAGCATACCAGGCACACATTATCGCATGCTAATCTTAACCTTTTTGAGGAAGATCCTGCCAATGTTTTTCAGAGATTTGTCATTAGGGACGAAACATGGGTCTATCATTTTACTCCAGAGGCCACAAAACAATCAAAACAAGCATCCTTGCTCACCCCCACCAAAGACAGCAAAGACTGTCCCATCAGCTGGGAAGGTTATGGCATCGGTTTTCTGGGATACATATAGTATTCTGCTAATAGATTATCTCTAAAAGGTATAAACAATCAATGGCACATACTATGCTTCACTTCTGATGCAGTTAGGGGGAAATATGAACTTAAGCACCGCGGAAAGCTCAATAAAGGTGTTGTTCCATCAGGACAATGCTCCTGTTCACAAGTCTGTCATTGCTGTGGCTGCCATTCATGATTGTGGCTTTAAACTGATTGAGCATCCACCTTAGTCGCCTGATCTCACTCCATCAGACTTTCATTTATTTCCAAAACTGGAAACAGCTATTTCAGACATCCACTTTCAGTCGGATGATGATGTCATATATGCAGTGTTCTATAAAAAGTGGCAATGAGGCCTTAAACACCGCTGGCAAAAGTGTATAGCTACTGAAGGGGATTATGTTGAAAAATAATACCATATGTCCGACAAAATTCCAATCCTTCAATATGTGGCTCACAACATATAAATTAGCCCTCGTACATGCATATCTTATTTGTGTGTTTGAAATTTATAAATAAACAAGAATCTTATTTGTGCGTTTGAAATTTAAAAATAAACAAGAATCTTATTTGTGTGTTTGAAATTTAAAAATAAACAAGAATCTTATTTGTGTGTTTGAAATTTAAAAATAAACAAGAATATTATTTGTGTGCTTGAAATTTAAAAATAAACAAGAATCTTATTTGTGTGTTTGAAATTTAAAAATAAACAAGAATATTATTTGTGTGTTTGAAATTTAAAAATAAACAAGAATCTAATTTGTGCGTTTGAAATTTAAAAATAAACAAGAATATTATTTGTGTGTTTGAAGTTTAAAAATAAACAAGAATCTTATTTGTGCATTTGAAATTTAAAAATAAACAAGAATCTTATTTGTGCATTTGAAATTTAAAAATAAACAAGAATCTTATTTGTGTGTTTGAAATTTAAAAATAAACAAGAATTCCACTGAAGGCTATGTCGCGCTTATGTGGGCAAAATCCCAATTAGAACATATTGTTAGACAGAATTTAAATAATTACATATATAATGGTAAGATAAGCATTCACAGATACAAGATTGAATATGGTATTAAACCTATAAGTTTGCATTGTCTTACAAATATACTTAACTACATTTTGACAAAGTCACTGAGATATAACATAAAAGCCATGCTGATGTGTGGACTCTTGTATTTTGGTATGCATCTCTAAAAGAGAGTGAGTAAGAAGTTTCATTGCTTTAACCTTAAAAGCTCTTAACAGATTGTATATTAGTGGACTCTTCCATTGCTATACGGTGTACAAGTATGAGCCTTGGTAAAATGTGGTGAGAGTTTCTTTTCTAGTATCTGCATGCTTGCAATTAATTGTGTGCTATCTCCTAAGTGCTTATATTGCATGCAGTCAAACTTCAATGACTTGAACACTTTTGGGACCATGAAAACTTGTTCAAGTTAGAGGTAGACCATAGTTCAAGCGACTGAGCATAAGGTCAGGTCTGACAGCATGATTAAGGTTAATAAGGAATTCTACAAAGTGTTTCATTCTGAATACTGGTGGCCAGTTTGTTAGTGACTTTAACCCTTGTCTTGCTGAGCCCAGATATGCCTTATCTTTGAAACAATGTAGATCCAGATCAGATGGCTTCTGAAGAAGCCATCTGATCAGGATCTTCATTGTTTGACATCCAGTTTATGAACTTGCTGCAGTAATTTGCATCAAGTAATGTGATTGGCTGATAATCAGTAGTGGGTGTGACATATTTAAATATTCAGCAGGACAAGGGTTAACAAGCTTATAAAAGCAAACTTGTTAGAAATTGATCTTGCACAAGAAGACAACAAGTTCAAATTGGAAGAACAATAATTTACCATTAAGTTTTCCTCCTCTTCAAATGCTTTACTGATAGGACTAGATGGCCCTGGTTTGGTGTTGTCAAGGACGTTTAATAGAAAATTTGATGGAGGTAGATATTCCATTCCACTCTCTGGAAAGACACAAATAAACACAAGTCAAGATTTAAATTTATGCTTTATAACAGTTATGGTATGAATACATAATTAGACAAAGCTCTGGAAATCTTCAGGAGATTTTTACAAGCTGCAACAGGACATAGATCTTTAAGAACACAGGTGAACGACCAGTGAAGACTCAGACCAGATCAGTTGTCACTGTTTGCATTGCATTACCTTTCTATGTTCAGTGGAACCAAAACATCAATATGTTTGCTAACTATTGTAAGTCTAATGGGAATCTGATTGAGCCAGAGCATTAAAAACTAGAGAAAGCGACAAGTGGGTCACGTATACCCCCAGCTAGCGTCACCCTCTGATATATCTTTCAAGCTTGTATGTAATATGAATGAAGTCAAGAAGCTATTAGAATCTATAAATGTGCTTGTAAAAGCTAAACCAAACATAGAATTTCTAAATGGACCAAGGGAGTGAGGGCATCAAATAGAACATACAGGCATCTATAAACTTTGACATAAAACTTTAACCAAATGTAAAATTTCTAAGTCCGTGACCTTGAGGTCAAGGTCACTGTGGGTGGGTTAGGGACATGCATCATGAAATCATTTATCAAACATGAAGAAGAGAACCTAACATGTAGTTACTGAGATATCAGCCATGAAAAAGGTTTAACACAAAACTTAAACGTAAAAGTAGATGAACAGACAGACAGCCCACCCAGGGGCTTGACCCAGAGGCTTAGATATTCCATATGAAAGGTAATGCTATAGAGATATCCTTTACCAAACATGAAGAGAATCTAACATGTGGTTACAGAGATATCAGCAATGGAAAAGGTTTAACACAAAACTTTGACATAAAATTAGATGAACAGACAGACAGCCCACCCAGGGGTTTGACCCAGGGGCTTAGATATTCCATATGAAAGGTAATGTTATAGAGATATCCTTTACCAAACATGAAGAGAATCTAACATGTGGTTACAGAGATATCAGCAATGAAAAAGGTTTAACACAAAACTTTGACGTAAATGTAGATGAACAGACAGACGGACAGACAGACATCCCACCCAGGGGCTTGACCCAGGGGCTTAGTTATTCCATATGAAAGGTAATGCTATAGAAATATCCTGTACCAAATATGAAGAGAATCCAACCTGTGGTTACAGAGATATGAGCAATCAAAAAGGTTTACCGCAAAACTTTGACGTAAAGGTTGACAAACGATTGAATGAATATACAAACGAACCAACAAATATACGAACCAACCAACCAACGGACGGAAAGACAAAAACTATATACCTCCTGACATACTTCGTATGCCGGGGGTATAATAACTTACAACCCTAGTTATGACCCAACAAAGACACAGATTAGCCTATGTATTCACAATTTGCCCATTCTTCCCACAGTAATTATTCACCATTTGGGGGTTAATTGTAAGTTTCACAACTGACCCCCAAACAGTGAATTATTAGCAACACTTCACTGCAAGAGCTAAAAAATATTTCTTAAGGGGAACGGGAACACTTGGCAGATTGTTCTGCCATTTTTCAAAGCGAGACAACTTTCAGGACTTCCTGTTCGCTTTTCTATAAGCCATATCCCACCAAACAAGGGTCTACTCTTGAAGGAAAGAATTTGCTCCTGAGGAGCAATTTCTTTCCTTTAACCCTTTCCCACTCAGATACATGTTTTTACGTGTCTGCAACCCCCCACCTCCCATTTTAAGCCTCAGAAACACCTAAAATCTGCGTTTCTACCCCTTCCCCGTGGTAGTTATGTTTGCTTTAGGATTTGTTGGGCAAAAAAGTGACCTGTTTTTTCGCACACCTCCCCACTAAAAATATTCTGGAGGGGATTGAAGGGGGGGGGAGCCCCCCCCCCCCCAACCCCCCTCACATCCTGAAAAATTTTGGGTGTATGGCCCAACCGCCCGCTAAAATTTATATCTGGGAACAAAAATGCCTAAAAAATTGATGCTGATAAAACATGCTGCAAACAGTGAAAATGGCCAGTGCCAAACACCTTAATTGTACTCTTAGTCATTAGGTCTCTCACCGCCGTAGGTTTGAGCCTCACTCGGGCCACGTGTGAGACGCCAAGTTCTGCAACGGAAGGTCAGGTGGTTTTTCTCCGGGTACTCCGGTTTTCGCCCACCTCTAATTAACGATCGGCTCGATATGAGTGAAATAATCTTGAAAGGGCCGTAAAACCCAAACCAAAACACCTTAATTGTTGCCTTGACAGATGTGTGAAGATTAAAATTTGGTCAAAAATTCATGTGAAAACACACTTTTTGCCAACTTTGAGATGCCCCCTCTTTATTTACCATGACAACAATGATCAAGTCATGAAAGGTTGCATTTGAAAGGCTACTGCCCAATGAACATTCATACCGAGTTTGGTGTAAAACAGACCATCCATTATGAAACAATTGGCTAGTTGAAGTTGCTGTCAGGTGCAACACTGTGAAAATTAGCGAAATTCACAAAATCCCTGAGCGGTAAAGTGTAAAGAGTTGTCCTCTATTGACATGGGAGATAAAAATACTTTTGAGGAGTTGCCTCCCCTGAAGGTGTATCTGTTCCCTTTAAATGAAAAAACATTTCTTAAATGAACAAACCAACAAATCACCAAATAAGTCTCATGTATGAGAATGCTTAGTGTGCCCTGAGTGCTGACAGTTCTTGTTGTGTGCTACATATACATGGTGAGAGCTAGGGACTTACTTCCCTTTTCACATGTCCTGATGAATGCATGTCATTTGACGTGTCACCTGTAATAAATTCTGATTCAGATTCAGTGTACATTTCACTATTCAAAGAATATTTACCTGAGCATAAAAATTTCATAATGGCTTCAGTTCCTGAGTTGCAGACATCTGAAAAAAAAAAATTCATACAAAATAAATTTTCATTACAAGTATAAGGTACCTTATTTATCATACGTACTTGCACAGACAGGTCTGTGCAAAAAATGTATATCCGAATAAAGATGCAGCAGAGCTTGGTGTCTCATAAGTCTTCAAAGGTTTGCCACTCATCCAGCTATTTCAGACACAACATCAGGGGCCAGTTGTTCAAAGCACTGTTAGCTTAACGAGCTCGTTAGTGGTCATATTGTTAACTGTTCTAGCAAGTACAATATCGTAAATTTTGGTATTTTTGCTGAAAAAATGTGAGCAGCTTTTGCGTCCGCAAAAGCTGCTCTTATTTTTTCAGCAAAAAATTCAGCATATTTGCCATATTTAATGATCAAAGTTTTAGCGATATGTTAACTAACGACATCGTTTGTTTTGAACAACTGGCCCCTGGTGGTAAATTATACTACATGTAGTTCAAACTTTACAGCAAGTATGGTAAGGATTGGATGTGTCCAAATACTCAGGGTAAATATGCTAAGTTTCTTGGTGCCTTGTTTTCTAGGTGGACTGTGACCTGACAGTGTGAGAATTTTCCTGGACGTCTTTGAATTTTTCATATTTATGGAAATTTTGAACAACAACATTCCACTAGTATATGCGAGTTCACTAGTTTCTGCAGTTTTTACAACTTTGGAAGCTGCAATCAAAAGAAGATACAGTAGAACTTCAATGGTGTCAACAGCTTTGGGACCATAAAATTTGCTTGAGACAAAGATAGTTTGAGTCAGTGAGGGTTATTCATAGCACTGGGCTAAAAGGCATTATGGAAATATATCAGATATATTTCCCCAATGTTCAATAAAATAATGGTGTGTTGTGTCTACACCCCAACCTCTTTATAACACTATTGTTGGGATCCAAAGCAGAAACTGTGTTATATGCAAACAAAAATGTGTAGATTATATAGAACAAGAATTCTGCCGAAGGCGATGTCGCGCCTTTGGGGGCGTAAATTCACCAAACCATGACATCTAGGCCAAGGTCAAACATAGATGCTTGCATAAAAGTTGTCATTCTTAAATGCAAGCTTGTACTAAGTATCATTAATGAAGTTCAAATAATTCTTGAGAAATGAACTTAACCATTAGGGTGAACGCTAGGGTGGTCGCAATATTTTACAAAATCAGATAACCATGAAATATAGGTCAAGGTCAAATATGGATGCTTGCATTTAAGTTGCCATCCGGACATACAAGTTTGTACCAAGTATCATTAATGAAGCTCTTATAGTCATTGAGAAATAACTTGACCATTAGGGTGAACGCTAGGGTGGTCACAATATTTTACAAGGTCAGTGAACCATAAAATATAGGTCAAGGTCAAATATGGATGCTTTCATTTAAGTTGCCATCCTGAGATACAAGTTTGTACCAAGTATCATTAATGAAGCTCTTATAGTTCTTGAGAAATAAACTTGACCATTAGGGTGAACGCTAGGGTGGTCGCAATATTTTACAAAGTCAGTGAACCATGAAATTTAGGTCAAGGTCAAATATGGATGCTTGCATTTAAGTTGCCATCCCCAGATTCAAGTTTGTACCAAATATCATTAATGAAGCTCTTATAGTTCTTGAGATATAAACTTGACCATTAGGGTGAACGCTGGAATGGTCGCAAATGTTGACGCCTTAACATATGGAGGGACGAATGGACGGAAAACCAGGCGCCTATATCACGCCATGCTAATAGCAGGTGCGACAAAAATGACCATTTATGGTCATTTTTTTTTCTATATTACCTATACATTTTTGGGATCATAAGATAAATAAGATGCCTGGTCAAAAAGTAAAAATTACTTGAAGTAGTTGCTTCCCGAACTAGTTTTCCAACATACCCATTTACCTTGAAGTATTCAGATTCCTTACCATACTAGTTCTTAACCCTTCTCTTGCTGAATATTCATTTAAGCCACACCCATTTCTGTCTATTAACCAATCAAATTAATTGATGTAATTTATTGCTACAAATTCATAAACTGAATGCTAGACAGTGTAGATCCTGATCAGATGGCTTCTTCAGAAGCCATCTGATCTGGATCTTTTTTTTTTTTTTTGGTTTGGGTTTTACGGCCCTTTCAAGATTATTTCACTCATATCGAGCCGATCGTTAATCAGAGGTGGGCGAAAACCGGAGTACCCGGAGAAAAACCACCTGACCTTCCGTTGCAGAACTTGGCGTCTCACACGTGGCCCGAGCGAGGCTCGAACCTACGGCGGTGAGAGACCTAATGACTAAGAGTTGATCTGGATCTACACTGTTTGCAAAGATAGGGGTTGTCGTGAACAGCAAGATAAGGGTTAATTTTTATCAAGGACAATTTAGTACCCAGTGTTGTGTCCAAAAAAAGCTGGATGAATGGCAAACAATGAAGACCATGATGAGATTCCGCATTCTGCTAAGTCACATCGGGGTTTCCACTATTTGGTTAGAGCCGTCTGTCCGAATACATATGGTAAAATGGTTATCAGTTCTAAATCAAGGACATATGCAGTAAATAGTGTGAGTCAAAAGAATGAATACAATTAAACTTGACTGTACTTTGACAGGGATATTTCTCTGCAATGAAAGACACTGGTACACCACAATCTCATTATAACACTGTTCGTTATAACACAGTTTTGGATATAAATATGTTTTATAAAAGGATTATCCTTTGGAAGCAAGGAATACACCACAGAACAGAAAAATATGGAGTTTACATGTTTTCTGGGCCAGACTAGCTAGTTTCGGCCAATTAGGCCTCATCAGTGACCCTCAGCTATTTTCGAAATTCCACAATGGAATCAATGATCCCAAAGGACAAGAAAATATAATCTACACTATGATGTAGGGCAGGGAGACATTTTACAGCCGCCACACATTCCCACACAACAGCTGTAGTGAAGTTAAAAGTTGCATTTAAGTTGCCATCCCGAGATTCCAGTTTGTACCACTGTTAACACTGTTTCAAGATGGATCCCAAAAATGTACAGATTATATAGAAAAATGACCATAAATGGTCATTTTTCTATATAATCTATACATTTTTGTATGGATATAAGACATTTGCTTAACTAACACGATTTATGCTTTGGATCCCAACAATAGTGTTATAAAGAGGTTGGGATGTAGCTATAAACAGACAATAGAGTAATTACCACTTGGAGGGTATGTGATTTCGTCAGCATCAACCATTAGTGTTTCCAACGTTCTCACATTGCACAAATGCCGCGGCAGGGCTTTGAGCCTGTTTTCTCTGATGTCCAGCATCCGTAAACATTTCATACTGCATAATGATGTTGGTAGTTCTTTTAATCTGTTGCCTGAAAGTGTCAACACTTTATACAGTATGAAGTCTAGTTATAGTTTTACTTGGAAAAACACACAGATTTGATATACCACTATCATGCAATGCCTTCCTAATATTCATTTTACAATACATGTATATGCTTAAACCACTTTATAACACTGTTCATTTAAATATGGTTTAACCTTTAGCATGCTGTAGGCGCATTCGTGCGCCCGTGAAAATGTAATGGCGCCACGCTGTAGGCGCAATCGTGCGCCGAAATTGACTGGTGTGCTTGGTGCGACTCATAGAAAAGGAGGAACTCTCGTTTTTCGGTGCGGTTTGGCATTTCAGTATCAAATAACATCCGGGCATCGATGAAAAAAAAAAACTTGCCGTTTCGATGTTTTTGGATGGATTTTCTTCGGGTTTTCTGGGTAAGGATGCAATTTTTTTGAGGAAATCGCTACTTTTTGACGAACTTGATCTAATCGAGCCCAAAATACGCTCTGAAAGGGTGTTTTAAACGAATTTTGACTCAGTCAGCTGAGTGACAGTAGGCTACTTTCGTTTTCCATATGCTTTGAATGGTGGAGAAATCAAGAAAAATACGGGTTTTTGCGTGTTAAAAGTTGCTGAAAATGGTAGTATTTGATAAAAACAATTCAGCGGGACGGAGTATCGATAAAAAAATTAATTCAGCAGGGTAAAGGTTAAAGATGGATCTCAAAAATGTATAGATTATATATAAATGGTCATTTTTCTATTTATCATATGATGTTGGCCCCCGCCCATTGGGGATTGAAGAAATAAATGGGCTGCATGATGCATCCACGCAGAGCTGAAACCAACTGCATATGAATACTGGTAAACCGCTCAGAGGATCTAAGCCTGCCCAGGTAAAGTGGTGCGAGTTGGACTGTCCATGCTTATAAACCCTATTGGTTTCATTGGGCAATAGGGCTTTTTTTTTCCATTTTTGTTGCATGGCAACCAAAGTTCTGCAAGGAATGGAATTCTTTGAACAACTTTAAAAGAAGACTACCAAAGGATGATTTCTGTCAAGTTTGATTTGATATCCATTCAGTGGTTTAAAAGGAGACGTCTTTTAAAGAAATTGTGAGTAAATGCACAGATGGATGGATGGACGACAGATGGTTGCCAATCACAATAGCTTCCCTGGAGCCTAAATTCTATTACATCTACATAATCATCACTTAATCATACATCACATGAACAAGTTTGTAAAATGAACACACACCTAAGCCACATTTTATATAAAGAAAACTGGGGTTTACGGGGTATACACCTTTTTCTTATTTCTGCTCAATGGCATAGGTTGTGGGTACTCGTTAGAACTGCCTCAATGAGGCGGTTCTAACGAACACTCACAACCTATGTTTGCAGTATAAATAAGAAAAAATATCACGGATTTTCATCAGAAAAGTAGCCATTTTGAAAATATGATAAAATGCACTATGTCGCATGAGTTTTTTTTTGAAATGGGTGTTTGAGCCATTGGATTTGAAAATTTTTACTGTTATTGATCTTCCCTATTCTAATTTCAGTACACCTAAGAATCTTTCCAAAATATACAAATGTCTACCTTTTAAATGAAGTGTTTGTAACCTGTGTAAAAGACCAATAGAGTTGGGTAGTTTTGAAAGTTTGTTGTTTTCCAAATTCAGCACCTGAAATACAAAATACATTTCTGACATACAAATATACAATTCTAACACAGCACTCTTAAGCCGAATGGGAACACCAGGCAGATTTTTCCCGCCATTTTTCAAAGGGAGACAACTTTCGGGACTTCCTGTTCACTTTTCTGTAAGCCCTGTCCCACTGAAAAAGGGGTCTACTCTTAAAGGAAAGAATTTGCTCCTGAGGAGCAAATTCTTTCCTTTAAGAGTTGACCCCTTTTGACATGGAAGAAAAAAATACTTTTGCATGATTTGCCTCCCCTGAAGGTGTTCCCATTCCCCTTAAAGTCAAAAACTGCAGTTTAATGACATCAGTCTCAGATTCTATGACATTAGATGGCAAAAACCTTATTTTCTTGTATAAAAACAATATAAAAGGACATAAATGTGTGTGTGATGCAGTCAATAATTTGGACTGGATTTCTTCCAACAATGGCAAAAGGCTGGAATAGTTATGGCCCTTTGTCAGAATGTATGTCTTGTGATGGTAAGTATGTGTGTGAAATTTCATGAGAGTAGGGCAAAAAAAGTTATGACTGAGGTTAAGTTTTTTGGTTAAGGCGTGACAAACACATGGAAAAAAGCAATATAGTTATGGCCCTTTGTCAATATGTAGATCTTGCAATGCTAAGTATGTGTGTAAGGTTTCATGAGAGAAGAGCAAATAGTTTTGAACTTATGACCAAGGATAAGTTTTTTTGGTTATGGCGTGAGAAACACACAGAAAAAACAACATAGTTATGGCTCTTTGTCAGAATGTAGGTCTTGTGATGGTAAGTATGTGTGTGAAGGTACAAATACTTTTCAAGTTATGATAGAGGTTAAATTGTTTTGGCTAAGGCATGACAAACACAAGGACAAAAGCAATATAGTTATGGCCTTTGTTCAGAATGTAGGTTGTGATGGTAAGTATGTGTGTAAAGTTTCATGAGAGTAGGGCAAATACTTTTGAAGTAATGACCAAGGTTATAGTTTTTGGTTAAGGCATGACAAACACATGGTCAAAAGCAATATAGGTATGGTCCTTTGTCAGAATGTAGGTTGTGATGGTAAGTATGTGTGTAAAGTTTCATAAGAGTAGGGAAAATACTTTTGAAGTAATGACCAAGGTTAAGTTTTTTTATTAAGGCATGACAAACACATGGACAAAAGCAATATAGTTATGGCCCTTTGTCAGAATGTAGGTTGTGATGGTAAGTATGTGTGTGAAGTTTAATGAGAGTAGGGGAAATACTTTTAAAGTTATGACCGAGGTTAAGTTTTTTGGTTAAGGCATGACAAACACATAAACAAAAGCAATATAGTTATGGCCCTTTGTCAGAATGTAGGTCTTGTGATGGTAAGTATGCGTGTGAAGTGTCACAATAGTAGGGCTAAAAGGTTTTGAAGTTGTGACGGAGGTTAAGGTTTTTGGTACTGGCATGATAAATAGATCTAACTGACAGGGTAATCACTATAGGGCACTCACACTACTGTGTAGGGTGTGTGGGGCCCTAAAAAGAGGAAGAATGACTGTAGAAAATCTTTCCTGATCCATCTCCACCAAAGAATGTTGCCAGACCCAGTTGAGTTCAAACCTTCTGATCACCTGTAGTTCAAATATGTTCTATAAATTATCCTTTGGAAGCAACGAATACATCACAGAACTGGAAAATATGAAGTGTACATGTTTTCTGGGTCAGACCAGCTAGTCTCGGCCAACCATGCCTCATCAGTGACCCTCAAATATTTTCAAACCTTCTGATCACCATGGTTCAAGGTACAATTTCAGTAGGGTACGGGGCCTACCTGTAAGCTTTCCAGCTCTCCTATGCTCTCTGGTATTGATTTCAGTTCATTATTGTGGACATCTAGTACCTATAGATACAAATAAATAAGCAGTTTTCAATACTGTGTACCTCTTGTGCAAGCTGGAATTAATCATAATATCAGATGAATATTAAACTTTATCCTGCTGCTGAGAACAATCCCTACCTTTATAAAGAGTGCAGATCCAGAGCAGATAAGCCATCTGATCAGGATCTACACTGCTTGTCATTCAGTTTGCGAATTTGAATTAATAAATTACATCAAGTAATTTGATTGATTGAAATGTAAATGGGTGTGGCTAAATTAATTTTAAGCAGCTGGATAAGGGTTAAGTGGAATGGATACACCATCAGGGGTGGCAACTCTCCAAACATACCATTGTCTCCCTTGTCAATAGGTTATCAGATGGCTTTTTCAGAAGCCATCTTATCAGGATCTACACTGTTTACAAATGTAGGGCTTGTTGTGAACAGCAGGATCAGGGTTTAGGCTGCAATGATATATTGTACCAAGTTTGACCATAATACATGAATACATTTGTAAGATAGGGTGCAGACAAGCCATTTTTGGTCACAAACTGAGATTTAGGGATCTGTGACCTTGAGAATTGTGTTCAGGCCATCAAAAACACAATGACTGTTTTTCCCCATCCTAGTGATGTAACCTTCAAATTTGACCAGAATCCATCCACTGGTTTAGGAGATAAGTAAAATTCCTAAATTAAGACCACCTTTGGGACTGTTCAAAAGTGGTCTTAAAGACCACTTTTGAACAGTCTCGAAGGTGGTCCCTGACCAGAGGACATTGTAGGCAGAAAACACAAGGAAAAATTAAGTGTACCCTTCAAAATAAGCATTTTATAGCAGAAATTTTAATTTCCTAATTTTAGGTGGTCTTAATAGCTGAATTTCACTGTATAATGCTTCAAACAGGCTAATACCAAGGCAAACAGAATCCTCACCAAATACAATATGTCTTTCTTTGTTTTGAGGTTTACATCCTTATTAACACTATTTAGGTCATTTTTGAAGATGTTGCTTCTGATTTTGTGGGAATTTTTATCTGACAATGAGATGCAATAACAAATCCAGCCCTACCTCCCAAAGACATGTTAGGGTTTAAGTGACGGTCCGATTCACACCACTTTGCCTGGGCAGGCTTAGACCATCTATGCAGTTTACCAGTGCTCAAATATTTGGTTGGTTTCAGCTCTGCACAGAAGCACCATGCAGCCCTATCTATTTCTCAAAGCCCTGATGGGTGGGGGCACAAATACAACATGTCCCCCTACCATATCCGCACTAGAAACAGTGTCCCAGGCATAATGATAGGTGTATCTATTCCCCTTTAAATCAAAGCACTGAGAGTGCTGATGGGGCGATAGCTTGTGATCAATGGATAGGGTTAGAGTCTGGTTGGTATTTTAAATCAGGCCCATAAAGAATATATTTTTGAATAATATGTACTGAACATAGCTGTTTGAAGCTATTCTGGGCCAGAAGTCATGTTAATGCAACAAAACCCATGTTGAAATTCTGTTTGAACATGAGTTTTGATCTTTGGATATCAAAAATTCACTTTGCTTTGTTTACGTTACATTACACATTAGAGCAGTGTAACGTTGTTCCAGTGAACATAGCATTTTTAAGTATTGCAGAATGACGTTATTGTTTTAAATACGTTTTGAACTAGCCACCATGCCCTTTTTATTTAACGGTCGCATCTGAAGATGTGATATAATAGAGTTGTGGGACGTTTTTGTCATAATTTGTCGCAGGAAATGCAAGAATGACGATCATGCATGTTTACTTCAATGCAATAACATTTGTCTGGTCCTCAAAGATATTCAGACAGCTTCTTCGGAATCCTGCAAATGTTATTCATGAAAAACTATGGATGATCTCTTTCTTTAATTCAAATGGGGCTTGAATATATTGAAAGGTGACTTATGAGGCCTACTTTGTCGAAACTAGCTAATCTGGTCTAGATAATTTGAACAATCGATGTTTTAATTCCTTTGGTGAATTTCATTTTTCCAGAGCATAAACCTTTACATAAGGCATTTACTACACCTCATATAAAGGGACTGTTTATTTAACAATTTTGTACCGAATGGAATCATCAACCTTATATCAGTATGGAACAAGTCCATGTCAAATTTTAGGGATTTCTGGTTGTGGCTTCTTAAAAATTTATCTGGAAAATGGCTGAACCTTTCGAAGTGCATGCCCTAATGAGACTCCGCATTTTGTGGTATCTGAGCAGGGCTAATTGTACTGATCCATATCAAGACGCTGAATGGCGTATTAATCTACATTGTTTTCATTCACATTTTTTACACAGAGAATCCCTCATGGAATCCCTAACATGGTAAACTTATTGGATAAATGTATAAAACATTCAAGTTATAATGTTAATTTCCATTGAAGTGTTCCTTTTTATAAGAAACTTTTGAAACTGTTTCGAATATGGGGCTATATTTTCTCACGATGTCTCTTGGTGGTAATTAGGTCATTTGCAGTAATGCCAAAAGTAGTGCCAAAATCACTCTTTTGAATACTGTGGGGCTATAGCCCCAATAAACTAGACTCTTATTATTATTGACCTGTTTACTGCAAGGTCTACGTCAACAAAATCTAACCAAGTATATACTTTAAATTTAGTTTCATTTCATCTATTGGTTCAGTTGATGAAGTGCAGACAGGGAAAAATTTGGCAATCTTTGCACTTGTGTGACCTTGAAAATTAAGTCAATGTCACCAAAAATCTAATCAAGTCTTTGGCATACTGTAATGATACATATTGTAGCAAGTTTGACTAAAATTCATAAATTTGTTCAGGAGATAGGGTGCATTCAAGTGCAGACAAGCATGATTTGCCAATCTTAGCACTCATCTGTTTTTCAAAACGAGGTCAAGACTAGAATTTGTTTTTCTACAAAAACACAGATGTCTCCCCCGTTTTTGACCTCTTAAGTATAACCTTGACATTGGAGGTATTGAGCCGGGTCTTGTGTGCAACACATCATCTAATGAAGATAAACATTTCTGCAAAGTAACTTTAAAAATGTTCACAGAAAAATAAAAAGTTATTGGCCATACACAAAAAAGCCCTTTTTTACCTTTGACCTCTAAGTATGGCCTTGAACTTTGAGGTACAACACATCGTCTCATGATGGTTAACATTTCTGTCAAGTAATTTCAAAATCCATCAAAGAATAAAGAAGTTACTGACTGTCCCTTTTTTTTACCTTTGACCTCTAGGTATGACCTTGACACTGGAGGTACACCCGGACCTCGTTATAGCACGATTCGTTACAGCACGAATTCGGATATAACACGGTTTTGGTTTGGACCCAAAATTTTCCCCAACCAACATTTATAAATATTATCCAAGGATTGTATCAGGTTTTATGCACAACAACTTTATTTTCCTCTCACTTTTGACTGCGGTAATACGGTAGCTAACACGGTAGCTAACACGGTTTATAACGGTACTTTTTGATATTTATTGCAGGCCTCCAGCAGAGTTGAATATACAGTATTTAAACTTGTTTAGCTTGTCACGCATGATAAACATGAACTGCCATCGGCACAATCAAAAGTGTTGGCTTAGTGAGATAAAGAGATTAAAGAATTCAGTTACGCAACCGGAAAAGAATATTTATCACGCTCTGTTAAGGATCACTGCTCAGCAGAAATTTAAACATGGATGCAGACGATGTGATCAGTCAACTGCAATAAAACTCATTTTCTAGAGCCGCATGTAAAAGAAAGTCAAATTTATTCCAGCTTAAAAGCAAATGATAAAACATATTCAAGATCGATTTTCGCGGTAAGAAAATCATTCAAAAATCATGTGCGCCATTAAAAATCGTTTCAAATCGCTAAAATATTAAGGGTAAGACATTTCAAGGGAAGTAATTCAAATTTCTTGTAAGTGTTGATCATTGTCCGGTTCCGAACCCTAACCGGTAATTTCACCATTGAAATGTATTAACGGTACTGTAGTTCGATACGGTTCCGGACGCTCAGATACAACAAAGTTAGCCGGGAACCAGTTATCAAAATGGCGTCATACTCGCTGTCAGCTCGGACGATTTCTGGAAATAAAACATGGTTTATCAGCTGGTTTCGATTTAAGTAACTTGTTTGACTTGATGGGCCATGGTATTTACTGCCATTGATTAGTTCTAAACACATTTTAGTCGGGAAATACGGTCATTAACCGGACCGCACATCATCTTGTTTGGGAAACTATTGATCACCATTGTGTCAATGGTTGATCTGTGACAAAAACGGTCGACGTTTATAACACGATTCGGTTAACTAACACGGTCCGTTGGTTGGACCCGGAGTTCCGTGTTATAACGAGGTTGAGGTGTATATGGACCTTGGTCTTGTACATGACTCATGGTCTAATGACGGTGAACATTTCTGCATGGTTACTTAACACAATGCCCCCAACCTTTGCTTGTCCCTAGATGGCAAAATATTCAACAAATATTGTTAAAGACTCAAAAACATACAACAAGAATTCCGCTGAAGGCTATGTCGCGCCTGTGGGGCCCATCCACCCGCCCAACCACCCACCCGGACATCGCTATTTTAAAGGACGGAATTTTTGAAAAACCCGTCCAATAAAACCGAAAATTACCATGATTACAATAATAATTCAAAGTGTGTGGCCTTGGCCCCAAGGTTATGCTAACAAATAAATCAAAGGACAATAACTTTTGAAAGGGGCATAATGCGGATGAGAAAAAAATATGTGTCAGCTAATTTTCCATAGCAAACCATATATAAAATTTCAAAACCCTAGCTTACACGGTTCTTAAGTTAATCCGGACGAAAAAAAATACGTGTCAGCTTATTTTCCATCAGGAACGCATATATGAAATTTCAAAACCATAGCATACAGGGTTCTAAAGTTATGAAATGCATCACTTTTAGCATACATTACAATAGACACAAATTACCAAAATTACAAAGGGCCATAACTCAAATTTTGTCGAAAGTTAATCAGGTCATCTACTCATCACCACCAATCTTTTCATCAACTTTCAAGACTCTAGCTATAATAGTTTTTGAGATACCTTGCTGACAAAATTTTATTAAAAAAACTTCAAAGGGCAATAACTCTTGAAGGGGGCATAATCCGGATGAGAAAAAAAATACGCGTCAGCTTATTTTCCATCAGGAATGCATATATGAAATTTCAAAACAATAGCATATACAGTTCTACAGTTATGCTATGCATCACTTTTAGCATACATTATAATGGGCACAAATTACCAAAATGACAAACGGCCATAACTCACAAAGTATTTTTCGGAATTTTGTCAAAAGTTAAGCAGGTCATCTACTCATCAACACCAATCTACATGTATTCGCCAACATTCAAGGCTCTAGCTATAATAGTTTTTGAGATATGTTGCTGACAAGATTTTATTAAAAAAACTTCAAAGGGCAATAACTCTTGAAAGGGGCATAATCCGGATGAGAAAAAAAATATGTGTCAGCTAATTTTCCATTAGGAATGCATATATGAAATTTCAAAACCATAGCATACACGGTTCTAAAGTTATGCTATGCATCACTTTTAGCATATATTACAATGGGCACAAATTACCAAAACGACAAAGGGCCATAACTCACAAAGTGTTTTTCGGAATCTTGTCAAAAGTTAATCAGTCCATCAACTCATCACCACCAATATGTTCACCAACTTTCAAGGCTCTAGCTCCAATAGTTTTTGAGATATTTTGCTGACAAGATTTTATTGAAAGAATTTCAAAGGGCAATAACTCTTGAAAGGGGCATAATCCGGATGAGAAAAAAAATACGCGTCAGCTTATTTTCCATCAGGAATGCATATATGAAATTTCAAAACAATAGCATATACAGTTCTAAAGTTATGCTATGCATCACTTTTAGCATACATTATAATGGGCACAAATTACCAAAATGACAAAGGGCCATAACTCACAAAGTATTTTTCGGAATTTTGTCAAAAGTTAAGCAGGTCATCTACTCATCAACACCAATCTACGTGTATTCGCCAACATTCAAGGCTCTAGCTATAATAGTTTTTGAGATATTTTGCTGACAAGATTTTATTAAAAAAACTTCAAAGGGCAATAACTCTTGAAGGGGGCATAATCCGGATGAGAAAAAAAATACGCGTCAGCTTATTTTCCATCAGGAATGCATATACGAAATTTCAAAACAAGAGCATATACAATTCTAAAGTTATGCTATGCATCACTTTTAGCATACATTATAATGGGCACAAATTACCAAAATGACAAAGGGCCATAACTCACAAAGTATTTTTCGGAATTTTGTCAAAAGTTACCGTAAAAATTCGGCTATAAGACGAGGATTTTTCCCTCCAAAATGAGCCCCAAAAAATGACCCCGTCTTATAGCCGAGGTCATGGACTGCAGGCTTTTTTCCGGCAATGTCCGGCGAAGACCAGACATACGGAAAAAGCCGATCGGTGATTTTTGAATTGATATACCGGTAAATCGCCGCCCACAAACCACCGCTACGATTTTTCTACACGCGATCGGTAAATGACGTAATCCCACGCCATTACCCCCACACATGTTTAATGGCATTGCATGTATCTCTTTCATAACAAAAAAAAATGTTTGGAACCGGTAAAAAATATTTTCCCGATAGCTAAGCGGAGGTGGATAGAAAATCAGTGCTTTGCACAGCTCCCGAATTATCCCCAGAAGCTCCGTGTCAATAACCAACAACAGCGTTCGACTTTTCCCGCCAACGTCTGCTATTTGGCGCCAAAACATAACCATTCATGAGATCGTAGAATAGTCCGATTTTATAATGCAAACATTTACCGTTAGATGTAGCTAATAGTCTGAGGAGCAATTAAATAATTTTCACATTGATTGTGGATTAAATTTTATAACTGGAGGATAAACGCAAATAAGAGACATAACTTGACCATATTTTCACACCTTATCGACACGCACCGCAGGGTGGCAATTATACGACAGGGATTAACAAAAGTGTCATACTTGAACAGTAATAAATACACAGATGGTTTGTCTCTGAATTGACAGCGATTTACTTACTGGTCTAGCTTTACCGTATTCAAGGATTCAATAAGACTGGCGGTTGTAGACAATTTTTTTATTTTGCACTTGTCCCGACCGAGCGTCATAAGGTTAAAGTGCACCTGCCCGGCGTGATTTCGGTCTTGTCCCGGGCGCCCAGGAAATGGATTTGTCAGCCCCTGTCGTCTTTTAAATAGGAGTCTGTGTAGCCTAAGCCAGCAAAACATGTACCGGGCCGACAGCGACACGACGTTTGCTGCTGTTTTGTGCTAGCTGGGGCGTTGGTTCTGAAACTGAATAGCTAGGTGTTGGGTTTTCTAACGAAAAAAGGCCGATTTCTCACATCTAAATGGCATCTGGCGGTAGCAGATAGGCCCCGACAGATATGGCAAAAATTTGACCCGTCTTATAAAAGAGTATAAGCAAAATCCCACCTAAGAAAAGCTAAAAAGGGGGTCCCGTCTTATAGCCGAATCGCCTTATAGCCGAATTTTTACGGTTAGCAGGTCATCTACTCATCACCACCAATATACTCAACAACTTTCAAGGCTCTAGTTCCAATAGTGTTTGAGAAATTTTGCTGACAAGATTTTATTAAAAAAATTTCAAAGGGCAATAACTCTTGAAAGGGGCATAATCCGGATGAGAAAAAAAATATGCGTCAGCTAATTTTCCATGAGGAATCCATATATGAAATTTCAAAACCCTACCATACACGGTTCTAAACTTATGCTATGCATCACTTTTAGCATACATTACAATGGGCACAAATTATCAAAATGACAAAGGGCCATAACTCACAAAGCATTTTTCGGAATTTTGTCATAAGTTAATCAGTTCATCTACTAATCACCACCAATCTATTCACCAACTTGCAAGGCTCTAGCTCCAATAGTTTTTGAGATATCTTGCTGACAAGATTTTATTAAAAAAAATTTCAAAGGGCAATAACTCTTGAAAGGGGCATAATCTGGACGAGAAAAAAAATACGTGTCAGCTAATTTTCCATGAGAAATCCATATATGAAATTTCAAAACCCTAGCATACACGGTTCTAAAGTTATGCTATGCATCACTTTTAGCATACATTACAACGGGCAGAAAATTACCAAAATGACAAAGGGCCATAACTCACAAAGTATTTTTCGGAATTTTGTCAAAAGTTATTCAGTTCATCTACTCATCACCACCAATATATTCACCAACTTTCAAGGCTCTAGCTCCAATAGTTTTTGAGATATCTTGCTGACAAGATTTTATTAAAAAAATTTCAAAGGGCAATAACTCTTGAAGGGGTTATAATTCGGACGAGAAAAAAAATACGCGTCAGCTAATTTTCCATGAGGAATCCATATATGAAATTTCAAAACCCTAGCATACACGGTTCTTTAGTTATGCTATGCATCAAAAGCGTAACAGACTGACGAACGGATGAACGAACTAGAACCAATATGCCCCTCCAACTTTTTCAAAGTTGGAGGCATAAAAAGGCCCCTTTTTGTCCTTTGACCTCTTAGTACGACCTAGACATTTGAGGTACCAACTTGGGTAATGCACACAACACATCGTCTAATGGTGGTTAACATTTCTGCCAAGTAATTTCAAAATCCATCTAAAAATAAGAAAGTTATTGACAGAACACAAAAAAGGCCCCTTTTTTACCTTTAACCTCTATGTATGACCTTGACCTTTCAGGTACCAAACTGGGTCATGCGTGCAACACATCATCTCATGGTGGTTAACATTTCTGCCAAGCAATTTCAAAATCCATCTAAAAATAAGAAAGTTATTGACCAAACACGAAAAAAGGCCCCTTTTTTGACCTTTGACCTCTATGTATGACCTTGACACTTGAGGTATCAAACTGAATCATGCATGCAACAAATCGTCTCATGAAAGTTAACATTTCTGCCAAGTGATTTCAAAATCCATCTCAAAATAAGAAAGTTATTGACAAAACACGAAAAAAAGGCCCCTTTTTTGACCTTTGACCTATAAGTATGACCTTGACCTTCGAGGTACTGACCTGCCTGATGCACACCACACATCGTCTCATGGTTGTTAATATTTCTGCCAAGTAATTTTAAAATCCATCTCAAAATAAGAAAGCTATTGACAAAACACGAAAAAAAGGCCCCTTTTTTGACCTTTGACCTCTAAGTATGACCTTGACCTTCGAGGTACTGACCTGCCTGATGCACACCACACATCGTCTCATGGTTGGTAATATTTCTGCTTAGTAATTTTAAAATCCATCTGAAAATAAGAAAGTTATTGACCAAATACGAAAAAAAGGCCCCTTTTTTGACCTTTGACCTCTAAGTATGACCTTGACCTTTGAGGTACCGACCTGATTTATGCGCACCGCACATCGTCTTATGGTTGTTAATATTTCTGCCAAGCAATTTTAAAATCCATCTAAAAATAAGAAAGTTATTGACCGGACACGATTTTCCCATACATATATACATACCAACAAACTTCCAAGGGAGATAATTCAAAAAGTATAAATGCGAAAGTTAAAGTTCTTGCGCACTGCACGTCGTCTAATGCTGATTTATATTTATACTAAGTTTCGTGACGATAGCTTGAACGGTTTTCAAGTTATAGAGCGGACACGAAAGTGTGACAGACGGACAGACAGACAGACGGACAGACAGACGCCCGGGGGAAAAACAATATGTCTCTCCGAAAAAAAATTTTTCGGGGGAGACATAATTACCAATATCTAGTCAGGTCTTTGGCAGGTTGCCATTATATACAGTACCAAGTTTGACTACAATCCAAAGGTTTGTTCAGGAGACAGGAAGCAGACAAGCTATTTTTGGCCCAAATTTAACAGTTTTGGGGAGCCTGTGGTATTGATCATCATAAAAATATGTCTATATAATTTTGACCCCATGGAACCCCACTTTTATACAGTAAACTGGGGCTTACATGGGTATACATTATTTTCATTATTTCTGCTCAAAAACATAGATTGTAGGTACTTGTTAGAACCGGGTTTAATGGGTAACCACAATCTATGTTTTGAGCAGAAATATGAAAACTATCAGAATTTTTTATCTGAAAATTTTCAATTTTTGCTGGTAAAATTTTCAATATATTTGAATAAGCGTGTTTTCTCAATGTTCTAAAAATCTATATATTCTGCTAAAAGTTGCCAATTCTACAATATCCAAAACAAGGTAATTAAGCTCAACACTAGCAGTGTAAATATTTTTAGCTATGTCACTGATAGATGCAGCATCATTGGTCACTTGTATATTCTGATGATGGACCAAAAATTTCAGCAAAGTCTAACCGCTATACAATAATATAGTTACCCTGATAGAACAGAGATCAGAGAGGGTTCCATCACCAGCCTCTTGCAGACTTTTTAACCAGTTGCCATTGAGCAAAAGAACCTGGAAAACAAAAAATCTTATCATATTTACCCTAAGAATTTGTACCCATCAACTTCTTATCATTCTTGTTCTAAAATTTGAACAAGTACAATTGGCTACCTGAAGTTGTGTCAAAATATAGTTGGATGAGTTGCACTCTGCATCATTCGGCCATCTGGGTCTACACTATTTGCTCAAGCCTGTTTGAATGAACACATACAGTAAACATGGTACATGCACATATTAAAGACAAATTATTTTTAGCCTTTCATTCATTCCGGCCTCAGTAGCTCAGTTGGATGCGTGTCGGAGGACGGGGGTTTGATATCTGCCGGGGTAGGCAACATTCTTTCCTGGAAATTGATCATGAAATCTTTTCTACGGTCATTCTCTCCCTTCCGTTGATTCAAGAAGGGCAGTAACTGTTGTCAGTTTCTGGTGAAAGAATGTGCACTATACGGGTTAATCGCTTACCTATAAGGAAAAGTGTAAATAGGTAAACTGACTAGCTCAAAAATGATCTAAAATAGTGTTGACTGGGCCATTGAACTCCATTACAAACAAACAAAAGATTCTCATTCATACCCACTCCTTCCAATTTTGTTTGCTGTTCAGAAAAAAATGTCAGTGAGTGAACATAATATAGATGACGTGAAAATTAGTGCAAAAAGGGAAGTTTATTCAAGTCCGTAGTCTCTGTCAAGAAGACATTCTACAGAGCTGATATTGACACATTTTCAAGTTTCATCCAAAATTAATCGTATGAAAGTGCTATTTTTGGATGAGATCCATACAATAAAAGTGCCAATTTTCAGACATGCACCCTGCATTTTTTTCTGTGGTGAAGTGGGTGGGAGCGTATATTTACAAATTCAAACCCACACAAAGATTCTACATGTCTGAAAATAACTGTTACATGAACATAGGAACAGATAAGGTTGGTATTTTGTGATAACTGAAGGATAGTTTTTGTCAATTCTCCATAAAAACTTATGTTGTGGGTATTCATTAGAACTGCCTCATTGAGGCAGTTCTAATGAATACCCATAACATTGTTTATACAGAGAAATAAGGAAAACTATCCTACAATTATCACAAAATAGCACTTTATCTATTGCTATGATGAACACAAAAATATAAAAGACTTTACCTCCTTTTGAAGCACTCTGCATAAGGCAAACACTCCTGAAGGAACCTGAAAGAGTAATTTAGAATAGACTTTATTTTTGGGGATAATTTGCCATCCAGTTAAGGTGAATGGAAAGACCTGGCAGATTTTTCTGCCATTTTTCAAAGGGAGACACCTTTTGGGATTTCCTTTTTACTTTTCTATAAGCCCTGTCCAACTGAAAAAGATGTATACTCTTAAAGGAAAGCATTTGCTCCTCAGGAGCAAATTCTTTTCTTTAAGTGCATGTTGACCTCTATTGGCATGGGAAACAAAAAATACTTCAGGAGGAGTTGCTTCCCCTGAAGGTGTATCCATTCCCCATAAGATTTACAATCAAACTTCAATGGCTAAAAGCACCTTTGGAATGCAAAAAGTTAAAGATAGGGTTAGTTTGTTTTGTTTGTTCGAGTTGAGGTTTAACGTTCCCACCAACACTTTTTAGGTAATTTTGGAGATGTTGCTTCCGATTTTGTGGGACTTTTACCCGACATTGAGATGAAATGACATCTCAAGCCAAACCGCCCATAGATACTGCTAGGATTTAAGGAGTGATCCGACTTACATCACTTTTACAGGGCAGGCTTAGACCTAAGCACTTTACCGGTCGGTTTCAGCTTTGCGCAGAAGCTCCATACAGCTCAATCTATTTCTCAAAGCCCCGATGGGCGGGGACAAAAGGAATAGTTTGAGGGAGGGTTGTTCATAGTGCCCAGTTAGAATAATTTAGATAATCTTATAGTTGTTTGTTTTGTTTTGTTTTTCAATATCATTGTATCAAGATGTGCTGTGTATAATCATTAGAACCACCTCGCTGAGGAGATTCGAATGAGTGTGAACAAGATACAGGCCAACCTGTGTTAAGCAAGCACCTCAGGGATGATCAAAACGTGCTTGCTTAAGACAGGTGCTTGCTTAATACAGGTGAATTTTAAGGCATTTGCCTTTTTGGGGAACTAAATGCATGCTTGCTTAAGACAAGTTGCTTGCTTAATAGAGGTGGCCACTATGACAGGTTTGACTGTACCTTTCAAGATAAAATAAGAACAAAATCACCCCAAATTAACCCTTTTGTTTAATTGGAGCTCTGAGAAATATGTTGCTAACCCTTGTCCTGCTGAGCCCGGATATGTCATATCTTTCAAACAATGCAGATCCAGATCAGATGGCTTCTGAAGAAGCCATCTGATCAGAATCTTCATTGTTTGTCATTCAATTTATGAATTTGGTGCACTAATTTGCATCAAGCTATCTGATTGGTTGATAGTCAGTAGTGGGTGTGGCATTTTTAAATATTAAGCAGGTTAAGGGTTAAGGACTCAAAAATAACGAGTCTGAAACAAACATAGAAAACAAACCACCAGTGTTTGGGCCACAGAACTTTTCCTGTATCGTAAAAATCCTAAATATTCAGACATTTTGAGCGCTCTAACAGATGTTTCATGATCATCATCCAGCAAGGAGTCCAAAAGCTGCAGACAAAATGGCAAACAGTGTAGACCCTGATCAGACTGCTCCTTCAGGAGCAGTCTGATCTGGGTCTGCACTGTTTCCTTAGGCCTATCTGTCCCAATACTTAGAATCATTACGGAATTTACTTATTCATAGCTCAGGTAAGAAATTTCAGGGATAAATTTTCTTATTTCTGTTGTCACTTCTTGTTATTAGAAACTCCTCCTTGTTTGCATGGAGTAATAATTTTCTTCTGGCTATATGCCACTGACGAACTAACAATGGTGATAATGTGTAACATGAATGGGTGAAACCTTTGACAATCTTGAAGGGCGAATGGCCATGGTTTAGTGAGAATCAACTTGCCAGGAACAGGAAATGTGCCGTGCAGTGTGTTGGGAACATGCAGAGCTTGAACGACAGCAAACAAGGTGTTACTGAATAGATTCCTGATACAAAGAGCTAAAACAGTGTAGAAGGGAGTACTATGCTACCGCCTTAATATTAACTCTTAAAAATAAAGTATCCCTATCCTTTATTACTTCACTGGTGGCAGCGGAGGGATAGAAACAGTGCCCCTAGTGGGTTGCATAGACTTGTCCTTGGGTTTGCTTGGTGAGGCATGGGCAACTTTGGGTAAAAATCAAAAGATGACGGGGTAAATCCAAACGTTATTGATATATACCATTTTACAACCTTGCTGCATTTAGCGACATGGGTAGAGTAGTTGGCATTTTCACAAAGTTAAGCAATGTATATCACAGTTATTACCTGGGTGGGTGAAATGTTTGTAAAATCTTGCACAAATAAAACAAACCTGAAACCCCTATAATTGCACATGGGTGACTCTGAACTTATAACATGGAAGATTCCATTGTCATATATGGGTTAGTATGGCATATAATGTAAACTCCACAAAAAACTTGGATATTGAGTGCCACTGAAAATAAGTTTCATTTTGTCTGATTCTCTAAACCAACTTTGTACCAGAAACCCTAAACTCAATTAAGGCCCAGAATAGGCAACAGAATGCAGTGTCTGATCAAGGCCTACACTGTTTGCAAAAAGTTCAGCCATTTTCCGAATAAATTCTGAAAACACAACCAGATACACCTAAATTTTGAACTCCTGCTTTATACCAGGAAGCTTCCATTTGGTACAAAAAGGGTTAAAGTAGTATCTCCTTAGTTAACACGTTAATTGTTAACACTTATCCAGCTGAATGAATTAATTTAGCCACACCCATTTCTGACTTTTAACAAATCAGATTACTTGATGCTTTGTTTGTTTGTTTAATTTGAGATTAACGTCCCCATCAACACTGTATAGGTAATTTTGGAGACGTTGCTTCCAATTTTGTGGGGCTTTTACCCGACATAGAGGAAAAGATATCTCAAGCCCTGTCGCCCAATGAAACCAATAGGATTTATAAGCATGGATGGGCCAACTCGCACCACTTTGCCTGGGCAAGCTTAAAACGTCTGAGTGGTTTACCAGTACTCGTGTGCGTTCTGTTTCAGCTAGGCGTGGAAGCATCATGCAGCCCATCTATTTCCTCAAGCCCCGATGGGCTGGGGGCCGGATTACTTGATGCAATTTATTCCTATAAATTCAAAAACTGAATGGCAAACAATGTTGATCTTGATAAAAAAAATACCATCTTATCTGGATCTATACTATTTGCAAATACAAAGGTTGTCGCGTTCAGCAGGATAAGGGTTGAAAGTTTGACCATGTAATATGGAATATATGCTTATATTTTTGCTGAAAAATATGAGTAGCACATGCTAAATACGCTCATTTTTTACAGTAAAAATTTCAAAGTATCACAATGAATGGTTAACATTTTGACAACTAATAAGATTGCCCATTCAGGAGGCCTTGCACAAATGGGGCCAGATGTGGGGAGTCTATGTAGATGATATTTAAGATGAGCCTTACTGTATTCGACATGTGTATTCTGACAGACAGGCCTGAACAAACAATGTAGACCCTGATGAGATGCCACAGGCATCTCATCAGGGTCTACCCTGTTTGCCATTCATCTAGCAATTTTCAGACACAACCTCGGATAGTAAATTACACTTGTTCAAGTTTAAGGGGAATGGGAACACCTGGCACCTTTTTCCGCCATTTTTTCAAAGGGAGAAAACTTTCTGGACTTCCTGTTTGCTTTTCTATAAGCCCTGACCCACTGAAAAAGGGTCTACTCTTAAAGGAAAGAATTCGCTCCTCGGGAGCAAATTCTTTCCTTTAAGAGTTGACCCCTATTGACATGGGATTTGCTCCTGAGGAGCGAAATTCTTTCCTTTAAGAGTAGACCCCTATAGACATGGGAGACAAAAATACTTTTGGAGTTGCCTCCCCTGAAGGTGTTCCCAACTAAATACAGTATTCTGTCTTCTGTACTTACCTCACTTAGCTCACAGTTGGAGATATCGAATACTGGTTCTGGGTTCTCTTGAGCCTGAAACAAAAATCTGAGCATTGACAGCATTGGCTGAGTGATTGTCTCTAAGTTTAGGCTAAAAAAAAAAGGTCCTGAATTTCGGGACTAAGACCTTTTTGTTTAACCCTTAAATTTCTGTACTGTAAGCTTACAGTGTAGACCCTGGTCAGAGGAGTATTGTGCAGCATTATTAGACTGATCTGGATATACACTGTTTGCTAATACCTCAGTGGTGAGCAGACATTTGCTCACAAGACGCTCACAAGACAATTGCTCAAAAGACAAATTGAATGGAAGTGTAGAAACTGAAGAAATGCATGTAACAAATTTCCTCTTCTACCCATATATAACTGCTGCAAGGACAGCAAACACTGGCTAAGTGTAAATTTGTCTATATCAGCTGGATACCCTAGGCAGGATACAAAAAATCTTCAAGGGGCAGTATGGGGGATAAATACATGACAATATTTCTTAAAAACCTTTGTCGTTGGAACTTGTTAGAACCACTTCAATGAGGCAATTCTTAAAAGTGGATGCCCATGTACCCACAATACATTCTGAAGAGAAGGCAAAATATCCTTTAACCCTAATCTTGCTGAATATTCATTTAGGCCACACCCATTTCTGTCTATCAACCAATCAAATTACTTGATGTAATTTATTGCTACAAATTCATAAACTGAATGCCAAAGTGTAGATCCTGATCAGATGGCTTCTTTGGAGGCCATCTGATCTGGATCTATACTGTTTGCAAAGATAGAGGTTGTCCTGAACAGCATGATAAAGGTTCACCCTTATCCCGCTGAAGTCAAGCTTTGCAAACAGGGTGGTTCCAGATCAGTTGGCTTCTAAGGATCTTCACTGTTTAATTTTGTCATGCAGTTTGCGAATTCAACAATTACATTGTGTAGAATTACATAGTTTAAGGACTATGAAAATGTCTTCCAGGCACGTGGGCTAAAATTCATGGGTGTTTAGCATGTTGACATATTTCTAGAAAAAACAACCAATGATGTTCCAAATTAAAAGAATAAATATAAAACATTCATTTTAAAAAATGTATTTTTGTTGTTGGAAGAAAAAAATAAATATTCACTTTGTAAGAAAATTACATTTAAAAATGGTCCATTTTTGAACGTATGTTTCTCCATCGTCCTTCATTAGAAACATACCATTTTTACACCAAAATATACTTTAGTGTGTGTACTAGCAACGACGAGACGTGATTTTTCCAAAAACTGGCATTATAACATTATATCCATGCCGATAGAACCCCCATCAACATGTAGAGTTCACTATACATTGTCATCCATGTACACAGTATGACGCACGGATTAAATTTAGCACTGGGGTAAATGAGCGTAGCGATAATAAAAATTCTGTCAAATCGTTATTATGGCTTTTGGACAAATCAAACAATTTCCCCCTCTTGTATTTATTTAATGCATAATAATATTTACCAACTTAACGGAAGAATAAAGGAAATCATGATCTAGGCATAAAAATATTTAGAATAAAATCCGTTGTGCAGGATATTTTTACCCACGATTAGCATGTTTATACCACTGTTTTACCTGGAGAATTTACCAACCATGTATACAGTAATGGCTGTCAAAATGACCGTTCGATGGGTATTTAAAAGAATGGATATATTGTTATTGTGGAAGTTTTTGGAAAAACTACTTCTCGTCCTTGCTAGGACATGGAATATACTTTAGGTTAATGTAAAAACTGAATGTTTCCGAGGAAGGACAATGGAGAAACCGATGTTCAAAAATTGACCATTTTGAAAGGTAATTTTCTAATAAAGTAATTTATTATTTTTTCTTCTAAAAACAGAAACACACTTTTTAATAAGCATATTTTATGATTATTCATATAATTTGGAACATTATGAGTTGCTTTTCTAGAAACTTGTCGACATTATAAACGACCGTAAATTTTAGCTCACGTGTCTGGTTGACATTTGCATATACCTTAATAGATAAAAAGTTAGAAATGGGTGTGGCTAAATTAATTTATTCAGCAGGATGAGGGTTAATCATCCCTGTTTCCCCCCCCACACACACACACACCTCTTCCCCCTTTATCTAGAGCCATACATACCAGCCACTTTTGATGATCACTTCTCTTCTTTGCTTTTTCGCTCTGTTTCCTAAATAGGGGCATCTTTTGTTTATCCTTTGCCTTTTTCTTCTTTGATCCTTTCTTTGAAGGACTTGGTGCTGCGCCGTCAGTCTCGTCTTCGGAGGAGCTCACATCATGGCTAGATAGATCCGACTTAGATTTCGGGATTCTAGTCTTCCCGCTTGAAGCTCCCATCAAACAGTCAGACATAGATTATTCATATATCTGCAATAAAAGTGAAGGCACTCAAACACAACTTTATCATACATATATATACAGTGTAACGTGTATTAAGCAAGCACCAAAGGCATAATCAAAATGTGCTTATAAATTTTAAGACAGATGCATGCTTAATACAGGTGAATTTTAAGGCATGTTCCTTTACCGGAAACCGGCAGCATGCTTGCTTATGACAGATTGCTTGCTTAATAGAGGTGGCCACTATGACAGGTTTTGCTGAAATATCATTTCTTAGAGTTTAACCCTTACCCCGCTGTTCCGTACTTTTGCAAAGTGTTTAGATTGTCATTCAGTTCGTGTATTTGAACAAAAACATTATATTATGTAATCTCATCATCATCAACGGATTTTTGATTTATGTGCATGCACAGAGGCAATGTCCACATAAGTGGGCCCCCTTCCAGGTAGCTGGCTTGCTGCACGCATGACAGCTCTTACACCAGATCTCCAGGCTTGTCCAGGCTGTAATCTGATTGGCTGATAATCAGAAATGGGTGTGGCTAATAGGATATGGGTTAAAAATGCCACATGTACATAATGAAAGCACTGACAGCACTGGAGGCTAGATTGAATGAAGGCAGGAAATGTTATCCTGAATGGGCACTTAGACTTTGTTTATAACATTGAATCCCGGTATTTTAAGTATAACTGCAAACTTTGTACTCCCTAAATATATACAATTGTTAAACAAGACTTTGTGACCACCTCTAAAAACATGTACTTTCAAACACCTTGATGGAGGTCCAACAGATGAAGCTATGGTAATTTTCCTAAAAATTCCGACACCAAAAATTATTTTCAAAAATAATTTCCAAAATACCTCTAAAATCTTGAACAGTGGCATTTTTATAAGACAGCAATTTCTAAAATTGTGTACACTGAATTTTCTAAAGGAACTACCACTACTGCACATAAAAACCATTAAAATATGTTTAAACCCTGTTAAAATCTCATTAATGGATTCCAGCTAAAGCCATTAACATTCATATTAATGACCATCAATTAAGTAAAAATGTCATTAAAAAGTAAGTCCAAGCATTTAATTGCAATTAATTTTATTGCCCTGTAAAATTTAAAGACCATTAAAAAGAAATGGCCCATTATTTTCCGTTTTGTGATGTTTTAATGCCCATGTTTTCCACAGCTTTAATGGCCATTACAAAAAAAAATGATGGCTATTAAAACTTTCTGTGTCTATCACTGGCCATCAACTATATTTTCATGGTCATAAAAAGACAATGAAATAGATTTTCCATTTTAATGGTCATTAAATATATAAGCATCAAATCATTATTAAAAACTGTTATTTCAAAGGTGTTGACATTTTCATGGCCATTAATTTGTGATCAGGTTGTGTTGCAAGAATATGACCACATTTGCTAGATAGATCAGAACTTTATACAATTTTGAACAGTGAAACTATTCGCCAGCTCAAATTTCTAAAAATTTGAACAGTTCAAAAAATAATTATTTAATTTTGTTCGAAATTTTAGGAGAATTACCACACCACTATGTCTTAATTAATCTCAGTAGACCCCACTTTTCTCAATATAAACTGGGCGTGCTCATGAAACAGACTTGTTAACCATACTGAACATTATAGTAAGCTTGTAACACTGTCCCCTCCCCCAATTTTCAGTCATTTGTGTTGTGTGGTTTCAATTTTTACCAGGGATTCAGGAACAGAATGGAAAACAGTAATGATCCTGATCAGCTGGCTTCTGAGGCACCAGCTGATCAGGATCTATACTATTTTCAAAATGGATATATCAGTGAGCGTTAACACAAGTCATAAATATTGTGACATTTCATAATATACCAATCCCAAGAGAGACAGGAAGGAAAAATCAATCGACAGCTATCATCAGATATTTCTACCAATCTTGAAATGTTTCACAATACAGTGAAATTCTGCTGTTTATAACACCAGCTAACCCTTATCTTGCTGAATATTCATTTAAGCCACACCCATTTCTGTCTATCAACCAATCAAATTACTTGATGTAATTTATTCCTGCAAATTCATAAACTGAATGTCAAACAGTGTAGATCCTGATCAGATGGCTTCTTCAGAAGCCATCTGATCTGGATCTACACTGTTTGCAAACATAGGGTTTGTCATGAACAGCATGATAAGGGTTAAAATTTAGACTAATTCTTAGAAATTTAAAACGTTTTTCAGAAGTTTCAGCTAGTCGGTTTTTCCTTGTGTTTTCTACAGCCACTGTCCTCTAGAAAGAGACAACCCTTGAGACTGCTCAAAAGTGGTCTTTAAGACCACTTTTGAACAGTCCCAAAGATGGTCTTAATATAGGAATCTTACTGTATAGAGTGAGCAGCATGCAGACTAACTTTCCTTATTCCTCTAGGAAAATGTTCCTCTAGGAAAACCTATCAGACCACCGATATGTTGTGGGAACTTGTTAGAATCTCCTAAGTGAGGCAATTATTAGAGTTGCCTCACTGAAGTATTTCTAATAAGTACTCAAAACAAAGGTTTCTACATAACCACTGAAAGTGGTTCATTATCTTTGTTGTGCCCACTTATTACAGCTACATGTATTTACTGAGAACTGACAATAATTATACTCTAATTATTACAAAAGGTCACCTTATTTGTTTCTATTACCAGCAGCTTTGAAATGTTTCCTGGTGCCAGAGGAGCTGTGAAGACTCAAGTAATATAGAGTGCAACAGACATATGTACACCTGTTTGTATGTTTGTCTATACAGACTTATGAACAGGCAAATGAAAAACTCTGTGCCCCCCCCCCCCCCCCCCCCCCCCACTCTCTATGGCAGCGATATAAAAATCTTACCATAATGATCCTAAGTATTGGGACAGACTGGCTTAAACAAACAGCACAGACCCAGATCAGACCTGAAGGAGTAGTCTGATCAGAGTCTCTGATAAGAGTCTACACTGTTTGTCATTCATTCCGTCTGCACTTTTTGGACTTCTTGCTGGATCGCGAAACAAATTCGTTTAAATTTAAGGAGAGTTACACCGAGCCCTCAAAGTGTCCAAATTTTCAGGACTTTTACGGTACTAACTCTTATCCTGCTGTTCACAACAACCTCTATCTTTGCAAACAGTGTAGATCCAGATCAGGACCTATACTGTTTGACATTCAGTTCATGAATTTGTAGGAATAAATTACATCAAGTAATCTGATTGGTTAAAAGTCAGAAATTGGTTTGGCTAAATTGAATATTCAGCAGGATAAGGGCCAATACTGAGTAACCTGACTTTTCCCTACCCATTGTACATTGTCTTCAGCTCTTTGCCTCTATGAATGAAAGACTTGGAATGCTGACACTCTGCTCAGAATGCACATCTGCATTTGCTGCCCAGACAAGTAACATTACGAGAACACACCAGTGTGACATAGTGCATTTTTCACATCTCCAAAATGCCTTGTTTTCTGATGAAAATCTGTCATATTTTTGTTGTTTTTACTTCAAACATAGGTTGTGGGTGCTCGTTACAACTGCCTCATTGAGGAAGTTCTAACGAGTACCCACAAACTATGTCTTGGAGCAGAAATAAGAAAAATAATGTACACCCCCGTAAACCCCAGTTTTCTCTATATAAAGTGGGGTTTAGAGGGGTATTCATTTCACAGACTTGTTCACGTGATGTATGACAGGTATGGCTCTGTGCAAACAAAACATACAGGTTACTAATAGGTCACAGCATTTTCTTTTTTTTTATGTCAGATAATATAGGGCTTGACATTCTATGTGAATCATTTGTTAAGGTTTTATGCTTGATTCACATGAAATGTCAAGCCCTTTTTTGAGAAACAAAATGAATAAATATTGCTGCCTGCTCTGCAATTTATCCTGGTGCTTTAACCCTTTTCGTACGGAATGGAATCTCCCACAAATATATATAGCATGAGACTGGAGTCCATTTTGATATTTAGGGATGTCAGCTTGAGTATTTATCTGATTTCAGAAATTTAAATATTGTGGAAATGGTTGAACTTTCTGCAAACAGTGAAGGCCCTGATCAGGCGTCACAATCTGCAAAGTCTGACCTGGACTTGCACTAGCTGGTTCTGGCTTTCCCCCATATACAATTGGCTATGTATATTCAATTATAAAATGGGTAATTTTATACAAAAATCAATGAATCCCAATACACTCTAAAAGTGCAAACAGACAGAAAGCTGTGCTATTCTTGGTAAGAATAGCAGAATTCTAAGCAGTAGGACACTAATCTGTCTATGATTACTTTGTTATAATGGTTACCCCATTGTATACTAGTGGACTCTTCCATTGCTATATGCTAGCTGGACAAGTTCCATAAGGGTTGTCAGGCCTATTTTTTTTTTTTTTTTTTTTTTTTTTGGTTTTCATTCTCTTTTTGATAGAAAATTCTGTGAGCAAATAGTGCAGGCCCTGATCAGATGCCGCATTCTGCGGCATCTGATCTGGGCCTGCACTATTTGCCGAGGTACCCCTTTAGGAGGTTCCCGCATACAATGGGTTAAGCAGCTAAATCTCAGACAGACAAAATTACAAGCACGGCTTTTTCTAAACTTCTAAACTAATAGCCCTAAATCAAGAGGGACAAAGATGGCCATGAAAAGCTCACCTGATTTCAAGATGTGGATAACTGACAACCATTTTATTCCGTGGAGCATAACAGCTGACATAATATGGATGGTCACCTGGGCAACATTCTTGCAAATTCGGATAGGTCATTTGTGGGGGTGGGGTGGGGTGTGTGTGGGGGGGGGGGGGTTTACAGCACTTTCAAGGTTATTTCACTCATATAGAGCTGACTGTTAATCAGAGGTGGGGGAAAACTGGAGTACCTGGAGAAAAACCACCAGACCTTCCTTGCAGAACTTGGTGTCTCACATGTGACCCGAGCCAGGCTCATACCACAGCGGTGAGAGACCTAATGATTAAGAGTCAGTGCTTATCCACTACTAGGCCACAGAGGACTGTTCGATAGGTCATCATTTAAATAAAGATTTTTCTACTTTTAAGTCAGTCAGGCATTTTCTCCGTTAAACATATATATATAACCATTTTGGCAGAAGGTGACCTGAGCAACCTTCCCTTTAAGTTTGAATGAAACTGAACTAAAGGAATAGGAGGAGTTATCATTTAAAGGTATTTCTCTTTATCACACATTTAGTATAAAATACTTAGTTTTTGAATATGCGATACGAACATGACACCAATGCACGTATCACGCTTTCACGTGTTGCCATATCCCATGGCCTTTATCATACCCCAAAAATCCATATCACAACCCTTTATCGCACCCCTAAGCCTTTATCATACCTCTGACATCACCCTATTCGGAACACGCGGCATTCTTCCTTTTGCGGCATTTCGCATTTGTTGTTCAGGACGCCATTTGCAATATTTTCGTCTGTTCGAACTGTTTGGCAAAAAAACATGGCACGGCGCAGCGAATGCAAGAGGAAAATGGGCGAAAGAACAATGCAGTGGATTCCTGACAGACTTTTGGATCTCTTAAATTACATAGCTAGACGGAAGATAATGAGATTCTCATTGAATCTTTGGTATTAGGCAGATGCAATTAATACAATTTACTTCAAACAAATTTTTTTAAAAGTGAAATGTATGATAAATAGATTGTGATATGGCATTTTTCATATCATACCCCATATCAACCCTCAACCCATATCAGCCCTCAGGCCTTCGGCCCTCGGGCTGATATGGGAGTCTCGGGCTGATATGGGGTATGATATGAAAAATGCCATATGATAATCTCTATTTATAGATCTGGCTGCCATCTTGTTATTTGGAGCAGAACTGATAAAGGGTCTCCTGTATTTCTATTTTAAGCTCTAGCTAGCAGGCAGCCATCTTGTTCATCCAAGCAGAACTGTATAGCGATTTCTAAGAAACATTCCTATGAAGTTTGAATGAAATCGGACCAAAGGTATAGGAGTTGACATTTAAATGTTTTCTATTTTTAGCTCTTCACTGCAGCAGAACCTTTTAGCTAGTTTGATAGAGGGTCTCCTAAGCAACATTCCTATGAAGTCTAAATGACCATTTTATTTGCTAGAGGGTTGCAGAAGCAACATTCCATAATAAAGTTTGAATGAAATTAGATGTACAGTATAGGAGTTGTTGTTTAAGATTTTTTTCTTGTGTAAGCTCTGGTGGCCATCTTGTTCATTGGAGCTGAACTATAAT
Source organism: Lucinisca nassula (assembly GCA_963580285.1). Classification (NCBI taxonomy): domain Eukaryota; kingdom Metazoa; phylum Mollusca; class Bivalvia; order Lucinida; family Lucinidae; genus Lucinisca; species Lucinisca nassula. The sequence continues at coordinate 72,806,636 of OY757010.1, forward strand.
TTAGCTATTTTCACAGAAAGCCATCTAAGCAACTTTCCTGTGAAGTTTGAATCAAACTGTCCCAAGGCTTACGAGAGGAGTTTCCATTTTGAAGCAATTAGTTGACTTTTTTCTATTTTCAACACTGGTGGCCATTTTGCTCATCAGAGAAGAAGATTTTTGAAGTTTTTTTGTTTTTTTTTTTTCATTTTAAGTTGTACATTTTAAGTCTAAAGTAGGTAATGGGCCCATGGGCGTGGCCAATTCTGACCCAAGGGGCATGGTTGGCAAGATTTATTAAGGGACCATTTCATGTCGTTACATACTAAATATCTAAGCTGGGACTTACATGTATGGTTTCAGATGATAAGATTTTTGAAGTTTTTTTTTTTTTTTTTTTCAATATAAGTCTGTGGGAGCTAATCGGCCCATGGGTGTGGCCAATTTTGACCCCAGTAGCATGGTTGGTAGGATTTATGTATGTGACCACTTGATGTTGCTACATGCTATATATTTGAGCTCTGGGCCCTGTTGTTTCAGAGAAGATTTTTTTTTAGTTTTTCCAATTGTAAGTCTATGGGAGCTAAAGAGCCCTGGGGTGTGACCAATTTGGCTCCCAGGGGCATGATTGGCAGGATTTAAGAAGGTGAAAACTTGCTGTTGCTACATCCTAAATATCTAAGCTCTGGGCCCTGTCGTTTCAGAGAAGAAGATTTTTGAAGCGTTTTTCCATTATGAGTCTATGGGAACTAAGGGGTCCCGGCCCATATGGACCCCAGGGGCATGATTGGCAGGATTTATGTAGGTGACCACTTGCTGTTGCTACATGCTAAATACCTAAGCTCTGGAACTTATGGTTTCAGAGAAGAAGATTTTTTTTTTTTTTTATTTTTTTTTTTTTTTTCATTTTAAGTTGTACATTTCAAGTCTATGGTAGGTAATGGGTCCATGCCTGTGGCCAATTTTGACTCAAGGGGCATGCTTGGCAGGATTTATCAAGGTGACCATTTCATGTCACTACATACTAAATATCTAAGCTCTGGGACTTATGGTTTCAGACGAGAAACTTTTTGAATTCCCCCCCACCCCCATTATACATGTAAGTCTATGGGGGCTAGTGGTCAATTTTGACCCCAGGAGAAGGTTGGCAGGATTTATGTAGGTGACCACTTGCCGTTGCTACATGCTAAGTATCTAAGCTCTGGGCCCTGTGGTTTCAAAAAAGAAGATTTTTTTTTAAGTTTTTTTCCATTATAAGTCTATGGGAGCTAAGGGGCCCCAGGGTGTGGCCAATTTGGACCACTGGGGCATGAATGGCAGGATTTATGTAGGTGACCACTTGACATTGCTACATACTAAATATCCAAGCTCTGGGCCCTGTGGTTTCAGAGAAGAAGATTTTTGAAGCTTTTTTCCATTATGAGTCTATGGTGGCTAAGGGGCCCCAGGGTGTGGCCCATTTGGACTCCAGGGGCATGATTGGCAGGATTTATGCAGGTGACCACTTGCCATTTCTTCATGCTAAATATCTAAGCTCTGTGCCCTGTGGTTTCAGAAGAAGATTTTTGAAGTTTTTTTTTTTTCATTATAAGTCTATGGGACCTAAGGGCCCTTGGGCGTGGCCAATTTGGACCCCAGGGGCATGATTGGCAGGATTTATGTAGGTGACCACTTGCCGTTGCTACATGCTAAATATATTAGCTCTGGGCCCTGTGGTTTCAGAGAAGATTTTTTAAGCTTTTTCCATTATGAGTCTACGCAGCGTGCCCCATTTCGACCCCAGGTACATGATTGGCAGGATTTATGTAGTCAACCACTTGCCGTTGCTACAAGCTTAATATCTAAGCTCTGGGCCCTGTGGTTTCAGAGAAGATGATTCTTGAACCTTTTTTTCCATTATATGGGAGCTAACCCCATTATGAGTCTACGAAGCGTGGCCAATTTGGATCCCAGGGGCATGATTAGCAGGATTTATGTAGGTGACCACTTGACATTGTTATAAACTAAAAATCTAAGCTCTGGGCCATGTGGGTTCAGAGAAGAAAATTTTTTAAATTTTTCCCATTGTAAGTCTATTGGAGCTATATGTTGCCATAGCAACCAGAATTCCAATTTGATCAGCCCAAAAACCTTATGCAGCCTTTCTCCCTACCTGATAATGCTTCTCAAGAAATTTGATCAAGACTGGCCATGGCGTATTAGAGATATACGCATGCACGGACGCACGACAGACAAAATGTGATCACAAAAGCTCATCATGTCACAATGTGACAGGTGAGCTAAAACTGGCCATTTTTGAGAATCAATGCGAGGAAGAAACTGTTTCTGTTGGTCTGGCCCACTTTCAAACTTGCCCAGGCAAACCAGTGCGAGTCAGTCCGTCCAATTGGTTTCCTTGGGTGACAGGGCTTGAGATGTCATTTCATCTCAATGTCGGGTAAAAGTCCCACAAAATTGGAAGCAATGTCTCCAAAATGACCTATACAGTGTAGACGGGGACGTTAAACCTCAAAGCAAACAAACAAATCAAAATTGTCCTAGATTTAAATTTGTTATTGTTACATGTATTTGCAAGTTTCATGAAGATCCACAAAAACAATGAAGAAGCTAAGGGTGTTTACAAGCATTTTCCCATAGTAATTAAGCCAATGGGACCTATCAGTTGCCATGGCAAACAAAGATTTGAGCAATTATTTTTTCCTGAAAAGCAATCCCCACCAAAGACATGCTGTTGAGATATGCTTGCAGGCCATGGCAAACAAAGTTTTTGAGCAATTATTTTTTCCTGAAAAGCAATCCCCACCAAAGACATGCTGTTGAGATATGCTTGCAGGCTGCAAAGATGTTGCAGTTCGAATGTGTGGACAACAGACGACGATATGGAGGCTGCCCGGAGACTTCAGCTCACTGGTGAGCTAAAAAGAGATTATAATACGCAGGGGTCACTCTATGCTAAAACATGCATACAGACTTTTTTTCCTCTATGTAACTTTCCTTTCCTTCTCTTTCTTTTTCCTCATGTACTTTTCACTCTTTTGTACATATTTTTGACAAAAGATGGATGAAAACCAGCGTACCCGAGAAAAACAACCTGACCTTGTGTTGCAGAACTTATAATTACCAATGCCAATACGCAAACATTTTAAGTTATATTAATTTCTTCATTTTCCTTTCATATGTTCAGGCTAGATCAGGTTTTGTTTGTTTTAAATGAGGCTAAATTTACTTCCTCGTCAACACTATATGTATGCAGGTCATTTTGAAGACGTTGCTTCAAAGTTAGTGGAACTTTTACCCGACGCTGAGATGAAACAACACCTCAAGATCTACTGCCCAAACAAACCATTGGGGCTTATATGCTGGGACTGACAGATAGACAGACATACCGGTAAAGGTGGTCCACCCCAATCCATCGAGGCTAGGAGAAATAGATTGGGCTGCATGGTGCTTCCATGCACCGCAGAAATTGACCGCACATGAGTACTGGTAAACCCCTTTGAAGGTCTAAGCCTGCCCAAGCAAAGTGGTGTGAGTCGGCCCATCCATGCATATAAACCCTATTGGTTTCATTTGGTGGCAGGGATTGAGATGTAATTTCATATCAATATCCGATAAAAGTCCCATAAAATTGGAAGGAACGTCTCTAAAATGACCTAAATAGTGTTGACAGGGAAGTTAACCTCAAATCAACTAAACAAACATACAGGTGGCTAAATGGATGCATTTTTGAACTTATGGTCCTCGTGGGTTGGTGGCCTGGTTGTTGGACCAATGGAGCAAGCACGTGAGGGTAAGATAACAGTTAATTTTTTTACCCCTGCGTCCCACATAGAAGACAAAATTTCGCCAGAGGATGCAAACTTATTCTCAATGAGTCCACTGAACAGACAAATAATCCAGAAGAATGTACATGGTGAAATACTTTTAATTTTTTGAATTCTATTTTCATTTCAGGAAAGATTGAAGCAAGCAGTGTTTCAGTATAAAGTGTCCCTGGAGAAGACCCCAATAAATCTCTCTTTCTTGGGTCACAAACTGATTAAGCCATAAACTGCATTCTTAATCTCACTAAACTGACACCATTTATCTTTTGTTCCTGCTGACTGCAGCTCATGTTTATCATGTTGTCAAATTATGTTATGATTTTGGAGGTCTTTATTCTTCAATAAACATGAAACCTTTATGACCACTGTATTATAACAGACAAAAGTTGGACCGAAAAAACATTGTTGTGCTTGAAACTTGATATATACATGTATACCTTGGATTACAAATAAAAATGTTGGTTTTCAGTAGCTTTTTGGTTGAAAAGAGTTGGGGGTGTGGGCTATCCTAGTTTTAAGAAGAAAAACTGTTTATTGAAGGCATTTCAAAGAAAAATAAAAGCTGCAAGCACCGCATGATGCCCCACCACTACAATTACATCAAGCAAGTGCCATATATAACAGACAAAAAGGAATTTATAGTAAGGATGCACTCTTTCCCTTAACCCATAAATCCTCGTTGTTCACAACAACCCCTGTGTTTGAAAACAGTGTAGATCCAGATCAGATGGCTTCTGAAGAAGCCATCTGATCAGGATCTACACTGTTTGGCATTCAGTTTATAAATTTGTAGCAATAAATTACATCAAGTAATTTGATTGGTTGATAAACAGAAATGGGTGTGGCTTAAATGAATATTCAGCAAGGTAAGGGTTAATAAAGGTGACAGGAATACATGAATGAGATGACTATTTTCAGTGTTCAAAGAACCATGGCTCCAAAAGAAAGTAAACCAAATTTTCAGTTTTTGGGGGCCTGTGCCCTTTAAAATAAAGTCAATGTCTTCAAAATCTAATCATCCCTTAATAAAGTTGACAAGAATACATGACTGAGATGACTATTTTCAATGTTCAAAGAGCAATGGCTCTAAAAGAAATTAAACCAGAATTACAATTCCCGATTTCAGTATTGTGGGACCTGTGCCCTTTGAAATAAAGTCAAGGTCTTCAAAATCTAATCAAACCTTTATTCGACTGCAATGATATATTGTACCAAGTTAGACCACATTTCATTGCTGTGTTCATGAGACTGGGTTCAGAGAAGTCATCTTTGATGCCATATAGCAGACGCTTGCTGGGAAAAGAAGAACGCTTTAATTTGTGTAAACACATCTGCATGCTGTTGTTGGTGATTGACACGGAGCTTCCGCGGATAAGTTGGGAATTGTGCAGGGCACTGTTTTCTATCCACCTCTATCCACAACCATTTAGCTTAGCTATCGGGAAAATATTTTTTTACCGGTTCCAAACATTTTTTTTATGAAAGAGAATAAAAAATTACGCCCCATTAAAATAAAATAACGACATTTAACATGTGTGGGGTTGCTGGGGTCGGATGACGTCATTTACCGATCGTGTAGCGGTGGCTCGTGAACGGCGATTTGGATGGTGGAAAACTTTGATGTTGGCATTGATGGGCTCATTTTGGATGCAGGGGTTTCTCATCTTGTGGTTGGATCATTAAATTGTAAACTAAACTGCATTCTTTTAATCTCTTATCTTGGTGCCCTGACACTTCTGATCTTTTGAGTATATCGGCTGCCGCTCGTGTTTATCATGCGTGTAAAGCTAAATGAGTTTATATAACTGTATCTTAAATTGCTAATCGGTTAAGGTTTTATGACATGTCAGCAATTAACTTGAAAAAGTATCGTTACTGTCTGTGACATCTACAGTACTTTCTACCGTATTACAGCACAGAGGGCAATAAATAGAAGTGAAGACAATGATCAGGAATCGATACAATTAACCTATACAGTGTTGACGAGGACATAAAACCTCAAATCAAACAAACAAACAATTAACCCATAGCTCCCATCAGAGACACAAAGGGGAAAGAAACACAAACAATAAATAATAGAAATAACTAGACCCTAATGGAAAGTTGTTGCGCTTGAAACTTGATAGAAACCTTGGATTATATTTATAAATGTTTGTTGCCATCATCGTCACCATTATCCCCTCGTACCCACCCACACTTTGAATTCCAAAATCCTGGGCAAGTAGAATTTTGAGCTGGGCATGTGCAAAAATATTTTACTTGTCTGATAGACAAGTGGAAAATTTTTGGATTTGTCAGGCCCTGAATATCATCAATGCATTGATATATTGTGTGTGATATTTTATCAGACGATACTGTATCATGATACTAACAGCCAGTATCGATACTTGGCAATACTTTCCATATATACATGTACTTGCAATATAAATAAAAGCACGCAAACACTGCATGATACCCCACCACTGCAAGATAATATGGTTATAGCCTTGCCCATAATAGTGGTACTTTTAAGTGTTATAGTTATCTGTAAAACTTCACTAAGGCATTCAATATAGTAAAGGAACTACATACATGTATATCAAAAGGGCAGATAATACAATAACCAGAAAAGCAGAGTGACTGTCCTTGGCAATAATATGTGTCCTTTAGTGTTTTAAAATTTGAAGAAAATCCATGAAAAGATTCTTAAGTTATTGATCGCAAACTCCAAAAAAAAATTGTGAGAAATTAATCAAGTTATCCGTCGGAAATGGTGTGGATGGACGGACGAACGGACAGACACCGGAGGGTATATTATAATACCCCAGCACTATCGTGTGATGGGGTATAACAAAAAGAAGAAAAGAAAAAAAAAGTCATTCCCAATATAAACATGTAGGCACAATTTGAAAAAAAAAATGTGAAAAATTAATCAAGTTATCGGTCGGAAATGGTGGGGATGGACGGATGGACGGACGGACAGACACCGGAGGGTATATTATAATATCCCAGCACTATCGTGTAAAGGGGTATAACAAAAAGAAGACAAGAGGCCCATGGGCCACTATGCTCACCAGAGCTGATGGACACAGCCCACTGGCAGCCATATACTTTATTAAATCATGGCAGTCCAAAGCCAATGGATGCTACAAATGAAATTCGGGCACAATCACCCAGGTATCTTCTTAGGACACAAAGCAAAGGTGCCACTGCTTGTAAAACTACATAAAGGTTGAGGTAAAGCTGTCACCTTTAGAGGGCTTACAAGGTAAATGTTAATGATGCATGACACATGTTCGATGAACGCAGGGTGATCACAATGGCTTTAGAACCTTGTGCACAAATGCACTTTATGCAAGGATTAGTCAAAGAGCTGTACCGATGGGCCTTCGTGGCCTAGTGGATAAGAGTGCTGACTCTTAATCATAAGGTCTCTCACTGCCACATACATACATACATACATACATACATACATACATACATACATACATACATACATACGCACTGAGTGACGGAGACGGAATATAATGTACATAAATTACACGGTATGTAAAAAAAATGGGGTCGGATAGGGGAGGAGGCGCCGACCAAAAATAAAAAAAAAAAAAAAAAAAAAAGGTCTCTCACTGCTGTAGTTCAAGTCCAGGTACTCTGGTTTTAACCCACCTTTGATTAATGATATGCTCGATATTAGTGAAAAAATCTTGAAAGGGCTGTAAAACCAAAACCAAAAACAACAACAAAAAAAAAAAAAAACAGACCCTTACCTCTTTTACCTCTTGCAAGCCAAAATGTTAGGGGCCCAAGTAGCGTAAGAACATGACTCTTCCCCTCACACAGCCTCTCCAGCATCAAATTATCAAAACTTGTTGCCAGACAGGGAAGCTTGTCTGACTCAGACCTTGCCAAGATATATATGTTTTTAGCAAAAGTGCAATTTTGTGCGCACATTCATGGCTATCGACTCCACCCTGGAGTAGCTCTTGACATATAAGTTTATAAAACTTCAATTTACTGGTAAGCAGTATTATCATTTGTTTGGCAACAACTAAGTATTTGGCAGTGCTGATACACACTTTGAAGTGAACAAAATTAAATAAAATGCTATATATATTTTGTATTCTATTCCATATCATGTTGCATATTTTTCCTATGTTATGCCGTTTGTCTTTTCCTTGATCATTTTTCCCCTCTGTTTTCCATCCATTGACATATCTACCAGTCTGAAACATTTCTGTCTTGCTCTTTGATAGATAAGGCCATCAACTCCTACAGCTTTTGGATAAAACTACTGGCACATTTCTGGCAACCTTTTTAGCATATTTTCAGTGAACTTCTGGCACAATTCTTGTAACCTCCTGACATACTTCTTGTAAACACCTGGCATATTTCTAATAAGCTCCTGGTACAAAACTCCTGGCATATTCCTTATAAACTCCTCGCACACTTCTTGTAAACCCCTGGCACATTTCTGGCAATTCCTGGCAATTTTTTAAGTAAATTCCTGGCACATTTCTTGTAAACGCCCGACAAAATTCTTGTTACCTCCTGCCATATTACTTGTAATCTCCTGGCACTTTTCTTGTAATCTCTTGGCATATTTCTTGTAAGCTCCTTGCACACTTCTTGTAACTCCTAGCACATTTCTGGCAAACTTCCAAGCATATTTTTAGTAAATTTCTGGCACATTTCTTGAAAACTCCTGGTAAAATTCTTGAAACCTCATGACATATTTCTTGTAACCTCCTGGCATATTTCTTGTAATCTACTGGCACATTTCTTGTAAACTCCTGGCATATTTCTGACAAACTCCTGGTACATTTCTTGTAAACTCCTGGCATATTTCTTGTAACCTCCTCACAAACTTGCGTATTTTCAGTAAACTTTTGGCACATTTCTTGTTCACTACTGGTACAATTCTTGTTAACTCCTGACATATTTCTTGTAATCTCCTGACATGTTTCTAGAAAACTCCTGGTACAATGTAAACTCCTGGCATATTTCTTTTAAACTCCTAGCACACTTCTTGTAAGCTCCTGACATATTTTTTTTAACTCCTGGCATTTTTCTGATATAACTACAGGCATATTTCTGGTTTGTGTTCAAATTTATGTCTCAAAAGCACCATAGATCAGCTTATGATCAGTCCAGTAAGCTTCAATAACATCACTAGAACATGGGCAATTTGCAAACAACAGATCTAGCAATGACCCAGAATCAGTAGTAGGTTTGCTGATGAGCTGTTCGCATCCTAACTGTGTATGCATAAAATCTACAAAAGTCAAAGCGGTCATATTTGCATCCAAGTTGAAATCTCCAAGAATAACTAATTTGGCATTCAAATCTATCAATGGCATCAAATGGCATAACATATTATTTTTCAGAGCAGTTTGCGAGCTTTTGGGATACTTGTAGAAAACCACAACTTGAAAAGAACACTTGTAACCTTTCTTTAAAGTAGCCAGCATGAATTCACATGCACTAGAATGGAATTTGTCTATCTTCTGAATTTCTAGACATTCTCTTACATATAAAGCAAGTCCATGATAAGGTCTATTGGCAGTATATTGTTGTGTTTCATCTAGCCTTATCAGCCTGAACCTATTGAGATTAAACTGAATATTCTCATCTCTTGAGCATAGCCTAGTTTCTGCAAAGCCAACAACATCAGCTGATAACACATTTGGTTCATGCTCAATTTCATGAAAATGCTTGTGCAAGGACCTTGCATTGTTAAACAGAACCTTTATTTTACCAGGATCAACTTTGTAGAGTGGAGTATAACAGAGTTCAAGAAGACCTTCTGTTTGCAACCGCTGCATCTCTACTTTGACCTTTTCATCAACAGCCAAAGCTTCTTCATTAAGATTCAAAATGAACAAATTTTCCAGTTTTCTTACTCTGCTTAAAGCAACATAGTGAATATGTGGTTGTTTCCTAACTCTTGATTGAGACAAGTCCACAACGATTTCATCAACTGTAGACCCTTGGGCTTTATGGACTGTTTTTCCAGCTGAAGGTTTCAAAGGAAACTGAATTCTCTGATAAGTTTTAAAATTGTATATGAATGATCGTTCTATGTCAAATATTGGTGTCCAGGCCTTATGAATGTTTGAACTGTACAAACCCCTATTAAAAGATTTCTCACGTGTCAAACTGCCAATGCTAGGATCATCAAACAAAACCCAAATTATACTTGGTCGATCAGTTCCTTCCATTTTACGTTCAATGTATTTTGCAACACATGTGGATCCATTTGTCAAACCATCCTCTACATTGATATTTACTGTTATATCATAAACCATTCCAACTGCTATTTTCAAATGTTTTTCTAAATTTGCTGTTTTGTTAGAATCTTCTGGAAGTGACTCAATTAGAGTTTTGCTTTTTTGTGCTGAGATGTTAGCAGCAACAACTGTATCATGACAAGGAATAATGATTTTTTCCTCTGATAATCTGCTCAAAACACTATCATTGTGTCTAGCCACAAACTTGTTTTCGGTAAATAAATGAGGAGCCTGTTTTGGATAAGCATCTACTTCAGGATCAACAGTGTGCCTCCTTAGCTCAATTCTGTCATCTTCTGTCAGCTCATTTTGCCTCAGACGATTCAGCAACTGTGCAAAGTGAATATCATCTTTCTGTCTCATGATATCAACAAGTTCATACATTCTGAAATGATCTTTCCATAAATTAGGAGCTAGTGCTGAAGCACCCTTTGATGGATCACTGAATATCCATTTGTCACAAACAGGCATCAGTTGATACAGATCACCAACAGCAATAATGCTTATTCCACCAAATGTTGTTTTTGTTCCTGTCAATTGTTGCAAGCGTGTGTCTAAGAAGCTTAGTGTGCTTGTTCCTACCATAGATATTTCATCTATAATGATCAATTTCAAATGCCTGTATTTAACTCTGAATGTGTTTAATTCATCAGCTGACAAAAGTTCATTCACTTGTTTAAACTTTTTCAAAAAAGCTGAAGCAATGGTTACACCATTGATATTGTAAGCTGCTTTTCCTGTATAAGCACAAAGAAGGATTCTGATGTCATCAGGATTTTCTCCCTCTCTAAGATTCAAGATTCTGTACAAACTTTGATAAAGAGCTTTAATAAGAACTGATTTGCCAACACCTGCTCCACCTGACAAAAAGGTATATAGTGGCTCTTCTTTGTATTTCAGCCAAAAGATAACATGATTGAAGAATTCCCGTTGCTTTAAATTCAAACTTCTGAGTAAAAGTAAATATTGATCTTCTGGCAGTATAACACTGTTAGTTTCAACAGATGGTACTGAACAAGTGGCCTGTATCTCTATACCAATATCATACTGTCTATGTTCTACTACCCTGTCTGGATTGAAGTATATGAAAGGCTCTGCTTCTCTTTCACCTTCCTCTTCAGCTTCCCTATTTTCTTGTTCTGTATTTGGAGCTATTTTATCATATGCATCTTCATCTGCTTCTGCCATTTGCCTTGCGATTTCAAGCTCTTCTACATGATGCTCATACTCATTTTGTTTAGGTTCTATAGTAGCTTTCAATGTAATGTAATGTGCTTTAAAAGTGTCAAATGAACCAATCAAGTCTTTTGCTTCATTCCTCCAGGGCATAAAAAGCATAAGTCTTTCTCTGTAATAATTCTCCGGATCTTTCTTTTTATTGTATCTTACATAGCGTATTATCTTGGGTGTTGCTCTGAGTTTATATCTGGTACCATTTTTGGTCATGCATAACATGTTTGAAGCACAACTTTCAAATTTATCAACCTCATCATCAGCTTCACAGTCATCACTAGAATCACTTGCCGAAGCATCATCTTCATTTTTGTCTTTAGTTTTCTCTGGCAAACTATTTCCTTTAGGATATATGATGTCAACTTTAGAAACATAATCGGCTAGACAGAACTGCTGAAGCTGCCTAGGCCTTTTAGAATATCTTTGAATCATATTATCTGATTCTATGTCAGTTGATTCAGGAGGTAATTCATCTAGAATAGATTTAGGTTTAAGCAAAAACACTCTTTCTTCTGCAGTAGATGTATTGATGAAAACAACATCCCTTGTAGCTTTTGTTAAAGGAATCTGCAAAGTCAGGTATACAGCTTCTTGTGCACTCACTTCAACACAGTTGGAAAAGACATTTCCAATATGTCTGACTTGTTTCTTCAAATCAGAGTTACCTTTTCTAGCTTCCTTTGCTGCTGCTTCAAGCTGTGCGCTCATACCTCTCTGAGATTTACTGATATAACCAACCACGTATGTTGCACAACCATAAGGTTCAAGGATGATCTGAATGTCAAGATTTGCCTTCCAACCAAGGAGTATTTGCTTGTTAAATAAATTAACTCTCATTTCATTTGGCTTGCGCTTCAAGAACATTTTAGCAGTGTTTAAAGAACTTCTGATACATTTTATATAATCTTCAAAGTCCATTTTGACAATTTTCTCCAAAAATTCATCAAAAAGTATTTCAGAGTTATCTTTATACTCATTCATGGTCTTCTGAAGGTTTGAGTATTTTCTTTTGTAATTATCTACGTCTTCATCCAGTGGATGTAACAGCATTGTTCTTGGAAGAGGAGGCAATGGAAACCCGAATCTGCATATTGCATGTCCTTTCTTTCTACAAGCCTTTGAATGTTTATGCCTTTGAAGATCTACAAGATCAGCGATGTCATCATCTTCAATGCTGCAAGTTAGATACTGATCTACAAATTCAATTATTTCCTCATCAGATTTTTTTGCCAATACAGGAGAATTCTCAATCCAAACAAGCATATGGATATGAGGAGAACCACGCTGTTGAAATTCGACTCTATAGAAGAAATCAGTAATTTTTCCAACTGGTTGATATTCATTTTTCAGCACTGTATTGATAAATTCCTGTACCCTGTGATCAAAATATCTTGAACATGTAACTGGGTCTTTCTGAACAAGTTTTGTTTTCTCTTGCCATGTCAGAGCCTTGATTTCCTCATCAGAATAATCAACCGCATCATTCAGTTTCGCTAAAATCTTCAAGAGATCATTCCACCTTGTGTCAGCAGCTGATAATGACATAAACCATGTGGGTAAGGAAAGCTGTCTTATCATTGCAAATATATCTTTCTTTCTAGCTTCTAAATAGGCTGGAGAATTTCTAAGCTGACGAAATATGTAATAACCTTCGTCTAATTTTACAAGCTTATCCATGCATGCTGGATCTCTAGCTTCAGCCGCAGTAATTGTCTTCCCTTTGTTTTTGCATCTTCTCAGAGCTAAATTAACTTTGTCACTTATTTGTTTCATTTGTAGTTTCTTATGTTTGAAGAAGATATTTGGGACTGATTGTGCTGCTCTTCTATCAACACTTCGCAACTCCCATTTTACAATATCACTGTAATGAACTGGCGTTTGTCTTTTATCATTATCAAGTCTTCTCTGACCACAGTAAATAGTTGGAAAGCATAAAAATTCAGCATCTTTATCCTGATACAAGCTGAGTGGATGTTGTCCTTCACCTGGTGCAAATGTAAAGGTCTGATCATATTTGCTTTCAACATTAGCATCGTCCACTAAGGTATCTACATTCCCAACATTTTCACCACTATCTATCTCACTGAAACCATCAGAATCATATCCTTCTGCGACCCTTTCTGAATCTAATGCAGAATCATTATCTTGTTTCAGCCCAAAATCATTGTTTCTTTCATTTTCCTTTGACTGTCTATTGCAATCTTCTAAAAACTCTCTAACAGTATCCTCTGCACTATTAGTAACTTCTTGAAACCATTTGTCATCAATGACAATGTCTGATTTTTTATACAGTTCGCTCTTGTTCACAAGCCAATGTAATGCTGTTAAAACTCTAAGTGGTCTTACATTTTCCTTGAAGTCTACCTTTTTGTATGATAATTTCTTCTTAAGCTGAACAGCAACAGTAAAGGTGTCATCCATAGGCCTTGGAAGTGAGTTTACAGTTGGTTGAATATCTACTGGAACATTGATAACATTTCCCTTTATTGAGTATTGACCTCCACGTGGAAGTTCTCTTATCTGCATGAAAGGAATGCGTAATGCAATTAACCTTTCTTCAAGCTGATACAAATCTAACTCAGGTGGTTTGTCTGGCCATTTCATTCCATTTGCTAAGGAAAGTTTAGGAACTTTACCATCCTTTAATGCTGATAAGCATGTATGACAAATCCATTCTTCATTATTGCCTGATATCATTTTTGTGCAGTAATTGTGTTTAAATGTAGCTGATAAACACGTTTTCTTTAGTACTGAAACACTCTTTTGAAACCAAGTTTGGTGGCAACAAGTACAAACATATATGGGCCCTGCAGCAATATTTCTATGAAAAAGATCAATGGCTTCTTCTATACTTTTATACTGTTTACCTGTCTTTACCTCGAATGCATTTATCATTGATTGATTTTCTTCCAGAATCTTACATCTTTTACGGCACTTATGGCTTTCATTTTCTTGTAATTTTCTTTTTTCCTGCCTTGACTGTTGTCTTTTTATCCTTTCACCCTCTTTAATGATTGGATTTCTTCTATACTCTTGCTTTTTGACACGTTCCTTTGCTAGAACACCTGGCTTCTGTCTAGACTCCTGCTTCTGAGCACATTCTTTTGCTAAAACACCCGGTTTCTGTCTAGACACCTGCTTCTGAGCACGTTCTTTTGCTAAAACACCCGGTTTCTGTCTAGACACCTGCTTCTGAGCACGTTCTTTTGCTAAAACACCCGGTTTCTGTCTAGACACCTGCTTCTGAGCACGTTCTTTTGCTAAAACACACGGTTTCTGTCTAGACACCTGCTTCTGAGCACGTTCTTTTGCTAAAACACCCGGTTTCTGTCTAGACACCTGCTTCTGAGCACGTTCTTTTGCTAAAACACCCGGTTTCTGTCTATAATCTTGCATTTGAGCACGTTCTTTTGCTAAAACACCCGGTTTCTGTCTAGACACCTGCTTCTGAGCACGTTCTTTTGCTAAAACACCCGGTTTCTGTCTAGACACCTGCTTCTGAGCACGTTCTTTTGCTAAAACACCTGGTTTCTGTCTATAATCTTGCATTTGAGCACGTTCTTTTGCTAAAACACCCGGTTTCTGTCTAGACACCTGCTTCTGAGCACGTTCTTTTGCTAAAACACCTGGTTTCTGTCTATAATCTTGCATTTGAGCACGTTCTTTGGCTAAAACACCTGGTTTATTTCTACTCTCCTGTTTACGAGCACGTTCCTTTGCTAAAACACCTGGTTTAGTTCTAAACTCCTGTTTAAGAGCACATTCCTTTGCTAAAATACCTGGTTTATTTCTACTCTCCTGTTTACAAACACGTTCCTTTGCTAAAACACCTGGTTTAGTTCTAAACTCCTGTTTTTGAGCACGTTCTTTAGCTAAAACTCCTGGTTTCTGTCTATACTCCCGTTTTTGAGCATATTCCTTTGCTAAAACACCTGGTTTCTGTCTAGCGTCTCTTTTCTGAGCAATTTCCTTTTCTTTGAAAGCAACTGATATTCTCTGTTTTCTCTTATACATTTGGTGGTATAATTTGCGGGTTTTGGTTTTACTGGCCTTCTGAGAAGCAGTTAGACTACTAGCTTTGTATGATTTTTTTTGTTGCAATGCTTGCTGTCTTGCATTTTGATCCTTAAAATAAGAAACAAGAAGACTTTCTGAAAGATTCTCTGCAGTATGTGCCTTAAGATTCAATTTTACTGTAACAGGTAAAAAGTCAAACTGTGCATTAAAGTCAATTGATAAGCTATCATAAAATGCATACAGAAAGGCTACAACATCTTCCAGTGATGTGAAAGATATTATCACTGATGTTCCATCACATGTCGATAACCCATTTTTTCCATGTGAATGTGAATCAAAGAAATAGAAAACTTCTCCTTTTTTTGCTAAAGCTGAACAAATGGCACCAGTAGTTAAAAGACCAGCTGTGTTATCAATGAAAGCATTCTCTAAAGCAGAATGAAGTGTAGAAAGGCCAGTGACAATTCCAGCTTCAACAAGAATACCACTTATTATAGGCTGCTTTATGACAATAAAATGACTACCTGCAATGTTGAAGGTATCTGGTACTTCTTCTAAGCTCAATAAAGGTTGCACATACTTTCCTTCAGATTTCAACTTATTTATAATTGAACAATATAAGTCATCACCATCACAAAGGATTTTATCTAATAAAGAGGTACAGTATGTTTCAGTGGTAACTGTGTGGGCCAACATACTAAGTGCATTAGCTGTACATTGAAATCCTCTAGATCCAGGTGAAAATCTTCCATCATTTTGGTGAAAAGAACCAAATACCATTTCACGTGAATTCCAAGACTGACAAGAAGATCTACTAATATCAGTGTTCTTATTCGAAGCAACACTTGTTATGTCAAACTCTTTCTCAAAAGTAGACAAAGCACTATCAGTTTGGCTAGAAAAGTCTTCAGTATTTTTCTGTTCATTTAAAGTTTGATGACTCTGAGCAAAAGCTGAATCAGATTCAGACAATGTCACAGAAAATGCAGTAAAACTTGCTGTATTTTCGTAAGCTTCAGAAATAAGTTCAGGCAATATTGATGCAATAACTTCACCATATGCTTCACTTCTAGTTTCTGTGGATGATGAAGTAACACATTTATTTGGCAGGTTATTTGGCAGGTTATTTGGCAAATTTTTAGCAGATTTTGAGCCGACAAGTTTGTTAACTTGTCGTACATGTATGTCACGGTTTTCTGTTTTTAACGAGGCCAGCTCCTCAGTCCTGTCAAGTACGTTGTCATATTTACATTCATTTCTGGACATGGCACTTTTATTCCCCTTCTTAGCCTCTCCTTTCTTCCAACACTTTTTTCTAGGCATCTCTTACCTGTAAATACATAAAACAAAATGTGCGAAACTGCATAGTACAAGGACAAACAGGTTGATTAGGATGTTTGTATGTGCAATGGCAATCAGAGTTCTGCTTTTCTAACGAGGTAAACATTTACTGCATGTCTGCATACCTTAACACTTTATCTCCGAATTCAAGAGCCTTGATTGTCTATTGGATAAGCTACTCGCATCATAAATCAGGGATCATAGGTTCGACCCCAGGCTTCTCCAGACTTTCAGATGAGTCTTTAAACTGAGGTCTTGCTCCATATGACCTTAACTGTTGGTTCGATGTAAAACTTACCATCACCTATCTGAGATACTCAAACTGTATTGATATTTAATTCTTCCCATTTGCATAATCTTTACTTTTTATTGGATAAAGCGTTTATGGTCGATCCAGATTTAGTAAAATGGCAAAATCTGGAAAGTTGCGATTGTCCATGTGACCGTCACTGAATCCGGAAAACCAATATGAGCAGGCGCATGACAAAACCATGACCGATGCAACCAGTAGACTTAAATCAGCCAGCACACCCATCCTCTGTGACAAGACCTTTTGCTTATGTCTCTTTGCATAAACCGTAGCATGTAGTAGGTACATGTGACAAGCGAAGACTCTGATCAGAATGAGCTGATGAGCAGGCTGATCTGAGTCTTCGCTGGTCACTCAAGCTTTCTTGTATGTTTTGTCACGCACTGACTCACATTATGGTTATTAATAGAAGTAGAACAAGAGCACCGCATGCGGGTGCCAACGCTTAGCTGTACTCTGCTTGTCAGTATGAAGAAGTTATATTAAATCTCTGTTGAAAAATATAGGCGCTACAGCAATAACAAAGTTTTTCTATAAATAGCCATAGTGACCTTGACCTTGAAGTCATGACCTTGAAAGTAAAACTAGCTGGAGATATTATCATAGGCAACATTTGTGTGAAGTTATATTAAAATCCGTTGAAAAATGTAGGCGCTAGAGTGATAACAAAGTTTTTCTAAAAATAGCCACAGTGACCTTGGCTATAACCTGCTCGAGATATTTTATCATAATCAACATTTGTGTGAAGTTATATTAAAATCCTTTGAAAAATGTAGGCGCTAGAGTGATAATGAAGTTTTTCTAAAAATAGCCACAGTGACCTTGACCTTGAGGCCATGACCCCCTCGAGATATTATCATAAGCAACATTTGTGTGAAGTTATATTAAAATCTGTTGAAAAATGTAGGCGCTAGAGCGATAACAAAGTTTTTCCAAAAATAGCCACAGTGACCTTGACCTTGAGGCCATGACCCGCTCGAGATATCATAAGCAACATTTGTGTGAAGTTATATTAAAATCCGTTTAAAAATGTAGGCGCTAGAGCGATAATAAAGTTTTTCTAAAAATAGCCACAGTGACCTTGACCTTGAGGCCATGACCTTGAAAGTCAAACTCGCTCGCGATATTATCATAAGCAATATTTGTGTGTAGTTATATTAAAAGCCATTGAAAAATGTAGGCGCTAGAGCTATGACAAAGTTTTTCTAAAAATAGCCACAGTGACCTTGACCTTGAGGCCATGACCTTGAAAGATAAAGTCGCTCGAGATATTATCATAAGCAACATTATTGTGAAGTTATATTAAAATCCCTTGAAAAATGTAGGTGCTAGAGCGATAAAGTTTTTCTAAAAATAGCCAAAGTGACCTTGACCTTGAGGTCATGACCTTGAAACTTGTCACAGTAATGCGGGTTGTCATTATGAAGAAGTGGTGTGAGTTTGAAGGCAATACATGAAGTAATGGTGGAGATATTTAAAATTGTCAGTTTTTGCATGACGCAGACGACGATGACGCAGATGAAGGAGCTATGACAATACCTCGATCTTTCTTGCATTATTTTTATGCAGGTCAGAGCTATCTTTTGTATCTTGGCAGGCTACGTATGCTGAATTTTGCAAACGATCAGAGGCCGTCTGCTCAGCCAGCAATGAAACCAAATAGGCTTGTGACATGGACTTGCACCATTTTGCCTGGGCAGGCTTAGATCCTCTAAGCGGTTTACCAGTACCTGTGTGCGGTCATTTCAGCTCGGCGTGGAAGAATCAAGCGGTCCATCCCGATGGGCGGGGGCAGGTGGACTGTGCTCATGCACATGGCCATTAGCAAACAGAATTTTCATAATCAGACGCCACTCAACGAGATGTCTGATCAGATCTACTGTGCCTACTTAAACGAACAGTCCGATTCTCAGTTCATGACGATCGATCCACCAGTACTCTCAGTACTTTGATTCATTCTGAAACCAAATGTCTCTTGCATGTTGCACAATTCCTTATCATTGCACTGTAAACAAAATTTGAGGCTTCTAGCTTATACAGCATCATTGAAACCCTTTAGGGAAACATCAAAGTATAGATTATTTTTCTAGTCCGTTGTTTGTTTGTATTTGGGTCTAATGGCCAAGTCAACACTATTTTAGTTATGTTTTTGCAGGTCAGTTCACCTATCCAAACTTTGCCTGGGCAAGCTTATTTTCTTTTCTACCGTTTTATGGTCTTTTAAAGAATATTTCACTTATTGCAAATAATCAAATAATGCATTCATCAGTGGTGTGTGACACCCTTGGGGCTTGAAGAAATAGATAGGCTGCATGAATGGATGGGGGCCGTTAAAGGCGTTTATTCTGAAACAGTAAAACACACCGTGTGTTCATAATTGTTTTATTGCCCCCTGTGGTATACTATCTATAGCAGATCAAAGGCGGTCCCTAATAGGGTGATTAGTAGCTCTTGTTGAATCCCCTGACTGAGGTACATAAGGGGAAAATCAATAATATACACTCCAGTCAACAGTTAGTAAATTATTGATTTTCCCCAGGGAGGCCCCTTACCTGTTGAAGACAGAGGACTTGTCTTCAGTCAGCACTGAGGGCTACATAATATTATGTAATGAAATGATAGTCCTCAATAATCAAGAATAAATGCCTTTAAGATTGGAGTATATGGGGAGAAACAAAAATGAAAGAACAAAAACAAGCAAGAAAAAACGTCCATTAAGACATAAAGTTATCAAAATTACATAGAACACCAACACGGCTGCAAGACTATCGGGCAACCAGCGGCTATGCACTCAAAATCCTTATGTGAACTTCAGGCCATGGCTTATGAGGCCTAAAAGATGTCAACAAATAGGTGAGTGTTCCTGATTAATGATTTTTAGTCAACTTTGTAAACGTATTTTGAAAAATCCGACAATGCTATTCTCAACCAATTTCATTTCTGCATCAGAAAAAAGGGGTGTGGCCATGAAAAGGCAAGTGGTCATTTTTTTTTACTTATTTCTGCCGGAGGAAGGGTGCCAGATATTTCTGTTTTTACCTGTTATCTAGTGCAATTTTCAGCTACTGGGGCTATGCAAAACTTTACTATCATGTCAAATTAGACATCTTGAAATACATAGGCAAAACTTTCACAGTTTGAACCCAGGGACTTTAATATTTGTGCCGATTATGACTTACGAGGCTGATTACCCCTTACGAAAATATTACACCTTACTGGCACAGGAAAAGCCTGCTAATGGGTGTCTGAATACAGTTCGCTTCTTCATTCAGCAACTGGAACAAATCTTGCAAAAATTCTGCAGCTAATGCATTTCTACATTGAAATAATTCAAATAACGTCTTATTTGACATGATAGCTAAGTTTTGCATAGCCCGGTAGCTGAAAATTGCACTAGAAAACAAGTAAAAACCGAAATATATGACATCCTTCCTCCAGCAGAAATTAAATTAAAAATCCACAACTTGCTTTTTCATATCCAAACCTATCTTTTCTGATGCAGAAATAAAAGTTGTTGAGAATAACGCTGCCCGATTTTTCAAAATATGTTAACAAAGTTGACTGAAATTCATCAATAGGGAACACTCACCAATTTGTTGACATTTCTAAGCCTTGTAAATCATAGCCGGGAGTTCTCGTAAGGATTTTGAGTACATAATGGCCGGCTACCCCTTACGAGTCTACCAGCCGTGACCAAAGTTGAGGCTTCTAGTTTTAATTGTTTCTGTAAAAATGTTTATTTAGCAATAAAAATGTATTAAAGGAAATTATGATTAAAAAAGACAACAATTACCAAGGATGTCCAACAAGATATTTCCGATCACTTGCAAGGAATAGCCACCTCCTCTACTAAATGTCAATTATTGATCTCCTAAAGTCTTCACTACTCCACAATCATTAAACACAAAGTTCATATAAAAACACAATTGAAGTAAAGTTAAATAAACGTCCAACAAATTGAATCTTGTACACTTTTTACCTAAAACAGAAAAACATAGAAGTATACACAGCCAATATGTATTAACTCTTTCCCTGATGATGGAACAGTTGATGCTTTTACAGCACACCCATACTGAAAACAGTGAGAACAGCATGAGCAACTTCATATTTTCTCAATGTTTTCAATCCTGTTCCAGAATTTATCAGGAAAAGAGCCAATACATGTTAAATTGTAGATTTGCTGATTAAGGAAAAATATTAAGCTTACTGAAGACAAAAAAAAATCACAAAGGCTTTCCTGACAAGTTCTTTTGTCAGTTTGCTGGAATTGCGGTGAAGTTTGAATACTCATTAACTCCAGGTTTAAGCTCCCAGTAGGGATTGCTGACCATTCCAAAGTGGATTTCCTTTGCAATCTTTTGTATGGTAATTGGCATTATATGTTGGTATTAAAATATTTAGTATTGTGTTTGCCTTCATGTTACTTAGTCTTCTGCTTCTATCAGTGGCACACTACTGTGGTGTGTTTTTTCGGTTATTTTCAGAGATATTTTTTATTGATTTGAGCACCCTAAATATCTAATTCACATTGTTAACAAATTAAAGAAATAAATGAATCTGTACATAAAATACTTTCCATAGTGATCAAGAAGGCGGTTACATCCCAGAAAGAGACCCATTTACCAAATAGGTGAAGACAGACTGCTACAACTATTTAGCCATTATAAATGTATAAATGAATAAATTCATTTTGCTAGCTTATTTGGTAAATACTCTAACAAATAATGTCATCATGTCAGATGATCATTTTGAATTTATCATTATTAAAACAGGTTTTCAAAGTTCTTATTTTAAAAACATACAGAAAATGCTAATCTTCACCCATGGCATATTACCTGGTACATATATAAATATCTCTTCCATGAAGACACTTCATGGTCTGTTATAAGAAAACATGTACTAAATTGTTGATAAAATAAGTATTGCAATTCAGATACTCTTAACTGTGCATCCAATTATAGATATTTGTTACAAATCTTAACTTTTGAAGCTTCAGTGAATTAGTTGATATAAAAAAAAATGGAAGAGATATTTTAGGGTTAATGTGGATTTCACTCGGGTACGACATTTTTTGACGTGGTTCTGATGTTCATATAGAAGCCTCTGTGGTTTTGTGGTTAAGCTTCGACTAGCCCGATAAACCAGGGGTGCTGGGTTTGATTCTTGGTTTCTAGACTTTCTAATGTTCATATTCAGTCAGCATTATTTCTTCTTCCATTTCAGACTGAAAAAATGGTCTTCTGTTCATCATCTTCTGTCTTAATCTGAAACGAGACACAATTTGTTTGATTCCTGTCAACACTCTATAGGTCAATTTGAAGACATTGCTTCCAATTTTGTGGGACTTTTACTCAACACTGAGGTGAAATGTTATCTCAAGCCTTGTCAATGAATCCAACACGGATGGTCCAACTTGCACCGCTTTTCATGGGCAGACTTAGATTCTCTAAGCTGTTTACCAGTACTCATCTGTGGTTGATTTTAGCTCCGCTTGGAAGCATCATGCAACCCATCTATTTCTTAAAGGCCCAATGGGTGGGGTTGGAAATGAGACACACTATACTGAACCAAAGATCAAGGCTGAAAATCTTGCCTAGCCCCTGGCAGCCATGTATTTAATGAAGGTTTCTTATCATAAGGACCAAGAATGTATATGGTTTAGGGGTGGGTATCAAAACGGTTTGTGAGTGACAAGGCTATTTTATGAAATAAAGGGGTGAAGAACAGCCCCTTTGAACCCCAAAAGTTGGTGTGCCAGAATGTGTCTAATCATAAGGAACAAGAATATATATGATTGTGGGATGGTGATCTGAATGGCTCTATGATATATGGCATTTAATGAAGAGGTGGGGTACACCTGCCCCATAAAAAAGACCCCAGGGTTGGTGTGACTGAATGGGACTTACCATAAGGAACAAGAAAATATATGGTCAAGGGGTAGGGATCTAAACGGTTTCTGTGATATACAGCTTTTTATGACGAGGAGGGGTGGGGCATGACCCGGGACATGACCCCGGGGGCCCAGTGTTGGGGTCACTGAATGAGTCTCATCATAAGGAACATGAATATACATGTTTAAGGGGTGGAGTTCTGAACAGTCTCTCAGTGGAGGGGTGGGGCATGGCCCAAGCGCACCTGAGAGACCTATAGGTTGGTACCATTCAATGTGTCTTATCATAAGGAACAAGAATATATATCATTTAGGGGTTGGGATCTGAACGGTGTCTGAGATATTGGGCCATTTTTGAAATGGAGGGGGTGGGGCATGGCCCCAGCACACCCAAGGGATCCACAGGTTAGTGTCACTGAATGCGTCTTATCACAAGGAACAAGAATATGTATGGTTTTGGGGTGGGGATTTGAATGGTTAGCAAGATATATGGCCTTTTCTGAAATGAAGGGGGTGGGGCATGGCCCCGGCACAACCTGGGGGACCCACAGGTTTGTGTCACTGAATGCGTCTTATTAGAAGTAACAAGAATATATATGGTTTAAGGGTGGGGATCTGAATGGTTTACAAGATATATGGCCTTTTCTTAAATGAAGAGGATGGGGCATGGCCCCGGCACAACCTGGGGGACCCACAGGTTGGTGTCACTGAATGCGTCTTATCACAAGAAACAAGAATATATATGGTTTGGGGGTGGGAATCTGAATGGTTTGCAAGATATATGGCCTTTTCTGAAATGAAGAGGGTGGGGCATGGCCCCGGCACAACCTGGGGGACCCTCAGGTTGGCATAAAAGCATATGGCTGAAAGAAGTTTACGCAAGGAACATTTCTATAAAAAACTGTCTAAATATTTGCAAAGGCTTGGCAGTTAGTGCCATTTTTCAATTTTCCCCATTAAAAGTCAATGGAAACCCTAAGTTGCCATAGCAACCAAAATAAATATATATGGTTTAGCAGCGGGGATCTGTAAGGCCTCTTTAACAGTTGAGGGGTTGGGGCATGCCCTGTTGATCCCAGGAAAGCCCAAACTGTTGTCCCTAAATGTGTCTTATCATAAGGACCAAGTATATATATGGTTCAGTGCTGGGAATCTGACCGGTTTCAGAGATTTGAGGCCCTTTTATGAAATAGGAATGGCCCCTGCGGACCCCGCTACAGTAGGTGTGCTAATAATAAGGAACAAGAACATATATGATTATGGGGTGGGGATTTGAATGGTTTCTGAAATATAAAGCCTTTTATGAAATGGAAGGGCGGGGCACATTGCCTCAGCACAAAGAGACCTCCAGGTTGGTGTGATTGAACAAGTCTTATCATAAGGAACAAGTATATGGTTTAGGGGTGGGGATCTGAACTATTTCTGATATATATGGCTTTTAATGAAGTAAAGCGGTGTGGCATGGCCTGGGCGTGCCCCGGGGACTCCCAAGCTGGTGTCACTGAATGCGTCTTATCATAAGAAAGATGAATATATATGGTTTAGGGTGGGGCTAAGAACATTCTTTGAGATATAAGGCCTTATGTGAAGTGGAGGGGTGGGGCAAGGCCCAGGGAGACTCCCAGGTTGGTGTCAATGAATGTGTCTTATCATAAGGAACAAGACTATATATGGTTAAGGGGTGGCCATCTGTAGGGTTTCCGAGATATTGTGAAATGGAGGGGGTGGGGCATGGCCCCAGCATATCCCTGGGAACCCCCAGGTTGGTGTTACTGAATGCGTCTTATCATAATGAACAAGAATATATATGGTTTAGGGGTGGGGATCTGAACAGTTTCTGAAATATATGGCCTTTTTTGAAGTGGAGGGGTGGGGCAAGGCCCCAGCGCGTCTTTGAGGACCCCCAGGTTGGTGTCAATGAATGTGTCTTATCATAAGAAGCAAGCATATATATGGTTTATGGGCGGGGATCTGTAAGGTTTCCGAGATATTGGGCCTTTTATCAAATGGAGGGGGTGGGGCATGGCCCCGGTGCATCCAGGGGACTCCCAGGTTGATGTCACTGAATGGGTCTTATCAAAAGGAACAAGAATATATATGGTTTAGGGGTGGGAATCTGAATGGTTTCCAAGATATTGGGCCTTTTATAAAGTTGAGGGGGTGGGGCCTGACCTGTGCGCATTCCTGACGACCCCCAGGTTGGTGTTACTGAATGCGTCTTATCAATAGGAACAAGAATATATATGGTTTAGGGGTGGGGATCTGAACAGAGCTGAATCCGTCCTGCACACTAGTACTGGTAAACCGCTTGGAGGATCCAAGCCTGTCCAGGAACCGCGGTGCGAGGCGGACCGTCCATGCTAATAAACCCTATTGGTTTCATTGGGCGACAGGGCTTGAGATGTCATTTCATCTCAATGCCGGGTAAAAGTCCCACAAAATTGGAAGCAACGTCTCCAAAATGACCTTTACAGTGTTGACGGGGACGTTAAACCTCAAATCAAACAAACAAAATCTGAACAGTTTCTGAGATATATGGCCTTTTGTGAAGTAGAGGGGTGGGGCAAGGCCCCAGCGCATCTCTGAGGACCCCCAGGTTGGTGTCAATGAATGTGTCTTATCATAAGAAGCACGCATATATATGGTTTAGGGGCGGGGATCTGTAAGGTTTCCGAGATATTGGGCCTTTTATGAAATGGAGGGGGTGGGGCATGGCCCCGGCGCATCCAGGGGACTCCCAGGTTGATGTCACCGAATGGGTCTTATCATAAGGAACAAGAATATATATGGTTTAGGGGTGGGGATCTGAATGGTTTCCGAGATATTGGGCCTTTTATTAAGTGGAGGGGGTGGGGCATGACCTCGGCGCATCCCTGAGGACCCCAAGGTTGGTGTTACTAAATGCGTCTTATCAATAGGAACAAGAATATATATGGTTTAGGGGTCGGGATCTGAATGGTTTCTGAGATATATGGCCTTTTATGAAGTGGAGGGGGTGGGGCATGGCCCCGGCACAACCTGGGGGACCCTCAGGTTGGCATAAAAGCATATGGCTGAAAGAATTTTACTCAAGAAACATTTCTATAAAAGTTTTGTCCAAATATCTGCAATGACTTGGCAGTAAATGCCATTTTTCAATTTTCCCCATTATAAGTCTATGGAAACTCTAAGTTGCCATAGCAACCAAACTAATGGGCCGATTTTCATAAAAAACACAAACTTTCAATCCCCCCTGCCCAAGGATGCTACAGATAAAATTTGGGCTGAATCGGTCTAGTGGCTTCAGAGAAGAAGATGTTTAAAAGTGTTGACGTCAGACGACGACGACGACAACGACAACGACGACAACGACGACGACGACGCCGGACAACTGCCTATCCTATAAGCTCCCCCGGAGCCTTCGGCTCTGGTGAGCTAAAAAGGAAAAAAAAAAGGTAAAAAAAAGGAATGAAAAACAAAAAATGAGAAAAAAAAAACGAAAAAAAAAAAAAAAAATTCATTGCAAAAAGAAAGAAAAGAAAAATAAACGGAAAAAAAGAAAAGAAAAAACGAGAAAAAAAGGAAAAAAAAAAGAAAATTCCATTCCTCCACGGGGGTTTGAACTCACGCCCCTCAGATTCATAGCACAAATTAATCCAGTTATTGGTCGGAAATGGTGGGGACGGACGGACGGACAGACACCGGAGGGTATATTGTAATATCCCAGCACTATAGTGTGATGGGGTATAACAACAAGAGGGCCATGATGGCCCTGGATCGCTCACCTGATCCATATGATACAGTAACAAGTGGGCCTCAGGGAGGGCCATTATTGACCCCAGGGCTACAATGTGCATAATGTTGAGGGAGGTCTAAAGAGGTGACGCTTCATACCAAATATCAACAAAGGCTATAATTTGAACAATCTTGGCAAAGTTCCACTAGATGAAGCTACACACCAAATATCAAATACCTGGGCCTTAGGGTTTCAGAGAAGAAGATTTTTTAAAGATATTCCCTACATTAGCCTATGTAAAACCAAATGGCCCTGGAACGGGGGCATTTTTGGCCTCAGGGCCATAATTTAAACAATCTTGATAGAGGTCCACTAGATGAAGCTTCACACCAAATATCAAAGACCTGGGCCTTGCTGTTTCAGAGAAGAAAATTTTCAAAGATTATTTCTATATATAAGTCTATGTAAAACCAAAGGGCCCCGGGGTGGGGGCTATAATTTGAACAATCTTGGTAGAGGTCCACTAGATGAAGCTCCATACCAAATATCAAAGGCACGGGCCTAGTGGTTTCAGAGAAGAAGATTTTTAAAGATTTCCCTATTTAAGTCTGTGTAAAACCAAAAGGTCTCGGGGCCGGGGCGTTTTTGGCCCCAGGGCTAATAGCCTATAATTTGAACAATCTTGATAGAGGTCCACTAGATGAAATTTCACACCAAAAATATCAAAGACCTAGGCCTTGTGGTTTCAGAGAAGAAAATTTTTAAAGATTTTCCCTATATAAAGTAGAAGTAAAACAAAGATCAGGAATCGATACAATTAACTTACTCCACCCATCAAAGACACCAAAGGGAAAGAAATACAAACATTAAGCGACCAGACCATAATGGAAACCTAAACAAAAGAAGGCCATAAGGACAGTTACTTTCCCACAAAATGGCCATATGGCCATCCAAAATTAAAAGACACAAGTGATACACACAGTAAGTAACAAACAACAACATGAATAAATCGCCACAGAAGAACCGCCTTGGAACGGTCAGTGGAAAGATTTCCACTGGGGGGCTTAAATCTATTTTACATGGCCACAATCCTCACCCTTACTTCCCCCGTGATTTAGACAAATAATTTGTTCAGTCCGCATGAAGGCCTCCTAACTCATCAGTGCAACATCTCCGTGAACACAAATAATCAAAGAACCACAGAGGTGAGACAACGGTGAGGACTCAACAGCAAGAAACCACTGAAATGCTGGAGCAAAAGAAAACCAACAGTTAGACTCTATAAGTTATAAGTCTATGTAAAACCAAAGGGCCCCCGAGACAGGGGCGTTTTTTGTCTCAGGGCTATAATTTGAACAATCTTGGCAGAGGTACACTAGATGAAGCTTCATACCAAATATCAAAGACCTAGGCCTTCTGGTTTCAGAGAAGAAGATTTTTCAAGATTTTCCCTATATAAGTCTATGTAATACCAAAGGGCCCCGAAGCGGGGGCATTTTTGGCCCCAGGGCTATAATTTGAACAATCTTCGTAAAGGTCCACAAGATGAAGCTTCATACCAAATATCAAAGACCTAGGCCTTGTGGTTTCTGAGAAGAAGATTTTTAAAGATTTTCCCTATATAAGTCTAAGGGCCCCGAGGCGGGGGCATTTTTGGTCTCAGGGCTATAATTGAACAATTTTGGTAGAGGTCCACTAGATGAAGTTTCATACCAAATATCAAAGACCTAGGCCTTGTGGTTTCCGAGAAGAAGATTTTTCAAGATTTTCCCCTCTATAAGCCCATGTAAAACCAAAAGGCCCCAGGGTGGGGGCATTTTTGGCCTCAGCACTATAATTTGAACAATATTGGTAGGGGTCCACCAGATGAAGCTTCATACCAAATATCAAAGACCTGAGCCTTGCGGTTTCAGGGAAGATTATTAAAGATTTTCCTTATATAAGGGGGGGGTAACTGGGCCTTGTGGGGTGAAGCTTCATACCAAATATCAAAAACATGGGCCTAACAGTTTCAGAGAAGAAAATTTTTAAAGATTTTCCCTATATAAGTCTATGTAAAACCAAAAGGCCCCGGGGTGGGGGCATTTTTGGCCCCAGGGCCTGGGCCTTGTGGGGTGAAGCTTCATACCAAATATCAAAGACATGGGCCTTACAGTTTCAGAGTAGAAAATTTTTAAACATTTTTCCCTATAAAAGCCCATGTCAAACCAAAGGGCCCCAGAGCGGGGGCATTTTGGCCCCAGCACTATAATATGAACAATCTTGGCAGGGGTCCACTAGGTAAAGCTTCATACCAAATATCAAAGACCTGGGCCTAGCGGTTTCAGAGAAAAAGATTTTTAAAGATTTTCCCTATATAAGCCCATGTAAAACCAAAAGGCCCCGGGGCGGGGGCATTTTTGGCCCCAGCACTATAATTTGAACAATCTTGGTAGGGGTCCACTAGATGAAGCTTCATACCAAACATCAAAGACCTGGGCCTTGTGGTTTCAGAGAAGAAGATTTTTAAAGATTTTCCCTATATAAGCCCATGTAAAACCAAAGGGCCCCGGGGCGGGGGCATTTTTGGCCCCAGCACTATAATTTGAACAATCTTGGCAGGAGTTCACTAGATGAAGCCTCATACCAAATATCAAAGACCTGGGCATTGCGGTTTCAGAGAAAACGATTTTTCAAGATTTTCCATATATAAGTCTATGTAAAACCAAAGTGCCCCAGAGCGGGGGCATTTTTGGCCCTAGGGGTCCACTAGGTGAAGCTTCATACCAAATATCAAACATCTGGGTCTTGAGGTTTAAGAGAAGAAAATTTTTAAAGACTTTCCCTATATAAGCACATGTAAAACCAAAAGGCCCTGCTGGGGTGGGGGGGGGGGTGGGGGGGTGCGGGTTTTGGGGGGGGACCTGGGCCTTGTGGGGTGAAGCTTCATACCAAATATCAAAGACAAGGGCATTACGGTTTCAGAGAAGAAAATTTTTAAAGATTTTCCCTATATAAGCCCATGTAAAACCAAAGGGCCCCAGAGT
This sequence comes from Lucinisca nassula, assembly GCA_963580285.1. Taxonomy (NCBI): domain Eukaryota; kingdom Metazoa; phylum Mollusca; class Bivalvia; order Lucinida; family Lucinidae; genus Lucinisca; species Lucinisca nassula. The sequence goes on from OY757010.1 coordinate 72,836,237, forward strand.
GGGGGCATTTTTGACCCAAGGGCTTTAATTTGAACAACCATGGTTGGGGTCCACTAGGTGAAGCTTCATACCAAATATCAAAGACCTTGGCCTTGCGGTTTCAGAGAAGAAGATTTTTCAAGATTTTCCATATATAAGTCTATGTAAAACCAAAGGGCCCCGGAGCGGGAGCATTTTTGACCCAAGGGCTTTAATTTGAACAACCATGGTTGGGGTCCACTAGGTGAAGCTTCATACCAAATATCAAAGACCTGGGCCTTGCAGTTTCAGAGAAGAAGTTTTTTTAAGATTTTCCCTGTATAAGCCCATGTAAAACCAAAAGGCCCCGGGGCGTGGTGGGGGGTGGGGGGGGAACCTGGGCCTTGTGGGGTGAAGCTTCATACCAAATATCAAAGACATGGGCCTTACGGTTTCAGAAAAGAAAATTTTTAAAGATTTTTGCTATATAAGCCCATGTAAAACCAAAGGGCCCAAGAGCGGGGGCATTTTTTGCCCCAGCACAATAATTTGAACAATCTTGGTAGGGGTCCACTAGGTGAAGCTACATATCAAATATCAAAGACTTGGGCCTAGCGGTTTTAGAGAAGAAGATTTTTAACGATTTTCCCTATATAAGCCCATGTAAAATCAAAGGGCCCCAGAGTGGGGGGGCATTTTGGGCCCCAGGGTTATAATTTGAACAATCTTGGTAGGGGTCCACTAAGTGAAGCTTCATACCAAATATCAAAGACCTGGGCCTTGCGGTTTCAGAGAAGAAAATTTTAAAAGATTATCCCTATGTAAGCACATGTAAAACCAAAGGGCCCCGGAGCAGGGGCATTTTTGGCCCCAGCACTACAATTTGAACAATCTTGGTAGGGGTCCACTAGATGAAGCTTCATACCAAATATCAAAGACCTGGGCCTTGCGGTTTCAGAGAAGAAGATTTTTTAAGGTTTTTTCCTATATAAGCCCATGTAAAACAAAAGGGCCCCTGGGCGGGGGCATTTATTGGACCCAGCACTATAATTTGAACAATCTTCGTAGGGGTCCACTAGATGAAGCTTCATACCAAATATCAAAGACCTGGGCCTTACGGTTACAGAGAAGAAGATTTTTAAAGATCTTCCCTATATAAGCCCATGTAAAACCCAAGGGCCCCGGAGCGGGGGCATTTTTGGCCCCAGCACTATAATTTGAACAATCTTGGTAGGGGTCTACTAGATGAAGCCTCATACCAAATATCAAAGACCTGGGCATTGCGGTTTCAGAGAAAAAGATTTTTCAAGATTTTCCATATATAAGTCTATGTAAAACCAAAGTGCCCCAGAGCGGGGGCATTTTTGGCCCTAGGGGTCCACTAGGTGAAGCTTCATACCAAATATCAAACATCTGGGTCTTGAGGTTTAAGAGAAGAAAATTTTTAAAGACTTTCCCTATATAAGCACATGTAAAACCAAAAGGCCCTGCTGGGGTGGGGGGGGGGGTGCGGGTTTTGGGGGGGGGACCTGGGCCTTGTGGGGTGAAGCTTCATACCAAATATCAAAGACAAGGGCATTACGGTTTCAGAGAAGAAAATTTTTAAAGATTTTCCCTATATAAGCCCATGTAAAACCAAAGGGCCCCAGAGTGGGGGCATTTTTGACCCAAGGGCTTTAATTTGAACAACCATGGTTGGGGTCCACTAGGTGAAGCTTCATACCAAATATCAAAGACCTTGGCCTTGCGGTTTCAGAGAAGAAGATTTTTCAAGATTTTCCATATATAAGTCTATGTAAAACCAAAGGGCCCCGGAGCGGGAGCATTTTTGACCCAAGGGCTTTAATTTGAACAACCATGGTTGGGGTCCACCAGGTGAAGCTTCATACCAAATATCAAAGACCTGGGCCTTGCAGTTTCAGAGAAGAAGTTTTTTTAAGATTTTCCCTGTATAAGCCCATGTAAAACCAAAAGGCCCCGGGGCGTGGTGGGGGGTGGGGGGGAACCTGGGCCTTGTGGGGTGAAGCTTCATACCAAATATCAAAGACATGGGCCTTACGGTTTCAGAAAAGAAAATTTTTAAAGATTTTTGCTATATAAGCCCATGTAAAACCAAAGGGCCCAAGAGCGGGGGCATTTTTTGCCCCAGCACAATAATTTGAACAATCTTGGTAGGGGTCCACTAGGTGAAGCTACATATCAAATATCAAAGACTTGGGCCTAGCGGTTTTAGAGAAGAAGATTTTTAACGATTTTCCCTATATAAGCCCATGTAAAATCAAAGGGCCCCAGAGTGGGGGGCATTTTGGGCCCCAGGGTTATAATTTGAACAATCTTGGTAGGGGTCCACTAAGTGAAGCTTCATACCAAATATCAAAGACCTGGGCCTTGCGGTTTCAGAGAAGAAAATTTTAAAAGATTATCCCTATGTAAGCACATGTAAAACCAAAGGGCCCCGGAGCAGGGGCATTTTTGGCCCCAGCACTACAATTTGAACAATCTTGGTAGGGGTCCACTAGATGAAGCTTTATACCAAATATCAAAGACCTGGGCCTTGCGGTTTCAGAGAAGAAGATTTTTTAAGGTTTTTTTTTTCCTATATAAGCCCATGTAAAACAAAAGGGCCCCTGGGCGGGGGCATTTATTGGACCCAGCACTATAATTTGAACAATCTTCGTAGGGGTCCACTAGATGAAGCTTCATACCAAATATCAAAGACCTGGGCCTTACGGTTACAGAGAAGAAGATTTTTAAAGATCTTCCCTATATAAGCCCATGTAAAACCCAAGGGCCCCGGAGCGGGGGCATTTTTGGCCCCAGCACTATAATTTGAACAATCTTGGTAGGGGTCTACTAGATGAAGCTTCATACCAAATATCAAAGACCTGGGCCTGGCGGTTTCAGAGAAGAAGATTTTTAAAGATTTTCCCTATACAAGCCCATGTAAAACCAAAGGGCCCAGGGGCGGGGGCATTTTTGGCACCAGCACTATAATTTGAACAAACTTGGTAGGGGTCCACTAGATGAAGCTTCATACCAAATATCAAAGACCTGGGCCTTAGGGTTTCAGAGAAGAAGATTTTTAAAGATCTTCCCTATATAAACCCATGTAAAACCAAAGGGCCCCGGAGCGGGGGCATTTTTGGCCCCAGCACTATAATTTGAAAAATCTTGGTAGGGGTCCACTAGTTGAAGCTTCATACCAAAGATCAAAGACCTGGGCCTTGCGGTTTCAGAAGAAGATTTTTGAAGATTTTCCCTATATTAGCCTTTGTAAAATCAAAGGGGCCCAGGGCGGGGGCATTTTTGGCCCCAGCATTATAATTTGAACAATCTTGGTAAGAATCCACTAGATGAAGCTTCAGACCAAATATCAATGACCTGGGCCTTACGGTTTGAGAGAAGAAGATTTTTAAAGATTTTCCCTATATAAGCCCATGTAAAACCAAAGGGCCCCGGAGCGGGGGCATTTTTGGCCCCGGCACTATAATTTGAACAATCTTGGTAGGGGTCCACTAGATGAAGCTTCAGACCAAATATCAAAGACCTGGGCCTTACGGTTTCAGAGAAGAAAATTTTTTTAAGATTTTCCCTATATAAGCACATGTAAAACCAAAGGGCCCCGGAGTGGGGGCATTTTTGGCCCCAGCACTATAATTTGAACAATCTTGGTGGGGGTCCACTAGATGAAGCTTCATACCAAATATCAAAGACCTGGGCCTTGCGGTTTCAGAGAAGAAAATTTTAAAAGATTTTCCCTATGTAAGCCCACGTTAAACCAAAGGGCCCCGGAGCGGGGGCATTTTTGGCCCCAGCACTATAATTTGAACAATCTTGGTAGGGGTCCACTAGATGAAGCTTCATACCAAATATCAAAGACCTGGGCCTTGCGGTTTCAGAGAAGAAGATTTTTTAAGATTTTCCCTATATAAGCCCATGTAAAACCAAAGGGCCCCGGGGCGGGGGCATTTTTGGCCCCAGCACTATAATTTGAACAATCTTGGTAGGGGTCCACTAGTTGAAGCTTCATACCAAATATCAAAGACCTGGGCCTTGTGGTTTCAGAGAAGAAGATTTTTAAAGATTTTCCCTATATTAGCCCATGTAAAATCAAAGGGGCCCGGGGCGGGGGCATTTTTGGCCCCAGCACTATAATTTGAACAATCTTGGTAGGGGTCCACTAGATGTAGCTTCAGACCAAATATCAAAGACCTGGGCCTTACTGTTTCAGAGAAGAAGATTTTTAAAGATTTTCCCTATATAAGCCCATGTAAAACCAAAGGGCCCCGGAGCGGGGGCATTTTTGGCCCCAGCACTATAATTTGAACAATCTTGGTAGGGGTCCACTAGATGAAGCTTCATACCAAATATCAAAGACCTGGGCCTTGCGGTTTCAGAGAAGAAGATTTTTTAAGGTTTTTTCCTATATAAGCCCATGTAAAACAAAAGGGCCCCTGGGCGGGGGCATTTATTGGACCCAGCACTATAATTTGAACAATCTTCGTAGGGGTCCACTAGATGAAGATTCATACCAAATATCAAAGACCTGGGCCTTACGGTTACAGAGAAGAAGATTTTTAAAGATCTTCCCTATATAAGCCCATGTAAAACCCAAGGGCCCCGGAGCGGGGGCATTTTTGGCCCCAGCACTATAATTTGAACAATCTTGGTAGGGGTCTACTAGATGAAGCTTCATACCAAATATCAAAGACCTGGGCCTGGCGGTTTCAGAGAAGAAGATTTTTAAAGATTTTCCCTATACAAGCCCATGTAAAACCAAAGGGCCCAGGGGCGGGGGCATTTTTGGCCCCAGCACTATAATTTGAACAAACTTGGTAGGGGTCCACTAGATGAAGCTTCATACCAAATATCAAAGACCTGGGCCTTAGGGTTTCAGAGAAGAAGATTTTTAAAGATCTTCCCTATATAAACCCATGTAAAACCAAAGGGCCCCGGAGCGGGGGCATTTTTGGCCCCAGCACTATAATTTGAAAAATCTTGGTAGGGGTCCACTAGTTGAAGCTTCATACCAAAGATCAAAGACCTGGGCCTTGCGGTTTCAGAAGAAGATTTTTGAAGATTTTCCCTATATTAGCCTTTGTAAAATCAAAGGGGCCCAGGGCGGGGGCATTATTTCGCGTAAGCCTTTAGCTCGCATGTATGACTTAGCAATCACTCTCGCAACGTCGAGATCGGCGCTCTTTTAAGCAAGTAAAGACTAAAAATCGATGACCCGATAATAACCTTTACCTATAAAACCGGAAGTAACACGTTGTCAACTCATATTCATTCTTGCGGTCGAGAAGAATAGCTGTGTTTTTCGGCGTGGTAAGTTGATAGAAGGAAGCCTTTTGTGTTTATTTTGTTGCAATTTATTTGCTATTTCTCCAGTCAGCTTCGGACGTAGTCCAAGCTTAGTAATTTATTTGGAAATGGCTGGCCGAGAGGACGACGTTCTTTCGTTAGTAGATTCGGACCATGAGGGTTCGGCCTCGGACTTTTCTGGCTTTGGTCCGAATGAAATTACAAAAAAGGGTGACGACGTCACTAGTACAAAGGCTAGCACTTCTGCAAATAGTTCGTCGGGGACTAGAAAAAGTGACGCTGTCACAGAAAGAAACAAAAAAGGGCCAGGTAAGGCAAATCCAAATTCTGCCAGTAAAAAAGGGAAAAATAAGGCTCATAGTCACAAGCATGACAAAGACAAGGGCAAGAAAAAGAAAAACAGCTCTTTTGATGTTGACAATTTGTCACCTGAAGAAATTACTCAATTGAGAGAAATTCTGGGGTTCAATAATAGAGAACAGGATGAGCCCAGTGTTTTTGATTTATTTGGGGACGAACCAGCAAATTTACACATTGAATGTGAGAATGAAGGCCCAGATAGTGATGTTGAGGTCGTTCCAAGTGCACCCTTGAGGTCGTTAGATGTTCAGTTAAAACAGGCCTTGTTTGCTGATGATAATGAAAGCAAGGAAAATGAGCCTATACCTGAAGATATTTCATGGCAGTTACCAAAATTAAAAGCCCCTAAAAAGGGTCAGGCTGTTTCGCCTTCGTTAGCCTCCTTGATCAACACTGCATGTACTTCACAGTGTGAGGTTGATGATATTATCTCCAGGTATAAACTCCCTTCCAATTGTGATAAAATGAGTGCACCAGCTGTCAATCCTGAAATATGGACAGAGATTGCTAGAAAAGCACAAACATATGACAAGGCTTTTCAAGATATACAGACCCTCATTGCTACAGGTATGGTGCCAATTATGAATTTGGTTAGTGTTTTGAAGTCCCATATGACGGAGGAAGCTAAATCCATGGTCTCGGATTCCATGACTTTATTGGGGCAAGCACAGTATAATATTTCTCTTAGGCGTCGGTATATGATTAGACCCAACCTAAAGAAAAAGTATGCTGCCCTCTGTAACATTGCCACACCTATAAGCTCCATGTTATTTGGGGATGATATAAATAAAGAAATTAAAAAATGTGACACCAGCATATCTGTGGCTAGGGATTATGGCCAGTTTGGAAATTTTAGAGGTCATAACAGGGGGCGAGCTAGAGGTAGAGGTTTTCCTTATAGAGGATATCACGCTGGTAATGTCAATCAGAGTTACGGAAACCAATATGCTGGCCGTGGATATAATAGGTACCATCCATACTATCGGCATCCGTCAAACTATCGACAGGCTCAGACATATACACAGTTTCAGGGTCCAAAAAAGGGGACAAGGTCAGCCACAGTGACCAGTCAGAACGACAATGTAGCTTAGGTGAGTTAAAACAGGTGAGTGGAAGGTTGAAGTTTTATCTTGATGTTTGGAAAACATTTACAAACGACCCCTTTATTTTGAACGCTATTTCTGGCTATAAACTGGAGTTTGACAGTACTCCAATTCAGTTACAAGTTCCAAAGGAGATTCTTTTTAGTTCATTGGGAACAGATCATTGTTAATGAAGAAGTGAAAAGTTTAATATCAAAAGGAGCCATTGTTCCAGCTAAAAATGAACCAGAGCAATTTATTTCTACACTATTTATTGTGCCAAAGCCAAATGGAAAATTTAGACCGGTTATCAATCTGAAGTTTTTGAATCAATTTGTATTTTACGAACATTTTAAACAGGAAACTTTTCCTGTAGTTTTGGACCTTGTTCAACGAAATGATTATTTCACGTCCCTTGATCTGTGTGATGCATACTTTAGTATTCCAGTTCATAGGGATTTTCAGTGTTTTTTGAAGTTCATTTGGCAAGGAAATATGTACAAATTTGTTTGCGTTCCATTTGGCTATTAAATGGCTCCCCGGTTGTTCACTAAAATCCTCAAGCCTATATTTGCCTGGTTTAGATATAATGCTTTTCGTTGCTCATATTATATAGATGATTCTATAAATATGGACAAGGATAAGGATATTTGTAAGAAACGTACCCTTTTAATGGCTGAAACAATGGAGTCTCTTGGTTTTCTGTTAAACAGACAAAAGTCCGTTTTAGAGCCATGTCAAAAAATAGTTTATTTTGGATATATTTTGGATTCGGTATTATTTAAAGTTTTTCTTCCCGAGAAAAAAGTTCAAAAAATTAAGAATGCTGCAAAATTATTAATTATGTCAGAAAACGTAATTTTAAGATCTTTGGCTTCTTTTATTGGCTTGATTATAAATGCTTTTCATGCAATCTTGGAAGCTCCATTACATTACAGAGTGCTGGAGAGAGAAAAAATTCAGAATTTGGGGCCATTAAAAGATTTTGATTGTTCCATTAAACTGTCTGAAGCCAGTCGGTCAGAACTGATCTGGTGGGTAGATAATGTAGATAGAAAGAATGGGAAGTCCATACGTCCGATAAAAGCTTCTGTCTTTATCCAAACTGATGCATCACTTAAGGGATGGGGTGCATTCAATGTTAAGTCTAGCTTATCCACTGGTGGCAGGTGGAATGATGCCGAGGCTATTTTCCCCATTAATTATTTAGAGTTATTAGCTATTTTTTATGCTCTCCAAGCTTTCTGCTCAGATTTAAGGAACACCCATATCTCTGTTCAGTCTGACAGTACATGTGCTATTGCTTATATAAATAATATGGGAGGAATAGCCTCTATGAGAATGGATCAGTTAGCCATGGATATATGGCAGTGGTGTTTAGATAGGGAATTATTCATATCAGCCTCTTTCATTCCTGGAGTCTTGAATTCTGTGTCCGATTTCGCCTCTAGGAATTTTTCAGATTCTACTGAGTGGATGCTAAAAAGAGATTTATTTCTTAGACTCTGTGAACAATCTTTCTATCCTGATGTTGACTTGTTTGCTTCTCGCATCAATTATCAGATAGAGAGATTTGTATCATGGTTCCCACAACCTGGAGCTTGGCGTTATGATGCTTTTTCCTTCTCTTGGAAAAGCCTTACACCATACATTTTTGCTCCTTTTACATTAATCAGTAGGATCTTGAATAAGATTGTGGAAGATAAAGTTGAAAAGGCTTTGTTGGTAGTTCCACACTGGTCTGCACAATCCTGGTTTCCTGTACTTTTACCATTATTGGTTTCTTCTCCAATCAGGGTTCCAAGACACAGAGACCAGTTAACCCTACCTCACAATGGTCAGGTACATCCATTAGGAAACAGATTTTCTTTAGTTGGAGTAACTGTATCAGCAGATGTCTCCAGAAGAAGGGCTTATCTACAGACGTTATCGATACAATCAAGACGTCATGGCGTCAAGGCACAGAAAAACAGTATTCGCTGGCATGGAGAAAGTGGTGTGTTTGGTGTTTTTCAAGACAAGTTAATCCGGTTTGTTCCTCTGAAGTGAGTGTTTTAAATTATCTTCAGTTTCTAACCCGATTGGGTAAGTCTTATAGTGTTATTAACACAAACAAGTCTATGCTTCTGCAAACATTGAAACTGTTAGGAAATTTATGGTGTGAAAACACTGTTTTTATAACCCGGTTTATGAAAGGGATGTTTAATAAAAATCCTCCTCGTCCTCGGTATAGTCAATGTTGGGATGTTTCTGTCGTGATCAAATATTTGCGTACTTTGTTTCCATTAGAAACATTAGATCTTAAGACGTTGACGTTAAAACTAGTAGCGTTAATTTCATTAGCTATAGCTCCTAGAGCTCAAACATTAACTGCCCTTAGGTTGGATGATATGATTGTTTTTGATGAAAAAATTATTTTTTCAGTGAAAGAATTATTAAAAACCTCTAAAGCAGGTAAATGTCAAAAAATTGAGATTCCACATTTTAGTGAAGAGGTTCTCTGTGCCATGCATACTCTATTGTTTTATGTGGAAAAGACAAAGAATTTGCGTAAATGTCAACAATTACTTGTCTCTTATGTTTCGTATAAATCTGTGTCAACAAAAACCGTTGCAAGGTGGTTAAAGGAAGTTTTACAAAATTCTGGTATAGATACCAAAATTTTTAAAGCTCATTCCTTTAGAGGTGCAGCAGCTTCGGCTGCCTTTCATCGTGGTTGTTCATTGCAACAGATTTTGAAGACAGGGGATTGGTCTTCTGTGAAGAACTTTAAGAAGTATTATTTACACCCTGAGCCAGATACTGGTAATAGCTTTGCTCAGGCTGTTTTGTCTTAATTGATTTAAGATGTTATCACTTCAGTATTAAATAGTGTTGTTTGCCATTTTTGTTGATCTTTAAATATGCTAAGTCATACATGCGAGCTAAAGGCTTACGCGAAATAATGGACCCCTCATCCGAGCATTTGTGATGGATGAGGGGCATTATTTAAGTAAGCCGGAGGCGAGCATGTATGATCCCTACCCTGTCATTTTTTGCCCTCCCTGGGCTTTGATTACAACAAAAATGGCTTCATTTTAAAATATGAGTTGACAACGTGTTACTTCCGGTTTTATAGGTAAAGGTTATTATCGGGTCATCGATTTTTAGTCTTTACTTGCTTAAAAGAGCGCCGATCTCGACGTTGCGAGAGTGATTGCTAAGTCATACATGCTCGCCTCCGGCTTACTTAAATAATGCCCCTCATCCATCACAAATGCTCGGATGAGGGGTCCATTTTTGGCCCCAGCATTATAATTTGAACAATCTTGGTAAGAATCCACTAGATGAAGCTTCAGACCAAATATCAATGACCTGGGCCTTACGGTTTGAGAGAAGAAGATTTTTAAAGATTTTCCCTATATAAGCCCATGTAAAACCAAAGGGCCCCGGAGCGGGGGCATTTTTGGCCCCGGCACTATAATTTGAACAATCTTGGTAGGGGTCCACTAGATGAAGCTTCAGACCAAATATCAAAGACCTGGGCCTTACGGTTTCAGAGAAGAAAATTTTTTTAAGATTTTCCCTATATAAGCACATGTAAAACCAAAGGGCCCCGGAGTGGGGGCATTTTTGGCCCCAGCACTATAATTTGAACAATCTTGGTGGGGGTCCACTAGATGAAGCTTCATACCAAATATCAAAGACCTGGGCCTTGCGGTTTCAGAGAAGAAAATTTTAAAAGATTTTCCCTATGTAAGCCCACGTTAAACCAAAGGGCCCCGGAGCGGGGGCATTTTTGGCCCCAGCACTATAATTTGAACAATCTTGGTAGGGGTCCACTAGATGAAGCTTCATACCAAATATCAAAGACCTGGGCCTTGCGGTTTCAGAGAAGAAGATTTTTTAAGATTTTCCCTATATAAGCCCATGTAAAACCAAAGGGCCCCGGGGCGGGGGCATTTTTGGCCCCAGCACTATAATTTGAACAATCTTGGTAGGGGTCCACTAGATGTAGCTTCAGACCAAATATCAAAGACCTGGGCCTTGTGGTTTCAGAGAAGAAGATTTTTAAAGATTTTCCCTATATTAGCCCATGTAAAATCAAAGGGGCCCGGGGCGGGGGCATTTTTGGCCCCAGCACTATAATTTGAACAATCTTGGTAGGGGTCCACTAGATGTAGCTTCAGACCAAATATCAAAGACCTGGGCCTTACTGTTTCAGAGAAGAAGATTTTTAAAGATTTTCCCTATATAAGCCCATGTAAAACCAAAGGGCCCCGGAGCGGGGGCATTTTTGGCCCCAGCACTATAATTTGAACAATCTTGGTAGGGGTCCACTAGATGAAGCTTCAGACCAAATTTCAAAGACCTGCGCCTTACGGTTTCAGAGAAGAAGATTTTTAAAGATTGTTCCTATATAAGCCCCTGTAAAACCAAAGGGCCCCGGAGCGGGGGCATTTTTGGCCCGAGCACTATAATTTGAACAATCTTGGTAGGGGTCCACTAGATGAAGCTTCATACCAAATATCAAAGACCTGGGCCTTGTGGTTTCAGAGAAGAAGATTTTTTAAGTTTTTGGTGAAAAAAGTCTATTTTTGGCCCCAAAAACCAAGATGTGCAACGGACCGGAACCATTTGAACAACTTTGAAAGGGGACCACCTAAGGATCATTCCTGTGAAGTTTGGTCAAAATCCGATCAGTGGTTTAGGAGGAGATGTCGTTTAAAGAAATTGTTTACGGACGCACGGACGCACGGACGCACGACGGACGACGGACGAAAAGTGATCCCATAAGCTCACCTCGTCACTACGTGACGGTGAGCTAAAAAGAAGAAAAGGGTGAAAAAAAAGGGAAAAAAAAAGGAATGAAAAACCAAAAATGAGGAAAAGTAAAAAAAATAAAAAAAATAAATAAATTCATTGCCAAAATGAAAAAGAAAGAAAAAGAAAAAAGAAAAAAGAACACACAAAAAAAAAAAAAATTCCATTCCTCGACGGAGATTTGAACTCACGCCCCTCAGATTCATAGTCAACAATAGGATTTGTAGTCCAGCACTCTACATGTAACCACTACACTGGCAGTGATAATCAATATATTTCATAAATTAAAGGAATAAATGCGCAGAAACTATTTAATGAGAATTGTTAACGGTCAATTTTTCGTTAAATGTTAACGCATTTTGTGTATTCACAACACAAAACCTGCTTATTATGGTCGTTTATACATCAGTGCAGTTTCATCCAAATATTCCATATAGTAAAGGAATAAGTCCCCAAAAACCATTTAATCGGAATTTTTAACGACCATAATTCCGTTAAATGTTAATGTATTTTGCCCATTTACAATCCCAAACCACTCATACCCAATGCCAATGTGTATACAAAATTTGAAGAAAATCCGTGAAAAAATATTCAAGTTATTGATCGGAAACGCCCCAAAACCCCTTATTTTGAACTAAAAAGGGCCATAACTCTGTCAAATGTTAACGGATTTTGCCCATTAACAATCCCATACCACTCATTCCCGATATATACATGTATGCAAAATTTGAAAAAAATTCGTTAAAAATTACTCAAGTTATCGATTGGAAATGGTGCGGACGGACGGACGGACAGACACCGGAGGGTATAACATAATATCCCACCACTATCGTGTGGTGGGGTATAAAAATTACAAATAGTTTAAACTGTTTTTTATGCAAAGTTTTGATTGTTACATGTCAGTTGTTTCACTTGTTTGCAAGCAGCTTGTAAAGAGTTCTCTATTCAAATGACTGACATTTGTGTGGCATAAATGTTTTAGATTAGCATAAAGAAGTGAAATAGTTGTTTGATGATAGTGGTTCTTTGATCAAGAGGTAAGCTTAGGTGGCTTTTCAATGTTCTGTGTTTCAAGAGAAATATAGAAGAAACTAAAAGGGTAAAAGTCTTGTGATACAGTATCGTATCGGCTATTTGATATTGTGATAGTATCGCAATACATATTTTCTGGCCATACCAAGCTCTAGTAGACACAACTTTGCCTGGGCACCTAAGCAGTTTACCAGTACTCACATACTGCCAGTTTCAGCTCTGCCTGGAAGCATCATGCAGCCAAATCTAAAGAAAACAATGAAAATGACTCGGAAAGAGGTTTTCTGGAAAAGAATGAAAGCAAATCAGAAACAACAATTCAGTTTTATTTAACATCCAATTTAATTTGCATATCCAGAGTCACATAATTATGAAACAATTCAAGTATAATGAAAAAGTACAGCAAGCAACAAAGTATTTCACCTGGAGTTCCAGGCTGGATGCTTGGTTGTAGTTTGGGTTGCATAAATTCTTCACCTAAGGAGTCCCAAGGCCCATAATGCAAATCTGTCTTAAATAAAAGCACCGGCAGGGTTCAACATAAACTTTTTAGTAAGTGGACAAGGTGGCCCTGAAACTCATGGGATACACTGGACCTGATCCAAGTTCTGCTGGACCGAAAAAATGATGAAAATCATGCTGAAGAGATAAATGTATATTAGTTCGGCAGTAATCATATTATTTCTATAATTATTTTTCACACAGATGGTAAACCTTCAATAAACTGAAAACACAAAATAATTTTATGATAAATGTTTAAAACAGAGATTTTAATAACATTGGTGGCAGATTTTCAACTGGACCATTTGGACCAGCCAGCCACTGACCTTACTAGACCTGACCAGGTTTCCACTAGACAAGTCACCATATTTGCATTATTTGCTGGCTCCCAGCTTGCACATTGTCAATTTTGAAAAACAGGTAATCAGACCCCCCTGACCTTTCAAGGTCAGGGGGGTCTGGTTACCTGTTTTTCCAACACATATAATCTTCAGACTAGGAACCAGCAGATAATGCAAATAAGGTGAATGTCCATCTGTCTTGGCTTAATGTCGAACCTTGACTGGTAACAGCTAGACAACATAACTTCACACAAATTGCCTCTATTGAACAGACAAAATATTTTATTTAAGACTTTTATAATGGTTGAAAACCAAAATTAAACAACAACAAAAAAAAAACTTTAAAATTCTTCCAGATGGTTGCTGTCACAAGGCTCTAGATAAAAAATTTTTCCAATGAGTACAGTACTCGTCTTTTTTGAAAAAAAAGGAGTAACGAGAAATTTTTAAAGAGTACTGACAAATAAACCAAAAAAACTTTATATTTTGCAGCCTCGACAAAATGTTTTAATTTACTGATTTGTGGCCAGGTGTTCTGTTGGTTTTCTTGTAGATACACATATTCAATATCTGTGTCTATTAGAAAACAAGCAGTAAGCCTGTCCACAAGTCAGTCAAAACAATGCCATATTGAGATCACTTCTGAGCAGTTTGTTGACAGAGAAATCTAGCTTTTGGGGTTCAGTCCTCTTAGAGGATAGCAGGACCTTAATGACTGATTATTGTGGCCAAAGAGTTTTGGGGATGAAATAAAAGGAATTAGAATATGAGCTTCACTTTATTGTCAAAGATATTTAGTGAAACTCATATTCTCTACAGTACAGTCTTCGAAATCTTATTATCCCTCACGATCGTCCGTGATGAATTTCGAATGTCACGTGACTTTTTAGCGTGGGTTTTCCGTGGAGTAATCGTGGAATTAGCGCGGGTTTTGCGTGGAGCGTGGAGAACCAACGTGAGCTCGCGCAACGCGAGCGTGATCGCGAGCGTGGAAAAGATTAACGGTAAACGCGAAAAGGATTATCTATCTTTCGTTTTGCGAGAAATACCTGTATTGAACCTGTTTTTTTTTTGCCGCAAATCGTACATTTATTTTATTAAATGGGGCAGAAAGTAATTATCGCAAAAACACAAATAACTTTAGAGAGTTATACCTTTGGTCATAATCCCGATGAAGTTTATCAGCATGACCCGGGATGCATGTTTTTTTTTTTTTTTGTTTTTTTTTTTTTGCACACATGCATATACAAAATTTTCAGCCCAACGTTGGGTCTACAATGACATGACGTGGTAACATTGTAGCATCACTGTCGGACCGACGTTGGCCTGCTGTAGTGTGCTCGCTCGGAATGACCATACGTATTGTTATTGAGATATATGTATCTTACTTACTGTACTTACTATTTGCAGGAAAGAGGTATGATCTTGAGGAGAAAAAATTTCTTCATGAAGAATTCATACAATAAACACAAACCCCGCATGGATATTAACGAATTTTTAAAACCCTCGCATATACGATTCAAAAGGCATATCGTCACTTATATATGTTATTATGTATCAAAAAGAGTATCTAACGGATGCATGGGCTCACGCACATACCCACAGCCGATCCTGAAGCACGTGCCCATTGTGGGCATTAGACTGAATACAGCAGTGGCTGACATTTAAGGCCGAAAGAGCACGGGAACGGACTGCATCGAACCGGGATCGTTCATCATACATACATGTGTAAAGTTCAGTTTTAGAATACTGACTTTTATCAGCTCACACAAAGTATGTTGCCCTATGACTTATGACTCAAGTTCATGTTCTACAGCAATAAAAAGTTCTTTATGACGCACGACGCCATTGATTGACACATCACGTTAACAAGTCCGTAAAATGAACACCTCCTAAACCCCACATTATATAGAGAAAATGGGGTTTACGGGGGTATAAATTATTTTTCTCATATTTGTTCTCAGACATAGATTGTGGCTACTCGTTAGAGGCAGTTCTAACGAGCACCTACAACATATGTTTGCCGTACAAATAAATGAAAATCAGGGATTTTCATCAGAAAAGTAGCCGTTTTGGATACGTAAAATATACTTTGTCGCACGGATGCGATACAGTCCAAGAACCGAGTCTTGATTAATTTCTTCAAGGAAACCTCTGCTCTAACCTCTCAAATGCGTCCATTATTAGGATTAACCAATATACATGTACACTGTTTAAGCCTTGCGTCCAGGAAAGCGGTGCAGATCCAGCATTATGCGGCATCTTAACTGGTTCTGCACTGTTTGCTACATTAATTTTATGGTAAAATAATAAAGCCAAAACAAGCTTAGTTTATCCATTGGACTAACCCAAATGGTACGAGTAGAAGAATCCATTCGGCTTTTATGGGTTGAAAGCAAATGATTCTAATATAAGAAAAGAAAAGTCAAGTTTACTGGTTATCTTTAATAAAAATCCTTAAAACATTTAAAACTACAAGTCATTTTGAACAACAGCCCCCGCCCATTGGGGCTTGAAGAAATACATTGGCTGCATGATGCTTCCACGCAGAGATGAAACCGACCGCATACTAGTACTGGTAATTCACTTATAGGATCTAAGCCTGCTCAGGAAACGCCGTGCGAGTCGGGCCGTCCATGCTTAAAAAGCCTTTTGGTTTGACTTGGTGGTAGGGCTTGAGAAGTCATTTCATCTTAATGTCGGGTAAAAGTCAAACTTAATTGGAAGCAAACTCTCCAAAAAGACATACACTGTGTTGTCGGGGACGTTAACCTCAATTCAAACAAACAAAGTCATTTTGAACAACAGCTTAAATGAGCGTCCAGTGTCTGGTAAAAGACCCACAAATTTTGAAGCAACGTCCCCAAAATGAGCTAAATAGTGTTAATGGGGACATTAAACCCAAATTCAAACAAAAGACTGAAGAAGCCATCCGATCAACATCACGAAATAACGTATATGTCGTCTGCTGATTATTTTGCAAACTTCCTTTTGCACACAGGCAAACAGTGTGGGCCCACATGAGATTGCACCTTTTCTGATCAGGGTCCACACTGTTTGCCAAAATTACTTTTATGGTAACAAGCAGATGACAAAGCAGTCGACATTTGTTGTGTTTGGGATTTTATGATAGAACACAATCCTTATCAGCTGATCAGCGTTTTTGAGTGACATCTCTAATGTTAAAAAAAGCATGCTTTTGCAACATTCATAAACAAGGATTGACGTTCTACAACTGCGGCTGATAATAAAACACTCCATTTCCATTGCCGTTATGGGCGTCATTTTCTAACTGATCAGTTTACCAATCAGCACTATTCCTGGGCAGTCTTTTACGGTAACGGTTAACCAGCACAGTGCGTATTCTTTCGCCAGAGAATGACAACTGCCCTTCTTGATTACAGCGGAAGGGAGCGAAAGGCCAGAACAAATTTCATGATCAATTTCCACAACAGAATGTTGCCGACCCCGGCAGGTATCGGACCCGCGTTCTCCTGATCCCAAGTCAGACGCGCATCTGAATGAGATACCGAGGCTGCCAATGGGCATGCTGTACTAGAATAAATTGATCATAGAAGAAATATTGTATGTTGGTTTTGAACATTCCAGGAGAGCAACCTAGCCATAAAAAAATGTATGACCGGAAAGCCATACGGCGTAGTAACTAGTAACCTTTATATGTGACCTTGACCTGGTGTCAGCAAGATTCATTTATGAACTCTGCACATGAGCTCACTGAGGGGGATGATTGATCAAAGTAGTGAAAAACCTTTGAGGGGTATAGGAGGTATGGAACGGACACAAAATTCAAAGTTTTAAACTCGTGACCTTCAAATGTGACCTTGACCTGGAGTCGGCATGGTTTATTTATGGGTTCTGCACATAAGCTCACTGAGGGGGATAATTGACCAAAGTTTAATAAGAATCCTTGTATGGGATAAAAGAGATATGGAACGGACACAAAAATCAAAGTTTCAAACCTTTGACCTTCAGCTGTGACCTTGACCTTGAGTCGGCATGGTTCATTTATGTGTTCTGCACATGAGCTCACTCAAAAGAGTATTTGACCAAAGTTTAATGAAAATCCTTCCAAGGGTAAAGGAGATATAGAACGGACAAAAAATATCAAGTTTCAAACTCGTGCCCTTCAACTGTGACCTTGACCTTGAGTCGGCATGGTTCATTTATGGGTTCTGAACATCAGCTCACTGAGACTAACACTTGACCAAAGTTTAATGAAAATCTATCAAAGGGTCAAGGAGATATGGGGCGGACAAGGAAGTGTTACGGACAGACAGACGGACGGACATTCCTATAATCCCCGCCGCGAAGGACGGATAGACGAAAGACATTCCTATAATCCCCGCTCCGCTTCGCGGCGGGGGATTAAAAATTGTTGATGTCACAAATCCTGGTATTGATAGCCGCGCTATTCTAATCGCTGTGAGGTCAGAGTGTTGCGCAAATGTGTTGATTATCTCCAGAATCTGGACTGGAATCCTGTTGTCGGGTTTGAAGACCCAGATCAGACGCCGCATGAAATAGGTGTAAAGAAATTTAAAATAATAATGATTTGCCACTATTACATACCTTTACCGGCCCCGATAGCTCAGTTGGTAGAGTGTCCGCTCCGGGGAACGGGAGGTCTCGGGTTCGATCCCGGGCCGCGACATACCAAAGTCGTTAAAAATGGTACTAGCTGCTCCTCGTTTGGCACTCAGATTTACTGGGTAGAGCTAGGACTGGTCGATCCAGTGTCAGGATAATGTGACTGGGACATGATACTGCAGTGAGGCAGCACTATAAACGTGAGCATTGAGCTCCCTGTCGCAACCAGACACCGTTGTGATATGACTGAAAAATTGTTGAAAGCGACGTTAAACCCGAATTCACACACACACACACACACACACACACACACACACACACACACACATTACATACCTTTATCTGTAGTCAGTTAACGGACTCCTTAACATGAAATCTGTCATTGAGTAATAAATTATAATAGCCGGTGTATAGTTGTTACGTTACTCGCCTCATAAACCAGGGATTGTCGGATCAATCCCGGGCCTCTCCAGACTTTAGGATGAGTCTTTTAACCGAGGACCCGGCTCTGTATGACATTAGCTAGCTGTTGGTGGGACGAAAAACTAAAACAGACACATATGTAGACCGCATTCTTATACATTTTCCTTGTACATGAGCCGGCGCACGACAAAGACTTTTTTTCTATTACAGAAGTATCAGATAAGCATGCGCATTTAGACAACATGTCCAGTCTTCGCTTGTTGCTCTTTGAATAGTCCACATAGTAGGCTTATTCGAACAGCAAAGGCTCTGATCAGACTGCACGGATGCGCAGGCTGATCTGAGTCTTCAATGGTTACACGTCTTATCGAATTACCTGTTCCCCAGTCTATGCATCCACTTTGGTCAAAGTCTTCACTTGTTGCTCTTTGAATAGCCCAGAGATCAGAATTTTCACAGGAACAGCAAATGCTCTGATCAGACAGCACATATCAATTCTCAAACGAGCGATTGTGTTCTTGTAAGTGCCTTTTCACACGCAATAACTGTGCGCGTGCTCACTATTATGACGTAGTGTGGTAAAACTGCACGTGCTTACATGACGAACCCCGGTAAATCGTGGGAATCATGTGCTCAGTCGGAGACAGCGCATGGAAAAAAGCAATCTGTCACACTGGTTGTTCACGAGAAGCGAGGGATGTTAATCCCTTTTTGTACCAAATGGAGTGAGTGAGTTTTAGTTTTACGTCCCGCCAACAGCTAAGGTCATACGGAGACGGGACCTCGGTTTAAAGACTTGTACCAAATGGAATCTTCCAGCTTATATATGGCAGGAGTCCATTTAAAAATTTAGGGATGTCAGGTTGTGTTTTCTTCAAAATTGATTAGGAAAAAGGCTGAACTTTTTGCAAACAGTGTAGGCCCTGATCAGACGCCGCGTTCTGTGGCGTCTGATCTGGGCCTGCACTGTTTGCCAGGGTACCCGTTTAGGGGTTTCCAGTCTGAAATGGGTTAATGGAGAAATAATGACACCGGCCTCGGTAGCTCAGTCGGATGCGCATCTGACTAGTGATCAGGAGGACGCGGGTTCGATTCCTGCCGGGGTCGGCAACATTCTTACGTGGAGATTGATCATGAAATCTTTTCTACGGTCATTCCCTCCCTTCCGCGGATTCAAGAAGGGCAGCTGTCAGTTTCTGGCGAAATAATGTGTACTGTACTGGTTAACCGTTTACACGTATAAGCCTGTCCAGGAAAGTGTGGATAGGTCAACTGACCGGCTCAAAAATGACCTAAAATAGTGTTGACTGGGCCGTTAAACTCCAATTCAAACAAATGGAGAAATAATGAAAACAGCATTACAATAAGATGGTTTAATCGAGGCATTAATGATTGTCTGAGTGTAGGCTGGGAAAATGGCCCTGGATGGGAGCTCAGACATTTGTTCGTTAATCCCTTAAATGCCTTAACTCTAAACAATGCAGACTCTAATCAGAGGCCCTTTATTTGGCGTCTGACGGGGATCTACCCTGTTTGCCATTTCCAGACCAGATCGATTCTACAGGTAAACCTTTACACACTACTCTGGCCTCACCGATAAGAACAGCGCGGCTTTAATAAACCGTTACCTGGATTTCATTTTTTTGGTTTGGGTTTTACGGCCCTTTCAAGATTATTTCACTCATATCGAGCCGATCGTTAATCATAGGTGGGCAAAAACAGGAGTACACGGAGAAAAACCACCTGACCTTCCGTTGCAGAACTTGGCGTCTCAAACCTGGATTTCATACAAATTAGTGACAATCATTTAGAATTAGTATCGTAAAGCTTCTGCAATTCGTAACTTTTGGTCGATTGTCAATCTACCTAAAACTTCTGTGGTGCTGTGTAATAATAAAAACCTTTTCCGAGATGGGATGCTACTCTTGACGGAAAGAATTTGCTCCCGAAAGGCAAGTATTTTTTTACTTTACGCACATGCGTAATATGTCTATGAGCCTTTCGCCTATGAATACACTGGAAGTCGCTGAAATAACACACGCACCCACCTTTCGTGGACGGTTTTCCAGGTTGGCGTGCGCATCCATGCAGTCTGGTCAATATTCAGCCATCACAAGTGGCCGCAGTTCTACCCATGGTGAAATGATACACTTACCTTTGACAATGCATGTTATTCTGGGTCTTTGTTTTGTTTGTTAGTTTGATATGGGTTTAACGTCTCCTTGAACAATGTAAAGGTCATTTTGGAGACGTCGCTTCCAATTTTGTGGGACTTTGTCTTTTACCCGACAATGAGATGAAATGACATCTCAAGCCCTGTTGCCCAATGAAACCAATAGGGTTTATATGCATGGACGGGCCGGCTCGCACCGCTTTGCATGAGCGGTTTACCAGTACTCGTGTGCGGGTCGGTTTCAGCTCTGTGTGGAAGCATCATGCAGCCCATATATTTCTTCAAGCCCCGATGGGCGGGGGCCGTCTGGGTCTTTGTAGTAGCACGGGTTTTATGTCGAGCGCTAACTTATGTACGATCTCAGTGGTTTGTTTTAAAATATGCTGAACATGAGGCCGGTTGCGACATTTATTTTCAGTAAAAAAGGTATACGATTCATTGGTCGAGTCTACTGATTAAAATAGGGGTATGCTGTTGATTTTAATATACCCCTTTTTTTTTTTTTTTTTTGAAAAAAAACATGGGTATATTATTTTCGTCATTGTTGTTCGTCCGTCCGTCACAAGTGGCCGCATTTCTATCAATGGTGGAATTAGCGAAAACACTTACTTTTGACAGTGCATGTTATTCTGGGTCTTTGTTCATGTCGAGCGCTAGCTAATGTACGATCTCAATGGTTTGTTTTAAAACATGCTGAACATGAGACCGACGGCCAAAACCAGTCAGCTCCGGCTACGAAATTTTATTTTTCAGCTAAAAGGGTATACGATTCATTGGGTGGTGTCACTGGTTATTGTTTTTTGGGGGTATATTATTTTTGTCACTGGTGTTCGTCCGTCCGTTCGTCCGTCCTTCAAACTGTCACAAACCTTGTGAATGCAACTACTTTTTTATTCATCACGCAAAAATGCATGCCTATATAGTTATGACCCCCTTCAATCCCACTTTTATATAGCGAAGCTGGGGTTTACAGGGGTTAATCTTTATGTTCTTATATAGATGCATTAGATAGTGGGTACCCGTTACAACCGCCTCGCCGAGGTTGTGCTAACGAGTACCCACAATCTATGTTTTGAGCAGAAATATGAAAATTATCAGGATTTTTATCTGAAAAATTCCGTTTTGGGTGGTAAAATTTTACCGATGTATTTCAATAGGCGTGTTTTCGTAATGTCTTAGCCTATGGTGACCGAACTTGGACGGTAAAACTTAGGAAAAAGGCTGAACTTTTTGCAAAACGCCTCGGTGAGGTGATAAAGATAGCTGTGTAGCGAGAAAGTTCTGACTCATCAGTCGACGAAAACCTCGTCTGATACTCGGATAAGGAACTGAACTGTTTACGCAAGTAACAAAAATTATGTATGTTTTGTTTGTTTGTTTGATTTGAGGGTTAACGTCCCCGTCAACACTGTATAGGTCATTTATGAGACGTTGCATCCAATTTTGTGGGACTCTTATCCGACATTGAGATGAAATGACATCTCAAGCCCTGGCACCCAATGAAACCATTAGGGTTTATAATCATGGACGGTCCTTCTCGCACCGCTTTGCCTGGGCAGGCTTAGATCCTCTAAGTGGTTTACCAGTTTCTGTGTGCGGTCGGATACAGCTCTGCGTGGAAGCATCATGCAGCCCATTTATTTCTTTAGCACCGATGGGCGGGGGCCAAGAGGTTGTGGTGTATATAGATATCTAGAGCTTTGGGAAAAATTTGCTATGTGCTCAAGAACGATTTCGATTTGGCCATTATAAACAAGCAAGTATTCATTTGCGGTCGGTTTCAGCTCTGCGTAGCCCATCTATTTCTTCAAGCCCCGATGGGCGGGGCGTAATTATGTATGCTAAAGTCATGGCTGATCATTCTTGTGAACGTCACTTTAACCCATCAGAGCCAGTGCTTGCACGACCTGCAAAAACTCAAGATTAACCTGCAAATCCTGCCTAACCAGAGTAGATCAGCCTTTCCGTATGCGCAGTTTGATTAGCATTTCCGTTTTGTAGTCATCTGATCATGATCTACACGGTTTAAAAAAAAACAACAAAAAAACACGCACACACGAAAACAGGAGTTATTACAAGTTATGCTACATATATAAATGTCATGATTGTTATTATAAATAATGGAATCACCTCGTTAAACACGAAGCAAAGTTCGAGCGAGCGCCAGCAAAATACAATAAGATTCGCATGACCGGTAAAGACTCAGATTGGAGCCTGACAAGAGTTGATCAGCCTGCACAATCATCGGGCATTCAGATTGGGATCTGAACTGTTTACGCAAATAACGCTGGTCACGTCACAGATATGTTTACATGTATCGCAGCGACGAACAAACACTACAAAAAATGGAATCGCCTCGCTAACTGTAGTTTGAGCCAGCGCATGGCAGTAAGTCCTGAACCAGGGGTGTAAAATTCCACTCGCCCGCTCGCCCGCCTGAGTAAATTTTAAGGCAGGGCGAGTGACATTTTCAAAACTTTCTTCACTTTTTCTTCATTTTTAGCATCTAAATGAATAATTCAGACCATAAGGGCGAGTAAGTTTTGAGAGAATTTTACACCCCTGTGAACGAGCAGTAAAGTGAGTCTTTCAGCTTTACGTCTCACCAACAGCTAAGGTCATACGGAGACGGGACCTCGGTTTAAAGACACATCCGAAAGTCTGGAGAAGCCCGGGATCGATCCTGCGATCCCTGATTTACAAGGCGAGTAGTATAACCACTACACCACGGAGGCTTCTCGAGCAGTAAAGACCTCACAGCCTGTGCACCCGCTCAGCCTCATCTGGACCAGCCTGTGCATTTGCGCAGTCTGATCTGAGGAATCAAAAGAGGGAAGTGAAAACATGCTAAGTTTCGCCCACCTTTGATTAACGATCAACATCTTGAAAGAGCCATATTACCACACTACACCTACCAAAAAAGATGGGTCAATTTAGGAGTGCTTACGTGATGCAATCTTGCATTTTCTAAACTCTATCTGTATGTCTGTCCGCTGGTCTATCTTGTCTGTCTGTGCCCATCTGTTTGTCCGTCGGTCGGTCGTCCAATGTCCAAGACGGGTGTCCGAATTTTGATCGAAAGGCAAATAAAAAAACATGGAAACTTCAAAACATCTAATGCGACATCACATAGAAACATCAAAACAACACGTGACCAAACATCGGAAGACAAAACATCTTTAATGTCACACACACACATACACAAAGACCTTATTTTTCTTATTTCTGCTCTAAAATAAAGATTGTGGGTCCTCGTTAGAACCGTCTCGATGAGGCGGTTCTAACGAGTGCCCACAATCTATATTTTCAGCAGAAATAAGAAAAATATTACAAGTTTTCACCTTAAAATTTTCATTTTTTTCGGCGATAAAGGTGGCATTGTATTTTATAAGCGTGTTTTCGTAATGAAGCCGATTTTTAATCAGAGTATGGCCAAAAACCGGAGTACCCGAGAAAAAAATTAGGTTCAATTACCCAATATTTCTTCAAAATTCCAAAAAAAGTTAAGTGATTAATTTCTTTGGGCCTCATCGCGATCTTCTTCATCGTCTCGGACCATTTAAAACCTAATTCTGTAATTATTTCATGCTTTGTTTCACCGGGTCAGTTGGTGTTAAATTTCTTTGGGCGATATTTTGTTTGACCAGGCCAATCAATCATACATGTAATTATCTGCAGCTTAAGCATACTTGTTTGTTACGTAAGTGGAGAGTAAATAATACTACGGATAGCTACATGTATGTTTGATTGCCAATTTAATTGCCAATTTAAGGAAACCGAACACTATCTCTTTCTTCATAGTCACAGAAGCACTATAATCATTTCATGCTTTGTTTCACCGGGTCATTTAGTCGTAATTTACGGTACTTAACCATTCATAATGTTTTATTTTTATTTTTATTCCAATGGGTTGTAATTTAATGAACAAAAACCTATACATGTACATGTAATTCGATAAAAATTGATGCACGAGAGTAGCGTGGGCCAACGTGGACCTAAGCGTGTAGCGTGAAGGCTTTCCGTGGATCGCGATGGTTGCGAGATACGAGCGTGGACAAACGTGAAATAAGCGTGGATCAAGCGTGGAACTAGCGTGGGTTTTGCGAGGGTTGTGCGCGAAGCGTAATCCTTTTCTCGTTCATGCACGATCGTGAGGGATAATAAGATTTCTAAGACTGTACTGTAAATTTTTATTTCTTTTCCAAACCATATTCTCAGTTTCATCATATAATGTCCATGGATAATTATCCACCCTTCGATCGTGGGACTTATCGTGTTTCCTTACAGGCAATGTTACAATCAGAATCAGTTACTGGGTCAAAAATATGTCAGGATTTTTTTTTACAACAAGTGCGGCAGAGACAGGCTCCTGACCACATAACTTAAGGATTGTCTCTGAATTATTTCCAGCCCTTTTTGTAGGCTGCTCGTCTCATGTTTTGCCAATACTCACGCTACTTTCGGTTTAGAACGGGTTGTAACGATTGTAATTGAGGGTATACGGCATTTTTCGGAGTCGCACTAACAAGGACAAGGTTTCCGCCGATTCACCGATCGGCTTACGCTACAATATTCGGTGCGGTTTAATCATTGACCGAAACGAAGGGACGCTACTCAATTCATTCGGATATCCTCGGTCGTTTTCTGACTTTGTAAACAACGGGCGGAAAAAACAAAATACGCTCTAGAAAAATATTAAATGTGTAATGCTTATTTGTTTTTTGTACCTGATATGCACCAGATTTGAAAAAAAGGAGTATTCTCCCAAATATTTTCGTAATTTACGCGGTACGCAGCCTTATCTAAAGCCCTGTGTCAGTTGTTGACGGTTGTTGTTGGCTGTTAACAGTTGGCGCTGGCAAGTAGCAAGACCGCAAACACCTCTTCAAATATCCAACTAAAGTTGAATTAAGTGGGTATTACGCAATTCCCTACAAATGCTTCTGTTTTCCTTTCGTATGTTATGGTATTTGAACCCATCAGCTTCAAAAGCCAGTTTGTTACACTTATATAACAATGCTCGTGTCAGCACGTAGGCTGAGTTCATATTATTAATCAAATAAACTGATCGACATCTCTGCAATCCATGTCACATGTTTGACATTTGGTGCGAAAAATTGTCAAATCTATTTACAAACAACAGAACAAATGTCAGTCAAAACACACATGCCCAACTAGATTTATTAAGGATTGAAACGTAAAAAACGCAAGCAAAATAAGTTAATTACTTACAGAGGTTGGTACTTTATATCAAAAGAAGATGAGGACAAACGGGCGTACGCGCTAAAATGTTATATTTCGAAATAAAAACAGTAGATTATTAAACCGGAAATATTCCAATTAGACCGACTGGTTCTCGTCTCGATGTCGAGAAAGCAGACCGGACCGGACCGATGAGGCAGTCTGGCAATTACCTCCCCTCACTCACTGAGAGCAATTAAATAGTTACACATATACGAGTGAACGAATAGCACAGGTAGTTCAGGGGTAGAGCGTCTGCTTCGGGAATGGGAGGTCGCGGGTTCGATCCCCGGCCACGCCATACCAAAGGCGTGAAAACTGGTACTAGGCGCTCCTTTGGCTGACGTTCGCATTATCAGGGGTTGTCCTAGGAGGAGCTTTCTTTCTTGACATATTTGCCTTACGCCCGCGAGGCGGTCAGTCTGAAAGCCCCAAGACACCCCAAGACACCACAAGACACCACAAGACACCCCAAAACACCAAAATGTATTGTTTATTTATTTCCTAAAGAGTTTTAGAAGGCTTTTCAATACCTAAAAGTATTGAAAAGTATTTAATAAACAATATTGAGACGCTGTTTACGTCCTAAAACAGTCACATAAAGCACTGTATATACTCTGGTAGCTGTCATGTAATGTAATAAACACCCCAAGACACTTACTTATCTATTGTCTTTATTGTTAATTGTCATACCATCTACGACATTTATAGCATTAAAATATGAAAAGTTATAGAGATAAAATGGTATTATCTGTTCTATAGTTTTGAGTTTGTGATTTATCAAATAGTTGTTTTGCTTCAAAGTAGAAGTAAAACAAAGATCAGGAATCGATACAATTAACTTACTCCACCCATAAAAGACACCAAAGGGAAAGAAATACAAACATTAAGCGACCAGACCATAATGGAAACCTAAACAAAGGAAGGCCATAAGGACAGTTACTTTCCCACAAAATGGCCATATGCCCATCCAAAATTAAAAGACACAAGTGATACACACAGTAAGTAACAAACAACAACATAAATAAATCGCCACGGAAGAGCCGCCTTGGAACGGTCAGTGGAAGATTTCCACTGGGGGGCTAAAATCGATTTTACGTGGCCACAATGCTCGCCCTTACTTCCGTCGCGATTTAGACAAATAATTTGTTCAGTCCGCATGAAGGGCTCCTAACTCATCAGTGCAACATCTCCGTGAACACAAAAATCAAAGAACCACAGAGGTGAGACAATGGTGAGGACTCGACAGCAAGAAACCACTGAAATGCTGGAGCAAAAGAAAACCAACAGTTAGACTCCGATGAGCCCGACCAGAGACAGAGCATCAGGCACCAACCAACATTATCTCTCTAATTCTCGATAAGCCTTTACGTTGGAGCCGTCATAGAATCTAAGGCCTGACCCACCGGCGTGCAATTAAAGAGGGAAGCAAAGTTGCCAACCGAGATTGGGTTAACTACCATGCATGCAGTCTGTCGTATAATATCCATGTTGTACCCAATCTTTTTATATCGAAGAATGATTTTACGAAATTGGGTGCTGAAGTCATTGCGGTTATATATTTTCTGAATTTATATACTAAGTCACCATAAAATTCGAGTTCCGATAGACCAAAGTCAAAGTTAAAAACCAAAAACTTGTATCTTAGGGTACATTTTATCAGTTTGTAATTTTTTGTTCGTAATTAGTAAGTAAAAAAAAATAATGTCAGGTAACCTATCCATCCATTTTTTCCGATCTTAGGATGAAAGGTACCGAATACAAGTATATACATGTAGTTTAATTATCTTATTAATGCCAGTCAGTTACTAATAGCTGATATCTATGTTTGCATGCCACTTGTTTACTGATTACGTTATTGTTTGCTTAATCCTTTTCGTCTGATAATACTTTTCACACCTAATGAATAGTCTAAAGTGTGTCTCTACAAAGATGACACGTCAAATTGTCGGCGACTGATAGAATATTTAATCTTCGATGTTATTTCTATTTTCTAATGTTTTATTTATTTTTACTTTATTTTTACAGAATTATTGAAAACTTTACCTAAAAAATAAATTCGTAAATAAGAATAGAATATCAATTTTCTGAAGAAAAAATGTGATATCTTTGTATATTTCTGCTCCAAACATCGATTGTGGGCACTCATTAGGACACCAAGATGGTTCTAACGAGTAACCACAACTTATATGTTAGAGGGGACCTTCGTGTGGACTGAACAAATCATTGCCTTCACTTCTATAAAAAATAATGTATAACCCTGTAAAATAGAAGTAAAGGCTATGATCAGAAATCGGTACAATTACCCAACATTGTAAACCCCAGTTTCATTATATGAAAGTGTGGGATTAAGAGGTCCAAATTATATAGTTATGTTGATAATGTGACTGGGTGTGGTATCATGTAATGTGTCTGGGACATGATACTTCAGTGAGGCAGCACTATAAAAGTGAGCATTGAGCACCCTGTCGCAACCAGACACCGTCGTGATATGACTGAAAAATTGTTGAAAGCGACGTTAAACCCGAATACACACACACACACACACACACACACACACACACACACACACACACACACACACTAAACAATAAAAAACAATGTTGAAAACCGGGGATACTATTTCAATGTTGAAAAATTGGGGATAGTATTTAAGTGCTATTCATTCTTAGACAAAACCTTATGGTTGGTTGGTTGGTTCCGCTGTATATACAGATATCTGATATTCTAAACGTGGCCGAATGCATATCTTTTCGCGAAAATTGCTTCTATCATAATATATGTATAAAAATAATGAATGAGTAATAATAAAGTTGTTTTAGGGTATAATAATAATAAATGTATAATAAAAAAAGTGTCTTGGGGTGTCTTGTGGTGTCTTGGGGTGTCTTGGGGCTTTCAGACCGACCCCCCGCGAGGACATTCTTGGCATGTTGCGCTGTCGAGCAATCCATAAAAAGATGAAAGCATGTCAGTGAGTGACGATGGTGAGATACTGAAGGAGATGAAAGATGATAGGTTAAAATAGACGAGAATAGTAAAAATCAGGTTAAAACACACTATATTTGGGATCTTAGGGCTTGAGCGCTTTGGTGCAGTGGTAGCGCATCGGATTTGTGACCGAGAGGCTGCGGGTTCGAGCCTCACGCTGACCAAAGTGTTGTGTCCTTGAGCAAGGCACTTCATCCACATTGCTTAAAAAAGTACTGGTTACCACCCAGGAAACCCTGCTCGTAATGCTCAGATGTGATCGAGTAGCAGTAATAGGAGAAAAAAAAAGAGAATATGTCACAACTTGCCAATTTCTGCCTTGAATATGTCAAGGCTTGGCGCGCTCACAGTGGCTTCTGGAAGGGCATTCCATTGAATAATTGCCAATGGGAAAAAGGAATATTTATAAAAAATCCTTCCCAGTGTGAATTTACCGAAAGGTCTGAGATAAATGAAGGCAGGTAAGTATTTGTTAATGGATACTTTGTTTGTCGCAATAAAAGTACTGGTTACCACACAGGAAATCC
The DNA here is from genome assembly GCA_963580285.1 of Lucinisca nassula. NCBI lineage: Eukaryota > Metazoa > Mollusca > Bivalvia > Lucinida > Lucinidae > Lucinisca > Lucinisca nassula. The sequence continues at coordinate 72,865,602 of OY757010.1, forward strand.
TGTTCGTAATGCTCGTAAGCCAGTAGCAGTAATACTTACTAATAGGAGAAAAAAACTCTACAGAGCTTATGTTACTTGTTTCCGATATGCGACGTTAAATAAATCTTTATTATATTGTTTTAACGAATATGAGAATACAGTGCTCGATTCACGTAGTACAAATATGTAATGGTTAAAACCTAGGCAATGATAAATGTGATCGAAGATAGAAAAAGGGGTCCATTGGAACACCACCAAAACTCACCGCGTCAAAACCATCATAAAACACACATGCAGTTGAAGTCCATAAATGCGGTCGGGTATAAAAGCCAAGGCCGGGCCGGGCCGAGCCAAAAATGCCGATCCAATGCTTTTATATTTCGTCTCTTGCTGTAATTAAGATAAATATTGTTGTCGGTTGGGTATCAAATTAATATAAATAACATATTTGATAACTGCAGGAAAGTTTATCTCTTTACATTGTTTTATTTTCTTGTAATAACCGTTTTGTCCGAAATCGAAGGGCTTTATTCCAAGGCCGGGAAAATGATAATGTTTTTTAATTTCTTGCAAATTAATTGGTTAAAGTACTTCTTTTTGTCCTGAAAATATTTGAATTTGGTAATTGTCATCATTTGTCTATATAAAAATATAACAAACATATAAGACTACCTTAAATTATCAATTTTCTTACTTTCTAATTGTTTCTATTTTTAGATTGACTTAATTAAAGACAACCACCGAAAAGGACCGAAAGGCAAGAAAGTTTCGTTAACTGCTAGCTGGAATTAAAGAAAAAGAAAAAAAAAACATTTTTTTCTTTCTCGTTTTAATAAACACATACATGTTAACAAATATAACAATTTATTTTCATATTTCTTTAATTCCAGCTAGCAGTAACAATATTTTTTCCTTTACGGTACATTTCGGTAGTTTCCTTTTAGTAAAGGAAGTGGCTAGACGACCGGACCCGGTCTTTTAGTCTCTGAGTCTAGAACGCCGGACCCGGCATTCTAGACTCTCAGACTAAAAGACCGGGTCCGGTATTCTAGACAAGTCCATTACGGAAGGCTAGAATGCCGGGAATATAATATTTGGCAGTTATAATCGACCGAAAACAGAAAACAAATACATATGAAGAACCGGACAAACCTTTCCACCATTTTGGAAGGGGTAGAATACTTTCGTTTTATGTATATCGGCAACTGTAATTTTCTAGATGTAACGGCCAGATGTAACGACTATTAATGCGGGACGGACACTTATGACTTAATATGTTTTGGTTTTTATTATTATAATAATAAATATTATTATTACTATTATTATTATTATTATTATTATTTATATATATGATGGAAATTGAACGTGATAAATCAGCGTTTGTCGTGTTTGTCGCTGTTGTAAAATATAATTACGGAGAAAGGAAGGTCGTTTTATGTCGCCCGTCGAATCCATCTCACGCATAGTCGTCCAACAAAACTGTGCCCAAAGACGCCGCAGTAAGGTCTCTCTCGTCCACTGTACCAGTAATGTGACTCTTAGGAATTGGTCTTGCAGTGACATTGTAAGGCATATGAACTAAGTCATGCACAATTTAAAATTGCCAGTGGTTTTAAGGCATTCTTTGATGACACAGCTCACTCAGGTACAATGAATCTCATCATTAAACTAGACACTGAGATAATAATTATTGATGAGTGAACTCATTCAGGCCTAATGAGCAATCAACTTAATTTACCATTGTGATTTTTTGACACCGCAAATTAGATTCTAATTTTGAAAATAAATAAATAAAACGATGGTCAAATTTAAGCAGTTGTCGTTATATTGTTCACCGATCAAGCGTCGACCCCTGCTAAAAGGGTCAATAACAAACCGTCAAGCCCAATATCTCCACTTGAAAATGAAGTAAATGAAGTATCAAATGAAAACGAAAGGTCATTTGTAGAGCTCATTCAGACCTGCATAGAGGACCTCAACTCCAGAACTAAAAATAACAAACCCACCGCCAGCCCCACTCAGAATCATGAGCAATACTATTTTACAATATCATTAGAAGAAAAAAGACCACTGTCATCAAAAGAGGCCGAGACCATAACAAAGGCATTCAAAAAACACATGGGGTCAGATATTAAAGCAACCTATCCTAAAGTGGGACTATTGGGTCCCACTTTTGCTATTTTGAAACATAGCCTACCCAAAGCAAGAAATTTAACCATGTACCCAATAACCCTAACCTCCATATTATTGGCATGGAGTCAGCCATGCAACCAATATCGGGTTATGGTCACCACCCCAAGTTTACAAAGACCCCTACCCAGAAATCAGCCCCCGTTAACAAGAACAATCCAACTAGTACGGGGATAATTAAAAACATCCCCTTTCAACACTAACCTGGCCCAATTCCAACGGTTATTTAATCAAAATGGTCAACTCATCAAGGACCTTTACAGAATTTCTAACAAACTAAAACAACCAACAGACATGGTCAAAATTACCTTCAATGTTCAGGAAGCCCCCACACTACTTCTAACTAGGACAGAATCTTACCCAGTCTACCCCTGCGAAATTCCATATTTTAGATGTAATATTTGCCAGGAACATGGGCATAGTACGAACACCTGTCCTGGTAACCCCGTTAGGTGTCCAATGTGCGCTGGAAACCATAATTACAGCCAGTGCACACATAAAACTGACTCGCGAATAAGGAAATGTAGCAATTGTTACGGCCAACATGGCGCTGCATCCAAATCTTGCCCCTTCTTCCTAGAACAGAAATATGCCATTGATAGGAAAAATAACATAACTTATATAGAATGGGCAAAAAGAAGGAAAGATCCAACCACACACAGGACCGATAAAAAAATAGCCCCCCACATGATGGTCAACCCCTCCCCCTCCCCCTCCCTATTTAATTTAGAAACGGACTTTCCGAAAATAAATAAAACAAAAACTGCCGAACAACCAGCAACTAGACCTGACATGACGAAAACCATCACACTACTACAATTAAAACATATATTAACAGACATCTTACACACAAACACGTCCAATATGAGTAAAAGGCAGAAAGAAAGTGTAGTATCAAACATCATAGAGAAGCATGTGGATGAAAGAGATAACTCTCCCCCCCCCCCCCCCCCCTCATACAGACCCATAACCTGCCCTCAGCTCCCTTTAAACCAAATGTACCGAGGTGTGCTCCTTAAAATACAGGAACTGCCTCATCCAATCAAGTTAGAAGGCCGGATCCTATAAATACAAATGCCAACACAACTGTTGCCCAGCAAAAAACCAGACGACCAAATAACTCCTTACCTAAGGCAACGTACCATAGTAACAATATTTACACGTTACTATCACAAGAGACCTCCGGTAGACACTAATACCCCCGTCATTGTCCCACGACTACAGCAACGGCTTCACACACGCGGCTGTTACAACAACTTCTGACCTTCAATTGGTACAATGGAATATCCGTAACATGGGCAATATTTCCGAACTTAGGTCACAACTGGAAGATAAAAAACTTAAGCCCCATCTACTTTGCCTACAAGAAACGTGGTTGAAAAATAAAATACCCCATATACCCAATTACAAAGTCGCCTCCTTCAAACATAGAATAGACAGAGGAGGCGGAGTCCTAACATATATCAGAAACGATTTACCTTTTACAAACTTAGACCTCAAAATTGAGCAACCCAACCTTGAATACTGTGCCACCACCATATATTTGAAAAAAGATAAAATAACTATTCTTAATTGCTATGACCCTCCTCATAGCAAATCCACAGCTGATGAATATCAAAAGGTCCTTGACCTTATCCCTACCAAAAATTTCATCCTTGTAGGCGACCTTAATGCCCATGACTCCCTATGGAGCTCCAAATCAGACACAAAGGGAAAAACTTTACTTGACCTCGTCATAAAGAACTGCCTTATTTTACTCAATAAGAATGATGAAGCCACGATGGCCGAACATACTACGTCGCCTGACCTGTCAATAGCCACTCCAGCCCTGAGCATAGGTACAATCTGGGAAACCCTGGGCAACACTTATGGAAGCGATCACCTCCCCATCTACCTCCGATTTCTTTCAAAATTCAATGCACTGGGGACGGCCCACAATCCAAAATGGAACTTATAAAGAGCTGATTGGGAAAAATTCAAAATTCTGTGCTCAGAAACATTAAAGATAAATGAAAACAATCCACCACAGGAAATAGCAACAGACTTTGTAGAATCCCTCCAACAAATTTGCCAGAAAACTATTCCTAAAACAAAACCAAAAGCAAAATCGCTCCGACCGCCCTGGTGGGATCAGGAAATTACTATAGCTATCAAAAAAACGTGAACAAGCTAGAAAGAAATACCTTAAAAATAAAACTCCAGAACAAAAGCGAAACTATAACAGGTTAAAAATGAAGCTAGAGACATTAAAAGGGACAAACAGATTAATTCATGGCGTGACTTTGTATCTAAACTAGACCATAAGGCAAACTCTAAAACAGTATGGAATATGATTAACCGTTTCCGGGGCAAACCTACTGACCATATTACCTGCCTAGAGGTAAACAAAACTATCATTACCGATGAAAAAGAAAAAAAGCTAATGCTCTAGCACAACATTATGACAACATGTCGAAATCGTCAAATCATATGCCCAAATTTCAAGCTGTTAAAATAATTATGGAAGATAGGGGACTTGGTCACACCCCGGAACCCCAGGCAACAGAAAACAACTTAAACCGACCCTTCACATTCTTTGAATTGGGAACTGCACTATCATCCAAAAAGGAATCAACACAAGGAGCGGATACAATCCACTATGAAATGCTCAAACAACTAACTACCAGATAACTCTAAAATGGAACTATTGAAACTTTTGAATATCTCCTATCAAAGAGGAGAACTCCCACCTGAATGGAAACTTGCCACCATCATACCCATTATGAAACCAAATAAAAATAAACTGGATCCAGGGTCATACAGACCTATATCACTCACATCGTGTATCTGCAAAACAATGGAAACCATGCTTGCTAAACGATTGACGGCCCATTTAGAAAACAAAGGGCACCTGGCTGACACTCAAACCGGCTTTAGACCCAACAGATCTACCACTGATCAACTAACCAGATTAGACTCTGAGATAAATATGGCCTTTATGGAAAATAAGATAGTAGCTGCCGTCTTTTTAGACCTGGAAAAAGCCTTTGACCTCATGTGGTCAACAGGAACCATCTGTAAACTGAAGCAATTTGGCATAAACGGAAACATGCTCAAATGGATTCACAATTTCCTCCACAATCGAAAAATTCAAGTATGGGTGGGACAAGAAACATCAAATCAGCAGAAATTAGAAAATGGCTGTCCCCAGGGCAGTGTTATTAGTCCCATTATCTTCAATATAATCATGGTTTCATTAAAAGAGAATCTCGACCCTGAAGAAAGACTGCAGCTGTCGCAATTTGCAGACGATAGCGCAATATGGAGAAAACATTATTCACCCAGTTGCGCCGTAGATGCCCTTCAAAAAGCACTCAAAAAATCGAATTTTGGGCGGAGGCGTGGGGGTTTAAGGTGTCCAACACTAAAACTAAAGCCATACTTTTTAGACGTAAAAAAAACATCGACACCTCCAAATTCGATCTCAAACTATTTGGCAAAAAACTTAAATTTGTGGACAATGTAAACTTTCTAGGGATGATCCTTGATAAAGCACTCAGATGGGATGAGCATATAAAGCAGCTCATCCTGGAATGTAAGAAGGACCTAAACATTCTTCGTTTGGTCACGGGCACGACTTTTGGTGCTGCTAAACATACCCTTATCAACCTATACCAAGCCCTCATCTTAAGTAAACTAGATTATGGCGCACAAGCCTATAATTCTGCCTCACAAGCCCAACTTAAAAAGCTCGACACAGTACAAAACCAAGCCCTTCGCATTGCAACAAGGGCATTTATATCCATCCCGATTAATGCACTCGAAGTAGAATGTGGCATAAAACCACTCCATTTAAGAAGAGAGGAATTGATCCTAAAATATTGGGCACGTTCCTCGCCATTGGGTAAAATCTGCCCGTAAATGACCTCATTGGGGAACATGTGTGCCAAACTACTAAAAAGGCACACCAATACCAACCATATTCCGTTACAGTTCAGATGCTCATAGCTGAGATGAACATACCTAAGGACATCACACCACCCAATTATAGAAACAAGTGTGACTTAAAGCACAACCCACCCTCCACATAAAAATTATGAAATAAAGTAGTATTAACTATATAGAAAAAAAATCATAGGGGTAGATTACAGATATATACGGATGGCAGCAAAGATATTGAAAAACAAACAGCAGGAGCAGCAGTTTCGGTCCCTGATGAAAACTTGAATATTGAACTCAAAACCAATCCAAGCCTGTCGATATTTACTATTGAATTGATAGCAATATAACATGCCATTAAATGGATCATTGATAACAACATCCCGGAGGCAGTCATACTTACAGACTCCCTCAGCTCAATACAAATAAAAATCAAAAATGAGTTCCTTTAAGAGCAATGAAAACATTCACAAGAAAGAGGATGGGTCATACTACGTAGTTTCGGCTAATAAAGCCTCAACAGTGACCCTGTAATGATCCGGCAAAGAAAGCCAGAGGAAACACTGCAACTCCGCGAACCTCGAACAGGCAGCCGACACAAAGACTGATATAAACCAAAATGGGGTCCAAATAATTAAAAACCCGTCTAGAATATGAGTCTACACCAATAATTTATTACTGATTTCTCAGAATATTCACGCTGATCTCAAAGGACCAAAAGTAAAATATAAGCCCTCCAATCTGGCCAATCAAAAACAAGACAAGATAAAATAAACAAAATACTTCTACTCTTAGACTCAGCTAAAGACAAAGGCAACAATATCTACCTGGAGTGGATTCCATCCCATGTAGATATCCCAGGCAATGAAATGGCAGACTCAAGTGCCAAATCAGCAATGACAAACGATAAAAACGACCAGACCCTACCAACCAAAACAGAAATATACCCGGTAATCAACCAGGCCATTATGACAAAATGGCAAAAACTATGGGACAACCCACAAAGCAAAGGTCGTTCCTACCATAGATTGGAACCTAAGGTTAAAAATACTATCACCCATTACAGCGATAACCGAAAACATGACGCAGTTTACACTCGTTTGCGTCTAAACCATAGTAACTAGGTACCCATTGTGTATTTAATCAAAACCACAATAAATGTAACAGATGTGATAATGATGAACAAAATGACATAAAACATATCCTTTTCCACTGTGAAGGAAATGTAGAACCCAGACAGGAATTAAAAGCTGCACTGTTTATATTGGGATACAACACTTTTGATGAACGAGACCTACTTAACCCCCCACGAAACATTAGGCCTCAGATAGTTGAGGCAATCATTACATTTTTGAAAGACACTGAGTTATTTGATAAAATATAGACAGCTGCAGTATAAAAGAGTAACCATGTAATACTAATCCAAGTTTATTTCTCTTCCAGAGCTGGAATCCTTTCATGCAGCGATCATTAATACTGCATGTTTCTTTCTCTTACAGACATAGCCTCCAATAACCACCTGGCCCTATTCCAATAACACCATATATCCTTGCCCCCCAGGGACTCGGGGGAGTGTCCGGAGACGGGATTCCCCCACTCTCTAAACTAGATCATAAAGCAATATGAATCTCTCAATCTAAATATGCTGGGCGTGGGACTAAGGTTTCTAGGTTTCGATCAGAGAGCCAACCAATGCTGCTAACGTTAGGTTACTGACTGCGGGAGGCAATCTGGTTCCCTGTGCCTTGTTCCATAACCAGTCTTTAATTACATGTAGATGCCCAGAATTGTGTTCAGGACATCCTGAATGCATTAGGTTTGCACATCCGTATATGCCAAAAGTGCTTGTATTTAGTTTGGCGTGTGCGGATTTGTGAACCTATATATTCCTTGAGGGCGCACGCGGGTGTGGTTGACTGGTGAGCCAGTGGTTGACTGGTCGCTATGGCTGTGTGTGCCAGAAAATGATTTATATTCATTGGTTCTCTCGATTTGGGCAGGCAGTTTCATCTGTGTGTCTGGGTCGGGAGAATCAACTGGAGTAGCATATAAGTTTCTCTCTAAACAAATTATTTAAATCAAAAATTGCGCCTGGTCGTGATCGCGTGCTTGCTGGGGCATGGGCTGGTTGCAACCTACGTGGGGGCACTTTCCCAATCAGACCATGACCGCTTTGTGCTTCTGGCCTGCGCCGTCGCGAACAGGTGAATTGTTTTTACTAAGAATTTAACAGTGTTGCTTATGCTGCCCAACCCATACATATAGGCCCCATCCTCATATTTCTGCCTCTCCGTGCACCCGGGGGCTTCGGGCTGGTGCCCCTGGGGACATGATTCCCCCACCTTGGGCGGACTGGCCGTTCCCGGGGCGGTGGCCCGGGGTCCTTGGTTGCATGGGTGCGGGGGGAACACAAAACCCACACATGCTTACATAGTGGTTACATGGGCTCTGCTTCTATCCCTTACAGACCCTACCCTACATGACTTGGACTAGAGCCGGTTGAGCTGAAGCGGGGCACTGTGGTAGCGGCTCATTTGCTTTGCACTTATGAGTGCTCCGCCGACGTAACACATCGGTGATAGACAAGTCTAAACTTAGGCTTATGTAACCCTAACCCTAGCCCTAACCCTAACCCTAACTCCAATATACACTAATCATTATTTCTCCTGCAGGTACACGGGGATCCTTGACGGGGAACCCCACCATACCTCGTGTAGGACACCTACCGAGAAGTCATCAGCTGGGTGCCCAGAAGGCTGCCTCGTTGAGGCCCCCTTGGGGACACCCTCCTGATGGAACCCGGAAATATGCGAAGCGAAGATAGCATGGCTGTCAGAACGGAGCATACATTCCTGGAATAGGTCAAGTACAGAACAATTTAATAGGCGGGGCAACGGTAAAGACCAAATTTGTTAGGGATTTGGACACAGGAAGACCCTTAAAAAGCCTTTTAGACTGACCGTTCAAAATAAAATAAAAGCGAAATTGCACAATGGCTGGTTAGCCACATACTCGCCTTTGCCAAACCACATAACTTTTCACCACTAAAAAGATACACCTATGTGTAAACATTATAAGTCTAACCACATTGATCCTGAACAAAAGAGTGTTACAACACTACCGCATACAATCAGAACTAATCCATAATGTATTACAATCCATATATCCCCAATATGATATCCTCCTTCACGTAGGATGAGATAATGATATGCAAATATGGCGGTCCGGTCCCAATTGGCCCACTTAGGAATTTATAAGAATTCGACATCCTACGTCGATGAAAGCATCACCTTTCCAGAAACTGAAAAGCTAAGAAGCAAAATAGGATTGACCTCCTTTCGCATCCTACGCGATGGAAGTCACTAACTTCACACTGATAGGCTGGATTAACTACAAACTAAGAGAAAAGCAACAACCAAAACACCAACATATGACATCCCAACGCGACGAAATTAGGGGCCAGTAGTACATGGTACTACCAAGATTATCCTTGTAGAGACCTGGGGGGTGGCGACACAGCATAGGCGTGTTTTCAAGGTGGTAGAGCACAGGTACTAGGACATTTTGCAATAGCCGAAATTGGCTGGTCTAATAGTAACCCTTCCTGGCTCACTTTTGGCCGCCGTTCAAAATTCAAAATTACATGCATTATCGCCCTTTAACAAGCACCGTGTCCATAGGCGTTTTCTCTACCACGGCAGGGGTGGGGGTACAGTCAAATGGAAGCCAAAACCGATAATGCATGAGAAGCTTTTTTCCTCGGTCAGACAAGGGATGTGTACTGACACATTTTGCAGCCGGAATTGGCAACGTGTCACCACATTCTAGAGCCCGACCATTGGTCTGCATCTGCATTCAAAATTCGAACCCCGCCAGAGGACTGCCCGTTTTACAGGACAAACGCTTAACATTAGGTGCGTTCTGTGCCTACATGACATCTTGAGCGGGGGATGGGGGAGGTGGGATTGACCTACTTCTCACATCCTCCGCGAAAGAAGTCACCTAACACCCAATCGGCTAGCTGATAACTGTCAAGCAGACAGGAGTCAGCATATTGGCAGCCTAGGGAAAAGAGCAGTACCTACAACTAATCCCAGATGGCGAACAGGGGGTAGCCCCTATGTGCCTATGGCGCCCGGTTACCTTAAAAACAACCGTCAGTCAGTTGTTCACCGATATTCTTGATATTGCAGTTGTAGATATACTTAAAACACAATCAACAGTAATCTATCGTAGCTTCAAAATGGCGGATAATTCATGACAGGTAAATGTTCCTTTCTAATTTTGTTTAGGCTACCTTGTGGATTATAGTTATCAAATGTTCTATTGACGGCATTCTAGCCTGGCAACGGGAGGATGGCTAGACGACCGGACCCAGTCTTCTAGCCGCTAGGTCTAGAATGCCGGGTCCGGCGTTCTTGACTCAGAGGCTAGAAGACCGGATCCGGTCGTCTAACCACTTCCTTTAGTAAAGTTAATCTAAAAATGGAAACCATAAGAAATTTCATCATTTAAGGTGATTTTGTTATGTTTATTATTATTATATTTTCTATCTTCACATGATAAAAATAATCAAATTTAAATATTATCAGGACAAAAAGTAGTACTTTAACTGATAAAATTGTAAGAAATTAAGAAATATTACCATTTTTGCCCGGCTTTTGCTTTTATACCCCTCAATTTCGGAAAAAAAAATAGTTATTACAAGAAAATAAAACAATGCAGAGATATGAGCCTAATATGTTATTCATAATAAGTTTATACCAAACTGACTGCAATATATATCTTCATTGTGACAAGAGACGAAATAAAAAATCTTTGGATTGGCATTTTTGGTTCGACGGCTCGGCCCGGCCCGGCACAGCCTTAGCTTTTATACCCGACCCATAAATGCTAAATACCTGTAATATTTTTAAATTCCGCAGTAGAATCTATGATTTCAATGGACTAGATTTTCGGCCCCAGAAGCACACATGTATATGTGCATTGTGTCATGCAGTGACCGAAATATGGGCACTGTGTACACACACGCACAAAGCCCAATCCCTTCTCCCTGTAAAATTGTCAAATATTATGAATTAAAAATTAAGAAACGCGATAGAAAGGTATGGAAATCATCAGTAAAATTTTAACTTCCAAAATATAACATTAGACCTAAAAAACCTGTTTCCGCTAACCCGGCCGACTTTAATATTTTCTAACACTTTCGATAAAATATCATAAAACTGTCAAAAAAAAAAACTAAAAAAAAACTAATACTTAAAATCCTGTCCTTTTGCTTCCTCGATGCTCTAAATCTCATTATTTGAATGTTTTCCGTTATTGTGACTGGAATTTAGCCCCTGTAAAGATTTTTGCTCTTTTTCCATCAAATAAAAATTGCCGAAAAAATAAAAAGTTTAATCGGCCGTTTTGTTGGAAAGTAACTGTCCTCTTCGCTTTCAGCTATTGATGTTTCCTTTAGGGCCTAGTTGTTTCTTGTTTCTGTTGCTTTCCCTTTGGTGTCTCTGACTGGAGCTGTGGGTTAATTTATCGATTCCTCATCATTGCCTTCACTAATGTTTTATTTTCAAAAGACACGAACCTGGTATCCTCTATTTAGAAGCTTCATAGACTGCAGGCCTGATGTATCTTGCAATACTACTTACGCACCCTAGCGTGCACTTGAATAGTACTCTGTTTTCAAAATGCTAAAATGGGCTTGGTGATCACAAAGCAAATAAAACATAAACTGCTGCATTTTAAAGATATAGGGAGATACTCGTCATGGCACCGAACATCAACTGCTTTGAAGTAAACTACAGCTATAATGGATGCCAGTTTGCAAAAATGCTTACCTTTAGCGAGCAGTGGTGCGGTATTCTATTTAAATAACGCTAAAATTGGCTCGATGATTTCAATAAAATGCAATATAAACATACATGTACTTCAATGGCTACCGTTTTCACGCACGCACTACTTGGTTCCAAAGGCAATGTTTATAAGTTTACTTCACTTCACTGCAGTGGATGCTAAGTGTCGCGTTGTGTTGTTAGAACGCCTTCCTCCACCTCCCATGTACTTACACATCGTGAAGTTTCCAATTTTATTTCCATGGGATAATCAGGCCCATTCCGCGCCATGAAAGACCACTTTTGAACAGTCCCAAAGATGGTCTCTTATTAGGAGACAATAGGTGTAGAAAACACAAATAAAGAGTCAATGAAACCTTCTCAAAAAGCTTTTAAAAGCAGATTTAGTCTTATTTTACGGAATTTTACTGTACTTACACAAACAACCCAGAAGCACATATTAACAACACACGCGTATACAAATACCTTGTTAAGTTTACCGCCGAAAAAAACGAAAATTGCACGACCCGCAGAAAAAGCGACCGACTGAAGTCGGTTGATTTCTAAGTGTGCCCTAAAATCACCGTGTCATTCTGTCAGTCTGTCATTCTGTCAGTCTGTCAGTCTGTCTGTCCGTCCGTAACCCGTTTGTGAAAATTGGTGATAGTGACTTAACCGCTGGGAATATTTTGACAAATTTTGGCATACTGATAGATATCAATGAGATCTAACCAATGAACTTGCGAAATATTACATTCCATTTAGTATAGCCTCGCCGAGGCGAAAAATGTAAAAACATTTCGAACTGCTTCTCCTCGGAAACCGTTGGGCCGATTGAAGTCAAATTTCATATGGAGCCTCTATGGGATGGGGGAAACCAAAATTTGCTCATGGGGTCCAGGTCACATGACCAAAATGGCCGCCAAGCCATATATGGTCTGTCTGTCCGTCCGTAACCCGTTTGTGAAAATTGGTGATAGTGACTTAACCGCTGGGAATATTTAAACAATTTTTGGCATACTGATAGATATCAATAAGATCTAACCAATGAACTTGCGAAATATTACATTCCATTTAGTATAGCCTCGCCGAGGTGAAAAATGTGAAAATTTTCGAACTGCTTCTCCTCGGAAACTGTTGGGCCGATTGAAGTCAATTTTCATATGGAGCCTCTATGGGATGGGGAAACCAAAATTTGCTCATGCGGTCCAGGTCACATGACCAAAATGGCCGCCAAGCCATATATGGTAAAAACCCTTCAAAAATAGTCTTCTCCAGAACCACTGGGCAGATTTCCACGAAACTTGATAAATAGCATCTGGGACGTAGGCCCATCATAAATTGCTAAAATGGTGACCCTGGGTTGACCTTGACCTTCTTTGGGCCTAGGTCAAACTTTGACACATGCTTTTGTATTGGAAAAGTGAGAATGCATTTTATCCTGCAAACGATTCAGAATAGAGTACTAAAGTATAAGATTTTTGCTCCTTACGATAAGGCGCATTTATTGGGAGAACCGTTTTAGGTCCAGATCACATGACCAAAATGGCCGCCATACCCATATATGGTAACACTCATAAAGCTAAAAGCATCCGGCGGGTCGTGCACTTCAGCTGAAGCACTGGTTTTAAGATGAAAAATTGTGGTATTTTTCTTATTTCTGCTCAAAATATAGATTGTGTGTACACGGTTCTAACTAGTACCCACAGTCTATATTTTAGAGCAGAGATAAGAAAATAAGGTTTAACCCTGACAACGAGCATTACCTAAAAGTGGGGCTCAAGGGGGAGAAAATTATATAGGCATGTTTTCGTGATGAATGGAAAGATGCACAAATAAAGCAACGACATCGTAAGAAGAAAGACTAAAGGACATTTTTTATTCAACAAAACGTCCAAACGGCTATCTAAAATAAAAAGATATAAGCAGTACATACATGCAAAGACAACCAGTGACATCATCTAACCAAAACAGCAGCACCGTCTTGGAAAGGTCAGTAAAATGTAACTGGGGTGGGGAAGGGCTTAAATCGATTATTAGCGGACAGAATCCTCGCCTTGGAGGGTTGGGGGGCCACCCCGGGGACCCAAAAGGTAGGTGTCACTTAATGAGTCTTATCATATATAGGAGTGGGCATGGCCCAAACGCAACCCGGAAAGCATTAGAAGCCCGTTTGCAAAACTTCATATTGGTATCTATCATATCCCCAAATTTCATAACAATCCGGCGAGCGGTTACTCAGAACTCGTCCGGACAAAATTTGGAGGGATTTTGCATGCCCCTAGTTGACATTTTGGGTCCGCGGTTTTGAATTTCGAAACCCTCTTGCACATTTTCATATCAATATCTATCATATCCCATAATTTCAGAAAAATCCGTCCAGTGGTTACTGAGAACTCGTCCGGACAAATTTGAGTGGAAAGAAGAAGAAGAAGCGCAAAAAAAAAAAAAAAAAAAAAGGCAATAAGTCTCCCCACTTTGTTTGTGAGACTTAATTATACTTGAGCATGATTGCAAGATTCTATGACATTTAGAATAGAATAGAATATTTTACTCCGCATACCGTCTACAAAGAGGGTTTTCACCACATGTAACAAACAACAATACATAGCAATATAATAGAACAATTTTGAATGCATGTATATCAGCAAATAAACTATTTGAGAGCCAATTATCGCCTTTTGGAGTTAAAGCTAGAGAAGCTCTTGCAAATGGCTGTCTATGTATGCAAACAGGAACAATCCTTTGTATGGTGGCATATTTCTGCCACGAGGAAGCTGGATAGCTATCGCGATAATATAAAAAATAATATAATATTGTATCGCGATAATTTTGAGTTTCCTGCCAGATAACTTAAAAAGTCATCGCTTTTTGTGGTAACAGTGCCCAGAGCTGCCACGGGGTAGCTCGATAACTATCGTGATAATTAAAAAAATATATCGCGAAACTGAAAAGATTATGTACATAATTTGGATTTTCCAGAAAATATTATCGCGATAATTTAAACTATTTTCTTGATATTTCCGCCATTTTAATAACCTGTTATTTATAAACAGAAATCTAACTTTTGGAATATATTTGTTGATATTGTACACATGTATGCGTTAAACACCAGAGAGAGATGGCATCGAGATTAACAAAAGATAGGACGGTCTGTCTCGTAGTCCCTACACTTCCCGAAAGGGGATGGTTTGGGGCGAAACGACTAGGGTTTGGGGACTAAACGATATAGGTGAGAAATAGAGGCGAAACGAACAGAAAGTTTTTACATTATCACGATAGTTATCTGGCTATCTCGTGGCAGTTCTGGACACTATCGCGAAAAAAGCGAGATAATAATTTCAAATTTATCGCGATAAAATTTTCTGTTATCTGGTAGAAAACTAAAATATATCACGATACTTTCCTAAATTATCGTGATAGCTATCTAGCTATCTCGTGGCAGAAATATGCCACCATACATTTGAAAGGTTTCCCCGTCGTATAGCATGAATCAATGCATCAATAGGAGCTTTTTTCGTGGCGTACTCCCGATTCTAAAAATAGAACGGGAAAAGCCCTGGTCGTCATCTGTCCTATTGCTTCAAGGCAGTGGGACAGATAAAGGGTTAATTACAGCCTAAAACAGTGGAATCCTTTTAAACTTTTGGAGAATTCTAATGTAAGACGATGGGAGAAACACTCATATGCTGCCAGGTGTGAAATTTCGCATTTCCAAAACATGCCTATACAAATACATTATCAATTTTTCAGCCAAAAAATGGAAATTTTAATATGAAAAATTGTGATATTTTTCTTGTTTCTGCTCAAAACATAGATTGCGGGAACTCGATAGAACCGAGTACCGGCAATATTTGTTTTTTAACAGAATTAAGAATAATAATGTTTACCCCCGTAAACCCCAGTTTTTCTATATAAAAGTGGGGTTTGAGGGGGTCAAAATCGCATATGCATGTTTTTCATGATGGCAAATCCCGCTCTTAAAGATATATTGTACGTACGACCTCTCTCTCTCTCTCTCTCTCTCTCTCTCTCTCTCTCTCTCTCTCTCTCTCTCTCTCTCTCTTAGCGTACCAGCAATTAGCGAGCGTAGGTAAATGTAAATTACTGTTTGTCGTTAAGTAACTCCACGTCAACTGACATGTAACGTGTCAACAATGTCGTGTCTACATCAAACCAACATCAAAGCGATGCACTGAATTTGACTTTGCAACGTCGACGAAACGTCAGAACGTTGCGTTTGCGATAATACGGCGTTTCTTAATAAGATGTCATTTGCCCTGTGCTCGGACCCATCAAGGAACAATAAATTCAAAACAAACGTAGAACACTCTTTCAGTGCAAGAGAATGAAACACTCCTTCGCAAGAGCAAGATTTTACAGTAAAATCTGGTAGATTTGTAGATTTGTCCAACCTGCCCAGCCCTTACATTAACCCATTTTGTACCGGAAACCCCCAAACGGGTACCCTGGCAAACAGTGCAGGCCCACTCTGATCAGGTCCTACGCTATTTACAAAAAATTTAGCCATTTTCCAAATAAATGTTGAAGAAAACACAACCTTAAATTGCACATGTAGACAGATCGTTGGTCAGTTTTCTCAATAGATAGATAGATAGATAGATAGATAGATAGATAGATAGATAGATAGATAGATAGATAGATCTAAGTTCTGTCCGTATGTGATAGCTATACTTGGATAGCGAATAAAACGAAAAGTGACATTAAAACTTATTTTGTAAGTAAGCTTTCGTGAATTACGGTATCTCAAGCCATTGACATGGGTCATTCACGAAGAGATTTTCGTCAATTAAAAACGGATCCAGTATAAATGAATTTCAGTAATAAAAGCAAAATATCGTTCTTTTCTTCTCGAGGCATTATTTTCAATGTAAACGGGTATATTTTCTCTCAAAATGTCTGAATGTTGTTAGCATTTTAAGTTCCGCCAATACATTTGAATAGCGATGGCCGTTTCAATTGACGGCCAGTGCTTGGCGCATGGGCAAGAATGGCGTCATAAACGGAATTGCTAAAACCTCCTATACATTTAAAACGCATTTTATTCACGATTTGCTTACAAAAAATGTCAAAATCCCGCTATTAGTAAGCGCGACGTCGTACGTGTAACGTTACGGGGCTATCCAGTGGATCACCGAATTTAATACTATAGGGATCAACCATGGTTTTTCATGCACTAACATTCGCAGGGTCCTGAGGAAGCTGTTTGAACATGAGTGTTCAAATAGCTTCCTCGGGACCCGGCGAATTCAAACAGCTTCCTCGGGACACATGTGGCGAATGTTAATGCATGAAAAACCATAGTTGGTCCCTATATTATTACATTCTCAGACGAGACGTCATCTGATAATACCCTCAACACAACAATTGAATTGTCGCCTGTTTTGTTGTAAAAGTCATTGTTGCAAACGGGTGGATCCAGATTAGACTGCTCCTAAAGGGACAATCTGATACTATTCCTCTAGGAGCAATAAGATCAGGGTTCACACTACGAGGGCTGATTGATATGTTGTGAGCCTTGTATTGAAGGAGGTACGCTGGGATGTTCTTTTTAACTCCTACTATAATCTGACTATATAGGGCCGTGTACCCAAGGACTGGTCTAATTTGGTCAGTTTATATCGACGAGGTAGCACTCTGAAGTAAACAAGACAAGCAGGTTTTGTAAAATCCAATATTTGCATAAAAGGTTTAACACCTAAGGATATCCATAATGATATGGTACAACACTAGGGAAAGATACCCCTTCATATGCTACAGGGAAAAGGTGGGTTGTTGAATTTAAGCGCGGCAGACAGAGCCTTGAGGATGACCACCATCCTGGAAGGCATGTCAATGTTGCAACCCTAGAAATAGTGACTAAAGTCCATGATACTGTTATGACTGACAGACGAGTCACAGAAAGATATATAACCAGTAGAGTTGGCACTTCACAGGAACGAGTACATTCAATTCTGGCAGAGGATCTTGCAATGATAAAGGTTTCGGCCTGATGGGTACCAAAATTGAAGTGGAGGCAATGATCAGGAATCGATACAATCAACCCACAGCTCCCATCAGAGACACCAATGGGAAAGACACAAAGACATGAAACAACAGACCCTAATGGAAACACCAACAGTGAAAAGCTAAAAGAACAGTCACTTTCCCACAAAATGGCCAGTAGGCTATCCAAAACAAAATAACACAAGTGACACAAACACCCCAAAGACAAACCATAACAAAAATAAACCGCGACAGAAGAACCGCCTTGGAACGGTCTGCGGGGGGGGGGGGGGGGCTTAAATCGATTCTACGTGGCCACAATCCTCGCCCTTACTTCCGTCGCGACTTAGACAAATAATTTGTTCAGTCCGCATGAAGACCTCCTTACTCGTCAGTGCAACATCTCCGTGAACACAAATAATCAAACAACCACAGAGATGAAACGACGGTGAGGACTCGACAGCAAGAAACCACTGAAATGCTGGAGCAAAAGAAAACAAATAGTTAGACTCCGATGGACTCGACCAGAGACAGAGCATCAGGCACCAACCAACATTACCTTGAATAAGATCTCTCTAATTCTCAATAAGCCTTTACGTTGGAACCGTCATAGAATCTGAGGCCTGACCCACCGGCGTGCAATAAAAGAGGGAAGCAACGTTGTCAACCCTGCTTGGGTTAACCACCATGCATGCAGTCTGTCGTATATCATTTGTGTTGTACCCAATCTTTTTATATCGAAGATTGATTTTACGAAATCGGGTGCTGAAGTCATTGTGGTTATATATTTTTCTGAATTTATATACTAAGTCACCATGAAATTCGGGTTCCGATAGACCTTGTTGCAGAAGAGATTTAAGTCCAGTATTGAATTTTAAAATTATATCAGAATGACGTCTATAAAATTTTGAAAAGGCATTGCGTAATAAGTGGTACCGATAACCCTGATTAAGAAGTTTAGCCGTTAACAATTTATTACGAGAGTTGAAGTCAGTTACGTGACTACACACTCTAGCAAATCGAATTAATTGCGAAATATAAACGCCATAGGATGGCGCACGAGGAACATCACCATCCAAAAAAGTAAAATTTACAATCTCAAAATCAAAATCATCGCGTTTATCATATATCATAAATTTTGCACGAAACAAACCCATCTACAATAGATAGATGTAAATCTAAAAAAGGGGCATCGACATCAGAAAAATTTGCTTTATTTAACTGAAGTTCTGGCGGGGAGGGGGGGGGGGTTAAATCTGACTGATCAAACCATCGATATAGGTTTTATCAATATTTAAAAATCATCCAAATATCTAGAAGTGGCGCTAAATGCTTCAATGATTTCAGACTGGTTTTCAGCAGAAAGGGACATCATGAAGTTAGACTTCTAACAGTTGATCAGACCAGGCGCATATTATCGCATGTTAATCTTAACCTTTTTGAGCTTTCTTCAGAGATTTGTCACTATGGATGAAACATGGGTCCATCATTTAACCCCAGAGGCCAAACAACAATCGAAACAATGGAAGCACCCTGGCTCACCCTCGCCAAAGAAGGCAAAGACTGTTCCATCAGCTTGTCAGGTTACGGTATCGGTTTTTCTGGAACGCATATGGTATTCTGCTGATCGATTATCTCCAAAAAGGACAAACAATCAATGGCACATACTATGCTTCACTTCTGACGCAGTTACGGGAAAATATTGAACTCAAGAGCCGCGAAAAGCTCACTAAATGTGTGTTGTTCCAATAGGACAATACTTCTGTTTACAAGTCTGTCATTGCTATGGCTGCCATTCACGATTGTTGCTTTATATTGATTGAGCATCCGCCTTATTCAACTGATCTCGCTGCATCAGACTTTCATCTATTTCCAAAACTGAAAACGGTTATTTCAGGCACCCACTTTCAGTCCGATGATGACGTCATATATATGCAGTGTATGACTTTCTGAACAGCCAAGAAAAGATGTTCTATAAAAAGTGGCATTGAGGTCTTTAAACACCGCTGGCAAAGTGTACAGATACTGAAGGGGATTATGTTGAAAAATGATACACTGTGTATGTCCAACAGAATTTAAATCCTTCAATATGAGGCTCACAACATATCAATTAGCTCTCGTATTTGCCTGTATGCAGACATACTTTTAATAGGTTTGCAAATATGATGCTGCAGACGAGATAAACAGTTAAAAAAACAAACAAAAAAAAACCTGGTCTTTTTATTTTTTTTATTTTTTTTTTTTTTCGGTGGGGGGTGGGGGGGGGGGGGGGGTTAAGGGCTTCGATACAGTTGGTATTAGAACTGGTAGAAAATGTCCTGCGCAGTATTTATTTATATATTTTCATTTTCTATGGGATCGCTGAGGCAGAAAAACTTTAACATTCAATAATTTTTAGCTCAGTTGTGTAGACCTTGCTTCCAAAGCATGGCCCTCTATAGAACGCATTGCAGCTGGTGTAACGGGAATAGGTGGCGGTCGTAAAAAAGTGTCCAAACAATTCAACTTAGTGTAGGCTATTAAATTTTCTTGTCCTTCGGAATCATTTATTCTATTCTGGAATTTATAAAATATCTGAGGATCACTGATGAGACCTATCTGACCAAAGTCGTTAAAATAGCTGCTCCTCGCTTGGCACTCAGATTTACGGGGTAGAGCTAGGACTGGTCGATCCAGTGTCAGGATAATGTGACTGGGTGTGGTATCATGTAATGTGTCTGGGTGAGGCAGCACTATAAACGTGAGCATTGAGCTCCCTGTCGCAACCAGACACCGTCGTGATATGACTGAAAAATTGTTGAAAGCGACGTTAAACCCGAATTCACACACACACATGAGACCTAACGGATCGAAACAAGCTAGACTGGCCCAGAGAAAAAAATATACACTGAACAATAATTATTGTCATCTCTTTCGAGAAGGGCTTGCTTCCTAAGGCCATCTTTTATATAAAGTTCCGTGTATTTGAAAATGGAGTACCGCCTAATGCAATATGGGTTCCTCCCAGCACACACACGTTGCTAAGGCAACGTCAAATCAAAGTTGCACCGACGTTGATGTGACGTTGCATAAACGACATGCCATTGTACCGACATTGATGTGACGTCACAATTGCGTCATGTGCCTGCTGGATTACGCACCATGATAACAAATAACTGAGTTATGAAAAATATTGACCGGTAAGTTCTGTACAATTTTCTTGGTATGACTAGTGATATTCTTCTGTCGAAAACTTGTGATGGTTTTTCTTATTTCTGCTTCAAAGATGGATTGTGTGTGCTTGTTAGACGGTTCTAACAAGTACGCACAATCTATTTATATTTAGAGGAAAATAAAACGAATAACGTATACATGTAACCCTGTATGCCAAGTTTACACGTACATGTATAAATATGATTTGCAGGAGCGTTCATGACACGGACTTGTTAACGCGCCGGGCCCTATTCCACTGACAATCATTTAAGCCTTATCCTAATGTAACGCGACGTCTGACTCGATATCCTGCGATATACTGTCGAAAAAAAAGACTTCATGGTGTAACGTCCCTTTTCATTCGGTAGCATTTGGTTTTTTGCAGCTCACATCCTTGCCGCTTAGAGCAAAATATTACAATATTAACAAAGCAATTGAATATGTGTAACTGTACTGAAAATTGTCATTTGGAAATCGTCGGTCTTTCGGTCGCAAATTCCGTTTCACGGATCCGCTAGCGCATAGTCGTAAAATCGAAATTTCCGACCGTAAAATCCGCGTTTCCCTACCACTGCCCCGAACACACATCAAATAACATTTTCGAATACAGGTATCCCCTATTTTTATTGCTAAACACCACCACAGGCAGTCGTTTCTTTTCATACACGATATGTAGGCCCCCGCCCATCGGGGCTTGAAGAAATAGATGGGCTGCATGATGCTTCCACGCAGAGCTGAATCCGGCCCGCGCACTAGTACTGGTAAACCGCTTAGAGGATCTAAGCCTGCCCAGGCAAAGCGGTGCGAGTCGGTCCGTCCATGCTCATAAACCCTATTGGTTTCATTGGGCGACAGGGCTTGGGATGTCATTTCATCTCAATGTCGGGTAAAAGTCCCTCAAAATTGGAAGCAACGTCTCCAAAATGACCTTTACAGTGTTAACGGGGACGTTAAACCTAAAATCAAACAAACAAACAAAACAATTCATACACGATATATATATCGGTTTGTGTTGTTGGCGCACGCGCATTTTGTATTTCTGTTTGTAAACCTTGTCCATTTCTATTGGTTTAATTTTTAACATCATTATAAAAACACGCCTATTCAAATATATTGAAAATTTTACCACCCCAAAAAAAGGGGGTGGGGGGGGGGGGGGGGGGGCAAAAATTTCCAGATAAAAATTCTAATATTTTCCATATTTTTGATCAATACAGATTGTGCGTACTCGTTAGAACAGCCTCAACGAGTACCCACAATCTATATGTTTTTGAGCATAAATAAGAAGAAAAATATGTATACCCTGTAAACCCCAGTTGTACTGTATAAAGGTGGGTTCAAGTATGTCAAAGTTATATAGGTGAGTTTACGTATGGCAACAGTCAAATAAGTATGAGTCAGGATTTATGACTTAGCTTATTATAATCACTCTATCCTGCATTACGCAAACATGCCTATACAAATGCGCTGTAAACTTCAGCGCATAAAAACGAAAATTTTAAGATGAAAAATTGTGATATTTTTTCTTTTTTCTGCTCAAAATATAGATTTAGTGTACTCGTTAGACCTCACAATGTATATTTTAGAGCAGAAATAATAAAAATAAGGGTACTCACAATCTATTTTTTAAAGCAGAAATAATAAAAAATAAGGTTTACCCCTGTAAACCCCAGTTTTACTATATAAAAGCGGGATTCAAGGGGGTCAAAATTATATAGGCGTGTTTTCGTGATGGAATACGCAAAAAATATATAAAATAAACCTAATGCAGCGGTTGCGGCTGATTGGAAGGTTAAGTAAACATGAACAGTGCTGGAATTATTTTGTACAATACAAAAACAAATGCACATCGTTGGCATCCCTGCCGAGATCCCTGCAACCCAAGCCATTAACCCATTGTATTATTGTGGACTCTTCCATTGCTATATATCGGACAAGTCCATTTGTCACATAAGGGTGGCAGGGTTTGAGATGTTATTTAATCTCAATGCCGGATGAAAGTCCCACAAAATTGGAAGCAACGTCTCCAAAATGACATATACTGTGTTGACGGGGACGTTAAAACCTCAAATCCAACAAACAAACAAAAACAAACGACATCTTTAACGACGTCGCGTATATGGATAATTTTGAAAAGTCTTTGAGGAAAAGGCATAACATTCTCGGTGAAGCGTCGCATTTTATTCCTTTTCCACAACTCTTTTAATAAATTCAATAATACATGAACACGAATGCAAGAATATAGCATATGACATTTAAAAAGCATTTAATTCACGATTTGCTTTTTTTTTTTTTTTTTTTTTTAATTATCAATATTCTGCCATCAGTATGATGATTACATTAAATCAAATAATTTAATTCGTTGGCCATCAGACGTGGATATGGTATATTAATTTATTCAGCAGGACAAGTGTTAACATGTAAGAATTCAGGAAGTGGCAGATGTTCTTTCCCGTGGATATATCAGTAAATAGTTCAGGTTTCTCATACGATCCATTTCAAGCTACAGGAATCTCATGTCCGTTTTGTTCATGGTTAGGATTTGCAAATAGTGGGTCTTACATGACTGTTCATGTGTTATTGAATTTATTAAAATGGGACAAAATAGCATTCTATGTCTTTTCCTTAACGAGTTTAATAAAGTCAGTATAACATGAGCACGAAATCAAGATTCTATTTATCACATTATGTTAGAAAACGCGACGTCGTACGTATAATGTTACGAGGCGTATCTAACTAATCTGCATATTTAATCCACTAATGGATGACCGTTTTTAATACATGGCGTTATCACATTCATACACTTTAAGCAAACAGTGTGGACCCAAACCATTCGCCATTTTCTGTGGCATCTGATCTGGATCTTCGCTGTTTGCCTATGTACCAAAATTGGACGTTAAGCTTATATGGGTTAAAGACATTTATTCTTGTAACAGTAGGACACACCGTGTGTTCATAATTGTTATATTGCCCCTTGCGATATACTGTCTATAGCAGATCAAAGGTGGCCCTTAATAGGATGATCAGCAGCTCTCTTCAATCTGTTGACTAGGGCACTGAAGGGGAAAATCAATAATGTACACTCTAGTCAAAAGTTAGTGAACTATTGATTTTCCCCAAGGAGGCCCCTTACCTGTTGAAGACAGAAGACTTCTCTTCAGTCAGCATTGAGGGCTACATAATATTATTTATCATATGACGTCGCGTCTGAGAGTGTAATAACGCCATGTAATATTTTCGATAAACCACTTAAGAAATGAAATTTATTTTTCTGCGGTTCATGGAAGTATGAACGCAGTGGGTCGCGTGCAAAGTAAATGAACCCCGAAGGGGTTGTAAACTTTCCTAGCGACCCAATGTCGTTCATACTTTCATGAAATGCAGAAAAATTAAGTTTATTTTTTATATTTACATTATTTGCCCCACATCACTGGGCGAAAAAATGCTTGTAGGGTGAATTTTTAAAGCTGAAAAAACATTTGCACGCTGGTTTCAACAAAGAGCGGAGCAGCGTTGACGTCATCAACGCCATTAGAGAACAATGGTTTAAAATGACGTCACTTAACGTCGCTGAAAATCATGTGACTCGATGCGTTCATGGAAGTATGAACGCAATTGTTTTCTATAGGTTTACATTAGACTTCACACTGGAAATGTAAATATTAGTGGATTAAATATGCAAATTAGCTAGATACGTCCCGTTACGTTACATGTACGACGTCCTTAACGACGTCGCGTTTGCTTAATGGCGGAATATTGATATTTTTGTAAACAATCGTGAATAAAATACGTTTTAAATGTCATATGATAAATAGAATCTTGCATTCGTTTTCATGTATTATTGAATTTATTAAACTCGTTGAGGAAAAGGGGTAAAATGCTCGGAAAAGCCTCGCATTTAATCCCTTTTCCTCAATGAATTTAATAAATTCAATAATACATGAACACTCATGTTATATCCTTTATGTACGGAACCCGGGAAGGGACATTTCTGTCCCAATATCTAGCAGAACAGAATTTAAAACAATAAAATTAGAGTGGAGAGGAAAACAAGAAATATGTCGTTTAACCGATATAATATGTCGACATGTTTCTTGTTTTCTTTTCCACTCTGAAAAAGTAGGGTGGAATTTAAAACAATAAAATGAGAATGGAACAGAAAACAAAAATATGTCATTTAAGGTTCGTCTTTACAGTTATTTAGCTATATTTGAGGTACTGAAAAAAATCATATTTGCAAATAATTACCCAAAAAGATTTTTCATCATATGGTAGTCCATGTAAATGTAAGAATATGGAAGCCAAAGATTTTTTATTCGAAAGTCACCATTTTAGTAATTTATTGCATTTGTCCTTGGTTTTGCAAAAAAAATGGTATCTCAATCCACAGAACCACAATGTGTAAAATGCTAGCATAGAAATGTGGCTCAAGGTTGCCTTTAGGTACTGCAACAGTGGTATTTCAAGTAAAATACCGAAATAGTACTGTAAATTAATGATTCCCAAAAATTAAAAAAATGTAATTATCTCACCTGGTACTATTTTAAATTCAGTGTATGGTAGCCGAAAATGACCAGTTCTACCAGTTTGGCAACAAGCTCATTGATTGGGTTGAGGTGTTGAAATCTCTTGCATTTAGCTTGTAAAATAATTGCCTTCTTTGGTGCTTTCAGTTATTCATTTTATATATTTCAGTCATGCAATTTATAACAATTCATGCAATCACTGCACCAAAGTTTCACTGTGTTACTGATTGTGTTTTTACAGGATGGGTGATTTGAAACTTGATAAATCAAAAACAAAAAATTGAAATTAAGAGAAGCCAACAGTTTATCCCCATATTTGAACTGAAGGACTGAAAGCAGCCTGTTCAGCACCAGAAACTTTGTGCAACTGCCAATAACTGCAATGGTATAGAACTGATTGTTACCCATTGATTTGTTACATTGGTGAACATGAGCCACCATAAACAAATCAGTGATTTTTTGACAGGTGAACTTCTGGACAACACAAAGGTTATATTTATCTAATCAATTAAATGATCTGTTGTGTCACCTACTTACCAATGTGTGGGCTGGTTAAAACTCACAGAAGCCAAATGCGTAATATGATTTGATGAAAAAAGCTTCAAAAATCTCTTTTTTTTCAATGTGTTTACTTCTAGCTGGACCGAACAACACAATCCGGACAATGTTACCCATAAATAGTTCGGAAAATAAATGCTTACTTTTCATAAATTAGCAAACAAATTATGTTGGAAAGTACCTGAAATTAGTTGCAAGACAGTTTCAAATATGAATATAACGTTTTAAATTAAAAACAATGGTGTACCATTGTTATATTTGGGAAATTAGTTCCAAGGCGTATGAATACAATTTTAGTTGGCAGGATGGATATCTCCTCAATTTGACAGCTACAATGTGTGTGTGAATTCGGGTTTAACGTCGCTTTCAACAATTTTTCAGTCATATCACGACGGTGTCTGGTTGCGACAGGGAGCTCATTGTTCACTTTTATAGTGCTGCCTCACTGAAGTATCATGTCCCAGACACATTACATGATACCACACCCAGTCACATTATCCTGACACTGGGTCGACCAGTCCTAGCTCTACCCCGTAAATCTGAGTGCAAAGCGAGGAGCAGCTAGTACCATTTTTAACGAATTTGGTATGTCGCGGCCCGGGATCGAACCCGTGACCTCCCGTTCCCCGGAGCGGACACTCTACCAACTGAGCTATCGGGGCCGGTTGACAGCTACAATAATTTATCAGTGATGACATGCTTCCAAGACAGGCGATGTCATAATGCTGTATGCAGGGAGAAGGCCACATAGCTGAATTTTCAAGGTATATTCATTGATGATGGGCAAAATAAAATGTGGAATGCATAATTGATGAAATCTGAGCATTCAGATTTACCGCAAAAAAAGAAGATGGCGGCGCCCATGAAGAAAAACATGTATAAGTTTTTTTTTTCTGGTTTTCAATTAAGGTAGGCTTTTTGATAGAAAGCTTGGTCCGAGTCACTAGTATTTGAAGTGAACTATTGATCTGCAGCTGTTTTTGTAACTTGTAAAAAGGCTAGAAAGCAGTTTCATTTTTTTTCCTGGTGAAAGTGAAAAATACAGAATTGCATTTATTTTCAAAGGCACAGAGATGTTGCTAATGCAAGAAAGTATTTGCTGTAATAACCGTTGGTACCTCCAGACCTTTTTCTTCTAGGATAGGCACTTTAAAAGGAAATCAGAATCATATTTTGGGAAAAAATAACATGCAAATCTCACACCTATATTTTTCTTGTGCAAATGTATTGAGGAACCTTAGACGACATATTTCTTGTTTTCTGTTTCACCCTGAAAAAGTTGCGTGGAATTTAAAACAATAAAATTAGAATGGAACAGAAAAAAAAATATGTCATTTAAACGACATATTTTTTGTTTTCCTTTCCACTCTGAAAAAGTAGCGTGGAATTTTAAACAATAAAGATATCGTTTAATCAACCTAATCTTGACCTGATCTTGTTTTTTCAACATAATAT
Source organism: Lucinisca nassula (assembly GCA_963580285.1). Taxonomy (NCBI): domain Eukaryota; kingdom Metazoa; phylum Mollusca; class Bivalvia; order Lucinida; family Lucinidae; genus Lucinisca; species Lucinisca nassula. The sequence continues at coordinate 72,893,257 of OY757010.1, forward strand.
GTCGTTCAAACGATATAATCCTAGCCTACCATTGGTTGGTGATATCAACCAATGAAAGGTCAAGACTATGTCTATTAAACCATATCTTTATTGTTTTAACTTCTACCCTATATTTCAGAGTGGAAAGAAAAACACAGAATATGTCTTATTTTTGTTTTCTGTTCCATTCTAATTGTATTGTTATAAATTCCCTATTACTTTTTCACAGAGTGGAAAGGAACACAAGAAAACGACATATTTTTGCTTTTTGTTCCATTCTAATTTTATTGTTTTAAATTCGACGCTACTTTTTCAGAGTGTAAAAGAAAACAAGAAATATTATATCGTTTAAACGACATATTTCTTGTTTTCCTCTCCACTCTAATTTTATTGTTTTAAATTCTGTTCTGCTAGATACTGGAACAGAAATGTCCCTTCCCGGGTTCCGTATCTATGTAATGAAATGATAGCCCTCAATAATCAAGAATAAATGTCTTTAGTGTGAGTTTTTGTCAGTTCTGTCATTGAACTTTTGTAACAATTAGAAATGTTATAAAACTTAGAAATGTGACGAGAGCAAAGAAAACCAAAAAGATGCAATCAAACATTTTGCTAATGTCTTTCCAGCTGACGCTGCTACTTTCCTCATCCGATGTAGATGTACGGGAATTAAACCTGTGTACCGGTGTTTGATAGTGGCCGACTGTGATACTCGGGTCTACGTCGAAGACGCGGCGTTTGGAAAACCTTTTACCATTTTCTGTTCCAATATATGCGGTTTCTATGAGCTCCCCGTTGCTATTGCTCTTGAAAACATCTGGACCTTCTCTTTGTCGGCAGGTACAGGTCAAAAGTCGATACATTTTCAGCAGCCATTTCGGAATGGGCTTGTTGTCGTTTTTGTGGAAAACTTGCAGATTCAGAATCGTGAATAGGCTTGTTAATGCACTAACGATTAGATCTATCATGAGAAAATAAGAGATAAGAGGCAGCGGTTCGGATTTCTTTGGGAGCGTATCGCTGATGATTGTCATGAAAACAGCGATGGCTAAAAGCACAGTTATAGCGTACGATACTCTTTCACCCGATTCCGCTGGTAAAATAAACACTAGCACATTTAGGATACAGAGAAACAGAATGGGCAAAACTATATTCACAATAACGTACTGTGACTTTCGCTCAAGGATAAATGTTAAAGTTGCCTTGGAAACGACATCGGCAGTTTCTACCTTTACTGAAGCATTAATGAGTTTCCATGTTCCGTGCTCTCCTCGAAAAAAGTCGGTATCTACCTCGTTTCCTTCTAATTTAAAGTTCGCTTCAAACACATTGTATCCCCATATATATATCTCCATATTGCATTCTTGAACGTCGAACGGAAAGTAACGGACATCTAGCGAGCATGTTGCTTTGATCAAGTCAGCGGGATACCAAAACGCTGTTCCTGAGGAGTCAAAGCGTATAAGTTGCCATTCCTTACCGAATGAATCAAGTTTCTGAGAAGGGTTTGTGAGGATAATTTCGGGTACCCATACGTCCTTGTATCCAATGAAAACTGATGTTATATTTCCGTAGTCCTCCGTTTTCCAAGTCATATTTTCATCCACCCACATTAGCAAAAATACGCCAGTAACTGAAAACCTCTCCCGAACTTCATCGAAGTCTTGTATTGCTATCAGTGCGAAGCTTAAGAACACATCGACAGATTGTGTTTGATTTTTAACAGGCCTTACAAATTTATTATAATCCTTCAACAAATCCGTATGAAGTGCTTTTGCTTCTTCGATGGACTGGCTGCTAACAGTAGCACTTAAATGAAGACCAAGGATCACCGTAATCCAAAACACAACACGCATTATTATGGCTATATTATTTTCAAACAGAGACTTAGAATGGACTTTTAGCAAACATCTGATTTATTTAAGTATACATGTACCTTAAACTGGCGTCACTGAAACAGATTGCATAACATATTCATTTTGTTTGTACTTCGAGTCTCCCAGCAAATTTACTTTGTTTAAACACTCTTTTATTTTTTCCGCTAATGCAAGCAAACCATCCTAACATTGGCCAAACAAAAATAAACTCTGTGGCAGCTTCCAATTGAAGTTGCCTGCATTCAATGGAAACATATTTGAAAGTGAATTGAGCCGGCGCACTGCCGACCTCACAAAATAGATAACATATGCGAACAATGAGGGCACAGATCAGTGCCTTCGCGCAACTGATCAGCATCTTCCCTGTCTCCACGGGCTTTCCATGTACAGACCAACAAAGAAAGTTATCTCAGTAACTTTGTCGATGAACAGGCTGATCTCAAACGTTGCTGCTCGCACATTTCACATCATAACGAGAACACGCCTATTCAAATGCATTGCCAATTTTACCGCAAAAAAAAAAAACAAAAAAAAAAAACGTTTAAGATGAAGAATTGTGCTATTTGTCTTGGTTTACCCCTGTTAAAACCCAGTTTTACTATATAAAAATTGTATAGGCGTGTTTTCCTGATGTTACGATAATACATCTGTGTGACATTACACATTCTTTTATATGACCAAAATGGTTATTTTTCTGCTGAAAATGTGTGATATTTCACTTATATACACTCCAAACATAGGTTGTGGGTGCTCGTTAGCACCGCCTTATTGAGGCGGTTCTAATTAGTACTCACAGCCTATATCATAGAGCAGAAGTAAGAAAAATAATATGAACCCCTTTACTCTCTCTATAAAGTGGGGGTTTACTGGGATGCTCATAAAACGGACTGGTTAACATTGTCTTATGCTTGCTGTGCTCCAGCTCATTTGATTAGTATCACAAGAACTAATAGGTCTTCATACATGGCCACAGACCAGTCTGCACATGCTAGTACTCTGGCCAGAGTTATCACTTTGCGCGATATGGTTGCAGAATGACCCAAAACGTATCCGTATAGACGTTGAAGACTGTATTCCTAAGTAGCTAGGCAGACCGATTTGAGTCTTCTCTGGGCATACTCTCTCACATGGGAACAACTGTCATCCCAGGCGTCATAATGAGTAAGAGTCACGTGGTACAATACTCCAGTAACAGCACAAACAAAAAGATTCCAAAGTTTGCTTAATCACAATGACAGCCTGATTCAACAGACTAGAGACCAATAAAAATGTAATTCAAATTCATACAAATGGATGATATTGAAAAAAGTCATTAACAAGCTTTTATCTGAAATAAAAGTAAACTGAATTAATGTCCATTTCATCAATAATTAAGTTTCAAATATAACTGTGATCGAAACCGGACGTGAGAAATCAATTCCTTTATACAATTAAATAACATACCCATGTGAGATCATGGCTTTTAATGTTCTAAAATGGACATTTCCTGGTGAAAATCAAAGCACTGACATCACTGGAGGGATGTCCTACCTAGCATGCACACGTCGCTAGGGCACCGTCAACTCAACGTCGGCGTTGATGTGAAGTTGCATAAACGTCATGACGTTGTACCGACGTTGGTGTGACGTCAAATTACGTTATGTCCCTGCTGGGTAGCACATGCGCCTAGTCAATGTTTCACATTAACCCTTTTTGTACCAAATGGAATCTTCCTCCGAGTCCAAAATTTAGGGGTGTCAGGTTGTGTGTGTGTGTGTGTATTTTTTTTTTTTTTTTTTTTTTTTCAAAATTTATTTGGAATTAAATCTGATCTGGGCCTGCACTTTTTGCCAGGGTACCCTTTTGTGGGGTTTCTGGTACTAAATGGGTTATACTCGTTCTGACGTCCAAAACGATGGGAATAGCGCGGTTGTTGTCTATGAATAACCGTTTTCTGGATTTCCTACAAATTCGTGATAGTCACGTGGACTTCAGCACTGAAGGGCTGTGCTTAGTAACTTCGGGTAGATTGACAATCGAAGTAAAAAGATGATTCTGTTTTCTTTCTGTATACATGTATGTTCTAATTCTCAGTGTTCTAGCAAATAGAGACGTAGGCAGCTCTCAATGAGGTGTTCTAACGACCATCTCATGGAAAGAAACAAGGAATGATTTGAGCTGGCGCATGGCAAATCCTAAAATAAGACCGGTGCGACTTACAGAGACTCAAATCAACCTCCGCTTCCATCCACTATGACTTTTGTCTCTTTACATAGATACTAGCCTGTAGTAGGTACATGCGATCAGCGAAGACTCTGATCAGACTGCGCGAATGCGCAGGCTGATCTGAGTTTTCACTGGTCGCTCAAGCCTTCTTGTAGATTTTGTCATGCGCTGGCTCATTTATCATTAAACTGCAATATCAATGAATCGATTACTTTTAAACGTGTTTTTTGGAACACCTATGCTTCACATAGAAAGGAACAATTAACATATTATGAGCATGCTGCCGGTGAGCTTTACAGCTTTTTTGTTGGTCGTTGTGGGGAGAGGCAAAGGTGATGTAAATCTTGCATCACTGGGGCGTCCAACTGATAGCGGCTTACAGTTGGACAAGGCCTGCTGTCTTTGCAGTAGGTATTAAGGGTAGAGGGGGGTTATTGTTATTTCTTCTGCATATACAGTTACATTCATTAACCCTTTCCCCTCTGTCCCTTACTCCCATCTATTTTACTATCTCTTCTATCTCTTTACTCCCTTTCTATGGGAAACGACACAAAATGACCTACAAGGTTTGACATGTCGTTTAACCCTAATCAATCAATCAATCAATCAATCAATCAAGCCTCGCTCGGGTCACGTGTGAGACGCCAAGTTCTGCAACGGAAGGTCGGGTGGTTTTCTCCGGGTACTCCGGTTTTCGCCCACCTCTGATTAACGATCGGCTCGATATGAGTGAAATAATCTTGAAAGGGCCATAAAACCCAAACCAAAAAAAAAAAAAAAAATCAATCAATCAGTCAATCAAACACTCATCAATCAATCGATCAACAGCATTTATAAAACCGGCTCATAAACATCATATACATGTACATTGTATACTTTGCAAGTCCGAAATAACAGACTGAGTTAGCACATTATTATTATTATTATTATTATTATTATTATTATTATTTATAATAATAATAACTCGACCGTGTTTATGTAAGTCGCCTTTAGATCGTCAGGTTAACCAGTCCGTGAAATGAAGACCCCTTTGACCCCACTTTTTATAGAAAAAGTGGGGTTTACGGGGTTATTCGTTATCGTCCTTTCTTTACTCAAAAACATAGATTATGGGTACTCTTTTAGCACCGCCACATGGAGGCTGTTTAAACGAGCAACCACAATATATATTTGGAAATAAGAAAAAATATCAAACATTTTCATCTGAAAAATGTTAGTTCTAGAGATAAGTGAGTGAGTATTTGAGTTTTACGTCCCACCAACAGCTAAGGTCATACGGAGACAGGACCTCGGTTTAAAGATCTAGAGATAAGATAGATGCCAATTTAGCGCACGGGTGTGTTAACGTAATGAGGCATTTTACATTGGCGAATAGTTGCAATTCTATTTTTTGCTTAAAAAAATGTGAGTAGCTTTTGCATAAGCAAAAGCTACTCACATTTTTTTTCGGCAAAAATACTTGTATATTTGCCTAGACTGCTTCACAGACTTCTATTTTAAAATATTGATTAATAGATGGACTGTGTAGCAGTCTAATATTTGCCATATTTAAATATAAAAGTTAACTAATGACGTCGTTAGTTTTGAACAACTGGCCCCAGACAAACATTACGATAACACACCCGTGGGACATAGTGATTTTTTCATATCTCCATATTGGCTACTTTTGTATGAAAATCCGTGATATTTTTCTTATTTATACTGCAAAAATAGGTTGTTGGTGCTCGTTAGAACCGCCTCAACGATGTGGTTCTAACGAGTACCCACAACCTATGTTTTGGAGTGGAAATAATAAAAATTATGTTTACCATAGTAGACCCAAATTTTCTCTATATAAAGTGGGGTTTAAGGTTGTGTTCATTTCACGGACTTGTTAACACGATGGACGTCTAGTCGTGACAGATTGAAATTATTAAAAACCGTGAAGATATTTTTAAAATTCTGTGGCAAAATGTATCCAAACTTTGCCTTCCCTAAAAATGAAACAGTCTCGCGACGGTTCAACTTTAAACCTCAAAAGGCATTGATCTACTGTATTATTATTATTATTATTATTATTATTATTATTATTATTATTATTATTATTATTGTATTGAGGATCTTACATGCGTGATCATGTATTAATGAATTTATTAAACGAGTGGAGGAAAAGAGATAAAATGCGAGGCTTTGTGTTGGATGTACATGTATATTACCGAAATCTCTCTCAAAACAATTGAAAAACTGAGCGCTTTCGGCTTAAAATTTCACCTTCTTCAGAGAAATCTGTTTACATTTGAAAAAAATAAAGACAAAAATAAAAAGAAAAGTTAAAAAGGGCACAAAAACTGATAATGAATGCAATCAGTATAACCTATATACATTAACTATGGAAAATTTAGAATTTAAATAAAAACGGAATTGAAAAAAAAGACGCCCTTTTCAGGCCCATCGTTTTAAATGGCGGTAAGTAGATTATACGTAAATTATACGTAAACAGAATAGGGGGTCTTTATTCAATTCCTTTTATTTACATTCTAAATTTTCCATTTTTGGAATATAGCCTTCTATATAAGAATTTTACTCTTACAAAAGTTGATAAAAAAAAGACTATTTTTTCGGCATGTTAACATACGGAACCCTGGAAGGGACATGCAAAGTTATTTTAATATGTTGTGCGAAAAAAGGTAATATTTTGTTCGCACAACTTAATATCTTGTGGGCACAAGATATTATCTTCTTTGCACAACATAGAGCTTGTGTGGACAACATAATATCTTGTTTGCACAACTAATTATCTTGTTTGCACAACATGAATCTTGTGCGCACAAACGGCCCCCGCCCGTCGGAGCTTGAATAAATAGATGGGCTGCATGATGCTTCTACGCAGAGCTGAATCCGACCCGCACACGAGTACTGGTAAACCGCTTAGAGAATCTAAGCCTCCCCAGGCAATGCTGTGCGTGTCGGCCCGTCCATGCTTATAAACCCTATTGGTTTCATTGGGCGGCAGGGCTTAAAATGTCATGTCATATCACTGTCGGGTAAAAGTCCCACAAAATTGAAAGCAACGTCTCCAAAATGACCTTTACAGTGTTGACGGGGACTTAAACTTCAAATCAAACAAACAAAAAGCCTTCTATGTGAGAATTTTACTCTTAATAAAAAGTTGATACAAAAGACTCTTTTTTCGGCATGTTACCGGAAACATACGGAACCCTGGAAGGGACATGCAATTTATTTTAATATCTTGTGCGAAAAAGGTAATATCTTGTTCGCACAACTTAATATCTTGTGGGCACAAGATATTATCTTCTTTGCACAACATAGATCTTGTGCGGACAACATAATATCTTGTTTGCACAACTTATTATCATCTTTGCACAACATGATATCTTGCACGCACAAGACATTATCTTGTGCGCACAAGTTATTATCTTGTTTGAACAGCATATTATCTTATTCACAACACGGATCTTTAGCAGACAACATAATATCTTGTGGGCACAAGATATTATCTTGTTCGCGCAACTTGCAGACAACATAATATCTTGTGGGCACAAGATATTATCTTGTTCGCACAACTTGCAGACAACATAATATCTTGTGGGCACAAGATATCTTGTTCGCACAACTTAATATCTTGTGCGGACAACATTATATCTTGTGCACACAAGATATCTTGTGCGCACAAGATTATATCTGGTTCGCACAACTTAATATCTTGTTTGCACAGCATATTATCTCGACAGTACAATTTAATCAGACACATAAGATATTATGTTGTCTGCACAAGATCTATGTTGCGCAAACATGATAATGTGTTATACAAACAAGATGATTTCTTGTGAGCACAAGATATTAAGTTGTGCGAACAAAGATGTTATCTTGCGCGCTGAAGATAATAACTTGTGCGCACTTGATATTATGCTGTCCGCGCACAAGATATAGTATGTTGTTCACACAAGATAATATCTTGTACGCACAGCATATTATCTTGTGTGCACAAGATAATATATTGTTCGTACAAGAAAATATCTTTTTGGCACACATATTAAAAAAATTGCATATCCCTTCTCGGGTTCCGTAGAAACACAGTTTTTTTTTGTCTAACAAATATTCCCCAACATTCACACGTGAAACGCATGACTTTCATGCTTTTATAAATGTTTAAAATTTCGTATATAATAAATAAGTAAATAAATAAATAAACAATAAATAAATAAACAGGACAGTGGGCCTGCGGGGTTATAAAAAAAGTTTATCAACGACCTTTGAGAGTTCAACGTTCAAGCGTGATAAGACTATTTCATGTTTTAGGGGAAGCAGGTTTCAGATTTCTTTGGTCACGGGATTTTAAAATTATAAATAAGTTTTTTTAATAATGCCATCATGTAGAATTCATGGCCAAGTGGTTAATATATGATGCAGTAAGATCCTCAGTAAAACTTTATCACTCAATGTAAAATCCCAACCGAAGGCGATTTACCTAAAACGCTGACTAGTTCAAAATTAAAAGTGCATTCACGTCTCACTGCGTTTTGAAAGACTATGCAATTGATGTTAAACTCACGGTGAATAGAATAAACGTGAAATTGTAAGGCCTGAAATATAATTGTGTTTCTGCTAACATGCCGAAACAAGAGGCCCATGGGCCACTATGCTCACCAGAGCTCAGGCGGACACTGCCCACTGGCAGCCATGTATGGTTTTAATTTATTGATTAAAAAGTCTCCCGAACGAACCCCATTTTCAAAATGAGCCCCCATGTGGACTCTGTATCTGAAATATTAGGCCTTTTATGAAGAGAAGGGGTGGGACATGGACCAAACAGAGCCCAGGTTGGTATCACTGAAGGCGTCTTATCATAAGGATGGTTTAGGGGTGTACAGTTCCTGAGATATAAGGCCTTTTAAGCTGTGGAGGGGTTGGAGTATGGCCCTGACAGACTATCTATCTATCTATCTATCTATCTATCTATCTATCTATCTATCTATCTATCTATCTATCTATCTATCTATCTATCTATCTATCTATCTATCTATCTACCTACCTACCTACCTACCTACCTACCTACCTACCTACCTACCTACCTACCTATCTATCTATCTATCTATCTATCTATCTATCTATCTATCTATCTATCTATCTATCTATCTATCTATCTATCTATCTATCTATCTATCTATCTATCTATCTGTCTGCGTCGGTCACATTTGACCATTACCGCAGGTGTGAATTACATACACTCCAGGGGCCAGTTTCATCAAAGCATTTGCGACGTATTTTCGTCTTAAAAAGATCGTACGAAGTTCTTACTACAAAAATCCTGTTTCATCAAATGTTAAAGTTCTGCGATGTTCGCACATTTTGTCGTAATTCTGAGATGAATATTTAGACATCGCACATTGAAATTTTCGTCTTAAACCTTGGACATGTCACGACCATAGGGGCAGCATAGGTTAAAGCTCTTGAGTAACATTGTAAAAAGGGTGGTACGTAATATGCCATTTCGCTTACCTTCGCAGATCACGCCCATTAGTTATATAAGCTCATGCAATGAAGACCCTCGAAACTGACCCCTTTGTTATAATCTTTAGTTTGGGTTTGGGGTGGGGGTTTTCTAAGACCGAGGGTACTCGTTAGAAGCGCCTCTTGATTACTGGTTAAGCGGTTAGAATGTAAAAGCCTGCCCAAGAAAAGTGGTGCGAGTGGGGCCGCTCCTTAAACCCTAGCGGGTTCTTTGGTCGGTAGGGTTTATAATGTCACTTCATCTCAATGCCGGGTAAAAGCCCCACCAAATCGGAAGCAGCGTCTCCAAAATGGCCTAAAATATATGTACATTGACGGAGACTTAAGAACCAACGCGTTCAGATAGTTTCTAACGATTACCCACAATCTGCGATTAGAATTTTGATTAAAATGAAGATACAGTGTACCTCAAATTAACAAATCAAACTAGAATTGTCAATACGTCACATATGCCCCCGCCCAGGGACCATCCTCACCAAGAAAAAAGTATGTTGCCAAGAAAAAAAAAAGACAGTATTGCTCGGCTGGAAAACTGTCGGCGTAGGTGTGGGTAATGGCGTTTAAATATTGGAAAAAAGTGTGTATCATCATACCAGATATGAACAAAATCCATAAAAAAAATAAATTACCAAATGTGACATTGACCTTGAGTTTTGTTTTTCCTGCCCTTTCAAGATTATTTCGTTTATTTCGAGCCGATCATTAATCAGATTCGGGCGATAACTAAACGGAGTAGCCGGAGAAACGACCTGTATCTTTCGTCATATCAAAAACGAACTAAATCCATTAAATGGGTTGGGAAATGTGAGTTCTTATTAAAAAACGTTGACACTAAAATTCTGAGTCTGTGACCTTGACCTTGAGGTCATGGGCATTGGCGCGATTATGCTGAAAATTATGAGTCTGTGACCTTGATCTTGAGGCCATGGGCACTGGCGCGGGTATGCTGAATAAAACTTGTATATCTATAATCGTACCAAATATGAACCAAATCCATTATATGATTTTAATAATAATTTCAACATTTAAAGTTTTCTAAGTCCATAACTTGACCTAGAGGTCATAGGTTAGGGCCAGTGTATTGCTGAATAAACCTTTTGACCTTTACAAACCATCACCATTCCATCATATAGTCTGGAAAATATGAGCTCTTGAAATTTTAGGTTCTTCCTGGTACAATGCCTTAACCTGAGGTTACAGGATCACGTATGTACACTCGGTGCGGAAGGACGTACGTACATGGGCGTACGTTCGTATGTACGAAAACCTTGAATGTCGACGGCGTGGGGATGGGGATCGTGGTCTTGCGTACTGTCATTTCGTCTATGTGCAGGCAATTGTATAATTGTGTATACATGTAGCTATAGAATTTAAAATCAGTCATGCTGTAGTATCTATGTTGCAAATGAACAGAATTTATTTTTAATTGAAAGGCTGCACGGTTGGTTAGTTGGTTGGTTGATTTGAGGTGTAACGTCCCTTTCAACACTGTATAGGTCTTTTCGGAGACGTTGTTTCCAATTTTGTTGGACTTTTAACCCGACACTGAGATGAAATGACATCTCTAGCCTTGTCGCCCAATGAAACCAATAGGGTTTATTAAACGTCACTACATCTGGTATCTGGGAATGCGTGACGGCCGTAAAAAGTCTCCCTGCCCTACATCATAGTGTAGTTTATATTTTCTTGTCCTTTGGGATCATTGATTCCATTGTGGACTTCTGAAAATATTTAAGGGTTACTGATTATTCCTAATTGGCCGAAACGAGCTTGTCTGGCCCAGAAAACATGTACACTTCATATTTTCAAGTTCAATTGTGTATTCCTCGCTTCCAAAGAATATCCCTTTTATAGAATATATTTATAAGCATGGACGGACCGACTCGCACCGCTTTGCCTGGGCAGGCTCGTGTGCGGTCGGTTTCAGCTCTGCGTTAAAGCATCATGCAGCCCATCTATTTCTTCAAGCCCCGATGGGCGGGGGCCGAAAGAAAGGCTGGACGGCCTGACAGACGAACAATCAATAAAAAATATTTGTTATAGACCTGTCACCATTGCCAACAACAAACCGGAACTGAAAACTGATATACGTAAAATACGAACACTTACAGAGGCTACGCCAGGTAACGTTATATGCGACATCCTTATTAAACAATGTCATGCATTGACGTTTTGTGATAAAATCGTGCATAAACTGTGTTTTAAGTTCATACGATAAATTGAATCTTGTATTCATGCTCTTGCATTTCTGAATTTATTAAAATGAGCGTGAAAAAAGTAACAAAATGCTCTGCGAAGTCTCACGTTATCTAATATTATAAACAACTCAACAATACACGTGCACTCATGCTGAAGAACCGCCCATCCACACCTCCACCCCACCTCGCCGCCCCGCATTTACGGACAAACGCGCTCGTAAAAGGTTCATTATGACAACGTTAAATCAACGCTTGTCTGACGTCACGACGTCTACAAAACAGACCAACTCACCAGTGTTACAGTGGGAAATGGATCCAGATAATTAATATGTGTATCTTACGACAATAAAATGGAAACACAAGTTTGAAACAACGTAGAATCAACGTTGAATCACGTTGATTAAGCGTTGCTAGTACTGAATATACATCTTGGTCCACCTGAACCAAATAATCTTAAAACGTGTTATCTACTTTACACGGCTATTTCAAGACGGCACGTGATCACGCATGTGACAATTAGTGGCCCTGTTTAAGCGCATATTCAAAATTGCGACATATTTTAGTGAAACGCAAATTTAGCTCGTACGACTACTTTGCGATGTTTTGATGAAACTGACGTACGTAGTTCTTTAAAAAGTGCGTAAGAACAATTTAAGATTAATCGTACGATGTTTATTGATGAAACTGGCCCCAGGTTTGCAGGATGAAAGCCTACACAGTAATCATGTAATTACGGTAGGGATCTTTAACCTGCACAGGGAATGGTTCTCCCTGCACAGGGGGCCTCCAGTTAACGTCACGATCCGAAGGACGGTGCACTTGATGACATTCATCCCTGCAAATGATGCCAATGGAGCGTGTTCGGACACCGAAATTTTATCGCCGCTGCCGGGGATCGAACCCGGGACCTCTAGCATCAGAGGCAAGTGCACTAACCACTGAGCTATCACGCTCCCCAGGAAATCCAAGATTGTTGCCCTTGTTTGTGTCTTATCATTAGGACCAAGAAAATATATTGTTTATGAGTGGGATCTGAACTGTTTCTGAGATATGAGTGAAGAGGAGAGGAATGGTCCCTGTGGCCCACCAAGTTGGTGTGACTGAATGTGTCTAATCACAAGGAACAAGAATATATATGATTATGAGGTGGGGGTCTTAATGGTGTCTAGGATGTATGGTCTTTTATGAAGTGGACGGGCGGGCCATGGCATCGACACATTGCCCTACCCAGGTTGATGTGACTGATTGAATCTTATCATAAGGAACACAAATATACATGCGTTAGGGGTGGGGATCTGCAGCAATTCTGTGGTCAAAGGGAGCTAATACGATGAGGAATTGGGTTTTCTGTATGGAATATGGATTTTGGCAAAAAGTGGACTTAGGTCCCTTGTTGCACTGGCCCCTACAAATGTTATACGACAGACTGCATGCATGTTAGTTAACCCAATCACGGTTGACAACTTTGCCTTGCTCTTTAATTACACGCCGGTGGGTCAGGCCTCAGCTTCTATGATGGTTCCAGCGTAAAGGTTTAACGAGAATTAGAGAGAATCTTATTCTATGTAATGTTGGTTGGTGCCTATCTCTGGTCGGGCCCATCGGAGTCTAACTGTTGGTTTAATTTTCTTTTGCTCCAGCATTTCAGTGGTTTCTTGCTGTCGATCGAGTCCTCACCGTTTTGTGAGAAAGTGGCTGTTCTTTTGGCTTTCCTTTTGGCTTTGATGTTTCCATTAGGGTCTGTTGTTTCCTGTTTGTATTTCTTTTCACATCCTTTGGCATCCTGCTTTTGTCGTCTGCTGCATCTTCCTGCAAACTTTTAAACCATTTTTATATACAGGAAAACAGTGTGGACCCTGATCAGACTGCTCCTTCAGGAGTTTTATCTTGGTTTACACTGTTTGCAGAAATGATTTTTAGCTCACCTGAGCAAAGCTCAAGGTGAGCTTTTGTGATCAACTTTTGTCCGTCGTACGTGCGTCGTGCGTCGTCAACATTTACCTTGTTAAGACTCTAGAGACCACAATTTTGCTTCAGTCTTAATGCAACTTTACCAGAATGTTTGTCTTAATGATATATGGGTCAAGTTCGAATATGGGTTATGTCAGGTCAAAATGTAGGTCAGTAGGTCAAATCATAGAAAAACCTTGTTAAGACTCTAGAGGCCACAGTTTAAGTCCAATCATCCTGAAACTTGCTCAGAATGATTTTCCTGAATATATCTCGGTCAAGTTTGAATATGGGTCATGTCGGGTCAAAAAGTAGGTCAGCAGGTCAAATCATAGAAAAACCTTGTTAAGGCTCTAGAGGCCACAGTTTTGGTCCAGTCATCCTCAAATTTGCTCAGAATAATCGTCCTGACCATATCTCGGTCAAGTAGGAATACGGGTCATTTCGGGTCAAAAAGTAGATCAGTAGGTCAATTCATAGATTCATAGAAAAACCTTGTTAACACTCTAGAGACCACAGTTTTGGTCCAATCACCCTTAAACGTGCTCAGAATGATTATCCTGTCATGTACCAAATATGGCTCATGTTGGGTCAAAAAGTAGGTCAGCGGGTCAAATCATAGAAAAACCTTGTTTACATTCTTGAGGCCACAGTTTTGGTCCAATCGTCCTCAAATTTGCTCAGAATGATCATCCTGACAATATCTCGGTCAAGTTTGAATAAGGGTCATATGGGATCAAAAAGTAGGTCAGTAGGTCAAATTATAGAAAATATTATCAAGACTCTAGAGGCCATAGCTTTGGTCCAATCATCCTCAAATTTGCTCAGAATGATCATCCTGACAATATCTCGGTCAAGTTCGAATATGGGTAATGTGGAGTCAAAAAGTAGGTAAGTAGGTCAAATCATAGAATAACCTTGTTTACACTCTTGAGGCCACAGTTTTGGTCCAATCGTCCTCAAATTTGCTCAGAATGATCATCCTGACAATATCTCGGTCAAGTTTGAATAAGGGTCATATGGGATCAAAAAGTAGGTCAGTAGGTCAAATCATAGAAAATATTATCAAGACTCTAGAGGCCATAGCTTTGGTCCAATCATCCTCAAATTTGCTCAGAATGATCATCCTGACAATATCTCGGTCAAGTTCGAATATGGGTAATGTGGAGTCAAAAAGTAGGTAAGTAGGTCAGATCGTAGGAAAACATTGTTAATACTCTAGAAGCCACAGTTTTAGTCCAGTCATCCTGAAACTTGCTCAGAATGGTCATCCTGACAATATCTCGGTCAAGTTCGAATATGGGTCATGTCGGGTCAAAAAGTAGGTCAGCAGGTCAAATCATAGAAAACCCTTGTTAAGGCTCTAGAGGCCACAGTTTTGGTACAATCATCCTCAACTTTGCTCAGAACAATCGTCCTGACAATATCTCTGTTAAGTAGGAATACGGGTCATTTCGGGTCAAAAAGTAGGTCAGTAGGTCAATTCATAGAAAAACTTTGTTAACGCTCTAGAGGCCAGTTTTGGTCCAATCATCCTCAAACTGGCTCAGAATGATTATCCTGTCAGTATCTTGGTCATGTACGAATATGGGTCACGTCGGGTCAAAAAGTAGGTCAGTAGATCAGATCATAGAAAAATATTGTTAAGACTCTAGAAGCCACAGTTTTGGTCCAATCATTCTGAAACTTGATCAGAATGATCATCCTGACAATATCTCTGTCAAGTTCGAATATGGGTCATGTCGGGTCAAAAGTAGGTCAGCAGGTCAAATCATAGAACAATCTTGTCAATGCTCCAGAGGCCACAGTTTAAGTCCAATCATCTTCATATTTGCTCAGAATGATCATCCTGACAATATCTCGGTCAAGTTCGAATGTGGGATCAAAACGTAGGTCAAATCATAGAAAAACATTGTTAAGACCCTAGAGGCCACAGTTTTGGTCAAATCATCCTCAAATTCGCTCAGAATGATCATCCTGACAATATCTCGGTCAAGTTTGAATAAGTGTCATTTCGGGTCAAAAAGTAGGTCAGTAGGTCGAATTATAGAAAACCATTGTTAAGACTCTAGATGCAACC
Source organism: Lucinisca nassula (assembly GCA_963580285.1). Taxonomy (NCBI): domain Eukaryota; kingdom Metazoa; phylum Mollusca; class Bivalvia; order Lucinida; family Lucinidae; genus Lucinisca; species Lucinisca nassula. The sequence continues at coordinate 72,909,057 of OY757010.1, forward strand.
GTTTTGGTCAAGTCTTCCTTAAACTTACTCAGAATGATTATCCTGTCAATAGCTTGGTTATGTACAAACATGCGTCATGTCCGGTCAGAAAAATAGGTCAGTAGGTCAAATCATAGAAAAACCTTGTTAAGACGGTCACAGTTTTGGTCCAATCATCCTCAAATTTGCTCAGAATGATCATCGGGACAATATCTCGGTCAAGTTCGAATAAGGGTCATATGGGATCATAAAGGTGGTCAGTAGGTCAAATCATAGAAAAAACATTGTTAAGACCCTAGAGGCCACAGTTTTGGTCAAATCATCCTCAAATTCGCTCAGAATGATCATCCTGACAATATCTCGGTCAAGTTTGAATAAGTGTCATTTCGGGTCAAAAAGTAGGTCAGTAGGTCGAATTATAGAAAACCATTGTTAAGACTCTAGATGCAACCGTTTTGGTCAAGTCTTCCTTAAACTTACTCAGAATGATTATCCTTCAATAGCTTGGTTATGTACAAACATGGGTCATGTCCGGTCAGAAAAATAGGTCAGTAGGTCAAATCATAGAAAAACCTTGTTAAGACGGTCACAGTTTTGGTCCAATCATCCTCAAATTTGCTCAGAATGATCATCGGGACAATATCTCGGTCAAGTTCGAATCGGTCATGTCGGGTCAGAAAGAAGGTCAGCAGGTCAAATCATAGAAGAACCTTGTTAACGCTCTAGATGCCACAGTTTTGGTACAATCATCCTGAAATTTGCTCAGAATGATCATCATGTCAATATCTCGGTCAAGTTCGAATGTGGGATCAAAAAGTAGGTCAAATCATAGAAAAACATTGTTAAGACCCTAGAGGCCACAGTTTTGGTCAAATCATCCTCAAATTCTCTCAGAATGATCATCCTGACAATATCTCGGTCAAGTTTGAATAAGTGTCATTTCGGGTCAAAAAGTAGGTCAGTAGGTCGAATTATAGAAAACCATTGTTAAGACTCTAGATGCAACCGTTTTGGTCAAGTCTTCCTTAAACTTACTCAGAATGATTATCCTTCAATAGCTTGGTTATGTACAAACATGGGTCATGTCCGGTCAGAAAAATAGGTCAGTAGGTCAAATCATAGAAAAACCTTGTTAAGACGGTCACAGTTTTGGTCCAATCATCCTCAAATTTGCTCAGAATGATCATCGGGACAATATCTCGGTCAAGTTCGAATCGGTCATGTCGGGTCAGAAAGAAGGTCAGCAGGTCAAATCATAGAAGAACCTTGTTAACGCTCTAGATGCCACAGTTTTGGTACAATCATCCTGAAATTTGCTCAGAATGATCATCATGTCAATATCTCGGTCAAGTTCGAATGTGGGATCAAAAAGTAGGTCAAATCATAGAAAAACATTGTTAAGACCCTAGAGGCCACAGTTTTGGTCAAATCATCCTCAAATTCTCTCAGAATGATCATCCTGACAATATCTCGGTCAAGTTTGAATAAGTGTCATTTCGGGTCAAAAAGTAGGTCAGTAGGTCGAATTATAGAAAACCATTGTTAAGACTCTAGATGCAACCGTTTTGGTCAAGTCTTCCTTAAACTTACTCAGAATGATTATCCTGTCAATAGCTTGGTTATGTACAAACATGGGTCATGTCCGGTCAGAAAAATAGGTCAGTAGGTCAAATCATAGAAAAACCTTGTTAAGACGGTCACAGTTTTTGTCCAATCATCCTCAAATTTGCTCAGAATGATCATCGGGACAATATCTCGGTCAAGTTCGAATAAGGGTCATATGGGATCAAAAAGGTGGTCAGTAGGTCAAATCATAGAAAAAACATTGTTAAGACCCTAGAGGCCACAGTTTTGGTCAAATCATCCTCAAATTCGCTCAGAATGATCATCCTGACAATATCTCGGTCAAGTTTGAATAAGTGTCATTTCGGGTCAAAAAGTAGGTCAGTAGGTCGAATTATAGAAAACCATTGTTAAGACTCTAGATGCAACCGTTTTGGTCAAGTCTTCCTTAAACTTACTCAGAATGATTATCCTGTCAATAGCTTGGTTATGTACAAACATGGGTCATGTCCGGTCAGAAAAATAGGTCAGTAGGTCAAATCATAGAAAAACCTTGTTAAGACGGTCACAGTTTTGGTCCAATCATCCTCAGATTTGCTCAGAATGATCATCGGGACAATATCTCGGTCAAGTTCGAATAAGGGTCATATGGGATCAAAAAGGTGGTCAGTAGGTCAAATCATAGAAAAAACATTGTTAAGACTCTAGAGGCCACAGTTTTGGTCCAATCATCCAGAAACTTGCTCAGAATGATCATCCTGACAATATCTCGGTCAAGTTCGAATCGGTCATGTCGGGTCAGAAAGAAGGTCAGCAGGTCAAATCATAGAAGAACCTTGTTAACGCTCTAGATGCCACAGTTTTGGTACAATCATCCTGAAATTTGCTCAGAATGATCATCATGTCAATATCTCGGTCAAGTTCGAATGTGGGATCAAAAAGTAGGTCAAATCATAGAAAAACATTGTTAAGACCCTAGAGGCCACAGTTTTGGTCAAATCATCCTCAAATTCGCTCAGAATGATCATCCTGACGATATCTCGGTCAAGTTTGAATAAGTGTCATTTCGGGTCAAAAAGTAGGTCAGTAGGTCGAATTATAGAAAACCGTTGTTAAGACTCTAGATGCAACCGTTTTGGTCAAGTCTTCCTTAAACTTACTCAGAATGATTATCCTGTCAATAGCTTGGTTATGTACAAACATGGGTCATGTCCGGTCAGAAAAATAGGTCAGTAGGTCAAATCATAGAAAAACCTTGTTAAGACGGTCACAGTTTTGGTCCAATCATCCTCAAATTTGCTCAGAATGATCATCGGGACAATATCTCGGTCAAGTTCGAATAAGGGTCATATGGGATCAAAAAGGTGGTCAGTAGGTCAAATCATAGAAAAAACATTGTTAAGACCCTAGAGGCCACAGTTTTGGTCAAATCATCCTCAAATTCGCTCAGAAGGATCATCCTGACAATATCTCGGTCAAGTTTGAATAAGTGTCATTTCGGGTCAAAAAGTAGGTCAGTAGGTCGAATTATAGAAAACCATTGTTAAGACTCTAGATGCAACCGTTTTGGTCAAGTCTTCCTTAAACTTACTCAGAATGATTATCCTGTCAATAGCTTGGTTATGTACAAACATGGGTCATGTCCGGTCAGAAAAATAGGTCAGTAGGTCAAATCATAGAAAAACCTTGTTAAGACGGTCACAGTTTTGGTCCAATCATCCTCAAATTTGCTCAGAATGATCATCGGGACAATATCTCGGTCAAGTTCGAATAAGGGTCATATGGGATCAAAAAGGTGGTCAGTAGGTCAAATCATAGAAAAAACATTGTTAAGACTCTAGAGGCCACAGTTTTGGTCCAATCATCCAGAAACTTGCTCAGAATGATCATCCTGACAATATCTCGATCAAGTTCGAATCGGTCATGTCGGGTCAGAAAGAAGGTCAGCAGGTCAAATCATAGAAGAACCTTGTTAACGCTCTAGATGCCACAGTTTTGGTACAATCATCCTGAAATTTGCTCAGAATGATCATCATGTCAATATCTCGGTCAAGTTCGAATGTGGGATCAAAAAGTAGGTCAAATCATAGAAAAACATTGTTAAGACCCTAGAGGCCACAGTTTTGGTCAAATCATCCTCAAATTCGCTCAGAATGATCATCCTGACAATATCTCGGTCAAGTTTGAATAAGTGTCATTCCGGGTCATAAAGTAGGTCAGTAGGTCGAATTATAGAAAACCATTGTTAAGACTCTAGATGCAACCGTTTTGGTCAAGTCTTCCTTAAACTTACTCAGAATGATTATCCTGTCAATAGCTTGGTTATGTACAAACATGGGTCATGTCCGGTCAGAAAAATAGGTCAGTAGGTCAAATCATAGAAAAACCTTGTTAAGACGGTCACAGTTTTGGTCCAATCATCCTCAAATTTGCTCAGAATGATCATCGGGACAATATCTCGGTCAAGTTCGAATAAGGGTCATATGGGATCAAAAAGGTGGTCAGTAGGTCAAATCATAGAAAAAACATTGTTAAGACCCTAGAGGCCACAGTTTTGGTCAAATCATCCTCAAATTCGCTCAGAATGATCATCCTGACAATATCTCGGTCAAGTTTGAATAAGTGTCATTTCGGGTCAAAAAGTAGGTCAGTAGGTCGAATTATAGAAAACCATTGTTAAGACTCTAGATGCAACCGTTTTGGTCAAGTCTTCCTTAAACTTACTCAGAATGATTATCCTGTCAATAGCTTGGTTATGTACAAACATGGGTCATGTCCGGTCAGAAAAATAGGTCAGTAGGTCAAATCATAGAAAAACCTTGTTAAGACGGTCACAGTTTTGGTCTAATCATCCTCAAATTTGCTCAGAATGATCATCGGGACAATATCTCGGTCAAGTTCGAATAAGGGTCATATGGGATCAAAAAGGTGGTCAGTAGGTCAAATCATAGAAAAAACATTGTTAAGACTCTAGAGGCCACAGTTTTGGTCCAATCATCCAGAAACTTGCTCAGAATGATCATCCTGACAATATCTCGGTCAAGTTCGAATCGGTCATGTCGGGTCAGAAAGAAGGTCAGCTGGTCAAATCATAGAAGAACCTTGTTAACGCTCTAGATGCCACAGTTTTGGTACAATCATCCTGAAATTTGCTCAGAATGATCATCATGTCAATATCTCGGTCAAGTTCGAATACGGGTCATATGGTATCAAAAAGTAGGTCAGTAGGTCAAATCTTAGAAAAACATTGTTAATACTCAAGAGGCCATAGTTTTGGTCCATAAATCCTCAAATTTGCCCAGAATGGTCATCCTGACAATATCTCGGTCAGGTTCGAATATAGGTCATGTGGGGTCAAAAAGTAGGTCAACAGGTCAAATCATAGAAAAACCTTCTTAAGGCTCTAGAGGCCACAGTTTTGGTACAATCATCCTTAAATTTGCTCAGAATAATCGTCCTGACAATATCTCTGTTAAGTAGGAATTCGGGTCATTTCGGGTCAAAAAGTAGGTCAGTAGTTCAAATAATAGAAAAACCTCATTAACGCTCTAGAGGCCACAGTTTTGGTCCAATCATCCTCAAACTAGCTCAGAATGATTATCCTGTCAATATCTTGGTCATATACGAATATGGGTCATGTCGGGTCAAAAAGTAGGTCAGTAGGTCAAATCATAGAAAAACATTGTTAAGACTCTAGAGGCCCCCGTTTTGGTCCAATCATTCTGAAACTTGATCAGAATGATCATCCTGATAATATCTCTGTCAAGTACGATTATGGGTCATGTCGGGTCAAAAGTAGGTCAGCAGGTCAATTCATAGAAAAACTTTGTTAATGCTCCAGAGGCCACAGTTTTGGTCTAATCATGCTCATATTTGCTCAGAATGATCATCCTGACAATATCTCGGTCAAGTTCGAATGTGGGATCAAAAAGTAGGTCAGTAGGTCAAATCATAGAAAAACATTGTTAAGACTCTTGAGGCCACAGTTTTGGTCAAAACACATCCTCATTTGCTCAGAATGATCATCCTGACAATATCTCAGTCAAGTTCGAATACGTGTCATTTCGGGTTAAAAACATTAGGAAAACATGTCCGTGTGAAATAATGGCGTCCAACATGGTGTCAGAAGTGATCATTTTTAGGTAAAAATGATAACTTTTTTATTTCTGCTTTCAACATAGATTGTGGGTGCTCTTTAGAACCGCCTCAATGAGGCGGTTCTAACGAGTACCCACAATCAATGTGTTTGTGCAAAAATAAGGCGGATAATATATACCCCACTAAATTCCAGTTTTGTCTATATAAAGTGGGGTTTAGGTGGGTGTTCATTTCACGGACTTGTTAACGTGATGGTAGGTCAGTAGGTCAAATTATAGAAAACATTGTTAAGACTCTAGAGGTCACAGTTTTGTCCAATCTTCCTTAAACTTGCCCAGAATGATTATCCTGTCAATACCTTGGTCATGTACGAATATGGGTCAAGTCGGGTCAGAAAATAGGTCAGTAATCATAGAAAAACCTTGTTAAGACTCTAGAGGTCACAGTTTTGGTCCAATCATTCTCAAATTTGCTCAGAATGATCATCCTGACAATATCTCGGTCAAGTTCGAATAAGGGTCATATGGGATCAAAAAGGTGGTCAGTAGTTCAAATCATAGAAAAAAAAACATTGTTAAGACTCTAGAGGCCACAGTTTTGGTCCAATCATCCTGAAACTTGCTCAGAATGATCATCCTGACAATATCTCGGTCAAATATCATATATATATCTCGGTCATATCTCGGGTCAGAAAGTAGGTCAGCTGGTCAAATCATGGAAACCCTTGTTAACGCTCTAGAGGCCACAGTTTTGGTACAATCATCCTCAAATCTGCTCAGAATAATCATCTTGACAATATCTCGGTCAAGTTCGAATACGGGTCATATGGGATCAAAAAGTAGATCAGTAGGTCAAATCTTAGAAAAACATTGTTAATACTCAAGAGGCCACAGTTTTGGTCCAGTTATCCTCAAATTTGTTCAGAATGATCATCCTGACAATATCTCGGTCAAGTTCGAATACGGGTTATTTGGGGGTCAAAAAGTAGGTCAGTAGGTCAAATCATACAAAAACATTATTAAGACTCTAGAGGCCACAGTGTTAGTCCAATCATCCTCAATCTTGCTCAGAGTGATTGTCAATATCTTGGTCATGTACGAATATGGGTCATGTCGGGTCAAAAACTAGGTCAACTCATAGAAAAACCTTGTTAAGACTCTAGAGGCCACAGTTTTTGTCCAATCATCCTGAAACTTGCTCAGAATGATCATCCTGACAATATCTCGGTGATGTTTGAATATGAATCATGTGGGATCAAAAAGCAGGTCAGTAGTTCAAACCATTGATAAACTTTGTTAACACTCTAGAGGCTATAGTTTTGGTCCAGTCGTCCTCAAAATTGCTAAGAATGATCATCCTGACAGTATATCGGTCAAGTTCAAATATGGGTCATGTGGGATCTTCAAATATGGGTCATATGGGATCAAAAAGTAGGTCTGTATGTCAAATCATAGAAAAACCTTGTTAACACTCTAGAGGCCACAGTTTTGGTCCAATCATCATCAATCTTGCTCAGAATGATCATCTCTTCAATATCTAGGTCAAGTTCGAATATGGGTCAGGTGGGTTTAAAAAGTAGGTCAGTAGGTCAGATCATAGAAAATCCTTGTTAACACTCTAGAGGCCACAGTTTTGGTCCAATCATCATCAAACTTGCTCGGAATGATCATCTCTACAATATCTAGGTCAAGCTCGAATAATGGTCATGTGGGTTCAAAAAGTAGTTCAGTAGGTCAAATCATAGAAAAAGCTTGTTTACACTCTAGAGACCTCAATTTTAGCTCAACTGAGCAAAGCTCAAGGTGAGCTTTTGTGATCACCTTTTGTCCATTGTAAGTGCATTGTGCATCATTCATCATGTGACTTGCGTTGTCAACATTTACCTTTTTCATCCTCTAGAGACAACAATTTTGCTTCAATCTCCATTAAACGTTACCAGAATGTTTGTCTTGATGATATCTTGGTCAAGATCGAATATGGGTCATATCAGGTAAAAACAAGGTCACAAGGTCAAATTCCTTGAAATCCTTGTTCACCCTCTAGAGACAGTAGTTTTGCTTCAAACTTCATGAAACTTTACCAGAATGTTTGGCTTGATAATATCTGAGTCAGGTTTGAATATGGGTCATGTTAGGTCAAAAACTAGGTCACTAGATCAAATTCCTTGAAAACCTTGTTCACCCTCTAGAGACTTCAATTTCACTCCAATCTTCATGAAACTTTACCAGAATGTTTGTCTTGATGATATTTGGGTCAAGTTTGAATACTGATCATGTCAGGTCAAAAACTAGGTCACTAGGTCAAATTCCTTGAAAACCTTGTACAGCCCCTAGAGGCCACGATTTTTGCTTCAATCTACGAATATTGTTCAGATACCTAAGTGTAAAAAACTCGTAGCATCTACCTTGTCAAACAAAAATATTAAGGATGAAAATCTCTTACCTCAGGTGAGCATGGGCTGCATGATGCTTCCACGCAGAGCTGAATCCGGCCCGCACATTAGTACAAGACCGCTTAGAGGATCTAAGCCAGTCCATGAACCGCGGTGCGAGGCGGACCGTCCATGCTAATAAACCCTGTTGATTTCATTGGGCGACATGGCTTGAATTATCATTTTATCTCAATGTCGGGTAAAAATCCTACAAAATTGGAAGCAACGTCTCAAAAAAAACCTTTACAGTGTTGACGGGGACATTAAACCTCAAATCAAACAATCAAACAAAACCTCAGGTGAGCGATTAAGGACCATCATGGTCCTCTTGTTAAAGTAGATGACAGACGAAAAAGCAGACGACACTTGTCGTGATTGGCAAATAAAATGCATAAAGTGGGGAGAAATGGGTCCGTTCCGGTACGTTCCAGTAAATAGGTTCTTTCCGGCCCGTTCCGGTAAATTGCACCGTGCAACAAGGGACATAATTTGAATTTTGTCAACAAAGGTCAGCTGAGCCTGAGCACAGGAGTTCGAATTTCCGTCAAATGAGCATGGAGTTTGGCCCAATGACGCCCGTCGGGATGGGGTGGGGGTGCTATGGCACTCTCAGTCATTAGAAACGATCTGCAGCTCCTAATTTTGGCGAATAAGGTCAACTGTTGGAATCCTGGCAGTGCCCTTTACTTAGGCTTTTTTTTTTTTTTTGGTTTGGGTTTTACGGCCCTTTCAAGATTATTTCACTCATATCAAGCCGATCGTTAATCAGAGGTGGGCGAAAACCTTTACTTAGGCTAAACTTATCTTAGGTCATCTTACTGCGATTAGAAGCCTCCGTGGTGTAGTGGTTATGCTACTGGCCTTGTAACCAGGGGTTGCAGGATTAATCCCGGGCTTCTCCAGACTTTCAGATGAGTCTTTTAAATTGAGGTCCCATATGACCTTAGCTGTTGGTGAGACGTAAAACTTAAACAGATTGGTCGCATTTAACCATTAGGCATTACTCTCAGGTGCTGGAGCGTGATAGCTCAGTGGTTAGTGCACTTGCCTCTGATGCTAGAGGTCCCGGGTTCGATCCCCGGTAGGGGTGATAAAATTTTGGTGTCCAAACACGCTCCATTGGCATCATCAGGGATAAATATCAAAAAGTGCACCGTCCTTCAGATTGGGACATTAACTGGATGCCCCTTGTGCAGGGAGAACCATCCCCTGTGCAGGTTAAAGAACCCTACCATGATTACTGTGTAGGCTTTCATCCTCCAAAACCTGGAGTGTATGTAATGTACACCTGCGGTAACGGTCATTGTGACCAACACAGTATCAGTAGAAAGAATTAGAAAGAAAAGTGTACATTACATACACTCTAGGTTTGCAGGATGAAAGCCTATACAGTAAACAAGTAATTACGGTAGGGATCTTTAACTGCATAGGGGATGATTCTCCCTGTACGTGCAGGGGACCTCCAGTTAACGTCCCAATCCGAAGGAAGGTGCACTTGGAGGCATTCATCTCTGCAAATGATGCCAGTGGTTGCCAGTTTTCTGATTCTGAGTGGACCATGTTCGGAAACTAGTTTTTAATTTTTAATATTACTGCTGCCAGGAATCGAACCGGGGGCCTCTAGCATCAAGTGCAAGTGCACTGAGGTACCATGCTCCACCGTCTGACGATTGTAGAAGAATATCAGAATTGTTCAGACTGGTGACACGTCAAATGACATTCAAGCACTCCTAGTATGAGCTATCACCTTTTTAGATTCCCATCTTAAGTTTTTGTTAGCTCATCTGTTTTTCAAAGAAAAACTTCCGAGATTTTCATGGAGAGCGTGATACATGTAGCTCAGTGGTTTGCACTTGACTGCTTGAATCTGTTGCCAGAGGCCCTGGTTTGAATCCTGGCGGCAGTGATTATTTCACAGGGATTTTGTTTGGGGCCGGACATCAGCCATAGTCCTTATAAAATTCTGATTGTCCAAAAGATTTCAGATCAGTCTGGACAAAATTAATGTCCTGAAATAATTTTGGACTCTTCTTTTCATCACTATTATTGTCAGGATCAATATTGTTAAATAAGTGGTAACATTGCTTATTTAAGTGTAAGAAAATTTCATCTTTTCAAACTTGTCCAAATGAAATTCAGTATGTCCGATAAATGATGAAGTTGTCCGGACAATTGGTCTGAACTACATTTTGGGCCAGCAGAATCCCTGTTTCAGAAAAACATGAACCCCTTTCCAGATAGGGATAATTGAACCCCTTCCCAGATTTTTCAAAGTGTAACACACACCCCATTTCAGAAAAAAACCAGATCTGCAGTCGATGGAATACCATCGCAAATACACGCTTTTTCTATAAATAACACTAATGACTATGTATTAGCTAGCCAAAACTACATGTATGTAAGTTAAAAATAGTTGCAAAGAACATTCTCACTGATAAGCAAAGTTTCAGAAGTGTATCTCTTATAGTTTAGAAGATATGGCAAAGTCATACTTTTTGACCTTTGACCTTGGGGTTATGTTGAGGTTCACCAAAAGTATCCCAATTTATTCTATATTCCAACAGCCATCCAATAACCAAGTTTCAGAAGTGTAACTCCAATAGTTTAGAAGATATGGCAAAGTCATACTTTTTTACCTTTGACCTTGGGGTCGAGGTCACACCAAAAGTAGCCCAACATATTCTATATTCCAAGGGCCATCCAATAAGCAAAGTTTCAGAAGTGTAACTCCAATAGTTTAGGAGATCTGGCAAATCATAAGTTTTGACCTTTGACTTTGGGGTCATGTTGAGGTCAAGGTCACAAAAAAGTTGCCCACTGCCATCTACATTCCATGTACTATCCACATGCAAAGTTTCAAAAGTGTAACTTCAGTGGTTGCAGAGGAGATCCAATCACAAGAAACGTGACAGACAGACGGACGGACTGACGCCGGATCGAACTGTGGTACGAAAACAATATATCCGATTTTTCTTCGAAAAAGCGGGTATAATAAGAAAAATAATATGTGGCTACCCACTCTTATCTGGGGCTGTGGGGGCCAATCAGCACAGGGTCAGGCAAGTGTAATCTCACCAGAGCCTTTGCTGTTCCTAGACAAGGAGGTATCCTTATATGTTTATGTGTAGAAATAAGAAAAATAGTATGTGGCTACCCACTCTTATGTGGGGCCCACCAGCACAGGCTCAAGCAAGTGCAATCTCACCAGAGCCTTTGGTGTTCCCCCGATATGGAGGAGTCCTTTAGGTACATTTAGCTTCATTTAAGAACTTACGCATCCAGCCCTGTTAATTGGCTGTGGTCGTACATTTGAAAACATAGCTACAGATAAGGTGCATATTTTGTGATAATTGAAGGATAGTTTTCCTTACTTCTGCATATAAACCTACGGCGTAGATATTCATTGGAAGCGCCTCTGCATTCTAGTGAATACCCACAACAAAGGTTTTTATGGAGAATTGATAAAACTATCCTTCACTTATCACAAACCGCCAACCTTATCTGTTACTATGGAAGAATGCGCACATAAATAGGAGAATGCTAAGGCGCCCTTTCTCCTTGGTTGTTTGACCTCTAAGGTCACATTACTTTGATGACATTCACTGGTCACATTCTGAGAATGTGAGAGGTTTTTGCAATTGCAAAAGCTACTCACATTTTTTTTTAGCAAAAATACCGGAGTTTTCTAGAATAGCTAATGTTTTGATCACTAACAAGGTTGTTAACCACTGGCCCCTGATCGCAGACTGATTGGAACTTTAATTGGGACTGCATGCTGCAGATGCCATGGTTCATTCAGGCATGCTACTGGCAGCCTTAAATTGGAGCCCCAGAATTATTGATGAATTTACCCATTTCATGCATGTATAATACTCGATAGTACACCACAACTTCATTTAAGGGGCTTGAAGAAATATATGGGCTGCAGGATGCTTCCACGCAGAGCTGAATCCGGCACCCACACTAGTACTGGTTAACCCCTTAGAGGATCTAAGCCTGTCCAGGAACTGCGGTGCGAGGCGGAACGCCCATGCTTATAAACCCTATTGGTTTCATTGGGCGACAGGGCTTGAGATGTCATTTCATCTCAATGTAGGGTAAAAGTCCCACAAAATTGGAAGCAACGTCTCCAAAATGACCTTTAAAGTGTTGACGGGGACGTTAAACCTCAAATCAAACAAAAACAAAACACATTTAGTTATAAGACGATTTTTGATATAACACGGTTTCAAGATGGATCCAAAAAATGTAAAGGTTATATAGAAAAATGACCATAAATGGTCTTTTTTGTATATAATCTACACAATCCCAAAAATGTAAAGGTTATATAGAAAAATGACCATAAATGATCTTTTTTTCTATATCATCTACACATTTTAGTTTGGATCTAACATGGTTGTTTAACTATTTGCTAACACAGTTTCTGCTTTGGACTCCCAACAATATTGTTATAAAGAGGTTAGGGTGTACCGAATAGAATTGCCAATATTATATACTCAATAAAGTATTCACCTTATTTGCATTATCTGCTGGTTCCTAGCCTGCAGGTTATCAGTGTTGGAAAAACAGGTAACCAGACACCCCTGACCTTGAAAGGTCAGGGGTGTCTGGTTACCTGTTTTTTCCAATATTGACAATGTGCAAGCTGGGAGCCAGCAGATAATGCAAATATGGTGAATGAGTCTATTTTAAATTTATGGGTGTTTATCAGGTTGGATTATTTTGAGAAATGTATTTAAATTTTAGAAAATATCTGAGACCCTGATCTGATGCATTGATTAGTGGACCACTGGAGGCCCTGATCAGTGAAATGGAGGTCTGTGGTATCTGATCTGGACCTGCACTGTTTTCCACTGCAGTGTCCTGTTTTGGGGTTAAGAAGTCACCTAACCTTCTGCCTCGACATTGGGCAGTGTCATTTTGACTTGGATAATTAATGAAAAGTTATTCTAGATCACAGCTTCACACATTCAGCAATAAGAAAAAGTAGTTTCCTTTATCTATGCTCACTTGACTTTGCCCTTATTTCACAGGTCACAAAAATGTGGAAACTGATTTTGGTCATTCTTTTCAGCTGACTCAAGAGTGGGCACAGTCAGTATGTCTGTAACTGATATGAGTACAGACTATGCCACAGCTATGTATTTCCACCAAAGTTTGTGATTTTGTTTGAGGTGTCACAAATGTGGTGAGAGTCATCCTACAACAGCATTCCCATTAGTAGGTAACATGAGGCTAAATTGACTTCAACTCTTAACCCTTGTCCTGCTGAATATATTAATTTTGCCCCACCCATTTTAGACTTTCGACCAATCAGATTACTTCATGTAATTTATTCCTACAAATTCACAAGCTAGTTTTCACTTTTCAGACAGTGTAGCTACAGATCAGGGGCCAATTCAAAACTAATGACGTCATTAGTTAGCGAATTGTTAAAACTGATCATTTAATATGGCAGATATGCTAATATATTTGCTGAAAAAATGTGAGTAGCTTTTGCATATGCAAAAGCTGCTCACATTTTTCCAGCAAAAATACCAAAATTTTAGATACAATGTATTGTACTTGCTAGAACAGTTGACAATATAACCACTACTGACCTTGTTAAGCTAACGATGCTTTGAACAACTGGTCCCAGATGGCTTCTTCTGATTTGTAGGGCTGGCTAATCGGTGATGAAAGTATAATAGATTATCATTCCTGTCATTGCGATTGATAATCGATTAATAATCACTGAAGATTTAGTCACAATTTTATCTGTCTCTCTTTCTGTCTCAGCATGACTCCTACCATATACTGTACTTTGCCATATGTATTTGAACAGACAGACCTGAGCAAACAGTGTAGACCCAGTTGAGACGCCGCAGAACACGGCGTCTCATCTGGGTCTGCACTGTTTGCCACTCATACAGCTATTTTAGGCACAACTTTGGGTAACAAATTGAACTTATCAAATTATCGATTGCAAGCAAATCAGTAATGATAATCATTTTTGTGGAGTTTATCGATTAAATGATCGATTATTCGATTATTCGATTAATCGTGTCAGTCTTACTGATCTGTATCTGCTCTGCAAAGGTAGAGCATATCCTGGTTCAGCAGGTCAAAGGTTAACATGCTTATAAACCCTACTGGTTTCATTGGGCGACAGGGCTTGAGATGTCATTTCATCTCAATGTCGGGTAAAATTCCCACAAAATTGGAAGCAACGTCTCCAAAATGACCTTTACAGTGTTGACGGGGACGTTAAACCTCAAATCAAACAAACAAAATAATTGTACCAAATACAATCTTCCTCCTTATATATGGCAGGAGTCCATTTTGAAATTTAGGAGTGACAGGTTGTGTTATCTTTATACCCGTTTTGGGGTTACCGGTACAAAATTGGCTAAGCACAGCCTTTTACTGACTTCTACAGTTTTACATCTAGCTGCTACATGTACCTGAATACATTAAGGTCGACGTTACTCATTGACCTTGGTCCAGGGTCACCCAGATATCAAAATAAACTCCTTTTTAACCCATTGTATGCTTGTGGACTCTTCCATTGCTACATGTATATATATATAGAAGCCTCCATGTTGTAGTGGTTATGCCACTGGCCTTGTAAACCAGGGGTCGCAGGATCAATCCCGGGCTTTTCCAGACTTAAATGAGTCTTTAAACCGAGGTCCTGTCTCTGTATGATCTTAGCTGTTGGTGAGATGTACAACTCAAACACTCAGTTGGACAAGTCCATTTGTCATATAAGGGGTGTTGGGCCTGTTTTTTCGTTTTATTCTATTTTTGACAGAAAATTCTGTTAGCAAATAGTGTAAGCCCTGATCAGAAGCCCCTGTTCTTTGGCGTCTGATCTGGGCCTGCAGTGTTTGCCAAGGTACCCTTTTAGGGCTTTCCCGCATGCAATGGGTTAAAAAAAGAAAAACAGCTGGGCAAATTTAAGCTAAATTTCATATGAAGCTTTATGGGATGGAGGAATTCGTTTGTTCAAATGGTTTAGGTCACATCACCAAGATGTATGACTGTCATTGTAAAAGCCCTTTCATAAATCTTCTCAGAAACCAAATGGTGCCAAAATTTGCACTCAGCAGTCACACGAGTGGTTCAGAACCATTGGTCCTCAGGTTTTTATTTCTGCTCAAAGACATGCGCTGTGGGTAGTGGGTACTCATTAGAGCAGCCTCAATGAGGCAGTTCTAACCTGCACCCACAAGTTTTTCTTTCTGAATAAAAATATTAAAAAACATTCACACTTTTTCATTCGGCCCCCGCCCATAGGGGCTGGAAGAAATATATGGGCTGCATGATGCTTCCATGCAGAGCTGAATCCGGCCCGCACACTAGTACTGGTAAACCGCTCAGAGGATCTAAGCCTGTCCAGGAACCGCGGTGCGAGCCAGACCGTCCATGCTAATAAACCCTTTTAGTTTAATTGGGCGACAGGGCTTGAGATGTCATTTCATCTCAGTGTCGGGTAAAAGTCACACAATATTGGAAGCAACATCTCCAAAATGACCTTTACAGTGTTGACGGGGACGTTAAACCTCAAATCAAACAAACAAACAAAACAAACTTCATCAGAAAATTACCTTTTTGGAGATCTGAAAGAATGTACTTATATAATATGTCACATGGCTATGTTATCATAATTGAATGTGTCTGTGTGCTTAACCCTTTTTGTACCAAATGGAATCTTCCTTTTCATAATATACAGTAGAACTTCAATGGCTCGAACAACGATGACTCGTTTACTATGGATGAGTTGAACCCATCCTTGAGCCCCTAGCGAAATCCTCTACAAAAGAAATATTGGGGGATCATTAAGGAGATTTTAGTCTTTTATCTTGCAAATGAATGCTGTGTGTACTCATTAGAATCGCCTCGATGAGGCGATTCTAATGAGTACACACAGCATACATTTTCATTACAGAACACCGAAAATATGTCGAAAAGTATCTCGTTATGCCTCCTGGTAGTAATCTGAGTGGCTCGAACATCCCCTGTCTCGAACAAATTTTCATGGTCCCAAAGGGGTTCGAGCCATTAAAGTTCGACTGTAGTGCATTTCACCAGGTTATGCTTTCATCAAAATTTAATTGGAAAATGACTGAACTTTTAGCAAACAGTGGAGGCCCTGATCAGATGCCGCATTCTGCGGCGTCTGATCTGGGCATGCACTGTTTGCCAAGTACCCGTTTAGGGGTTTCCCGTACAAAAAGGGTTAATTGAAGGACTTCCTATGGTTTGTTTTATGATTAATATAAAACGTCTAGACAGTTTGTTCTAATTATATCAAATATGGTATGCAGAGGCACAAAGTGGGCTATTTCATGGAGAGATGTAATAAATTCAGACTCATACAGTTTCTTTTATCTTGAACTTGTTGAAACTGGTACAATATATTATATAGCATGAATCATTATGCAAACCATCCTGATTGAGACATGAAGTTGTGCACATATCATATTTGCCGACCTTGGTAGATCAAACAGATGCACATCTGGAGGTCGCCGGTTCTAAATCCGCTGAGTCAGCAACATTTCATGGAGATTGATCATGAAATCTTTTCTACAGTCATTCTCTCCCTTCTGCTGATTCAAGAAGAGCAGTTGTCAGTTTCTGGCAAAAATATGTGCTCTGTACTGCTTTACTGCTTACGAATAAGCCTGCCCAGCAAAAGTGTGGAAAGGTAAACTGGCATGCTCGATATGACCTAAAAAGTCTTGACTTGGCCATTCAACTCCAAAACCAAGAAGCATATCATATTTATGTGGATATCAGTCATATCTTAGAATGAGTTTTATCACATTAACAAGCTTATTCCATGTTATGCTATAAACCCACACTATATAGAGAATGTGGTATATAATATTTTTTTACTTCTACACCAAAACAAAGGTTGTGAATACTCGTAAGAATTACCTTAATGAGGCCATTCTAAAGATAACCCACAAACTTAGCATAATGTTTGGAGTATAAATAAAAAATATAGCAGAATTTCTCCAGAAAAAAATGACTGTTTTGGAAATGAACTATATGTCACAGGGATGTGTTATTGTAATGTTTTCTTAACCCTTATCTTGCTGAATATTCATTTAAGCCACACCCATTTCTGTCTATCAACCAATCAAATTACTTGATGTAATTTATTGCTACAAATTCATAAACTGAATGCCAAACAGTGTAGATCCTGATCAGATGGCTTCTTCAGAAACCATCTAATCTGGATCTACACTGTTTTCAAAGAACAGCAAGATAAGGGTTAATATACCAATGTTCTGTCGCCTGTCTGTCCATCTGTTGTCTGTTCACAATTTCAAATAAGTATATCTCTGGTGAAGCATTACCAGGTGGGGGAAAGGCTGCATAAGGTTTTAGGGCTGGTTGGATAGGAATTCTGGTTGTCATGGCAACATAATAGCTCCCATAGACTTATAATGGGATAAACTTAAAAAATCTTCTTCTCTGAAGCCAGAACGCTCAGTATATATGTAGTATGAAGCAATGACTGGTGGTCCCCTACATAAATCCTACCAATCATGCCCTTGGGATCCAAATTTGCCACGTCCAAGGGCTTATCAGTTCCCACAGACTTATAATGGAAAAAAAAATCTTCTTCTTGGAAACCTTAAGGCCTAGAGCTTAGATATTTAGTTTGAAGCAATGCCAAGTGCTCCTCTATTTAAACCCTGGCAATCATGCGCCTGGGATCCAATCTGGCCAATGTTATTTCTAAGTTTCTAAGTGCCCTTTAGTTTCAAGTTCAGAACAGAAGCAATACTATTCTTTCTGTTGGCTAGACTATTATGGTTCATGAATATGTAATACATGTACATTATTCAAAATTACATATTTGCCATAAATAGGACACACAGTGCCCTTAGATCATGAAAAAACAACAACACCAGAATGTGAGTGAGTGTTTGAGCTTTACGTCCCACCAACAGCTAAGGTCATATTGAGACGGGACCTCAGTTTAAAGTCCGAAAGTATGGGGAAGTATGGGATCGATCCTGCGAGTAGCGTAACCACTACACCACAGAGGATTCTTAGTAACAACACCAGAATGTCCTTTAACCCTTATCATGCTGTTCATGACAACCCCTATCTTTGGAAACAGTGTAGATCCAGATCAGATGGCTTCTGAAGAAGCCATCTGATCAGGATCTACACTGTTTGGCATTCAGTTTATGAATTAGTAACAATAAATTACATTAAGTAATTTGAATGGTTGATAGACAGAAGTGGGTGTGGCTTAAATGAATATTCAGCAAGATAAGGGTTAAATTATTAAGTGCATGGTCAGGTGCAACTGGATGCTCAGTATATGACAACTGGACATGTTTGGTTTAACCAATTTAACATGTTCATAGTTGGCATATTAATCCTTCTCTTGCTGAATATTCATTTAAGCCACACCCATTTCTGTCTATCAACCAATCAAATTACTTGATGTAATTTATTGCTACAAATTCATAAAGTGAATGCCAAACAGTGTAGATCCTGATCAGATGGCTTCTTCAGAAGCCATCTGATCTGGATCTACACTGTTCGCAAAGATTGGGGTTGTTGTGAACAGCAAGATAAGGGTTAAAACACAATTGGTACACATAAGTCAGTAATTTGTCCCTGATGCCCCTGCCCATAGGGGCTTGAAGAAATATATGGGCTGCATGATGCTTCCACGCAGAGCTGTATCCGGCCCGCACACTAGTACTGGTAAACCGCTTAGAGGATCTAAGCCTGTCCAGGAACCGCGGTGCGAGGCGGACCGTCCATGCTAATAAACCCTATTGGTTTCATTGGGCGACTGGGCTTGAGATGTCATTTCATCTCAATGTCGGGTAAAAGTCCCACAAAATTGGAAGCAACGTCTCCAAAATGACCTTTACAGTGTTGACGGGGACGTTAAACCTCAAATCAAACAAACAAATTTGTCCCTGTTTATCATGAAATTTTATGTTAGAGTGCTCTTTTTTGCACTGTTACATGATAGCAGAATGCAAAATCTTGCGCTTAAAATTGATGGCAGCTATGTCTTTAACCAATTGCTGCCAGAGAAACCCTTAAAGGTGTACCTTGGCAAACAGTGCAGGCCCAGATCAGACCCCACAGAATGCGGCATCTGATCAGGGTATGCACTATTCACTGACAGAATTTTCCATCAAAAATAAAATGAAAATGAACATACTGTCGAACTTCGATGGCTCGAACACCTTTGGGACCACTAAATTCTGTCCGAGACAGGGGTTGTTCGAGCCACTGGGGGTTACTGCCAGGAGGTGAAAGGGGATAGTTTGGGGCTTCTTTTCGGTGTTCTATGATATAAATGTATGCTGGGTGTTCTCATTAGAATCGCCTCGTTGAGTACACACAGCATACATTTGCAAGATAAGGAAAGAAAATAGCCTAAATTTTCCCCCTACCATTTCCTATCTAGCGAAATTCCCTAGGGAGCCAAGAAAGTGTTCGACTCAGCCATGGTAAATGAGCCATCGTTGTTCGAGCCATCGAAGTTCTACTGTATAGGCATACCACCCCTTATATGACAAATGGACTTGTCCAACATATAGCAATGGAAGAGTCCACCAAGCCTACACTGTTTGCTCAGGATATATCCACTTTCATGTGTATTTAAGTTAAACCGTCCGCACACTAGTACTGGTAAACCGCTTAGAGGATCTAAGCCTGTCCAGGAACCCCGGTGCGGGCGGACCGTCCATGCTTATAAATCCTATTGGTTTCATTGGGCGACAGGGCTTGAGATGTCATTTCATCTCAATGTCGGGTAAAAGTCCCACAAAATTGGAAGCAACGTCTCCAAAATGGCCTATACTGTGTTGATGGGACGTTAAACCTCAAATCAAACAAACAAAACTTCTAACCGGCATAGTTCAGTTGGTAGAGTGTCCGCTCCCGGGAACGGGAAGTCACGGGTTCGATCTTGGGCCGCGACATAACAAAGTCGTTAAAAATGGTACTAGCTGCTCCTCGCTTGGCACTCAGATTTACAGGGTAGAGCTAGGACTGGTCGACCCAGTGTCAGGATAATGTGACTGGGTGTGGTATCATGTAATGTGTCTGGGACATGATACTTCAGTGAGGCAGCACTATAAAAGTGAGCATTGAGCTCCCTGTCGCAACCAGACACCGTCGTGATATGACTGATAAAATTGTTGAAAGCGACATTAAACCTAAATTCACACACACACACACACATGTACTTCTAAGGTGTTCCCGATGTACTGTAGATTGATCGGGGTCGACAACATTCTTTTGTGGAGATTGATCATGAAATCTTTTCTACGGTCATTCTCTCCCTTCTGTTGATTCAAGAAGGGTAGTTGTTAGTTTCAGGCGAAAGAATGTGCACTGTACTGGTTAACCGCTTACGTATTAGCCTGCCCAGGAAAAGTGTGGATAAGTAAACTGACCGGCTCAACAATGACCTAAATAGTGTTGACTGGGCCATTATACCCCAATACAAACAAACAAAACAGTAGATTGACAAGAAAAAGATATTAAGAAAATCTATGCCAAATAGATGGGTGGCTGGCCTTACTGCACTTTTGAGAGGATATTAGGTTACCAAAATTTAAAGATAATGATAACCTTGGAATGTCCATGGCACAAATACAAGACATGCCCTAATCCAGGAGAAAACCTGACTTCTGTCTATGTCAACCAGTGAAGATATCATCTTAAAGGTAAGCCATTGCATTTAAGTATGAAAAGACAGGCAGATTGTTCTTATTGGAAAGTCAAAGGGACTGGTCAGAATCCTCGGAAGTCAGGAGTTGGGTGAACAGACTGGTTAGAGCTGACACTGCATGGCCGTACATATTTTGTGACATGTTTTCATGAGATGTTGCTCATTTGTTGTTCTCTGTTTCATAAATACAATGCTATGTTATATTGAGCCTGTCAGAGGAGGATCATCAGGTTAAAGGACTTAACATGTATACTGTTAAGATTATTGGTAAAATATCAGTTGTGTGGAATAGGACACATTATAATGTTAATTTTCTAGCTTAACCCTTGTCCTGCTGAGCCCGGATATGCCTCATCTTTGAAACAATGTAGATCCAGATCAGATGGCTTCTGATCAGGATCTTCATTGTTTGCCATCCAGTTTATGAATTTGTTGCAATAATTTGCATCAAGTAATCTGATTGGCTGATAATCAGTAGTGGGTGTGGCATATTTAAATATTCAGCAGGACAAGGGTTAAAATATGAATGTTGAAGAACTCCTGCATCGCAACAGGTGGCAGCATTAGCGGGTGAAAAAGTTTTAAATTTAAGAAGCTCACATTGCTTTATCATTTTAACCTATTTAGTACCGGAAACCCCAAAACAGGTGCCCTGGCAAACAGTGTAGGCCCAGATCAGACGCTGCAGAATGTGGTGTCTGATCAGGGCCTGCGGTACACTATTTGCAAAAAGTTCAGCTATTTTCTGAATAAATTTTGAAGAAAACACAACCTGTCAACCCTAAATTTTGAAATGGACTCCTGCCATATATCAGGAGGAAGATTCCATTTGGTACAAAAAGTGTTAAGCACCAAAGGCACTGAAATGACAGAGGCACTTATAAACCAGGGGTGTGGTTTCGATCCTGGCTTCTCCAGACTTTTGGATGAGTCTTTACACCGAGGTCCCATCTCCGTATGACCTTAGCTGTTGGTGGGATGTAAATCTCAAACACACTCATTCACCTTCATAATTTGTATTCTAGATGAGTGGAGCTGCAAGCTGATTTGCTTATAATATATGTATGTTTGGTTTTTGTTTGATTTGAGGTTTAACGTCCCCGTCAACACTGTAAATGTCATTTTGGAGACGTTGCTTCCAATTTTGTGGGAGTGAGTTTTACCTGACATTGGGATGAAATGACATCTCAAGCCCTGTCACCCAATGAAACCAAAAGGGTTTATAAACATGAATGGTCCGGCTCGCACTGCTTTGCCTTGGCAGACTTAGATTCTCTAAGCGGTTTACCAGTACTCGTGTGCGGTACAGTTTTATCCTGTGTTACAATGAACAGTGTTATAATGAGGTTTAGGTGAGGCAAGTTGACCAGTTTATTCAGCTAAGGTGGGAGTACAATCTCTCCAAAATGACCTATTCAATGTTGATGGGGACTTTAAACCTCATTACGATAACACAGCGTTGCAACATAGTGCATTTTTACATCTCCTGAATGACTACTTTTCTGATGAAAATCCGTGATACTTTTCTTATTTATACTACAAACATAGGTTGTGGGTGCTCGTCAGAAATTGAAGGCGGTCCTAACGAGTACCCACAGCCAATGTCTTAGAGCAGAAATATGAAAAATAATGTATACCACTGTAAACCCCAGTTTTCTCTATATGAAGTGGGGTTTAGGGGGGGGGGGGGTGTTCATTTCACGGACTTGATAATGTGATGTCAGATCAAGCAAACAAACAAACGATCTCTTTTTAACCCTTGTCCTGCTGAATATTAATATATGCCACACCCACTACCGATTATCAACCAATCAGATTACCTGTAGCAAATTATTACAACAAATTTCCAATCAGAATGACAAACAATGTAGATCCTGATCAGATGGCTTCTTCAGAAGCCATCTGATCTGGATCTACATTGTTTCAAAGAAAAGGCATATCCGGGCTCAGCAGAACAAGGGTTTACACTATATATATATATTGTTCAAACGCAGAAACTGTGTAAGTTATACCACTGTATCATAGCTGAACAAAAATGTGTACATCATACAGGAAAATGACTGACCATTCACGGTCATTTTTCTGAATAATCTAAACACTTTTGGAGTCATCTTTCATCCATGTTATATCCAAAACTGTAACTATTGAACAGTACAGTGATATTTGGCTATAAAGACCTGGCGTCCTATCAAATTAAGACAAATTCATTCTGCTTCAAAAGCATATTTAACCCTTATCTTGCTGTTCACGACAACCCCTATCTTTGCAAACAGTGTAGATCCAGATCAGATGGCTTCTGAAGAAGCCATCTGATCAGGATCTACACTGTTTGGCATTAAGTTTATGAATTTGTAGCAATAAATTACATCAGGTAATTTGATTGGTTGATAGACAGAAATAGGTGTGGTTTAAATGAATATTCAGCAAGATAAGGGTTAAAAGGTTAACCATTACATGTAGTTGCATTTTCTTTGTTTTTCTACATCCAGTGTCCTCTAGTGATAAACCACCTTTGGAACTGTTCAAAACAGGTCTTGAAGACAGAGCACTTTTGAACAGTTCCAAAGGAATATAGGAATTTTACTGTGTTGTGAACAGAATACCATTGAAATATATTTTACCATTTCCTACAAGGGAGATTATATTATATGACTTACTGTTGGCTTTTCTGTAAACTTTGTCCCTCTGAAAAAAGGGGTTTGCTCTGTGAGAAAAGATATTTGTTTCATATTAATAAGGGAGTGAAAAAACTCTTTTAAAGAGATGCTAATCCCTAAAGACTATCTTACATGAGAGCTCATGTATAATTGAATTTATTAAACGAGTTGAGTTAAAGGGATATAATGAGAGGATTTGCCCTGCGTTTTATCCCTTTTCCTCAATGAGTTTAATAAATTCAATAATACATGAGCCCGAATGCAAGCTTCTATTTATCATATGACATTTAAAACGCTTTTTACTCACGTTTATTTTACAAAAATGTCAATATTCCGCCATAATTAAACGTGACGTCGTTATGGACTTCCTATGTGTAACGTTCGGGACATATCTTACTAGCATATTTAATCCACTAGTGGATTATCGAATTTATTACATGGCGTTATTACACTCTCAGACACGACGTGATATAATAAATGTACATGTTTCTCTCTTGTTTCAGATTTAACAACTCTCAGACTATAGAAAAATATCAAAATGGCAGCTGAAATCGTTCAAACACGCTACGGGAAGAACTCTGTCAAACTTCTTCACGTAAAAAAGGAGGGAAATGTTCACTTTGTTAAGGAGATGGAAGTTTGTACAGCAATTACGCTGAATAATCATAAAGACTTTCTCTATGGAGACAACTCGGATATTGTGGCAACGGACACACAGAAAAACACAGTTTATGTTCTGGCAAAGCAGTATGGGGTAAGCTCTGGTGATCTTTACCATGATTAACCCATTGTATACTAGTGACTCTTCTATTGCTATAGGTTGGACAAGCCCAATTGTCCTGTAAGGGGTGTCAGGCATATTTTTTTGTTTTTATTCTATTTTTGATGGAAAATTCTGTTAGCAAACAGTGCAGGCCCTGATCAGACACCGCATTCTGCGGTGTCTGATCTGGGCCTGCACTGTTTGCCAAGGTTCTACTTTAGGGGTTTCCTGCATGCAATGGGTTAAACCTTAACCTGCTGAACACAATAAGCATTAACTTTGCAAAAAGTGTAGATCCAGATCAGATGCCATCTTATCAAGATCTACACAGTTTGACATGAGTTTGTCAGTTTGAATGAATCCATTACACAGTATATGTATATCAAGTAATTTGATTGGTTGCTAGTAATGGATATGGCAAAATAAGTTTATTCAGCAGGATAAGGATTGTCATTGCAGAGATATGTTGCCAGTGTCATGCAGAAATGTACCTAAAAACATGCAAACTCAGGAAAGACTTGAATCAATTTGTACTCCTGGGTTTGTACTTCAATGCAGACTTTCCATTGTGTTTGCTGGACATATGAATGACCTTTGACCTGTAATATTGTCAGAAATTAGAAGCCTCCGTGGTGTAGTGGTTAAGCCACTCGCCTTTGTGGTTTCGATCCCAGTCTTCTCCAGACTTTTGGATGAGTCTTTACAGTATGAGTAATGCACTGAGGTCCCATCTCTGTATGACCTTAGCTGTTGTTGGGATGTAAATCGCAAACACACTCGCTCATCTTCAGAATTTATATTCCAGATGAGTGGAGCTGCAAGCCGCTGGCTTATAATACATGTATGTCTGGTGAAACTTCGTTAACTTGAACATGAATGCCTCATTTACCATGGCTTATTTCGGCCTCCACCCATCAGGGCTTCAAGAAATAGATGGGCTGCATGATGCTTCCACGCAGAGCTGAAACCGATCGCACACGAGTACCGCTAAACCGCTTAGAGGATCTAAGCCTGCCCAGGTGGTGTGAGTCGGACTGTCCATGCTTATAAATAGACCCTATTGGGTTTATTGGGGACAGGGCTTGAGATGTCATTTCATCTCAATGTCAGGTAAAAGTCACACAAAATTGGAAGCAATGTCTCCAAAATGACCTATATATTGTTGACTGGGATGTTAAACCTCAAATCAACCAACCAACCAACCAACCATGGCTAATTCAAACTCACTCTTGAGTCACTGTTGAATTCTTCCCATAGCTCGAGATATCCCTCGTATTTAGGATGCCATAAAAATCCTAAAAATTCAGACAGTCACTTTGAGGACTTGCTGTATTCTCCAAAATTACTAACAAAGGACTAGTCTCCATAAGGGGGTTTTCCTGGTACCTAAATTTTTCAATAATATTTTGGGAAAATATAGCCACACAGAGGGGACATTCATCCCTGGTAAGTTGGAATCAAACAGAACTCTAGTTTTGTGATAAGGGTTTATCAAAAGTGGGTGGGGTAATTCCATATCAGTTCTACCAAGGACAATTAATCAGCAATTGACTATATTCAGATAGCACACTGACAAAACTTTTTGCCATGTAATGCATAGACTGTGGGTACATATTGATGTGAAATAGGGTGATTGTATATTTTATTGAACTTTGCTAAAATATAATGATTTATTTGCACTTTGCGGATTTTCATTAATTTTTCATCTACCAACTTTGCCAAAAAGTTGAACATTTCTCTATTAAGCAACACATTCTTACCTCATTTCTAGAAAATACTTATCAATGCTTGGCCATTGCAGAATTGCAAGGATTTTTTTACAAATGGTCTGTGACATGAGTTATGTGCCCTTGAAAAGAGAAAATTGCAGTAAAATGCGATGAAATTATCAAAACTTTGTTTTGCCTTTTTGCTATAAGTTTACTGTCGAGAAATGCTTACAGGAGTTAAATTCTAATATATTAATCGTGTAAAAGGGTTGTACTATTGTAGCAGAGACTAAATTGGTATAAGTTAGGGTCAAAATTACTTTTAGAGGTTTTAAGAGTTGGATATAATTGACACACATTTGCTCATCTCATTCCGTATCACTTTCTTCAGAGGAGTCGCTGTTGGTATTCCAAACTTCAGCTGCAGCATCTGTAAGAAAATCCATGTATTTATTATGTATCTTAGGCCCTTTTGTTTCTGGCTTGTGTCGCTCAAACTCCAAATACCATAAGACTGATGCAATATGGGCACAGCAGCCCACTACTCTAACCCCTGATTTGCATGTGCAAAACCAACCGACGATAGGTGATAAGCCTGTGCTGTATTCAATCCATAAATTATAGGTCTTGCTTCTGGTATGCCTTGAACGTATTAGGGACTTGAGGACACCATCTTGCTCTTTGTTTATAAGGATTTCATATTTGCCGTCATCTGTTTGGTGTTCTTTCGTGTAGGATTTGGCCTGGCGAATCTGATACACTCCAATTGTCAGATCTTTTAATTCTACTTCGTTCAGTTCGTGGAAATCTGGCATTTCAGATGCATCCATACTTTTACAAATTGTGCACCGTTTGTCCCACTTATTGTCAGTCACCTTTTATTGAAGTTTAACTCATGTTGATGGCAATAGTCTGAAGGATGAATGTTATGGCAAAGTAACTTCTGTTTCAGATTCAGTAAAAGTTGAAAATTACGACATTGCTCAATTACTAAATGAGTTGCGCGAAACGGCAAACAGGAAATCTAATGCACTGAATTTTGACAACGCTGATGAAATGAAAAGTGAAGACTACGTCAGACTGACAGGCATAACAAAGGATCAGTTCAATGATGTACTAGAATCGCTCTCCTTGTTGCGTTCTACATCATCAAGGAGCACTCGTACAGCCCTTGCCATTGTGCTTGTAAAACTTAGCACTGGTCTGTCCTTGGCCGTTCTTTCAACATTGTTTGGTGTGAAGAAAACTACTTGCAGTAAGGCAATCCATTCAGCCAGAGTAAGTCTAATGTCCAATTTCGTTCCAAAATATCTTGGCCTGCCACATATAGAACGAAATAAAATAGCTGAAGATCACACTACAGAATTTGCAAGGATGCTGTTTGCTTATTCACAGAAAGATGTTGCTATTGCTGTTGCTGATGGTACCTATGTGTACATAGAGAAAAGCGGTGACTATTCATTCCAAAGGCGTTCTTATTTTGTCCGTAAAGGGTGCCCATTGCTTAAACCGATGATGCTTGTAGCAACTGACGGCTACATACTTGCAGTGCTTGGACCTTACCTGGCTGATGGTAAAAACTCAGATGCCAAGATAACAGAGCATATGCTGAAGAGCAACAGTGTGGATATTAGAAATTGGTTGAATGAAGGGGATGTTCTCATTGTTGATAGGGGGTTCAGGGATATAACAGACTTAATTAATGATTGTGGGATCAATACTGAAATGCCTCATTTCTTGAAGAAAAAAGAGAAACAGCATAGCACTGAGGAAGCAAATGAATCCAGACTTGTCACCAAAGTGAGATAGGTTGTTGAGTCAGCAAATGGGCATATAAAGCAATGGAAAGCTTTAAGTAATGTGCTTCCCAACTCTAAAAATCCCGTTTGCTGGCAATTATATGCGAATTGTTTGCTCCCTTTGCAACGCTTTCAGGCCACCCTTGGTGACTAGTTTGGAATCAGATGTTGTCATGGCCGAACGAATGATGGCCTTAGCAAAGTCACCGAATAAACTTCAACAAAAGGTGACTGACAATAAGTGGGACAAACGGCGCACAATTTGGAAAAGTATGGATGCATCAGAAATGCCAGATTTTGCCGAACTGAACGAAGCAGAATTAAGAGACCTGACAATGGGAGTGTATTAGATTCGCCAGGCCAATCCTACACGAAAGAACACCAAACAGATGACGGCAAATATGAAATCCTTATAAACAAAGAGCAAGAAGGTGTCCTCAAGTC
Source organism: Lucinisca nassula (assembly GCA_963580285.1). Lineage (NCBI taxonomy): Eukaryota > Metazoa > Mollusca > Bivalvia > Lucinida > Lucinidae > Lucinisca > Lucinisca nassula. The sequence goes on from OY757010.1 coordinate 72,937,212, forward strand.
CCTATTACGTTCAAGACATACCAGTAGTAAGACCTATAATTTATGGATTGAATACAGCACAGGCTTATCACCTATCGTCGGTTGGTTTTGCACATGCAAATCAGGGGCTAAAGTAGTGGGCTGCTGTGCCCATATTGCATCAGTCTTATGGTATTTGGAGTTTGAGCGACACCAGCCAGAAACAAAAGGGCCTAAGATACATAATAAATACATGGATTTTCTTACAGATGCTGCAGCTGAAGTTTGGAATACCAACAGCGACTCCTCAGAAGAAAGTGATTCGGAATGAGATGAGCAAATGTGTGTCAATTATATCCAACTCTTAAAACCTCTAAAAGTAATTTTGACCCTAACTGATACAAATTCAGTCTCTGCTGCAATAGTACAACCCTTTTACATGATAAATACATTAGAATTTAACTCCTGTATGCATTTCTCGCCAGTAAACTTATAGCAAAAAGGCAAAACAAAGTTTTGATAATTTCATCGCATTTTACTGCAATTTTCTCTTTTCAAGGGCACATAACTCATGTCACAGACCATTTATAAAAAAATCCTTACAATTCTGCAATGGCCAAGCAATGATAAGTATTTGCTAGAAATGAGGTAAGAATGCGTTGCTTAATAGAGAAATGTTCAACTTTTTGGCAAAGTTGGTAGATGAAAAATTAAGGAAAATCCGCAAAGTGCAAATAAATCATTATATTTTAGCAAAGTTCAATAAAATATACAATCACCCTATTTCACATTAATATGTACCCACAGTCTATGCATTACATGGCAAAAAGTTTTGTCAGTGTGCTATCTGAATATAGTCAATTGCTGATTAACTGTCCTTGGTAGAACTGATATGGAATTACCCCACCCACTTTTGATAAACCCTTATCACAAAACTAGAATTCTGTTTGATTCAAACTTACCAGGGATGAATGTCCCCTCTGTGTGGCTATATTTTCCCAAAATATTATTGAAAAATTTAGGTACCAGGAAAACCCCCTTATGGAGACTAGTCCTTTGTTTCACGATCCAGCAAAGAGCCCAAAAGGAAGATGGAATGGCAAACAGTGTAGACCCTGATCAGTTCAGGAGCAGTCTGATCTGGGTCTGAACTGTTTGCTTAGTCCTGTTTGTCCCAGTACTTAGGATCATTACAGTATTCTGATTTTACCTTGAAAGGTATGTTGTGTGTACACATTAGAATCGCCTCAGTGAGGCTGTTCTAATGTGTACACACAACGTTCCTTTAATTTATAGAAGATCAAAAAGAATCCCCCTTATGCCTTATGATTAACCCTCATTACTTCCAACTACCCAAAACTCGTACATATTAGCCTGGTCCCTCAAGCGTATGGACTTATTGAAGTTTGACTGTATGTTCAAACACATAATTTTGATTGACATGGCTTATATTACTGTATTCATCCTAAGTATTGGGACAGTCAGGCCTTAGCAAACAGTGTAGACCCAGATCAGACTGCTGCAGTCTGATCAGGATCTACACCATTCGCCATTCCAGCCTCCTTGCTGGGTCTCGAAACAAACCTTTTAAAATTTTAGCAGAATAATTGCAAGTCCTGAAGGTGTCCGAATTTTTAGGATCTTTCTGTGTCCAAAGCCCCAGATAAGAACGATTTTTGTTCCTTTGTTTTGGAGTTCAACAGCCCAGCCAACACCATTTAGGTCATGTTGAGTTGGTCAGTTAACTGACCACACTTTCCCTGGGCAGGCTTATAAGTGGGTGATTAACCACTCAGATTACATTTTTTTTCCCAAGACTGTGACAACTGCCCTTCTTAGATCAACAGAAGGGAGCGAATGACTGTAGAAAAGATTTCATGATCAGTCTCCATGAAAGAATGTTGCTGACCCAGCAGATATCGAACCCATGGAGATCACCAGTCAGACGCGCTTACGACTGAGCTACCTAACCCAGCAGCTACTGTAAAAGCATATGCTGTAGAATGTTACAATTGCCTCATTGAGGTGGTGATTCTACCAAGTACCCACAAAACACGTTTGATTCTAACCAAAAACAGGACAATAATATTATCTCACGCCTCCTTATCTGGAGCTATCTACAGTGTCACTAGTTAATCCTTTTAGTACCAAATGGAATCTTCCTCCTTCTATAAAGCTGGAGCCCATTTTTAAATTTAGGGCCGTCAGGTTGTGTTTTCTTCAAAATTTATTTGGAAAATGACTGAACTTTTAGCAAACAGTGCAAACCCTGATCAGACGCCGCATTCTGCGGCGTCTGATCTGGGCCTGCACTGTTCGCCAATTACCCGTTTTGGGGCTTCCGGTACAAAATGGGTTAAGCATGCCAATGATACACAATTGCTAGATCTTTGCCAATCATGTTTTTCTCTGATTTCCAGGTCACCACAATAGAAAAATTTGCCTTGTTGCTAAGCAACCATTTCCTCACCAAGTATGGTCATGTTGTTGCCACAAAGATTAACATTGAAGAAGCGCCATGGAAAAGAATGGAAGTTGTAAGTTACATAGGGCATAAATGAGAAGCTACACTGTTCACAGGATAACACAACAATGAGTTATGATGACTTACGCAAAGCATTGGGACACTTTGGGGACTTCTGTAATTCTCATAAATTTGTTTTATGATCAAGCAGGGAGTCCAAAAAGTGCAGATGGAATGGCAAACCGTGAAGACCCTGATCAGACCGCTCCTTCAGGAGCAGTCTGATCTGGGCCTGCACTGTTTGCTTGGACCTGTCTGTCCCAATACTTATGGTCATTACAGCATTTATTATCAGACAGACAGGCCTGTCAGCAAACAGTGTAGACCAAGATGAGTTGGGAGCAGAATGCAGCATCTTATCAGAGTCTACACCTTTTACCACTCTTTTGGCTTTTTAGCTCACCAGAGCCGAAGGCTCCGGGGGAGCTTATAGTATAGGCAGTGATCCGCCGTCCGCGTCTGCGTCAACATTTTCAAACGACTTCTCCTCCGAAACTACAAGGCCAATTGAAACCAAATAACATGTGGAGGCTCTGTGGGAAGGGGGAACGAAAGTTTCTTTGTGAAGACTGGGCCACATGACCAAGATGGCCGCCCTGCCCATATATGGTAAAAACCTTTAAAAATCTTCTTCTCAAGAACCAAATGGCCGATGATCTTGAAACTTGGTATGCAGCATCGGGGACTCGGGCCCTACCAAGTTTGTTCAAATTATGACCTTGGGTTGACCTTGACCTGTTTTACGTCAATGTCAAATATGGTCATTTAGACATTTATATGGAAAAAAGGCAAAACAGTGGATTTTTCTGATTGCATGGTAGCTAGTGGCATCAGAAATGGTATTTGCAATCAGCTGAATGGAAGTTTAACAGTTCCAAAGGTCAAGGTCATTTACCGACCTTTGTCCAGGACGGCTCAGATTCAGTATTTTCAGCTTCTTCTTCACTTAAACTCTTTTGCCAATTGAAACCAAATTACAAGTGGAGCCTCTTTGGAATGGGTGAACGAAAGTTTGTTCGTGAGGATAGGGTCACATGACCAATATGGCCGCCATGCCAATATATGGTTAAAAACCTTTAAAAATCTTCTTCTCAAGAACCAAATGGCCGATGATCTTGAAACTTGGTATGCAGCATCGGGGACTCGGGCCCTACCAAGTTTGTTCAAATTATGACCTTTGGTTTACCTTGACCTGTTTTACATCAAGGTCAAATTTGGTCACTTAGACATTCATATGGAAAAAAGGCAAAATAGTGGACTTTTCTGATTGCATGGTAGCTGGTGGCATCAGAAATAGTATTTGCAATCAGCTGAATGGGGGTTTATAAGTTCCAAATGTCAACGTCATTTCCCGACATTTGTCCAGGGCGGCTCAGATTCAGTATTTTTCTTCTTCACTTAAAGTACTTGGCCAATTGAAACCAAATTACATGTGGCGCCTCTATGGAATGGGGGAACGAAAGTTTGTTAGTAAGGACTGGGTCACATGACCAATATGGCCACCATGCCCGTACAGTCTAACCTGTCCTAGCGACCACCTCTGAATAGCGACCACCTGTGCACAACGACCAGTTTCAAATCCCCCCATCAAAAATCCCTATATATTTTACCTCTGAATAGCGACCACTGTGCACTGCGACCAGCGGACAGGCACATACTGTCCAAAAGGTACATTTTACCTCCGAACAGCGACCGATAGAAGTTAATTGCTGCTCAACACGCGTAACGGTAATTATCTGCAATGCTACGGAAGGCCTCCTCGAGGCCAATTGAAACCAAATTACATGTGGAGGCTCTGTGGGAAGGGGGAACGAAAGTTTCTTCGTGAAGACTGGGTCACATGACCAAGATGGCCGCCCTGCCCATATATGGTAAAAACCTTTAAAATTTTTCTTCTCAAGAACCGAATAGCCGATGATCTTGAAACTTGGTATGCAGCATTGGGGATTCAGGCCCTACCAACTTTGTTCAAATTATGACCTTTGGTTGACCTTGACCTGTTTTACGTCAAGGTCAAATTTGGTCACTGAGACATTTGTATGGCAAAAAGGCAAAACAGTGGATTTTTCTGATTGCATGGTAGCTAGTGGCATCAGAAATGGTATTTGGAATCAGCTGAATGGAAGTTTAACAGTTCCAAAGGTCAAGGTCATTTACCGACCTTTGTCCAGGACGGCTCAGATTCAGTATTTTCATCTTCTTCTTCACTTAAACTACTTGGTCAATTGAAACCAAATAACATGTGGAGCCTCTATGGAATGGGGGAACGAAAGTTTGTTTGTGAGGACGGCGGTCACATGACCGATATGGCCACCATGCCCTTATATGGTAAAAACCTTTAAAAATCTTCTTCCCAAGAATCGAATAGCCGACGATCTTGAAACTTGGTATGCAGCATCGGGGACTCGGGCCCTACCAAGTTTATTCAAATTATGACCTTTGGTTGACCTTGCCGTGTTTTATGTCAAGGTCAAATTTGGTCACTTAGACATTTGTATGGAAAAAAGGCAAAACAGTGGATTTTTCTGATTGCATGGTAACTAGTGGCATCAGAAATGGTATTTGCAACCAGCTGAATGGAAGTTTATAAGTTCCAAAGGTCAAGGTTATTTCCTGACCTTTGTCCAGGACGGCTCAGATTCAGTATTTTCATCTTCTTCTTCACTTAAACTACTTGGCCAGTTGAAACCAAATTACATGTGGAGCCTCTATGGAATGGGGGAACGAAAGTTTCTTTGTGAGGACTAGGTCACATGACCAATATGGCCACCATGCCCATATATGGTTAAAAACCTTTGAATATCTTCTTCTCAAAAACTGAATGGTTGATGATCTTGAAACTTGGTATGCAGCATAGGGGACTCTGGCCCTACCAAATTTGTTGAAATGATGACTTTTGTTTGACCTTCACCTATTTTATGTCAAGGTCAAATTTGGTCACTTAGACATTTGTATGGAAAAAAGGCAAAATAGTGGATATTTCTGATTGCCTGGTAGGCTGTGAAATCAAAAATGATATTTGCAGTTAGCTGAATGGAAGTTTATCAATTCCAAAGGTCAAGGCCATTTACTGAACTTTATCCTGGATGCCTCAGATTCTGTTATTTTTTTGTCTTCTTCTCCACTTAAACTGATTGAAACCAAATTATATTTGGAGCCTCTATGGGTAGGGGGAATGAAATTTGTTTGTAAGAACTGGGTCACCTGACCAATGTGGCCGCCATGCTCATATATGGTAAAAAAAAATAAGAATTTCTTCTCAGCAACCAAATAGCCGATGACCTTGAAATTTGGTATGTAGCATTGGGGACTCAGGCCCTACCAAATTTATTCAACTGATGACCTTTAGCTGACCTTGACCTGTTTTACATCAAGGTCAAATTTGGTCACTTAGACATTTGTATAGAAAAAGAGCAAGACAGTGGATTTTACTGATTGCATGGCAGCCGGATCCATCATAAATATTATTTACAATCAGATGAATGGAAGTTAATCAATTCCAAAGGTCAAGGTCATTACTGACCTTTGTCTTGGATAGCTCAGATTCAGTATTTTTATCTTCTTCTCCAGTAAAAGAGCTGTGATAATTGAAACCAAATTACATTAAAAGCCTCTATGGGGATGAGGCAATTGAACATTATTCGTGGTATAGTTGTCACATGACCAAGATGGGCACCTTGCAGCTGCCTGTATATGGTGTCAACTACATGACCTCTGGTTTAGATACAGAATTGGCTAGGGGCCACTGCCCATTGGGGCTTGGAGAAATAGATTGGGCTGCATTTAGCTCCCATGCAGAAATGAAACTGACCACACATGAGTACTAGTAAACTCATTAGAGGCTCTAAGCCTGCCAAGGCAAAGTGGGGTGAGTCGGCCCTTCACACTTATAGACCCTATCGGTTTCATTAGGCGGCAGGGCTTGAGATGTCACCTTGGTTTCGGGTAAAAGTCCCACAATATTCGAAGCAATGTCTCCAAAATAACCTATAGATATAATGGTGAGGGTGATGTTAAATCAAATCAAACAAAGAAACAAACAAAATTGTGTAGTAAATTGCTCTTCTTCAAAGTTTAGAACAAGTATGGTAAGGAGTAGGGCTGGCTAATCGGAGCTGAAAAGATAATCGATTATCCGTCCTGTCATTGCGATCGATAATCGATTATTAATCGCTAAGATTTTTGTCATTATTTTACCTGTCTGGCTTTCTGTCTGAGCATGACTCTTACCATATGTTGCACTTTACCATATGTATATTTGAACAGACAGGCCTGAGCAAACAGTGTAGACCCAGATGAGACGCCGCATAATGCGGCGTCGCATCAGGGTCTGCACTGTTTGCCACTCATCCAGCTATTTTAGGCATAACTTTGGGTAGTAAATTGTACCTATCAAATAATCGATTAAAAGCAAATCAGAAATGATAATCATTTTTGTGGAATTTATCGATCTATTAACAGATTATACGATTAATCGTGGTAGCCTTAGTAAGGAGTCAGGTGTCTGATTACTTAGGGTAAATATGGTAGGACGTGTGTTGAGCTAGGGACTAGGCTGTATACTCACTTGGTAGGAACCAGAGCTTTTCCACTTTGTCATTGTGGCTCAATGTAGCACACATCAAAGGCACAGATCAGCCTGCACAGATAAGCAGGCTGGGTCCATGACCAGTCTGTTGTTCAAAGCCTTGTCAGCTTAACAAGCTCGTTAGTTGTCAAATTGGTAACTATTCTATCAAGTACAATATCTAAAATTTTTAACGTTTGCGGAAAAAATGTGAGTAGCTTTTGCACATGCTGTATCTATGGTGTGTGAACATATCTGAAGACATATAGGCTAAGCAGGGAGTGTGAGTGTTTTAGCCTTTAACCCTTACCTTGCTGAATATTCATTAAAGCCACACCCATTTCTGTCTATCAACCAATCAAATTACTTGATGTAATTTATTGCTACAAATTCATAAACTGAATGCCAAACAGTGTAGATCCTGATCAGATGGCTTCTTCAGAAGCCATCTGATCTGGATCTACACTGTTTGCAAAGATAGGGGTTGTCGGGAACAGCAAGATAAGGGTTAATTCCAGTGATGTAAGCTAGCAGTGTAGACCTGATCAGGTGCATTTTGATCTTGGTCCACACTGTTTGCCAGTGCCCCAGCATATGAGTGCAATCCATGTTTTCGGATAACATTCTTTACTTAACCCTTATCCGCTGAATAATTAATTTAGCCACACCCATTTCTGACATTGAACCAATCAGATTACTTGATGTAATTTATTCCTACAAATTCACAGACTGAATGTCAAACAGTGTAGATCCTGATCAGATGGCTTCTTCAGAAGCCATCTGATCTGGATCTACACTGTTTGCAAAAGTAGGGGTTGTCATGAAAGCTGGATAAATGTTAACACTGTGGTGTCACAAAGACAAGAATAGCAGGGACTGACAAATCCATTTCCCAGCTGCCCGGTACAAGTCCAAATTTTGGCTGGACAAGTGATTTTTTCATTTCACTTGCCCAGAAAAATGTACAGAATATTTAAGGAAAATTGTAATTCCAATGAATTTCCAAGATACTGTTGGCTGCTGGGCAAGTGGTTGAACTTTGGATTTGTCAGGTCCTGGAATAGTACAGCTACAAATAGTCATTTCCTGAATTTCGTACAAAGGCACCTTGTGCGGCGCCAGTGATAGTCATGTGGGTATTTATAACATAACTGATTCATTTATTATCTTCAGGTCAATTGTCAAACAGTCGACCCCAACACGTTAACAAGTCTGTATAATGAAAACCTCTCTTAACCCCACTTTATATGCTTAGAGGGGTGTAGAGTATGTGCCTTATTTTTGCTCCAAACCATAGTTTGTGGCAGTTCTGCTGAGCATCCATTACCAATGTATGAACTTGAAATAAAAAAATAATAATAAATTTTCATCCGAAAAATGCAAGTTCTAGAGATATCAAAAACCATGTCATTTAACCCATTGCATGCAGGAAACCCATAAATGGGTACCTTGGCAAACAGTGCAGGCCCAGATCAGATGCCACAGAATGTGGTGTCTGATCAGGGCCTGCACCATTTGCTAACAGAATTTTCCATCAAAAACCGAATGAAAACAAAAAAATAGGCCTGACACCCCTTATATGGCAAATGAACTTGTCCAACATGTAGCAGTGGAAGAGTCCACTAGTATACAATGGGTTAAGGACATGGATAGGATATTTTTATGCAAAAACTAAACCTCATTATTTTTTAGGTTGTTACTTTCTATTTAAGAATGGTGAGAAGCATGTTCATGCTTTCCATATGGTCAAGGATGGTATACATGTCTGTGAGGTTACACAGAAGAGAGGAGGTATGCAAAAATATACGGATACCATATTTACATCCCCAACATAGAAGGTATGCTATGGGGGTATATAGTTTTCGCCCTACCCTTCATCCGTTCGTCCATCCATCTGTCTGGATGTCCTTCGGTCAATCAGTCCATCTGTGTGTCCATCTTTCTGTCTGTCCATCAGCACCAACATTTAGGGTTTAGACATTGGTCCAGACCAGGTTTAAGGGTTGTTTCGTACTAGGGGCTGCTAGTCTCTAGTTTGTTTTTAAAATGAGCCAGTGGTATAAGTGGGGTAACCCAAGCTGAATTAAAAGTTATTTTTGAAATGCTGCTAATCCCATGGACAGTCAAATGTCCAATAATGTCCAACTTCAGGCACTATTTTTGTCAGTTTGAGGGTTTTTTTTTTAGAAGGTTTAAGGGATAAAAAGCTCCTAAATTTAGACATTTAAGCCCATAATCCATGTTGGACAGTGTTGGACACAAGTTGCACAAAAAATAGTGCATAATCTTCGACAAAAGCGCATCATCTTGAAAAAAATTAGAGCATAATACAATTTCTAGCCCATAAGCCTTCTAGCCCTAAACCCTCAATGTTGGTCCGTCAGTTCATTAACATTAATTTTGGTTACAGTTTTGTTTCAAAGTTTCTAAGAGATTTTTCTTCTGAACCTTTTGATAGATTTAGTTTATACTTGCACTGAAGTTACATACTGGTCTAAAGATTTCATTGATGCATGTCCCACTCCCATAGTGACCTTGAGGTCAAGGTCACAGACTTAGAAATTTTTGACAAAGTTTATGGATGTATGTTCTAAACTCTAAGACAAATTCAGTTGATACTTGCATCAATGTTGTATACCAGTCCAAACATTTCGTGATGTATGTCCCTTCCCCCACCCATGGTGACCTTGACCTCAAGGTCACGGACTCAGAAATTTTACATTTGGTTAAAGTTTTATGACAAAGTTTATAGATGCCTGTATGTTCTAAACTCAAATTCATTTGATACTTATACCAGTCCAAAGATTTCATTGGTGCATACCCCACCCTGCTGCTTCAGTAACATTGATGCCCCCACCCCTTCAGTAACTTTGATGCCCTCACTCCCTTGGTCTATTTATTAGAAATTTTATGTTTGGTTTTGCTTTTACAAGAACATTTATAGATTCTTATAGCTTCTTGACTTCACTTGTATATTACATACAAGCTCGAAAGATGTATCAGAGGGTGGCACTGGCTGGGGGTATACGTGACCCACTGGTCGCTTGCTCTAGTTACCCTAAGTATTTGAACAACATTAGTCCTTACCATACCTGTTCTAAAATTTGAAAAAAAAAATACAATTAACTACCCGATGATGTGTCTGTAAATAGTTGTATGAGTGACATATAATGTAGACCCTGATGATGCCACATTCTGCAGCATCTCATCTGGATCCACACTGTTTGTTCCAGCCTGTCTGACATACATTGAATACAGTAATTTGTGTTTATTCGTGTATTAACATTCACCGAAGGTGATACCTTCAGATTTTTTCCTTTGGGTCCTTGCAAATATTAATGCTTTCAAACATGAAAGATTGCTGTTCTTGCCTAACATACAGGCCTTTAAGTATTTTTATAGAAACTGTCTATACAATCATCATAAAATTTGTGAAAAGCACACAGAAGAGCATAACAATCAACATGAGAGTAAATTTCCAACATAGCCCCAGATAAGAGGGGATATTAACATATTGTTTTTAGCTCACCAGAGCCGAGGGCTCTGGAGGAGCTTATAGTATAGGCAGTGGGTCGTCTGCATCTGTGTCAACATATTCAAACAACATCTCCTCTGAAACTACTAGGCCAATTGAAACCAAATTACATGTGAAGCCTCTGTGGAAGGGGGAACGAAACTTTGTGGACTGGGTCACATAACCAATATGGCGGCCATGCCCATATATGGTAAAAACCTTTAAAAATAGTCTTCTCAGAAACCGGATGGCCGATGACTTGAAACTGTTTGCAGCATCAGGGACTCAGGCCCTACCAAGTTCTTTTAAAATGATGACCTTTGGTTAACCTTGACCTGCTTCATGGCAAGGTCAGATTTGGTCACTTAGACATTTGTATGGAAAAAGGCAAAACAGTCGATTTCTCTGATTGCATGGTAGCTTGTGGCATCAGAAATGATATGTGCAATCAGCTGAATACAAGCTATTCAGTTCAAAGGTCAAGGTCATTACTGACCTTTGTCTTGGATGGCTCAGATTCAGTATTTTTTATCTTCTTCTCCACTAAAACTGCTGTGCTGATTTAAACCAAATTACATGAAGAGCCTCTATGGAATGAGGCAATGAAAAGTAAATCATGGGATTGTTGTCACATTACCAAGATGGGCGCTATGCCTGTATAAGGTGTACACCACATGACCTCTGGTAGGCGTAGTGGCCCATGGGCTGTTATTTCTTATTTTTGCTCAAAAACATATGTGAGGCGCTTCTAATGAGTACCCACAACATACGTTTTCATGCAGAAATAATAAAAATTATCAGTACTTTTTAGCTCGCCTGTACGAAGTACATGGAGAGCTATTGTTGTCACCTCATTTGTGTGCGTGTGCGTTCCCGTCACACTGCGTTAAAGTTTTTCAAATGTTTATATCTCAACAGTCACTCATCACAGAGCACTCATATTTGGAACTTTAGTTCCTGGGAGGCTCTTCTGATGTTCAAAGACAACAGACCCCTGGATTCATGCCCGGGGTGGGGCTAGGGGTTAAAATCTAGAACACCTCTGTAAAACAGTGTTAAAGTTTTTGAATTGCTTATATCTCAACAGACACTGATCACAAAGGATTCATATTTTACAAGTTGGATACCCGGGTGTGTCTTCTGAGATTCCAAGACAACACACCCCTGGGTTCATGCCTGGGAGGAGGGATGGGGTGGGGCTAGGTGTCAAAATCTAGGACACCTTTGTAATTTGTTATATATGTTTCCAATATGCAAACAAGTTATAAACACAATTGGTTATATATAGCAGCCAACCATGTGACATTGGTTCAAGTGTAAAAGGGTGAAGGTCATGGTGACCTACATTTCACGGTCCAGTGATTTTGCCTTATATCTTGAAGACTATTTTTGGAGAAATGTCATACCTGGGATATTAGTACCATGTGACCCCATGATTGACCTCGAAATATATCTAGATCACTGTGACCTATATTTCATGGTCCAGTGATTTTGCCTTATATCTTGAAGATTATTTGTTGGAGACATGTCATACCTGGGATATTAGTACCATGTGACCCCATGATTGACCTCAAAATATATCTAGGTCACTGTGACCTATGTTTCATGGGTCAGTGATTTTGCCTTATATCTTGAAGACTATTTGTTGGAGAAATGTTATACCTTGGATATTAGTGCCATGTGACCCCATGATTGCCCTCAAAATATATCTAGGTCACTGTGACCTATATTTCATGGTTCAGTGACTTTGCCTATTATCTTGAATACTATTCGAAGCAGAAATGTCATACCTGGATTATTAGATCCATGTGACCCAATAATTGACCAAATATATATCTAAGTCACTGTGACCTATATTTCATGGTTCAGTGATTTTGCCTATTATCTTGAATAATATTTTGATAACAAAATGTTATACCTAAGATATTACTTCAATGCAACCAGATGATTGACCTCAAAATATATCTAGATCAGTGTGACCTTTTTTACATGGTTCAATGACTTTGACTTATATCTTGAATACTATTGGATGGAGAAACTTCATATCTGAATATTCAATTCCATGTGACCAGATGATTTACCTAGAAATATATCTAGGTCAGTGTGACCTATTTTCAAGGTTCAATGATTAGCCTTATAATTCAGACACAATTTGGCTCTGAAATGTAATATCTGGAATATATGTTCAATGTGACCTGATGATTGACCTTAAAATATATGTAGGTCAGTGTGATCTATATTTCATGGTTGAATAGTTTCACCTTATATCTTGAAGGCGCGAAACAGGCGAGCTATGCTGTCATGCGACAGCTCTTGTTGGATGAAAAAAAGCACCTTATCTGGAGCTTTGACCAATGTGATTGCTTTCCCTGTGTGAACACATGACTATTTAGGTTGTTCACCAAAAACATTACCAAAACAACACATTTAAAATTAGGCAGGGCATACATCAGTTCAGTTGAAAGCAGTAACAATAAATGATATATAAATTGATTCATGCTGAAGTGAGTTTATAACCAATATGGGGCCAGTTGTCTAAAGTATGATTGTTAGCTGAAACTTATTAGTGGTGAAAATATAAACTGTTCCAGCGGGAAAATATCTAAAACAGCGGTACTTTCGCTGCCAAAAAAAAAAAAAATAAATAAATAAATAAAAAACAGAGTAGGGTTTGCAATGCTTTTACAATGCAAAAGCTACTTAGATTTTTTTCAGGAAATCATTACGAAAACACGCCTATACAAATACATTGTAACATTTATCGCCGAAAAAATGAAAATTTTAACATGAAAAATTGTGATATTTTTTCTTATTTCTGCTCAAAATATAAATTGTGGGTACTCGTTAGAACCGCCTCATTGAAGCAGTTCTAACGAGTACTCACAATCTATATTTTACAGCAGAAATAAGAAAAATACAGTTTACCCATGCAAACCCCGGTTTTACTGTATAAAAGTGGGGTTCAAGGGGGTCAGAATTACGTAGGCGTGTTTTCGTGATGAATATGAGCATTGATTAAAGTTTTAGTGTAACATTAATATACAACTTGGAAGTTTTTAACATTTAGCCCTGATGTTTGTACATGTTCTTACTTTGGGATGACATGGGGCTGGATAGGAAAATGACCAATGTCATATAATAGCCTTTTTATTGATATATATGTTCTTAAGACTGCATTTAACCATCCAAAATAGTTCACTTTAGCAAGTCTGTGAAATGAACACCTCTGTAAAAACCACTTTATACAGAAAACTGGGGTTTACAGGGGTTTAAATTATTAATCCCCGCCGCGAAGCGGAGCGGGGATTATAGGAATGGCCTTTGTCTGTCCGTCCGTCTGTCTGTCCGGGCAAACATCCAGGGCTTAGGGGCTAGTGTCCAGATTGATAACAATAGAAAATGATTGGAAAATGATTGGTAAACAATAGATTTATTCCGTAAATAAAAGGTTTAGGAGGTTAGCCTCTAAACCAAACAAAAGAAAAGAACAAAAGAAATAGCCCTTAAACCCAAAATGTTGGAACATCCGTCTGTCTGTCTGTAACACTTTCTTGTCCGCTCCATAATTCCTGAACCCTTTGATAGATTTTCATTAAACTTTGGTCAATTATTTGTCTCAGTGAGCTGATGTGCAGAACCCATAAATGAACCGTGCCAACTCAAGGTCAAGGTTACAGTTGAAGGTCACAAGTTTGAAACTTCGAATTTTGTGTCCGTTCCATATCTCCTTTACCCTTGGAAGGATTTTCATTAAACTTTGTTCAAATATTCTTCTCAGTGAGCTGATTTGCAGAACCCATGTCCGTCCGTCCATCTGTCTGTCTGTCCGTCCATCTGTCCGTCCGTCGGTCCGTCCGTCTGTAACACTTTCTTGTCCGCTTCATATCTCCTGAACCCTTTGATAGATTTTCATTAAACTTTGGTCAATTATTCGTCTCAGTGAGCTGGTGTGCAAACCCATAAATGAACCATGCGGACTTAAGGTCAAGGTCATGGTTGAAGGTCACGAGTTTGAAACTTTTAATTTTGTGTCCGTTCCATATCCCCTTTACCCCGGGAATGATTTTCATTAAACTTTTGTGAAATATACCCCACAGTGAGCTGATGTGCAGAACCATAAATAAACCATGTCAACATAAGGTCACGGTTACAGGTGAAGGTCACAAGGTTGAGCCTTGATAAGTGTGGCGGGGGATTTGGCTGTCCTTCAGACTGCTTTCTTGTTTTTCTTATTTCTGTTCCAAGACATAAGTTATGAGTACTTGTTAGAACTGCCTCATTGAGGCAGTTCCAACGAGCACCTGCAACCTTTGTTTTGAGTATAAATAAATATGGTATTAATACCACAAATTTTCATAAGAAAATCAATCTTTTGGAGATATGAAGGAATGCACTTTGCCATATGGCTGTCATCAAAACGAATGTGTCTTTCCTTGCCAACAGAAAAACCAGTTGTGATGTCAGGTATTCAAGACTTTAGAGTACTGAAGACAACGCAGTCAGCTTTTACGGACTTCCACTCAGATGAGTACCGTACTTTGCCAGATGCTGAGGACCGAATTTTGTCAACAGTGGTCAGATGTAACTGGTGGTACAGCACCACAGACAGCTTAAATTTTGACAGTGCCTGGTAAATAGTATTAAATATTAAGTGAAAATCCTTTTATGACCTGTCCCAGGCCTCATATTTTTCAGGCATGTGCAGGATTTCAGGCTTTTACAGCTTGATTTTTTCTTGATTTCAGGCTTTTAGATTGTGATCCCCACCCCCTCTATTCTGTTTAAAATGACTATTTAACCTTTATTTATTTAGCCACACCCTTTTCTGACTATCAGCCCATCAAATTACTAATGATATAATGTTTTCATTCAATTCACAATAACAAACTGTGTAGATCCTGATCAGATGGCTTCTTCAGAGGTAATGGTCTTCGCGTTTGGCACAGTAAGGGTTATGGCTGCGAAATCTGGTCTATCAGGCATGGAAGAGCTTGGTCAGTATGAGGCCTGCTGTCCCTTAAATGCCATAAAATAGAAGTGAAGGCAATGAAAGCCTTGTATTTGATTTTTTCTGCTCAATTAATTTTTAAGGCTTGTTTCTCCGGACGTTAGGTTGCCTGCCTCGGTTGATCAGTGGGATGCGTGTCTGACCGGTGATCTGGAGGACGCGGGTTCGATACCTGCAGGGGTCGGCAACATATTTTTGTGGAGATTGACCATGAAATCTTTTCTATGGTCATTCTCTGCCTTCTGCTGATTCAAGAAGGGCAGTTGTCAGTTTCTGGCGAAAGAATGTGCACTGTACTGGTTAACCGTTTACGTAAAAGCATGTCCAGGAAAAGTGTGGATAAGTAAACTGACATGCTCAAAAATGACCTAAATAATGTTGACTGGGCCATTAAGCTCCAATACAAACAAACAAAATCAGGTGAGAGGTGCAGGCTTATTGAGTTTCTTGTCTGCGAGTAATTAAGAGAAGAAGATCCTGTATTGAACATTACCCTACTCCTTATTGGGATTCATTTTAGCGACATACAGTCGAACTTCAATAGCTGGAACACCTTTGGGACCTCTAAAATCTGTTCGAGACAGGGGTAGTTGGAGCCACTGAGGTTACTGTCAGGAGGCGTAACGTGATACTTTTTGACATCTTTTCGGTGTTCTAGAATGAATATGTATGCTGTGTGTACTCATTAGAATCGCCTCATTGAGGCGATTCTAATGAGTACACAAAGCATACATTTGCAAGATAAAAGACTAAAATATCCTTAATTATCCCCCACTATTTCTTATGTAGAGGATTTCGCTAGTGGCTCAAGAATGTGTTCCACTCATCCATGGTAAACGAGCCATCGGTGTTCGAGCCATCGAAGTTCTACTGTATACTATTATGATTCTAAGTATTGGGACAGACAGATCTAAACAAAGAGTGCTGACCCAGAAGAAGCAGTCTGATCAGGGTCTACTTTATTTGCCATTCCATCTGCACTTTTTTGTCTGTTTACTGGATTGTGAAACAAATTTATTAAAATTTTAGGAGAATTACAGCAAGTCCTCGAGGTGTCTGAATTTAGGATTTTTACGGTACTTTATAACAGCAGAATATTATTGGACATATAGTGTCATTAGGGCCCCGCACTGAAAGTGTGGGTGCCCTATGGTAGTCACTCTGTCCGTCCGTCTGTCTGTCTGTCCATCCACAAATTTCTGATAGCGCTGCCGGGGCCCTAGTCAGTTTCACTGACAGCTCTAGTTCTACTACATATCTCGGCCTCCGCCCATCGGGCTTGACGAAATAGATGGACTGCACAAATCTAAGACTTAGACCAAGCAAGTTGGTATTTAGTCTTAATTGGTTGTGGCCTACCAAAGACAGACCTGTCTTCTTACAATACAACCTAACATACAGTAAAACTTTGATGGCTTGAACACCGACACCTTCTTTACCACTGCGGTTTCAAACTCTTTTTTGAGTCCCTCGGGAAAAGGTCCCACAACTTTTGATATATTTTGGATAATTAAGGGCGAATTTTCTTACTTTATTGTGAAAATGTATGTTGTGTGTACTCATTAGAATCGCCTCATTGAGGCGATTCTGATGAGTACACACAACATACTTTTATTTTTAAAGAAAACTGAAAAGATATTTGTATTGTGCTCCTGAAATGGCTCCATGATTACCGTAAAAATTCGGCTATAAGACGAGGATTTTTCCCTCCAAAATGAGCCCAAAAAAATGACCCCGTCTTATAGCCGAGGTCATGGACTGCAGGCTTTTTTCCGGCAATGTCCGACGAAGACCAGACATACGGAAAAAGCCGATCGGTGATTTTTGAATTGATATAAATCGCCGCCCACAAACCACCGCTACGATTTTTCTGCACGCGATCGGTAAATGACGTAATCCGACGCCATTACCCCACACGTGTTTAATGTCCTTGCGTGTATCTCTTTCATAAAAAAAATGTTTCGAACCGGTAAAAAATATTTTCCCGATAGCTAAGCGGTTTTGAATAGAGGTGGATAGAAAATCAATGCTTTGCACAGCTCCCGAATTTTCCCTAGAAGCTCCGTGTCAATAACCGACAACAGCGTTCGACTTTTCCCGCCAACGTCTGCTATTTGGCGCCAAAACATAACCATTCATGAGACCGTAGAATAGTCCGATTTTATAATGCAAACATTTACCGTTAGATGTAGCTAATAGTCTGAGGAGCAATTAAATCATTTTCACATTGATTGCGGATTAAATTTTATGACCGCAAATTTTATAAACGCAAATTAGAGACATAACTTGACCATATTTTCACACCTTATCGACACGCACCGCAGGGTGGCAATTTTACAACAGGGATTAACAATAGTGTCATACTTGAACCGTAATAAATACACAGATGGTTTGTCTCTGAATTGACAGCGATTTACTTACTGGTCTAGTTTTACCGTATTTAAGGCCCCAAAAAACTGGCAGTTGTAGACGATTTTTTTTTCCACTTGTCCCGACCGAGCGTCATAAGGTCAAAGTGCACCTGCCCGTCGTGATTTCGGTCTTGTCCCGGACGGCCGGGAAATGGATTTGTCAGCCCCTGTCGTCTATTAAATAGGAGTCTGTATAGCCTAAGCCAGCAAAGCATGTACCGGGCCGACAGCGATACGACGTATCGGCCCGACGTTTGCCGCTATTTTGGGCGGCCAAACAAGCCATGTAAGGGGTAAGTAGAGGGGTTTTCTAACGAAAAAAGGCCGATTTCTCACATCTAACTGGCATCTGGCGGTAGCAGATAGGCCCCGACAGATATGGCAAAAATTTGACCCGTCTTATAAAAGAGTATAAGCAAAATCCCGCCTTAGAAAAGCTGAAAAGGGGGTCCCGTCTTATAGCCGAATCGCCTTATAGCCGAATTTTTACGGTAACCCACGGTAGCTCAAACAGCCCTTTCCTCAAACTATTTTCATTGTCCCAAAGGTGTTTTATTCATTTAAGCATGTCTGTATTACTATATATGGATCAACCATGGTTTTTCATGCATTAATCCTTTTTGTACCAAATGGAACCTTCCTCCTTATAAATAGCAGGAGTTTGTTTCAAATTTTAGGGGTGTCAGGTTGTGTTTTCATCAAAATTGATTTGGAAAATGACTGAACTTTTAGCAATCAGTGGAGGCCCTGATCAGACGTCGCGTTCTGCGGCATCTGATCTGGGCCTGCAGTGTTTGCCAGGGTATTCGTTTTGGGGTTTCTGGTACTAAATGGGTTAACATTTGCCAGGTCTCAAGGAAGCTGTTTGAACATGAGGCTGTTAACTAGGCCAAATGTTCAAATATCTTCCAAGGGATCCGGCAAATGTTAATGCAATTAAAAAACCAGGGATGATCATTGTTCTTGAATTACTTATGATTCTGACAGCAAATTTTGATGAAAACACCCAAAAGGTCCATATAAACACTTCAAATGCAACGGGCAAACCAACATAGTGACTAGGTCAGAATGATGTTGTTATGCAGTAACCCTCTGGCCTAAAATGCTTCATTCAAGGCAATAATGTTTCGTTGCTCAACGTAATGTAAACAAAGCAAGGCCCGACTTGTGATATTAAAAGTTCAAAATCCATGTTGAAACAGCACACAAATTTCATGATTTGAACATGGATTTTGTTGTTTGAGCACGACTTTCGGTCTATTTGACAATAGCTTCAAACAGACATGCGCATCAGTATTTATGCAAGAATGATATTTCTTGCACACCAGACAAGGAAATCCGTGATTTTACCCTGGGATAGAAAGTTATGTTCTGACCCTGGTGTTGCAACCCAAAATCGAATATAATCGCGTGTTTGATAAATGCACTGGTTGATTACGACCTCGTATGCCCCGTCGTTAAGGTTTACGACACAGCAAGTTACGTGACATCACTAAACATTCCTGCAGTGCAATAACAATATGGTGGACGTCGGTAACCGAAGTCACTGCAGCATTAAAAATCCACGCTGAGAAATGGAAGGTATGCAAGAAAAAGAATCCTATGGGTGTGAGGGGTGAATAGAAAAATCCGTCCCTATGGATCACTGTCCGGCATCACGATATAAGATTCTTATATTCTTTACCAGGGAGACGGTGAAGACAGTCATCACAGAGACTTTTGCTGGTCCGGCAGACAAAGGTGTGTTTTCAGCATCAGTCCAGAACACATTGTACCTCGCTGAGAAGGGAGCTCTTGCGCAAGTGCCACAGGTATTTGGTAACTCTAGACAACCAGCTTAACTCTTGTCCTGTTGAATAAATTAATTTTGCTACGCATATTTCTTTCTGACTCTCAATCAAATTTCTTGATATAATATGAGCCAGCGCATGACAAAATCTACAAGAAGGCTTGAGCGACCTGCGAAGACTCAGATCAGCCGGCACATTCGCACAGTCTGATCAGTGTCTTTGCTGATGGCATGTACTTACTATAGGCAAATATAGATGCAAAGAGACATAAGCAAAAGGTCTTGTCGTAGTGGATGGTTGACAAGGTTGCTCTGAGTCTCTGCTAGCCAGACAGGTCTTATTGTAGGTTTTATCATGCGCCTGCTCATATATTCATTCATATTCACTAACTAAATGGCAAACAGTGTAAATCCTAATCAGATTGCTTCTGAAGAAGCCATCTGGGGCCAGTTGTTCAAAGCATCGTTAGCTTAACGAGCCCGTTAGTGGTCATATTGTTAACTCTTCTAGCAAGTACAATATCGTAAATTTTGGTATTTTTGCTGAAAAAATGTGAGCAGCTTTTGCATCTGCAAAAGCTGCTTACATTTTTTCAGCAAAAATTTCAGCATATTTGCCATATTTAATGATCAAAGTTTTAATGATACGTTAACTAACGACATCGTTAGTTTTGAACAACTGGCCCCTGATCTGGAGCTACACTATGTGCAAAAGTAGGGATTATTTTTTTTCAGCAGGAAAATGGTTAAGGACCATCATTACAGCTGACATATTTTGACAGTCATTTGTATGTGGATGACTACAGTAATGATTTCGCCTTTCCTTTCCTGTTTACCTAGCTGTTTCAGAATAGGAATCTACTCTTGAAGGGAAATGATTAGCTCCTCAGGAGCAGATTTGTTCATTCAGGTTGAAAAATATGGCTGTGGCTGTCTTATGGCAGAGGTAACAGAGGCAATACTCTTTCATGCAGTTTTGTCATGAAATCTTTTCTATGGTCATTCTTTTCCTTCCATTGATTCAAGAAGGGCAGAAAATACTGTCAGTTTCTGGCAAATGAATGTGCATTGCACCAATCAACTTCTTATGTACCGTATTCGCCCTAATTACCGCACATGCTCCTATAAGCGCACACCAAAGCTATTTTTGAAAAGGAAATGCATAAGCGCACACTTTACAGTAACCTCCCCATGGAAGCTCTCACAGTAAATCTATAAAATCTTAACGTTATTTCTTCAACAGTGAAGGCAATGCTTAAGTATCCTTTTCCGTCCCATTAAATATCAGTATGCATCATCTCGGAAGCTATTGTTTTCGCATCGAGTGTGCGCTAATTAGGTAGATTTTTCACTGTGATTTTTTGACACGATTTTGAAAAAAACTAAGCGCACGGTGCGGTAATTAGGGCGAATACGGTATAAGGCTACCCAGAAAGTGTGATTAGGAAAAGTGAACAGCTCAATATAAGTGTTGTCTCGGCCATAAAACTCCAAACAAATCAAACCAACCTAGCTAGCACTTCCAGAAAAGGAACCTGGTGTTCTTACCCAAAATCGAATATTCTAGCGTATTTGATAAATGCTCTGGTTGAATACTACCTCATATGGGCCGTCGTTAATGTTGACGTCACAACAGGTTATGTGACTTCACTAAACATCACTGTAGTGTCATCACAATATGGTGGACTTTGGCAACCGAAGTGACTGCAGTATTAAAAATGGCAGGTATGCAAGAAAAAGAATCCTACATGGGTATGAGGGAAGGATAGAAAAATCAGTCCCGACAGGTAACTGTCAGGCATCACCCGGCAAGCCTCGTGATGCCAGACAGTGACCCTCGGGATGGATTTTTCCATCCACCTACTAACACCCATGTAGGATTCTTATATTCAAGCTCCCAAGTAAAATCCATTTCAGACCTTGGTTTAAACAATTTTTATTAGAATAAATTCATATGTATACATGGCATAATAGTATATGGTACAGAATTTGATAAAAAGCTAGAAGCTTGTATAAATCATCTCATGAAATAGAAATAATGACAAGAATTAGATACCTTTTCAGACCTTTTCAAGGTGATGCTTCAATGTTGGTTTATTATTGTCATTGTATGTCTTTGCATGTATATGCTGGTTATATTTTTTGTTTTGGATAAACATTGGGCCTTTTTTTTGGGGGGGGGGGGGGAGGAGGGAAGAAACTGTCCTTTTGACTTTCTACTTGTAATGTTTTAATTATAATGTCATTCTTATATGAGCCCCGCCAAGCGAATTTGGGTCTTCGAGCATTCCGTCATGACAAAGTTTAACTGCGCATGTCCAGCCATTCAGAGGGGCCAGGGATATGGCTTTCTGTCTGAAGGTTCCTCTTGATTCATTGCTTGTATGAGCGAGCAGCGAAGTTCTGGCGAGACTGCGCGGATGCGCAGGCTCGCCTGAACCTTCGCTGCTCGCATAGGCGATAAGTACCAAAATCGCTTGACGGGGCCCATATGTGTGTCTTTCTTTCCATTTTGTGTCTTGGACAAATTGTATAGATTCTTGATCATTGGCTTCCCTTCTACTTTGTAAACTTTGCAGTTGTTGCATCAATTTGTCCATGTTGCTGTAGCGAATGTACAAAAGGCAATGTTTTTCTTCTTATGACTATTTCAGATTGACAGAATTGAGATGACTCTCCCTAATGTCCATTATATTGATGTTGATTACTCAAGGTTTCCTAAACTTGAGTTTACTGGGTGTACTAATCAGGTAAGATGTGCATGTGCCAGGGACTCATTTGTTCAAAGCATTGTTAGCTTAATGTGCTTGTTAGTGGACAAATTGTTAACTTAAACTGTTACATTACGAAAATATGCCTATACAAATACATAGTAAATTTTACTGCCGAAAAAATTGGGACTTTAAGATGAAAAATTGTGATATTTTTCTTATTTCTGCTCAAAATATAGATTGTAGGTACATGTTATAACCGCCTCATGAAGGCAGTTCTAACGAGTACACACAATCTATATTTTACAGCAGAAATAAGAAAGATAAAGTTTACCCCTTTAATCCTTATCTTGCTGAATATTTTAGGCCACACCTATTTCTGTCTATCAACCAATCAAATTACTTGATGTAAATTATTGCTACAAATTCATAAACTGAATGCCAAACAGTGTAGATCCTGATCATATGGCTTCTTCAGAAGCCATCTGATCTGGATCTACACTGTTTGCAAAAATAGGGGTTGTCGTGAACAGCAAGATAAGGGTTAAACCTCAGTTTTGCTATATAAAAATGGAGTTCAAAGGGGTCAGAACTATAAAGGCGTGTTTTCATGATGATAGCTAGTGCATTTGCAAAAACTACTCACATTTTTTCAACAAAAATATTAGCCTATAAATTTGCCATATTAAGTAATCATAGTTTCAACGATCTTTTAACTAATAACACCATTAGTTTTGAACAACTGGACCATTTGTTAACCCTTATCCTGCTGAAAATTAATTAAGTCACACCCATTTCTGACTTTGAACCAATCAGATTACTTGATGTACTTTATTTCTGCAAATTCACAAACTGAATGTCAAATAGTGTAGGTCTTCTTTAGAAGCCATCTGATCTGGATCTGTGCTGTTTGCAAAGGTAGGGGTTGTCATGAACAACAGGATAAGGGTTAACTTAGCTTTAAAACTTTTGTCATTCATTATGGCAAATATAATTATTTTTTTCAGCAGATTTTTTTTGCGGGATTGATTGTTTATCAGTTGACCCAAAATTACTAACTACAAAAGCTTCACTGCTAATGATTATGTGACTATCGCTGACCATGTACAAAATCCAGGTGCAGGTAATTTATAGCAGCGCTTACGTGTTCTTGTGATGTCTACACTGTTTAAAGCACAGGAATTTAAATGTTAAACAAAATTGTCTACCATAAAAATTCAACTATAAGGAGATTAGGTTGTAAGACCGGGTCTCTTTTTCAGTGGCTCTAACATTGTGTTTTCCTTATACTTCTTTATAAGATGGGTCAGATTTTTTTGCCCTTTCTGTTTGGCCCCTCTGCTACTGCTTGATAATCACTTAAACGTGGGAACTCTGTCTGTAATATCGCAAAAACCAAAGTGTGATATTGATTATTCAGTTATGCAAGTGATTTTCTTGGGACAACTGCACTTTATGTGAGTAGCGTCTTGATAGATTAAGGGTAATCTGTGTAGCTGAGTATGGTGGTTTTTGTCTAACCAGGTTCCAAACCATGAAAACAGGGTTGAGAATTAGAGAGATCTAATTCAAGGTAATGTTGGTTGGTGCCTGATACTCTATCGATGGTCGGGCCCATCGGAGTCTAACTGTTGGTTTTCTTTTGCTCCAGCATTTCAGTGATTTCTTGCTGTCGAGTCCTCACCGTTGTCTCACCTCTGTGGTTCTTTGATTATTTGTGTTTATGGAGATGTTGCACTGATGAGTTAGGAGGCCTTCATGCAGACTGAACAAATTATTTGTCTAAATCGTGATGGAAGTAAGGGCAAGGATTGTGGCCACGTAAAATCGATTTAAGCCCCCCAGTTGAAATCTTTCCACTGACCGTTCCAAGGCGGTTCTTCTGTAGCAGTTTATTTATGTTGTTGTTTGTTACTGACTGTGTGTATCACTTGTGTCTTTTTATTTTGGATGGCCATATGGCCATTTTGTGGGAAAGTAACTGTCCTTATGGCCTTCCTTTGTTTAGGTTCCATTATGGTCTGGTCGCTTCATGTTTGTGTTTCTTTCCCTTTGGTGTCTTTGATGGGTGGAGTAAGTTAATTGTATCGATTCCTGATCTTTGTTTTACTTCTACTTTCTATTTATAAAAAATAAACATTGTCTACTGCTATTTATATACTGTATTTAGCCTAAATTTTCAGACACCTCAACTTCTTACCATACTTGTACTAATACAAATTATTACCCAATGTTGTGTCTAAAA
Organism: Lucinisca nassula; assembly: GCA_963580285.1. Classification (NCBI taxonomy): domain Eukaryota; kingdom Metazoa; phylum Mollusca; class Bivalvia; order Lucinida; family Lucinidae; genus Lucinisca; species Lucinisca nassula. The sequence continues at coordinate 72,961,939 of OY757010.1, forward strand.
AAGCTGGATGAGTGGCAAACAGTGTAGACCCTGATGAGATTATAAGAATCTTATATAGGTGTGAGGGGTGGATTGAAAAATCCGTCCCGAGGGACACTGTCCGGCATCACGAGGCTTGCCGAGTGATGCCAGACAGTGATCCCGAGGGACGGATTTTTCTATCCACCCCACACACCCATATTGGATTCTTTTTCTTGCATACCTTCCATTTCTATTGCAAATTTTTAATGCTGCTGTCACTTCGGTTACCGACGTCAGCCATTTTGTGATGACACAACAGGAATGTTTAGTGACGTCACGCATGACGCCGCCACGCATGAGGTTGTAATCAGCCAGTGCATTTATCAAACACACGATTATATTCGATTTGGGGTCGGAACAGCAGGGTCAGAACATAAATTTCTATCCCAGGGTTTAATCACGGATTTCCTTGTCTGGTGTGCAAGAACCTGTATTCTGCAGTGTCTCATCTGGGTTTACACTGTTTGCTCAGACCTGTCAGTCAGAAAATGTACAGTAAATACAGTAAGACATACAGTAAATACAGTAAGACAGAAAAACATTAAAAACGAAAGTTATATTTGATGATTAAAATAGTATTGTATCCCATGTGTTTTGCAATATAAAGTAGGGAGCTGATACCCTGTGAGTATCAGCTCCTGAGTATGCTTATTATTTGGGCCACAAAAAACAAAAGGGGATCATTGAGCATGTGTGCTGAGGGTAGTATCAAATCAGTCTGTACACAAAACTTTGTTAGGTTAGCCCTTATCCCGCTGAATATTTTACTTAGCCACACCCATTTTTGACTATCACCCAATCAGATTACATGATATAATGTTTTTGTTCAAATTCACTAACTGAAAGACAAACAGTGTAGATCCCGATCAGATGGCTTCTTCAGAAGCCATCTGATTGGGATCTGCACTCTTTGCAAATGTAGGTGTTGTCTTGAACAGCAGGATAAGGGTTATAATACAATCTTCCCGAAGAAGCCTCCATGATGTAGTGGTTAAACTTCTTGCCTCATAATCCAGGGGCTGCTAGTTTGATTCTGGGCTTCTCCAGACTTATGGATGTATAAATTCAGGTCCCGTCTCTGTATGACTTTTGTTGTTGCTGGGATGTAAAACTCAAAAGCACACTCAACACTTCACTGACTGCATGAAAAGGCTTTGTGTTAATAGCCATCCATATGGTGTACAGCGAAGACTCTGATCAGTAAACTCTGTGTGCACACATCATGATAACAAGTCTGTGAAATGAACACCCCTCTAAACCCCAGTTTATATAGAGAAAACTGTGGTTTACAGAGGGATACGTTATTTTGTTTATTTCTGCTCCTAGACATAGGTTGTGGGTACTTGTTAGAACCGCCTCAATGAGGCCCCTCAAACAAGCACCCTTAACCTATGTTTGGACTATAAATATCACATCTTTTCATAGGAAAAGTAGCCATTTTAGAGATAGGAAAGAATTCAGTATGTCACACAGGTGTGATATCGTAATGTATGCTCGAAGACCTCTTCTGCATTGCCTGACTCTTATACATACAGTAAAACTTCGATGGCTTGAACTCCGATGGCTCGTTTACCATGGATGAGTCGAACCCGTTCTTGAGTCCGCGGGGAGTTCCTCCAAATACGATATAGGGGTAATTAAGGAAGATATTCTTCATTTATCTTGCAAATGTATGCTGTGTGTACTCATTAGAATCACCTCGATGAGGCGATTCTAATGAGTACACACAACGTACATTTATAATACAAAACAATGAAAAGATATCCACAAATACCTCCATTATGCCTCCTGGTATGGCGCTAATAGTATCCCTCTGTGGCTCGAACTACCGCTGTCTCGAACAAATTTTCATAGTCCCAAAGTGGTTCGAGCCATCGAAGTTCGACTGTACTTCTTTTATTCCAGGTTTATGTGGCCACTGAAAAACCATCTGGTAATATTCATGCAGCTATCCAGAGGAGCAAGCCATCCAAGCTATAAATAGAAACTGAATAGTAACCAATTTGAACTAAATGGACTTTTATACCTTATATTTAGGAGTGCATTCTGACATTTAGGGGTACCAGGATGAGTTGATTATATTGATGGTTTTAAAAATGGCTGAACTTTCTGTAAACAGTGAAGGCCCTGATCAGACACCCCATTCTACGGCATCTGATCTGGGCCTACACTGCTTTCCAATGAGTCATTTTGGTGTTTTCCTTTCAAGAAGGGCTCAGCTGTGTGGTTCAATCTGCTGCCACTATTGGGCTAATGGCTATTAACATATTATATACATTAAGGGGAATGCATGACTCAAAAACGCCTATACAAATACATTGCCACCTTTATCACGGAAAAAAAGAAAATTTTATTACAAAAAATTGTGATATTTTTAGCTCACCTGAGCCGAAGGCTCGTGAGGTATTAGTATACCACGAGCCGTCGTCCGTCGTCGTCGTCGTCCACACTTTCAAAGAAGTATATCTCCGGAACCAGTGGGCCAATCTTGATCAAATTTCATGTGAAGCATTATCAGGTAGGGGGAAAGGCTGCATACTGTTTTCGGGCAGATCGGATTGGAACTCTGGTTGCCACGGCAACAAATAGCTCCCATAGACTTAACATAGGAAAAAGTTTGTCATCACTCTAGCTCCGTCAATTTTTTTCTGATCGACTTCATTCTTGCAGATAACGAGGACAGGCATGAAATCTCGATCAAGTTCGATTTTGGGCTGAATCGGATTATTCACTCAGGAGTTACGTGCCCTTGAGCGTTCTTAACATAGGAAAAAGCTTGTCATCACTCTAGCTCAGTTATTTTTTTTCTGATCGACTTCATTCTTGCAGATAACGAGGACAGGCATGAAATCTCGATCAAGTTCGATTTTGGGCTGAATCGGATTATTCACTCAGGAGTTACGTGCCCTTGAGCGTTGAAAAAATTGCCTATTGACTTAACATGGGGAGATTGTTGTCATCACCGTAGCTGCTTCAATTATTTTCAGATTGGCTTTATTCTTGCAGATAACCAGCACAGCCATGAAATCTCGGTCAAGTTCGATAACTGGCAGAATCGGATCATTCACTTAGGAGTTACCTGCCCTTGTGTGTTTTTGCATTAGGGTTAATGGGAATTTAAAAAATATATATCTTAAAGACTACTTGGCCAACTTTGATCAAATTTCATGTGTCGCATTATTGGGCAAGTGGAAAGGCTTCATTAGGTTTTCAGGCAGATCTGAGTGGAACTCTGGTTGCCATGGCAACATCTAGCTCCCATAGACTTCACATAGGAAAAAGCTTGTCATCACTCTAGCTCCGTCAATTTTTTTCTGATCGACTTCATTCTTGCAGATAACCAGTACAGGCATAAAATCTCGGTCAAGTTCGATTTTGGGCATAATCGGATTATTTGCCTTGGAGTTACCTGCCCTTGAGCATAAAAAAATACGTTGTGACCACGATAGCAACTTTATTTTTATTCAGATCAGCTTCAAACTTGTCGGCTTCATTCTTGCAGATAATAAGGACAGGCATAAAGTCTCGGTTAAGTTCGATTTTGGGCAGAATCGGAATATTGACCTCGGAGTTACATGACCTTGAGCGACAAAAAATTTGCCCATAGACTTAACATAGGGAAAATGTTGTGACTACGATAGCGACTTGAATTTTTTTCAGATCAGCTTCAAACTTGCAGGTAACGAGGACAGACATAAAATCACGGTTAAGTTCGATTTTGGGCCGAATCAGATTATTTGCCTTGGAGTTACCTGCCCTTGAGCATGAAAAAATACGTTGTGACCACGATAGCAACTTTATTTTTATTCAGATCAGCTTCAAACTTGCAGGTAACGAGGACAGGCATAAAATCCCGGTTAAGTTCGATTTTGGGCCGAATCGGAATATTGACCTCGGAGTTACGTGACCTTGAGCGACAAAAAATTTGCCCATAGACTTAACATAGGAAAAATGTTGTGACTACGATAGCCACTTGAATTTTTTTCAGATCAGCTTCAAACTTGCAGGTAACGAGGACAGACATAAAATCTCGGTTAAGTTAGATTTTGGGCCGAATCGGATTATTTGCCTTGGAGTTACCTGCCCTTGAGCATAAAAAAATACGTTGTGACCACGATAGCAACTTTATTTTTATTCAGATCAGCTTCAAACTTGCAGGTAACGTGGACAGGCATAAAATCTCAGTTAAGTTCGAATCGGAATATTGACCTCGGAGTTACATGACCTTGAGCGACAAAAAATTTGCCCATAGACTTAACATAGGGAAAATGTTGTGACTACGATAGCGACTTGAATTTTTTTCAGATCAGCTTCAAACTTGCAGGTAACGAGGACAGACATAAAATCACGGTTAAGTTCGATTTTGGGCCGAATGAGATTATTTGCCTTGGAGTTACCTGCCCTTGAGCATGAAAAAATACGTTGTGACCACGATAGCAACTTTATTTTTATTCAGATCAGCTTCAAACTTGCAGGTAACGAGGACAGGCATAAAATCCCGGTTAAGTTCGATTTTGGGCCGAATCGGAATATTGACCTCGGAGTTACGTGACCTTGAGCGACAAAAAATTTGCCCATAGACTTAACATAGGGAAAATGTTGTGACTACGATAGCCACTTGAATTTTTTTCAGATCAGCTTCAAACTTGCAGGTAACGAGGACAGACATAAAATCTCGGTTAAGTTAGATTTTGGGCCGAATCGGATTATTTGCCTTGGAGTTACCTGCCCTTGAGCATAAAAAAATACGTTGTGACCACGATAGCAACTTTATTTTTATTCAGATCAGCTTCAAACTTGCATGTAACGTGGACAGGCATAAAATCTCAGTTAAGTTCGAATCGGAATATTGACCTCGGAGTTACATGACCTTGAGCGACAAAAAATTTGCCCATAGACTTAACATAGGGAAAATGTTGTGACTACGATAGCGACTTGAATTTTTTTCAGATCAGCTTCAAATTTGCAGGTAACGAGGACAGACATAAAATCTCGGTTAAGTTCGATTTTGGGCCGAATCGGATTATTTGCCTTGGAGTTACCTGCCCTTGAGCATAAAAAAATATGTTGTGACCATGATAGCAACTTTATTTTTATTCGTATCAGCTTCAAACTTGCAGGTAACGAGGACAGGCATAAAATCTCGGTTAAGTTCGATTTTGGGCCGAATCGGAATATTGACCTCGGAGTTACGTGACCTTGAGAGACAAAAAAATTTGCCCATAGACTTAACGTAGGGAAAATGTTGTGACAGAAATAGCGACTTGAATTTTTAGCTCACCTGAGCCAAAGGCTCCAGTGAGCTGATAGTATACCAAGGCTCCGGAGTCCGTCGTCTGTCGTCCGTCCATCCGTCGTCCACACTTTCAATGCAGCATATCTCAGAAGGCAGTCGACCAATCTTGTTTAAATTTTATGTGTAGCACCATTGGGCAAGGGGAAAGGCTGCATTAGGTTTTGGAGCTAGTCTGGTTCATTTGTTCCTTCATTCTTCTTTCTCTCCATATAGAGATAATAGACCAATGTTAAATTTTTAATCAAAGATTTCTCAGGAACTATAAAAGCTAGAAGCATCAAATTTGGTATTCAATAGAATAATGATGACTTATTTTGTGTAAGAGACATTGGGCTTTCTCAGCTTATTTGTTCATTTGTTCTTTCATTCTTCTTTCTCTCCATTTTGACCAATGTTAAATTTTCGTCAAAGATTTCTCAGGAACTATAGAAGCTAGAAGTCTCAAACTTGGAATGCAATGCAATAATGATGACTTATATCCTGTAAGGGTCAATGGGCTGGATTCTATTAGCAGATTTAGTAGTCAAGTCTGTGAATTGTTAAAACTTAAGTTCCTCAGGTGAGCGGTTTAGGCTCATTGAGCCTCTTGTTCTTATTTCTGCTCAAAATATAGATTGTGGGCACTTGTTAGAACTGTCTTATCGAGGCGGTTCTGATGAGTACCCACAATCTATGTTTTAGAGCAGAAATAAGAAAAATAAGGTATACCCCCGGAAACCCCAGTTTTACTACATAAAAGTGGGGTTCAAGGGGGTCAAAATTATATAGGCATGTTTTCGAGATGGATGCACCATCACAGGGGACAGTTCTTTCTTTGACCCTTGTCCTCCTGAATAAATTAATTTACCATACCCATTTCAGACTGGTGACAAATCAAATTACTTGATACAATGTATTCATTCAAATTTGAAACTGAATGACAATGTAGATCCTGATCAGATGGCTTGTTTGGAAACCATCTGATCTGAATCTACACTGTTTACAATTGTAGTGTTTAACATGTTCAGCAGTACAAGGATTAAATGTAGACACCTCAGGTGGAAGGCAACCAGGAAGTTCCAAAAATTGTCTCCCTTGTAAAAATTTGCAGAAAACAGGTGAGTTCATTCCCCTAAATGGGAAAAATGACATTTTATATCAGATAAACAATGTATAGTGTATTGGATACTGTTTGGTGTAGGCCACAGGTAATCAAGTTAACAAGCTGGTATGATGGACCCCCTGTAAACCCCACTTTATACAGAGAAAACTGGGGTTTATAGGGGTATTGATTATTTTTTGCTCAAAAAACATAGATTGTGGGTACTCTAAGGCAGTTCTAATGAGCATCCACAATCTATGTTTTGACTAAAAAAATTCGTCTTAGAGATGAAAGGATATATTTTAGGACATGGATGAGTTACTGTATTGCAATAGCCAAACAAGCAAAGCATGTCACTGCTGAGGTTATGGAACTTTTTCTTGCATTAAACTTGTCTTTCTGATACATATTAAAAGGTCAAGATTTATTGGCATTTCATTACATGTATTTATAAGAAGGACAAAGAAACAAAGAATTTTCTTCACTGACATGAGCGCCGAAAAGCTTGTTTATTGAATTTTGGTATTTTAACCCTTATCTTGCTGTTCACGACAACCCCTATCTTTGCAAACAGTGTAGATCCAGATCAGATGGCTTCTGAAGAAGCCATCTGATCAGGATCTACACTATTTGGCATTCAGTTTATGAATTTGTAACAATAAATTACATCAAGTAATTTGATTGGTTGATAGACAGAAATGGGTGTGGCTTAAATGAATATTCAGCAAGATAAGGGTTAATATTGATGATTATCATAAATATGCTCAGTGGATAGATATGCAGACTGGTCTACACTGTTGCTGGTAACATGCTGTATTTTATATGTCATATTGTGCCATATGTCAGTTTTGTAAGGATAATTGAATAATCAGAATTTCAGTTTTTCCTGTAATTGCTCAAAATACAGTGAAACTGTGATGGCTTGAACACCTTTGGGACAATGAAGATTCGTTCGAGACAGACGTGGTTGGAGCCACTGAGGGTAATTCATAGAGCCATATCAAGAGGCATAATGCTTATATAAAATAAAGGTATGTTGTGTGTACTCGATTAGAATCACCTCATTGAGGCGATGCTAATGAGTACACACAACATAGCCTTTTCATAATGAAATATTTTCCTTTATAATACCTGACTATGTCTTATCAGGACCTACGGAAACAATTTCCTAGCGACCCAAGAACGAGTTTGATCAGCCATGATGAACGAGTCATCAGTGTTCGAGTCATCGAAGTTTCACGGTATTGTCAGACTTCATAGTGTTGTTTATATTTTCTTGTCCTTTGGGATCATCGATTCCATATTGGAATTTTGAAAATAACTGAGGGTCACTGATGAGGCCTAATAATTGGTCGAAACTGGCTAGTCTGGCCAGAAAGCATATCCAGTACACTCCATACTTTTCACTTCTGTGGTGCATTCTTTGCTTCCAAAGGATAACCCTTTTATAGAACATATTCATTGGCTTTTATGCCTTTGGGGGCATAAATATTGTTTAGAGATGGGGGTTGTTTGAGCCACTTATGGTTATTTACAGTGCCGTATCAGCTAGACTGATTGAGATTGTTTGTTATGTCTTTTTGATCTTCTTTAGAATCCTCGTAAAACCAATTTCCTTTGAGGTAGGTTGATATTACAGTTGAACACCTCTGGGACCGATGGTCCATGAAAATTTGTTCGAGACAGGGGTAATTCAAATTACTGAGGTTTACTCATAGTGCCACGACATGAGGCATAATGTGAATCAATTTAAAATATCTTTACGATCTTCTGTAAAAAATAAAGGTATGTTGTGTGTGCTCATTAGAATCGCCTCATCGAGGCGATTCTAATGAGTACACACAACATACCTTTTGAGTGTGCTCGTTAGAATCACCTCATAGAGGCGATTCTAATGAGTACACACAACATACCTTTTCAACATAAAATCAGAAAAAGACATATAATATCCCGAATATATGGATATCTGGAGCTTTGAGAAATTTTCTCATGGGACTCCAGAACTAGTTGGAATTGACCATAGTAAATGAACTATCGGTGTTCGAGTTATCAAAGTTTCACTGTACTTGGTCATGCAAGAACCGTAACTCCGTGTGCCAAGATTTAAAGCAAAATATCCCGAATATATGGATATCTGGAACTTTGGAAAATATGCTCATGGGACTCCAGAACTAGTTTGAATTGACCATAGTAAATGAACTATCGGTGTTGGAGTTATCAAAGTTTCACTGTACTTGGCCCCCGCCCAATAGCGCTTTAAGAAATATATGGGCTGCATGATGCTTCCATGCAGAGCTGAAACCGGCCCGCACACTAGTACTGGTAAACCGCTTAGAGGATCTAAGCCTGTCCAGGAACCGCGGTGCGAGGCGGACCGTCCATGCTAATAACCCCTATTGGTTTCATTGGACGACAGGGCTTGAGATGTCATTTCATCTCAATGTCGGGTAAAAGTCCCACAAAATTGGAAGCAACATCTCCAAAATGACCTTTACAGTGTTGACGGGAACGTTAAACCTCAAATCAAACAAACAAATTCACTGTACATGGTCATGCAAGAACCACAACTCCAGGTGCCATGACTTAAAGCTATAAGGGAAAGAGAGGCAAAATACTTTTGAGAATTTCTTCCCCTGTTTGTGTATCTATTCATCTTAAGCTAATTTGCGTGTAAATTTGCGTGTACATTTTAATGTACATGTATGTAGATAATACTTTTCCCATGTAGCCGATTCTTTATTCAAACCTGAAGTTAGTTTCTATTTAAAACAACTTTGGAATAATGTATAGTCAGTGAAGGATGTGAGATTTGATGCCTGCCATGTTCTCAGCTCATCAGAGCCTAAGACTAAGGCACATCTTATTACTAACCATGGGTGTCTTGTATGTCAATTTGTTTGTTCATCCAGGGTCCAGTTGTTCAAAGCATTGTTAGCTTAACAAGCTTGTTAGTGGTCAAATTGTTAACTGCTCTAGCAAGCAAAATACCTTATAGTGGTATTTTTGCAGGAAACAATGTGAGCAGCTTTTGCATTTGCAAAAGCTGCTCACATTTTTTTCTGCAAAAATATTAGCATACTAAATGATCAAAGTTTTAACGATATGTTAATTAACGACGTTGTTAGTTTTGAATGACTGGCCCCTGTTGTCAACATTTTCATCACTCCTAGTGTCAACCCTGTTGATCAAATTTGATTTGATCCCAAGAGGTGCAACAAAGCCTTTAGTGTAACATTATGGATAAAAAAACATGCCCATACGAATACATTGTAGATTTTAGTGCTGAAAAAATAACAACAAATTTTAAGATGAAAAATTGTGATATTTTTAGCTCACCGTCACGTAGTGACGAGGTGAGCTTTTGGGATCACTTTTTGTCCGTTGTCCGTCCTGCGTGCGTCCGTGCGTAAACAATTTCTTTAAACGACATCTCCTCCTAAACCACTGATCGGAGTTTGACCAAACTTCACAGGAATGATCCTTAGGTGGTCCCCTTTCAAAGTTGTTCAAATGGTTCCGGTCCGTTGCACATCTAGGTCACAGGAGCCAAAAATAGATTTTTTTCACCAAAAACTTAAAAAATCTTCATCTCTGAAACCACAAGGCCCAGGTCTTTGATATTTGGTATGAAGCTTCATCTAGTGGACCCCTACCAAGATTGTTCAAATTATAGTGCTGGGGCCAAAAATACCCCCGCCCCAGGGCCCTTTAGTTTTACATAGGCTTATATAGGAAAATCTTTAAAAATCTTCTTCTCTGAAACCACAAGGCCCAGGACTTTGATATTTGATATGAAGCTTCATCTAGTGGACCCCTACAGAGATTGTTCAAATTATAGTGCTGGGACAAAAAATGCCCCCGCCACGGGGCCCTTTGATTTTACATTGGCTTATATAGGGAAATCTTTAAAAATCTTCTTCTCTGAAACCACAAGGCCCAGGTCTTTCATATTTGGTATGAAGCTTCATCTAGTGGACCCCTACCAAGATTGTTCAAATTATAGTGCTGGGGCCAAAAATGCCCCCGCCCCAGGGCTCTTTGGTTTAACATAGGCTTATATAGGGAAAATCTTTAAAACTCTTCTTCTCTGAAACCACAAGGCCCAGGACTTTGATATTTGGTATGAAGCTTCATCTAGTGGACCCCTACCAAGATTGTTCAAATTATAGTGCTTGGACAAAAAATGCCCCCGCCACGGGGCCCTTTGGTTTTACATTTGCTTTTATTGGGAAAATCTTTAAAAATCTTCTTCCCTGAAACCACAATGCCCAGGACTTTGATATTTAGAATGAAGCTTCATCTAATGGACCTCTGCCAAGATTGTTCAAATTATAGCCCTTGGGCGAAAAATGCCCCCCACCCAGGGCCCATTGGTTTTACATAGACTTATATAGGGAAAATCTTTAAAAATCTTCTTCTCTGAAACAACAAGGCCCAGGTCTTTGATATTTGGTATGAAGCTTCATCAGGTGGACCCCTACGAAGATTGTTCAAATTATAGTGCTGGGACAAAAAATGCCCCTGCCACGGGGCCCTTTGGTTTTACATTGGCTTTTATGGGGAAAATCTTTAAAAATCTTCTTCTCTGAAACCACAAGGCCCAGGACTTTGATATTTGGTATGAAGCTTCATCTAGTGGACCCCTACCAAGATTGTTCAAATTATAGTGCTGGGGCCAAAAATGCCCCCGCCCCCGTGGCCCTTTTTGTTTTACATAGGCTTATATAGGGAAAATCTTTAAAAATCTTCTTCTCTGAAACCACAAGGCCCAGGAATTTGATGTGAAGCTTCATCTAGTGGACCCCTACCAAGATTGTTCAAATTATAGTGCTGGAGCAAAAAATGCCCCCGTCCCGGGGCCCTTTGGTTTTACATGGCCTTATAAAGGGAAAATCTTTAAAAATCTTCCTCTCTGAAACTGCAAGGCCCAGGACTTTGATATTTGGTATGAAGCTTCATCTAGTGGACCCCTACATAGATTGTTCAAATTATAGCCCTTGGGCCAAAAATGCCCCCACCCCGGGGCCCTTTGGTTTTACATAGACTTATATAGGGAAAATCTTTAAGAATCTTCTTCTCTGAAACCACAAGGCCTAGGTCTTTTATATTTGGTATGAAGCTTCATCTAGTGGACCCCTAACAAGATTATTCAAATTATAGTGCTGAGGCCAAAAATGTCCCGGCCCCAGGGCCCTTTGGTTTTACATAGACTTATATAGGGAAATCTTTAAAAATCTTCTCTGAAACTGCAAGGCCAAGGCCTTTGATATTTTGTATGGAGCTTTATCTAGTGGACCTCTACTAAGATTGTTCACATTATAGCCCTGGGGCCACAAATGCCCCCACCGCGGGGCCCTTTGGTTTTACATAGATTTATTTAGCCCCGGGGCCATTTGGTTTTGCATAGGCTTATGAAGGGAATATCTATAAAAAAAATCTTCTTCTCTGAAACTGCAAGGCCCAGATCTTTGATATTTGATGTGTAGCTTCATCTAATGGACCTTTGCCAAGATTGTTCTAATTATAGCCTTTGTTGATGTTTGGTATGAAGCTTCACCTTTAAGACCTCCCTCAACATTATGCACATTAAAGCCCTGGGGCCAATAATGGCCCTCTCTGGGGCCCACTTGTTTCACTATGGATCAGGTGAGCGATCAAGGGCCATCATGGCCCTCTTGTTGTTATTTCTGCTCAAAATGTAGGTTGTGGGCACTCGTTAGAACCACCTCATTGAGTTGGTTCTAACGAGTACCAACAATCTATATTTTAGAGCAGAAATAAGAAAAATAATTTTTTCCCCATATAAACCCGAGTTTTACTATATAAAAGTGGGGTTCAAGGGGTCAGAATTATATACATGTAGGTGTGTTATATATGCCTGTTTTTGTGATATAGTTTTCTATTACAACCCGGTGCTTGACTCTAATCAGATGTTTGACTTATTAGTATGATTTTATGATAATAGTTTACATTGGAGGCTAGCCACCAGAAAACATATTTTATATCATGGACAGCCAACACAGGCTCAGAGTCTGATCTGAGCCTGTGTTGGCTCTGTTTGTTTGTTTAATTTGAGGATTAATGACCCTCTAAACACTATAGAGGTCATTTTGGAGACTTTGCATTTCAATTTTGTGGGACTTTAACCCTACATTGAGATGAAATGACATCTGAAGCCCTGCTGCCCAACGTAACCAGGGTTTATATGCATGGATGGTCCAACTTGCACCACTTTGCCTGGGCAAGCTTAGACCCTCTAAGTGGTCTACCAGTACTCATGTGGGGTCCATTTCAGCTCTGCGTGGAAGCACTATGCACCCCCTACTGGCTGTTAAAAGTATCGTTATTCCCAATTCTAATGCTTCCCTGGGGCAAACATGAATGGCTCTTATCTGGCAGCTCTATAGATACACTAGCTGAGCTTTGTCAGCTGCTGTCAGAGGACCCTGAAGATTTGTCTTCTCTTGGCAGGGCTCATTTGAATCCTGTGGTGTTTGTTTGTGTGTTTTTGTTTGTTTTGGCCCAGTCAGCACTATTTAGGTCTTATCGAGCTGGGGCCAGTTGTTCGAAGCATCGTTAGCTTAACGAGCTCGTTAGTGGTCCTATTGTTAACTCTTCTATTAAGTACAATATCGTAAATTTTGGTATTTTTGCTGGAAAAATGTGAGCAGCTTTTGCGTCAGCAAAAGCTGCTCACATTTTTTCAGCAAAAATTTCAGCATATTTGCCATATTTAATGATCAAAGTTTTAACGATACGTTAACTAACGATGTCGTTAGTTTTGAACAACTGGTCCCAGGTCTGTTTGCCTAACAATACTTCCTTCACAGGCTTAGACATAAGTAGGTAACCAGTACAGTGCACATTATTTTACCAGAAACTGACAACAGGGGAAAAGGAGAGGTTGTACGTAGAAAAGATTTCATTTTTAGTCTCCGAGCCAGAATGTTATCTACCCCCCCCCCCCCCTCACAGCAGGTATTGAACCCATGACCTAATCATAAGTCACACATGCATCCCACTGAGATACAGAGGTCCGCTTATACAGTCGGTGAGATTGCTGAAGCTTCAAAACTTACTACAGTACAACTTCAATAAATGGAATATGAATGGCTCAGTTACCTTGGCTTATTGGAATTTGCTCTTGAGTCCCTATAGCTTCAGATATCCATATATTTGGACTTTGGGAGGTTTACCTGATTTTATCTTAAACCCGTATCGTGCTAAATAATTAATTTAGCCACACCCATTTCTGACTCAGAACCAATGAAATTACTTGATGTAATTTATCCCTACAAATTCACAAACTGAACGTCAAAGTGTACCGGTAGATCCTGATCAGATGGCTTCTTTGATCTGGATCTGCAAGATTTGCCAAAGAGGGGTTGCCATGATCAGCGGGATAAGGGTTTAAAAGGTATGTTGTGTGAACTCATTAAAATCGCCTCAAGGCGATTCTAATGAGTAAACACAACATACCTTAGTTTTTAAAGAAGATCTTTAAGATATCCTTTAGTTTTACCCATTATGCCTCATGTCCTGTGGTGCAGTGGTTACGCTACTCACCTTGTAAACCAGCAGTCGCTGGAATGATCCCGGGCTTCTCCAGACTTTTGGATGAGTCTTTAAACCGAGGTCCCATCTCCGTATGACCTTAGCTGTTGGTGGGACGTAAAACTCAATCGCTCACTCACTCATGCCTCATGTTCTGGTGCTATGAATAAACCTGAGTAGTTCAAAATACCCCTGGAACAAGTTTTCATGGTTCCAAAGGTATTCTAGTTATTGAAGTTCAAACTGCATGATGCTTCCATGCAGAGCTGAAACCGGCCGCACACGAGTACTGGTAAACCCCTTAGAGGATCTAAGCCTGTCCAGGCAAAGCAGTGCGAGTCCGTCAATCCATGCTTATAAACCCTATTGGTTCCATTGGGTGACAGGGCTTGAGAAGTCATTTCATCTCAATGTCGGGTAAAAGTCCCACAAAACTGGAAGCAACGTCTCCAAAATGATCTTTACAGTGTTGAGGGGAACATTAAAAACAAAATCAAACTGCAGTTAGGATAGTAATGTACGCTGTAACAATCAAATATTTTCTACCTCATTTACTAATCAGGTCAGTATTATGCTGTTAGGTGTATTGTTGCATCATTCTGCATGTTTTCGATTTTGTATTTACGTCAGGTTATAATGTCCTTGTAATGAATATCCCTCTAAACACATCTTTACATAGAAAAAGTGGGGTTTATGGGGGTATTCATTAGTTTCCTTAATTGTGGTAAAAACATAGATTGTGGATATGTGGATACTTGTTATAACAGCCTTATTTAGGCCAGTCTTACAAACCCCCACAATGTATATTTAGACTAGTAAAAAGAATAATACCGGTATTCAGTATTTTCATTTGAATATTGTAGTTCTAGAGGTGTGGAGAGTCAGAGATGCCTTTTTTTAGCACGAGAGTGTGTTATTGTAATGATGTTTTATTGTGAATACTGCATATTATGTTCATATCAACTGAACGTTTACTGGAAAAAGCAAACACAATGTTCAATATGCTTATCAAGTGCTTTTGTTACTGTTAATCACCTGTGGATCTTTAATGTCTTCGGTGCTTCCTTACAGGTATGATAATTCGCAATGTCAAATAATGTAGATCCTGATCAGCCATCTGATCTGGATCTGCACTATTTGCAAAGGTAGGGTTGTCATGTTCAGCAGGACAAGGGTTCATAACTAAATAAATAAAAAGGCCCCCACTCATGGGGCTAGGATAAATAGATTGCTGCATGGTGCTTCAAGCAAAATAGAAGCGAAGGCAATGATTAGGAATCAATACAATTCACCCACAGCTGCCATCAGAGACGCCAGAGGGAAAGAAACACAAACATGCAAGCTGAAACAGACCTTATTGGGTACTGGTAAACTGCTAGGAAGGTCTAAGTAGAAGTAAAACAAAGATCAGGAATTGATACAATTAACTTACTCCACCCATAAAAGACATCAAAGGGAAAGAAATACAAACATTAAGCGACCAGACCATAATGGAAACCTAAACAAAGGAAGGCCATAAGGACAGTTACTTTCCCACAAAATGGCCATATGGCCATCCGAAACCAAAAGACACAAGTGATACACACAGTAAGTAACAAACAACAACATAAATAAATCGCCACAGAAGAGCCGCCTTGGAACGGCTATAGAACACAATTAAATCGATTTTACGTGGCCACAATCCTCGCCCTTACTTCCGTCGCGATTTAGACAAATAATTTGTTCAGTCCGCATGAAGGCCTCCTAACTCATCAGTGCAACATCTCCGTGAACACAAAAATCAAAGAACCACAGAGGTGAGACAACGGTGAGGACTCCACAGCAAGAAACCACTGAAATGCTGGAGCAAAAGAAAACCAACCGTTAGACTCTAAGCCTGCCCAGGCAAAGTGATACGAGTTGGACCGTCCCTGCTAATAAAGCCTATTGGTTTGTTCGGGTGGTAGGACTTGAGATGATATTTCATCTTAAATAATGTCTGGTTAAAGTCCCACAAAATTGGAAGCAGAGTGTCCAAAATGACCAAAATAGTTTTGATGTAAAATCTCAATTCAAACAAATTCAAATAGGTAAATATTTAAAGTACAATACCTTTGGATAATTTACTTTTGTTATGTTTCTGAGAAACATCACGAAAACACACCCATATAATTTTGACCCCCTTGAACCCCACTTTTATATAGTAAAACTGGGGTTTCCGGGGGCATACCTTTTTTCTTATTTCTGTTCTAAAATATGGATTGTGGGTACTCGTTAGAACCGCCTCGATGAGGCGGTTCTAACGAGTGCCCATAATCTATATTTTGAGCAGAAATAAGAAAAATATCACAATTTTTCATCATAAAATTTTCATTGTTTCGGCAATAAAGGTGGCAATGTATTTGTATAGGCGTGTTTTCGTAATGCAACTATATTGTACTTCTTACCTACTTACTGACCAACAAAATCCTGTCATTTTACATCATCATAATTATATTCCCATTTTGTGTTATTTCTATAAAGAATTGTACTTTTTGATTTCTTTGTTCATGATCCTATGTTTTACTTGTTGAGTTTTGAATGGAAATATATAGTCTGAGTGCCATAGAAACTACTGTTGTTGTATTTTATCTCCATTATTGCTCTGGTTGTGACGTTCTAAAAGTTTTTTCATGATCAGAGTTCATGCTTAGAGCTTGCTCATAATATTAGGAAATCAACAAAAATTGTTTGTAGCTCATCACGAAAACACGCCTATATAATTTTGACCCCCTTGAACCCCACTTTTATGTTGTAAAACTAGGGTTAAGAGGGGTAAACCTTATTTTTCTTATTTCTGCTCTAAAATATAGATTGTGGGTACTGGTTAGAACCGCCTCGATTAGGCGGTTCTAACAAGTACCCACAATCTATATTTTGAGCAGAAATAAGAAAAATATCACAATTTTTCATCTTACAATTTTCATTTTTTTGGCAATAAAGGTGGCAATGTATTTGTATAGGCGTTTTTGCGTAATGTCATCTGAGCACTTGGTGCTCAGATGAGCTATTGTGATTGCCCTGTGTCCGTAGGTCATGTGTTGTCAACATTTACCTTGTTCACCCTTTTGAGGCCACAGTTTTCTTTCAATCTTCCTGAAACTTTACCAAAATGGTCTTGTTCAAGTTCGAATATGGGTCATGTTGGGTCAAAAACTAGGTCACTAGGACAAATTTTATTAAAACCTTGTTCACCCTCTAGAGGTCACAGTTTTGCATCAATCTTCATGAAACTTTACCAGAATGTTTGTGTTAATGATATCTTGGTCAGGTTGCACTACATCATAGTGTAGATTATATTTTCTTGTCCTTTGGGATCATTGATTCCATTGTGGAATTTTGAAAATATCTGAGGGTCACTGATGAGGCCTAATTGGCTGAAACTAGCTAGTCTGGCCCAGAAAACAAGTACACTCCATATATTTCAGTTCTGTGGTGTATTCCTTGCTTCCGAAGGATAACACTTTTATAGAACATATTGAATGTGGGTCATGTCGGGTAAAAAACTGGATCTATGACATCTCACTGACAGACAACTGGTCGACACGAAGTTTCACCGACAACTTTTTCTCACCGACAACAAACTCACCAACACGACAAGTTGCTGAGACGACAGGTTGAAGACAGAAATTTAGAAAACTCATCGTAACTCACTGACACACACCAACGCTGACCAACTCTCGCCGACACTTATTTTGCCTGGTTTATTAACCCTTATCTTGCTGAATATTCAGTTTAGCCACACCCATTTCAGGCTTTGAACCAATCAGATTACTTGATGTAATTTATTCTTACAAATCTATAAACTGAATGTCAAACAGTGCAGATCCTGATCAGATGGCTTCTTCAGAAGCCATCTGATCTGGATCTACACTGTTTCCAAAGATAGGGATTGTCGTGAACAGCAAGATAAGAGTTAAGCTAAACACTTAATGTCTGCCTGTCTTGAAACAAACAGGAACGAAGGAGTCTTTGTTGTTAGTTTCATGCTCTCACACTGGACAACCCTGTACAGTGACGGCTCTTTGGAGATGATGCCCTGTGCAGCAGAAGGAAGTTAACTGCTATCTCCTCCGTCACTATCCGGAACGTTGTAGTTTGACCAGATCGGACCACATCCTACAGTCGTCCCTGTGACTTTTCAGTCTATAAGAAAAGAATAATAAACAGATTTGTATCAGTTTATTAGTCTCTAATTATTGACTGAAAGCCAGGGATCGCAGGATCGATCCCGGGCTTCAGACTTTCGGATGAGTCTTTAAACCGAGGTCCCGTCTCCGTATGACCTTAGCTGTTGGTGGGACGTAAAACTCAAACACTCACTTATTGACTGAAAGAGCTTTGTAATAGTAATAATTTAATTTATAAATGTTTCCATCAAAATCATGCTTGTCTTTTCCTCTGTGATTTAATGAACGAAAATTCATCTGTCGCCAATCAAATTTCAGTAAAAATTAATCGCTTTTGTCCTTAGTTGTCATGTCCGTGAGTTGTTATTGTTAATGAGTTGGATTTTGGGTGAATTTTTTAGTGTGGTGAGATTGTTTTTCAAGCTGTGTCGTTGATTTGTCTTGTCGGTGAGTTGTCCTGCAGCTTAAAAAACTATGTCAAATTGCTTTAAAACCTTGTTTAGCCTCTAGAGTCCACAATTTTGTTTAAATCTTTATGAAACTTTACCAGAATGTTTATTTTGATTATATCTCGGTCAAATTCGATTATGGGTCATGTCAGGTCAAAAACTAGGTCACTAGGTCTGATTGCTTCAAAAACCTTGTTCTAGAAGACATGGGTTTGCTTCAATCTTCATGAAACTTTACTGGAATGTTTGTCCTGATGATATTTTGGTCAGAGTTGGAATATGTTTCATATCGGGTCTAAATCCAGGTCACTAGGTCACATTTCTTTAGAACCTTGGTTCCCCCTCTAGAGGACACAGTTTTGCTTCAATCTTCATGAAACTTGACCAGAATGTGAGTCTTGATGTTACCTCTGTCAAGTTTGAATATAGGTCATGTCAGATTAAAAACTAGGTCACTAGGTCAAATATCTTTAAAACCCTGTCCACCCTCAAGAGGCTACAGTTTTGCTTCAATCATTATGAAACTATACCAGAATATTTGCTTGATGATGTCTATGTCAAGTTCAACTATGGGTCGGTCATATTGGGTAAAGAACCAGGTTACAAGGTCAAATTGCCTCAAAGCCTTGTTCACCCACTGAAGGCCTGCGTTATGGTTCAATCTTTATGGAACTGATCCCAAGCCCATTGGAATCCCCAGCCCATCAGGAATCGATACAATTAACTTACTCCACCCACCAAAAACCCCAAAGGGAAAGAAACACAAACACCAAGCGACCAGACCATAATGGAAACCTAAACAAAGGAAGGCCATATGGACAGGTACTTTCCCACAAAATAGTCATATGGCCATCCAAAATAAAAAGACACAAGTGATACACACAGATAGTAACAAACAACACCATAAATAAACCGCCACAGAAGAACCGCCTTGGAACGGTCAGTGGAAAGATTTCCACTGGGGGGCTTAAATCGATTTTACGTGGCCACAATCCTTGCCCTTACTTCCGTCGCGATTTAGACAAATAATTTGTTCAGTCCGCATGAAGACCTCCTAACTCATCAATACAACATCTCCGTGAACACAAAAAATCAAAGAACCACAGAGGTGAGACAACGGTGAGGACTCGACAGCAAGAAACCACTGAAATGCTGGAGCAAAAGAAAACCAACAGTTAGACTCCGATGGGCCCGACCAGAGACAGAGCATCAGGCACCAACCAACATTACCTTGAATTAGATATCTCTAATTCTCAATAAGCCTTTACGTTGGAGCCGTCATAGAATCTGAGGCCTGACCCACCGGCGTGCAATTAAAGAGGGAAGCAAAGTTGCCAACCGTGATTGGGTTAACTACCATGCATGCAGTCTGTCGTATAACATCCATGTTGTACCCAATCTTTTTATATCGAAGAATGATTTTACGAAATTGAGTGCTGAAGTCAATCCGATTATATATTTTTCTGAATTTATATACTAAGTCACCCTAAAATTCGGGTTCCGATAGACCTTGTTGCAGAAGAGATTTAAGTCCAATATTGAATGTTGAAATTAAATCAGAATGGCGTCTATAAAATTTTGAAAAGGCTTTGCGTAGTTTATGGTACCGATAACCCTGATTAAGGAGTTTAGCCGTTAATAATTTATTTCAAGTGTTGAAGTCAGTTACATGACTTCACACTCTAGCAAATCGAAATAATTGCGAAATATAAACGCCATAGGATGGCGCACGAGGAACATCACCATCCAAAAAAGGAAAATTTGAATGGGAAGGTATAATTTGAGGACTTTTACTGGAGGACCAGAGGACTGAGGACCAAGTCCTCTAGAGGACCAGAGGTATAATTTGAGGACCAAATACAGGAGGACCAGTGTTTTAATCAGCCGTATAATGGCTATGATAATTGAAGATAATTACTGTTTATTGAAAATGACACCTGCTGGTAGGGTATATCACCTCATGTGCATATATAAAGAAAAAAGGGGGAAAAATAAATAAAAGAAAAAACATGTTATTATGCTCAGGAAATGTTTCACCATATAATTTTATGAAATATATTTTTGGCATCTTGTTACTCTGATAAAAAATATTCAGTTGAAATTAGAATTTCCCTACTTTCTATATACTTGATATAATATATCAGTTATTTTTTTTTTTTAATTTACCAACTGCATGATGATCAGTGAAGATCCTGATCAGATGGCATCTTGTTTCTCTTTTAAAAATGTTCACTTAAAATTAGAATTTCTCTACTTGCAATATACATGTACTTATTATAAGCTATCTGTTAAATTCACAAACTGCATGATGAACAGTGAAGATCCTGATCAGATGGCATCTTGTAATGCTTTTAAAAATGTTCACTTAAAATTAGAATTTCTCTACTTCCAATATACATGTACTTATTATAAGCTTTCTGTTAAATTCACAAACTGAATGATGAACAGTGAAGATCCTGATCAGATGGCACCTTCTTACGCTTTTAAAAATGTTCACTTGAAATTAGAATTTCTCTACATTCAAAATTCTTAATATAAGCTATCTGTTTATTTCACAAACTGCATTATGAACAGTGAAGATCCTGATCAGATGGCTTATCTGGAGCTAAACTGTTGTTATGCTCAGAATTTTTTCACCTTAGAATTATATGAAATATCATTAAGATAACATTGATATATGACATAGAGCATTCTTACATGTTACCACAATGGTATTTTCCTGATGAAAACTTGTGAATTTTTTCTTATTAATAATCCAAATATAGGTTGTAGGTGCTTGTTAGAAACCGGCACCTAAATGAGGCGGTTCAAATGACAACTCACAACCTATGTTTTGAAGCAGAAATAATAAAAATAATGTATACCCTGTAAACCCCAATTTTTGCTATATAAAGTGGGGTTAAGAGGGTGTTCATTACACGGAATTGTAAACATGATGACTTTTGGCATCTTGTCACTCTTTTAAAATGTTTAGTTTAAATTAGAATTCCTCTACTTTCTATATGCTTGATGTAATCTACCTGATAAATTCACAAACTGCAAGATGAACAGTGATTTTCCTGATCAGATGGCTACACTGTTTTATGCCCAGAAATTTTTCACCATAAAATTATATCGGAAATAAATTTTTTGCATCTTGTTACTCTTATAAAAATGTTTAGCTGAAATTAGAATTTCTCTATTTTATACATACTTAATGATATATTGTTTTGTTTGTTTGATTTGAGGTTTAACGTCCCCGGCAACACTGTAATGGTCATTTTGGAGATGTTGCTTCCAATTTAGTGGGACTTTTATCCGACATTGAGATGAAATGACTTCTCAAGCCCTGTCGCCCAATGAAACCAGTAGGGTTTATAAGCATGGACTCGCACCGCTTTGCCTAGGCAGGCTTAGATCCTCTAAGCAGTTTACCAGTACTCGTGTGCATCATGCAGCCCATAGATTTCTTCAAGCACCTATGGGCGGGGGCAGACTTAATGATACAATCTCTATGTTACGAATTCACAAACTGCAAGATGAACTCTCTGCCACATAAAATGTGTGGGCACTCTTAACATATTTCCTTAAACTTGCAAACTGTCATAATATGGCTTATTTTTTATAAAAACTCGCTGGTACTTCACTGAAGTGAGATTAAAAAATAAAACTTTCAATTGCAGGGACTTGGTATTACATTGATGCTCATTATCTCACACAACATTCAACAAAAGCAGCTCCTGGCCTTTTCAATATTATTTCACTCATATCGAGCTGATCGTTAATCAGAAGCGTACTAAAGTATTTAGGGAAGTTTTGTTGCAAAAATATTGTTGTATCAATTACCATGATTGTTGTTAATTATAATGTTCAGCTACACTGATTTTGAAGTTCTATATTCTGATGTTTTATCAAATGCTAAGTTTTATAAAGTTATCATACTATAATGGCCACGCTGCCACACACTGTTGAGGAATGATTGACATTAACCCATTTTTGTATCAGAAATCCCCAAACCGGCTATTAGCAAACAGTGTAGACCCAGATCAGATGCCACGTTCTGCAGCATCTGATCAGAGCCTATACTGTTTGCAAAAAATTCAGCCGTTTTCCAAATAAATTTTGAAGAACCCCTAAATTTTGAAATGGAGTCGTGCTATATATAAAGTGGAAGAATTAATTCAGTACAAATTGGGTTAAATGAATATATTGAAGACAATAGCTGTCCAGTTTGTTACCCTTTTACCTACTAGTTTCTTAAGTGGATGTAATGAACACCTGGATAAACCCTACTTATTCTGTGATTTGGGTACTCCTAGGATACACTTGTTAGAACCATATTGGTCTAATGAGCACCCACATTCTATGCTTGCAGACGAAATGAGAAGAATGTCACCAATAAAATGGAAAATGTCAGTTTTAAGTTTGTGGAAGAAACATTACAATAACACACACATGTTATATAGTGCATTTTTTTTTTCATCTCCAAAATGGCTACTTTTTTGATGAAATCTTTGATATTTTTATTATTATTACTGCAAACATAGGTTGCTGCCTCATTGAGGTGGTTCTAACTAGTACCCATGACCTACTTCTTGGAGCAGTTATAAGAAAGATAATGTATGCCCCTGTAAACCCTAGTTTTCTTTATAAGGTGTTTTAGGGGTGGGGGTGTTCAGTATATGGACATGTTCACCTGATGACACCTTGTCACTTGGGCGACTAAGATCTCTTTTCCCCCAGGTTCACTTTTCCTTGATAAAATAAAATAAATAAGTAAATAATAATAAAAAACATTATTAAATAATTAAATAAATGCTTATTTATGGGTCCTGTGTGAGTACTGCAATGGAAGGTCACGTTTTTTTTTTCAATTTTCAGATCAACTTAAGAAAATTAATGATAAATTAGGCCCTAATTAACAATCAAAATAATTAGAAAAATGCTTCTGAAAGATTTAACAACACATTTAAAAAATGAAGACTTTCAATTATTTGCAAAATTTCAACCTAATCATAGGCTTACAGCCATTGGTTGTAATATGTAACTTTGCCCCACCTACAATAGGATAAGCCCCACCTACAAATAACCATTAAACTGCCAATCACAACCATTATAATATCAAGCCTTTTTGTAAGAAAAGAAAATCTTGTTTAGAATTTTTTATGTATGAGTCCTATGGAAATGTTGTTCCCTGAAAACAAACAAAAGAAAAAAATTTGAATGCCATCTGGTATGAGGTAATGCTTGGTGCTTAAGATATAAAATTAAAAGTTTTTTTTTTCATATATAGCTCGGAATGTAATACATGGAAGTCTTAAAAAACATTACCAGTAAGTAAGAAAATGACTGATAGAATAGGAATAGATAAAACCACTAGAAAAAAATAATTTTGCCAAAAAAATATAAATAATAATAATAATAATAATAATAAAATAAATAAATAACTGTTTTTTGGTTTCCTAGTAAGGAAATTTCCGTTAGAACTGAACATACTTGAGAACCGAGAGTAACACAATGCCTAAAATATATTTCATTTATTTATACGGTGAAAAAAATTTCTTTATCGCATGTTTTCCTTTAATTTATTTTTTTCCCCACTTATCCCGCTGAACAAGAAAATCCCTACATTTGCAAACAGTTTAGCTTCAGATAAGCCATCTGATCAGGATCTTCACTGTTCATCATGCAGTTTGTGAATTTAACAGATAGATTATATAAGTATATAGAAAGTACTTACTGTAGAGAAATTCTTATTTCAAGTGAACATTTTTAAAAAGAGTAACAAGATGCCGTCTGATCAGGATCTTCACTGTTCATCATGCAGTTTGTGAATTTAACAGATAGATTATGTAAGTTTATAGAAAGTACCTACTGTAGAGAAATTCTAATTTCAAGTGAACATTTTTAAAAGAGTAACAAGATGCCGTCTGATCAGGATCTTCACTGTTCATCATGCAGTTTGTGAATTTAACAGATAGCTTATAATAAGTACATGTATATTGAAAGTAGAGAAATTCTAATTTTAAGTGATCATTTTTAAAAGCGTTACAAGATGCCATCTGATCAGGATCTTCACTGTTCATCATGCAGTTTGTGAATTAAACAGATAGCTTATATTAAGTACATGTATGTATATTGAAAGTAGAGAAATTCTAATTTTAAGTGAACATTTTTAAAAGAGTAACAAGATGCCATCTGATCAGGATCTTCACTGATCATCATGCAGTTGGTTAATTAAAAAAACATAACAGATAGATAATATAAAGTATATAGAAAGTAGGAAAATTCTAATTTCAACTAAATATTTTTATCAGAGTAATATTAAAGATGCCAAAATATATTTCATAAAATTTCCTGAGCATAATAACACGTTTTTCATTTTATTTATTTTATTGAATTTTCTTTTTCTTTTTTACCTTTTTTTCTGTATAAATGCCCATGAGGTGATATACCATACCAGTAGGTGTCATTTTCAATAAACAGTAATTATCTTCAATTATCATAGCCATTATATGGCTGATTAAAACACTGGTCCTCCTGTATTTGGTCCTCAAATTATACCCCTGGTCCTCTAGAGGACTTGGTCCTCAGTCCTCTGGTCCTCCAGTAAAAGTCCTCAAATTATACCTTCCCCTATGGGTCGTGCTGAATTGAAAACACAGTCAATATGTCATATTGCTTTAAAAACTTGTTCACTCTTTAGAGGCCATAGTATTGCCCCAAACTTTACGAAACTGTACCACAGTGTTTGTCTTGATGATGTCTTGGTCAAGTTCGAATATGGGTTGTATCGGATCAGAAGCTAGGTCACTACCTCTAATTGCTTTAAGACCTTGTTTACCCTCTAAAGGTCACAGTTTTGCTCTAATCTTCCTGAAACTGTACCAAAATTGACCTGATGATATCTTCGTCAATCTTGAATATGGGTCACTGTGTCAAATTGTTTAAATTTCGTGTTCACCTTATAGAGCCCACAGTTTTGCTTCAATCATCACGAAAACACGCCTATATAATTTTGACCCCCTTGAACCCCACTTTATATAGTAAAACTGGGGTTTCCGGGGGGTGGGGGGGGGTATACCTTATTTTTTTTTATTTCTGCTCTAAAATATAGATTGTGGGTACTTGTTAGAACCGCCTCAATCTAAAATATAGATTGTGGGTACTCGTTAGAACCGCCTCGATTAGGCGGTTCTAACGAGTGCCCACAAAATATAGATTGTGGGTACTCGTGAGAACCGCCTCATCGTCGAGGCGGTTCTAATGAGTCCCCACAATCTATATTTTGAGCAGAAATAAGAAAAATATCACAATTTTTCATCTTAAAATTTTCATTTTTTCGGCGATAAAGGTGGCAATGTATTTGTAAAGGCGTGTTTGCGTAATGCTTGATGAATCTTTACGAGAATGTTTGTCGTGATGGTATCTTGGTTAAATTCAAATATGGCTAATATTAGATCAAAAGCTACATGTAGGCCATAGGTCAAATTCTTTTAATACATTTTTCCACCCTATACAGGCCCAAGTTTTGCTTTTGCTTCAAACTTCATGGAAGTATACCAGAATGTTAGTATTGATGATATCTTGGCAAAGTATGGATGCGGGTAATTTCAGATAAAAACAAGGTTGCTAGGCTGAATTGCAATAAAACTTTGTTCACCATCTAAAGGCCATAGTTCCAGTGTTTCAATCTTATTGAAACTTTCTCAATATATGACTTGATGCTATCTTGGTCAAGTTCGAATATAGGTCATGTTAGGTAAAAATAACTAGGTCACAAGGTCTGATTGCTTTAAAACCTTTTTCTCTGTCTAGATAGAGGCCACAGTTTTGCTTTAATCTTCATAAAACTAACCAGGATTTATGGCTTGGTTATCTTGGTCAGATTTAAATAAGGGTCATGTATGTTCAAAAACTAGGCTGCCATCACGAAAACATGCCTATATAATTTTGACCCCCTCGAACCCCACTTTTGTATTGTAAAATTGGGGTTTGCAGGGGTAAACCTTATTTTTCTTATTTCTGCTCTAAAATATAGATTGTGAGTACTTGTTAGTACTGTACGAGTGCCCACAATCTATATTTTGAGCAGAAATAAGAAAAATATCACAATTTTTCATCTTAAATTTTTCATTTTTTCGTCGATAAAGGTTACAATGCATTAGAATAGGCGTGTTTTCGTAATGCTAGGTCAAATTTCCTTCAAACCTTGATCACCCATTTGAAGTCACAGTTTTAATGAAACTGCACCCAAATGTTTCTCTTGATGATATCTTGGACCAAGTCCAACAGAATTAGAAGCAATGTCTCCTAAATGACCTAAACGGCGTTGCCGAGGATGTAAAACCTGAACACAAGCAAACAAAAGCATGAAGCAGCATTGGATCAATAATCATGTGCAGTCTAATCAGTCTTTGCTGTGCACTATATTATAGTGCACAGCAAAGACTGATCAGACTGCACAGATGTCTTCACTGGGTGCATGTTCTCAATGACCTTTTTTGCTTGGAGCATTCTGTTTGAAGGTGATGTTATAAGAACGTGTAAGGTTGCACATACACCAAAACTTGCAGTAACTGGCAGCTTAGTCGTATGCACGTCTGACTGGTGCTCACGAGGTCATGAGTTCAATACCTGCTGCTGGGCATTATATTTGTGGAGATTGTTCGCGGATTTGTTCTGCCATCATTCTCTTTGTTCGGCTGATTTAAGGGAAATGGGAACACCTAGCACATTTTCCGCCATTTTCCAAAGGGAGACAACTTTCCGGACTTCCTGTTCGCCTTCTGTAAGCCCTGTCCCACTGAAAAAGGGGTCTCCTTAGGAGCAAATTCTTTCCTTTAAGAGTTGACCCCTTTTGACATGGGAGACAAAAATACTTTTGCAGGAGTTGCCTCCCCTAAAGGTGTACCAATTCCCCTTAAGAAGGGCAGTTGTCAGTTTTTTGTAAAATAATATGCACTGTTCTGGTTTACCTCATGTATAGGCTCTGAGTGTGTAGGCTTTTCCAGGAAGAAAGGTTAGGTAAATTGACTATAGTGTTGTGTGAGCCATCGATCTCAAAACAATAATAAAAAACACCAGTCTGCCAATTCCAGGTTTGTAACAAGAATTGTACTACATAAATCTTTCTGTATCTCATTCAAGCTAGTAGTCACCTTTATTTGGAACAAAGATGGGGGTGCACTACGAGAAAATATATATACAGGGTCCTCTGATCAGTGATGCATCAAATGCAACTCTGCTGCTTGTCGAAGTGAAAGATAAATACAAAAAGAGAAGGCTCTAATAAGACTGTACTAATTTGCTGGTTAATCATAGTCCCAATTGTTCAAATCATAGTAATCCTCGCGCTTTTCGAAAAAAAGGGGGATATTGTATTACTGCCGTCCATCCGTCCGAAAGTCCAACTGTAATGTCCCTCCTTTGCTCCTGGACTATTTGCTCTAGAATCTCGAAAATTTCACCTATGGCTGAGGACTACAGGAACATATTCAGAATCTTGATGTGACCCCCAAGGCAGCGGGTGGGGCCCCATAACTACCCGAGGGCCAAAATTCATTTTGTTCAAACATAGTCATGTTGCATATAAAATCGAAGGTAATGAAAAGTAGAATACTGTGGTGCAAAAATGTTGCCCCGGGGGCATGTCTGGGGGTCACCAGAGGTAAAAAGAGTAGGATTTGGGGTCCTCTACGATTGTTCCACAATTACTCCGTGGCTTTTTGAGCTAGAATCTTGAAACTGTCACAGTAAATAGCTCTATGGATGAGGACTGGAGGAAGAACGTATTTGGAATTCTGATGTGACTCTTTTAACCCTTATCTTGCTGAATATTCATTTAAGCCACACCCATTTCTGTCTATCAACCAATCAAATTACTTGATGTAATTTATTGCTACAAATTTATAAACTGAATGCCAAACAGTGTAGATCCTGATCAGATGGCTTCTTCAGAAGCCATCTGATCCGGATCTACACTGTTTGGAAAGATAGGGGTTGTCGTGAACAGCAAGAGAAGGGTAAAGAGTAGATCCCTTTTTCAGGAGGTCTCAGTTCACATAAATCCCCCTTTTTAATGATGGCCAACATTGTCTTGTGTATACGTTCTCTTCAACAGTCTCGTGACTGAAGAATAATTTGATTGGTCAGTCTACTTCCAAGGCCATGTGATTCTGTCTTGTCGCATAATAGTCGGGCGAGAATTGCAACCTCAGGGTTCCACATTTAGTGCAGCATCTATGACGCACAGACTTAATACATGCAACACAATCAATACGACAGTTAGAGACTAACCAGGAAGCTGACACTACTTAGGGGATAACTGTATTCCAAATTGTGATTTGGTGAGGTAAATCGGAGGTTTTACGGTCGGAAATTTCGTTTTACGGCCATGTATTAGCGGAGCCGTAAAACGTAATTTGCGACCGTAAAACCAACGATTTACCTCCCCAACTCACAATTTTGCAATACAGTTATCCCCATTCTAATGGGGATACCCCTTATATGGTTGTCTTGTTAAAAACTGTACTATTTTGCATAAAATGGCTAGCGCTGCGAGCTGCATAAAACCAAATGCCAGCCAATGAAAAGCGACGTTACGCGTTGACGTCGGGTTTCCGACAGTATATCCCAGATAAACTGTCGCAAATTTTGATGTTATCCAATCAGACGTCAAGTTACATATGCAAGTGCATTAGAATTATTGTTTATTGCACACCCAGATAAGCAGACTAAATTTAACACTTGGTATTGAAGTTGACCCTTATCTTGCTGAATAGTCGTTTAAGCAACACCCATTTCATCTATCAACCAATCAAAACACTAGATGTAATTTATTACTACAAATTCATAATCTGAATGTCAAACAGTGTAGATCCTGATCAGATGGCTTCTTCAGAAGCCATCTGATCTGAGTCTACACTGTTTGCAAAGATAGGGGTTATCGTGAACAGCAAGATAAAGGTTAAACAAATAAAAGGAAGACTCAAATTTCTTAAAATTTTATGTAGTTTAATTGTATAACTATATACCAAATATACATAAAACCATTTGCATAAACATGGAAACACAGGTATGGCACTGCTAAATATGGCACAACATAATTATGATATTTTCTAAAACATATATTTTGATGTGTTTTGAGTTACAAAATGGGTGTTCATTATAAAATTACATGTTATCAAGGTATAAAAACAAAAAAAAGATTTGTGCGTCTATGAAAAAATGGGACCCATGATCGCATTTCCAATATGGCTGACTTCAAGGAAGCAAATGTAAACAATATAAAGTAAACAAAATTGCTCTGTAAATATTTTTCTATGAAAAGCACAAGTTCATGTTTTACTGTTCTTTACCTTTAACCTGGTAGCTCAAAAGTAAAACCACTAAATTTTGCAAGTAAATTAAAAACGCAGTTGAAAAAGCATTAAAAATGAGAATTGGTCATCAAATATGAAATGAGGCTTTACCAAAGGCCCCATTTGGAATTCCAGACTTGCTAATATCAGTATTTCATCAGAAAATCAGTAACCGAAATTTTATCTTTTAAGAAGTACTAGAATTTCTTCAAAATGCCAAAAACACAAAATGAATATTTTTAGGCGTCGAAACGTGTTTGCAAGAAAATCTGCTACCACGACTAACCAAAGTCAGCTAGCCCGACAACCAAAAAAGTATAGTCTTGTACAATAAAATACATTATTTTTGCTGAAATAAACAAGGTTAGCTATAGCCTTTCAAAACCCCAGTGAGGAATGACTGCACTGTTAATTTATGACCCGACCGTGTTTTACATGTAGGTAAGTCACCTTTAACTGGTATTTTACATTGTCGGTGGTTACAATTCTGATCTTAATCGCTTTCCTCGTACATCTAGTCGTGACAGTTTACATAACGGTTTATTAAAAAAAAAAAAATAAAAAAAACACTAAAAGGCAAAAGTCTCGTCACACTTGAACTTTAAACTCTCCAAGGCCATTGATCTATAGATTACTTGAGACACGATCACTTCCTGGCAACGCCAATCCGATTTAAGCGCATGCGCAGTTTGTGTAGGGCAAACATTCGCGAGTGTAACGTGAAACTGCACCGTGCTTGTGTCAACATTGATAGAAAAATGAGTCCTTATGCGAAGCACTTTATCGCCAGAAATACAACCAGAGGACCAGTGGTCCTGTAAACGCTCACCTGACACCTGGTCCTGGTGTACATTTTAATGTTTTTATATATGTATATAGCCTCAGAGCAGGGGTACACAACTTGTGGGGACAAAATTTTGATGTCTAACAATGTGATAAAACTTTCCACCTATTCCTACCTTTCTGACAGTTCGAAGGCCATGCTTTCATTATGGTTTATTCCATTTGTCATATTTTTTTTAACTTTTCATATTGTCCTATTTTTGTGTCGTAGTCTTCAATGGTTTCCTAAATATTCATTATTTTCACTTTTTCCCATGCAAAAGCCCAAGTCTGCAAATTTGACATAGCCATAAAATAGGTCAAGGCCATCCCAGGGTCACCATTTTTACAAACTATGATGAGCTCAAGTACCAGATGCTACAAGCCAACTTTCAAGGTCATTGGCTTCATGGTACTGGAGAAGAAGATTTTTGAAGGCTTTTTACCATATATGGGCATGGCTGCCATCTTGGTCATGTGACCCAGACCCCGCGAACAAACTTTCGTTCCCCCATCCTACTGAAGCTCCACATGAAATTTGGCTTTGATTGGCCTCCTTGTTTGGGAGGAGGAGATCTTTGAAAATGGTGGACGGACGGACAACGGATGGACGGACGACAGACCATGGCTATACTATAAGCTCACCTATGAGCCTAAAGGCTCAGGTGAGCTAAAAGTCAATTATTTTCACTTTTTTCCAAGCAAAAGCCTAAGTCCGCAAATTTGACATTGCCGTAAAATAGGTAAAGGTCAACCCAGGGTCATCATTTGAACAAATTATGATAGGCCCGTGTACCAGATGCTTCCTGCCATGTTTCAAGGTCATTTGCCTTACGGTTCTGGAGAAGAAGAATTTCGAAGTGTGTTTATCATATATGGGCATGGCCACCATCTTGGTCATGTGACCTGGACCATATGAGCAAATTTTCATTTGTTCATCATATAAAGGATCCATATCAAATTTCACTTGAATTGGGCCAGCGGTTTCTGAGAAAAAACTGTTTGAAATATGGAACCTGGTTAATCTTGGTCCCAGGTCATTGAATGATGACTTTTCTTACCCATGAATCTTCATGTATTCATTTACTTTACCTGATCTACCAATTTGGTGACATTGTCTTCAATGGTTTCCTAAAAATCCATTATTTTCACTTTTTCCCATGCAAAAGCCTAAGTTGACAAATTTGACACTGCCATAAAATAGGTCAAGGTCAACCCAGGGTCAGCATTTGTAAAAACTATGACGAGCCCGAGTACCATATGATATATGCCAAGTTTCAAAGCCATTGGCCTTACGGTTCTGGAGAAGAAAATTTTTGAAGGCTTTTTACCATATATGGGCGTGGCGGCCGTCTTGGTCATGTGATCTAGACCGTACTGGCAACTTTTCATTTGTTCAACTCACAAAAGCTCCATATTGAATTTCACTTAAATTGGCTCAGTAGTTTCTGAGAAAAAATGTTTTTTGTTTTTAAATATGAAATCGGAGTGACCTTGGTCTAAGGTCAATGAATGACCTTGACCTTTCTTACCCATAGATCTTCATGTATTCAGTTACTTTACCTAATCTACAAATTTTGGTGACACTGTCTTCAATGGTTTCCCTAAATATCCATTATTTTCACTTTTTCCTATGCAAAAGCCTAAGTCAGCAAATTTGACATTACTGTAAAATAGGTCAAGATCAACCCAGGGTCACCATTTTAACAAATTATGATAGGCCCGAGTACCATATGCTACATGCCAAGTTTCAAGGCCATTGGCCTTACGGTTCTTGAGAAGAAGAATTTCGAAGTTTCTTTACCATATATGGGCATGGTGGCCATCTTGGTCATGTGATCTAGACCATGTTGGCAGCTTTTCATTTGTTCAACTCCCAAAGGCTCCATATTGAATTTCACTTCAATTGGCTCAGTAGTTTCTGAGAAAAAATGTTTGAAATATGGAACCTGAGTGACCTTGGTCTAAGGTCCATTAATGACCTTGACCTTTCTTACACATAGATCTTCATGTATTCAGCTACTTTACCTTATCTACTAATTTTGGTGACACTGTCTTCAATGGTTTCCTAAAAATCCATTATTTTCACTTTTTCCCATGCAAAAGCCTAAGTCGGCAAATTTGACATTGCTGTAAAATAGGTCAAGGTCAACTCGGGGTCACCATTTGTACAAACTATGATGGGCCTGAGTACCATATGCTACATGCCAAGTTTCAATGCCATTGGCCTTACGGTTCTGGAGAAGAAGAATTTTTAAGGCCTTTTACCATATATATAGGCGTGACGGCCATCTTGGTCATGTGATCTAGACCGTATTGGCATTTTTTCATTTGTTCAACTCACAAAGGCTCCATATTAAATTTCACTTAAATTGGCTCAGCAGTTTTGGAGAAAAAAATGTTTGAAATATGGATCCTGAATGACCTTGGTCTAAGGCCAATGAATGACCTTGACCTTTCTGACCCATAGATCTTCATGTATTCAGTTACTTTACCTGATCTACAAATTTTGGTGACACTGTCTTCAATGGTTTTCCTATAAATCCATTATTTTCACTTTGCCCCATGCAAAAGCCTACTTCGGCAAATTTGACATTGCTGTAAAATAGGTCAAGGTCAACCCGGGGTCACCATTTGTACAAACCATGATGGGCCCGGGTACCATATGCTACATGCCAAGTTTCAAGGCCACTGGCCTTATGGTTCTGGAGAAGAAGATTTTTGAAGGCTTTTTACCATATATGGGCATGGCGGCCATCTTGGTCATGTGATCCAGACCCCGCGAACAAACTTTCGTTCCCCCATCCCACTGAGGCTCCATATGAAATTTGGCTTTGATTGGCCCTGCAGTATAGGAGAAGAAGATCTTTGAAAATGGTGGACGGACGGACGGACGGACGACGGACCATGGCTATACTATAAGCTCACCTATGAGCCTAAAGGCTCAGGTGAGCTAAAAATGGTACTACAACAAATTTAAGTGTTTGGGATTTACTACCGAGGAAAAAATGACCCGTATATAATGGATGCATTGTCCAAATTGAGCAAATCTTACGCGTCTGTGTTGTTCGGATGATAACACAAAATAGCAAATTGTTGAGGTGGGTTATGTGTATGTGTACCTGAATAAGAGTTTGAACCTTCTTTGGTAATGTCATTTGCTGGTTTTAAATAATGAATGTTCTTCGGATCACGCCATTATCTGGACCACCCTGGGTAGAAATGTTTATTGTTGATACTTGTTACATTTGCCGTATCCACTGAGGCGATTTCAACAAGTACAAACACATATCTCTTAATTATCCTTGCTATACTTCCTTATCTGGAGATATATTATCACTTTGCCAACAAAAATTTGACAGCGCATGACAAAACCTACAATAAGACATGTGCGCCCAACGAAGACTCAGATCAGCCTGCGCGTCCGCGCAGTCTGATCAGAGTCTTCGCTGTGCGCTCTAAGGGTAACTAAGGGCACGATGCTCCTTCATGCGGCAAGAGAAGTCTCTGGTTAGACTATATGAATGTGCAGGCTGATTTGAGTCTTCGATTGGCGCACATGTCTTATTGTAGGTTTTGTCGTGCGCTGGCTCAAATAGTAAGTTCAGCAACAAACAGCTTCCTTGTCGTCAAAAAATGTATGCCTGTGAAGCTGACAGTGGAACAGTGTCTCTTCGCGTGAGGTTGAATTTGTACGAACTATATGACATCTATACATAAAATTATACAAGGATCCGAATATGTATCATTGCTATGGTTTCCAAATTTCTCCTTTCTTGTTAATACTTCCTGCTCTAGCAGCCTTTCTTTGCCCCACAACAGGAAGGGGATGCTATCTTCACCTTCTCAAGGTAAGCAAATGGATTAACCTGAAAAGCAAGCAAATAAATAACCATTATCTTAACATGTCTATGCAAAAAGGAGCTGAGCCGTTTGTCACAACTATGTCAAAATTAATAATGTGTAAGTTAGTATTTTTTTTATAAATGTGATTATTTGATATGGGGAATATGCTAACATGTTTGCTAAAATGTGAGCAGCTTTTGCAAATGAAAAAGCTACTCACATTTTCCAGTAAAATGCAAGGGGATTAAATATTAACAAGAGGGCCAAATGGCCAAGAGGGCCAGATGGCCCTATATCGCCCACCTGTGTACCAGAAAATCATTATTGATGTTTTAAGAATGCCCCATCGGGGCTTGAAGAAATAGACAGGTCCCATGGTGCTTCTATGCAGAGCTGGAACCGACCACACATGAGTACTGGTAAACAGGTTCTAAGCCTGTCCAGGAAAAGGGGTGCCAGTTGGACCGTCCATGCACAATGACCCTTTTGGTTTCATTGCGTGGAAAGGGCTTAAGATATAATTTCATCTCCATATCGGGCAAAAGTCCCACAAAACTAGAATCAATGTCTCCAAAATGACCTTCATGTACTGTGCTGACAGGGATGTTAAACCTCAAATCAATAAACACAGGCAGGTAACTCCAAAGTTGTTTGTCTCATGCAGCCGAAATTCGAACTCTATGTAGACTGTATGTCCCTTCTGGTTATCTGCAAGTTTGATGAAGATCAGATCAGAAGTGGCGGAGAAAAAGTCTTTTTCCCCATTATAAGTCTATGGGACCTTTTTGTTTCCATTGCAACCACAGTTCTGATCAAAACTGGTCCAAAACCTAATCCAGTCAATCCTCCAACCCAGTGATGCTGCCCATAAAATTTGATTGGGATTGGCCAGCTAGTCGCTTACATATTCAAGTTCAAAGGTGTGGACGACAGACAGAGGTTTTATGCTTGTTCTTTTACTGAAAGTTTCAAAAAGATCAGATTAGAAACGGCTGAGAAAAGGTGGAGACACTATTTTTCACTAGTATTTATGCTCATGGGCAGGTACTTTGAAAGCCTATGTCTCATGCGGCCCAAATTCGAACTAAACATAGACTGTTAAGCTCCTTCTGGTTATCTGGAAGTTTGTTGAAGGTCAGGTAAGTTGGAGACATCGTTTTCCCATTGTAAGTCTATGGGAAAATTTTTCACCCTCAAGGGGATGTGACTGGAAATCCAGTGTTAAGATTCAAGCCAAAATCGAACTCATTAGAGATTTTATGCTTATCCTCCTTTACCAAAAGTAACAAAAAGATCAGATCAAAAACAGTTGCGGAAAGCTGGATACACCATTTTTCGCTAATATTTATGCTCAAGGGTAGGTGACTCAGAAGTCATTTGACCTGCGTGGCCCAAATTCAAACTCAACATAGACTGTATGCCCCTCCTGGTTATCTGCAAGTTTGATGAAGATCTGATTTGAAATGGTCGAGAAAAGCTGGAGACGTTGTTTTCCCATTGTAAGTTTATGGGAAAATCTTTCACACTCAAGGAGATGTAACTGGAAAACCACTGGTCAGATTCAAGTCATCTTCGAACTCGCTCGAGATTCTATGCTTGTCCTCTTTACCAAAAGTTACAAAATGATCCAATCAAAAACGGCTGAGAAAAGCTGGAGACACCATTTTTCACATACATTTATGCTCAAGGGCAGGTAACTCAGAAGCTGTTTGTCCCGTGCAGCCCAAATTCAAACTCAACATAGACAGTAAGCCCCTCTTGGTTATCTGCAAGTTTGATGAAGATCGGATCAGAAATGGCGGGGAAAAAGTGGAGACGTCGTTTTCCCCATAATATGTCTATGGGAAAATTTTTTCACGCTCAAGGGGATGTAACTGAAAAAAACTTTCGTCAGATTCAAGCCAAATTCGAATTCAAAGATTTTATGCTTGTTCTCGTTTATGAAAAGTTACAAAAAGATCAGTTCATAAAACGGCTGAGAAAAGCTGGAGACACCATTTTCACTTATATTAATGCTCAAGGGCAGGTAACTCCAAAGCTGTTTGTCCCATGCATCCCTAATATGAACTCGACGTAGACTGTAAGCCCCTCCTGGTTATCTGCAAGTTTGACGAAGATCGGGTCAGTAAAGGCGGAGAAAAAGTGGAGACGTCGTTTTCCCCATTATAAGTCTATGGGAAAATTTTTTCACGCTTAAGCGGATGTAACTGATAAAACCGCTTGCCAGATTCAAGCCAAATTCGAACTCCTCCAAGATTTTATAATTGTTCTCGTTTATGAAAAGTTACAAAAAGATCAGGTCATAAACGGCATAAAAGGCTGAGAATAGCTGGAGACACCATTTTTCACTTATATTTTTGCTCAAGGGCAGGTAACTCCAAAGCTGTTTGTCCCATCCATCCCAAATGTTAACTCGACGTAGACTGTAAGCCCCTTCTGGTTATCTGCAAGTTTGATGAAGATCGGATTAGAAACGGCTGAGAAAAAGTGGAGACAACGTTTTCCCCTTTATAAGTCTATGGGAAAATTTTTCACGCTCAAGGGGATGAAACTGGAAAACCGCTGGTCAGATTCAAACCAAATTCGCACTCGTCCACGATTTTATGCTTGCCCTCGTTTATGAAAAGTTACAAAAAGATCAGATCATAAACAGCTGAGAAAAGCTGGAGACACCATTTTTCACTTATATTTATGCTCTCGGACAGGTAACTCTAAACCTGTTTGTCCCGTGCAGCCCAAATTCGAACTCGACGTAGACTGTAAGCCCCTCCTGGTTATCTGCAAGTTTGATGATGATCGGATCAGAAATGGCCGAGAAAAAGTGGAGACGTCGTTTTCCCCATTATAAGTCTATCGAACCTTAATTGAACATTTTTGTTTCCATGGCAAAAACAGTTCTGATCAAAACTGTTCCAAAACCTAAGACAGTCAATCCCCAAACACCGTGATGCTGCACATAAAATTTGAATTTGATTGGCCAGCTAGTCACTTAGATATTCAAGTTCAAAGATGTGGACGACGGACGGACGCCGGATGCCTACCTATACTATAAGCTCACCTTGTGAGCCTTCGGCTCAGGTGAGCTAGCAAGATCAGATCATAAACGCCTGAGAAAAGCTGGAGACACCATTTTTCACTTATATGTATGCTTAAGGGCAGGTAACTCCAAAGCTGTTTGTCCAGTCCAGCCCAAATTCGAACTCGACGTAGACTGTAAGCCCCTCCTGGTTATCTGCAAGTTTGATGAAGAGCGGATCAGAAATGGCTGAGAAAAAGTGGAGACGTCGTTTTCCCCATTATAAGTCTATGAGAAAATTTTTCTCACTCAAGGGGACGTACCTGGAAAAACCGCTGGTGAGATTCAAACCAAATTCGTACTCGTCCGAGATTTTATGCTTGTCCTCGTTTATGAAAAGTCACAAAAAGATCAGATCATAAACAGCTGAGAGAAGCTGGATACACCAATTTTCACTTATATTTATGCTCAAGGGCAGGTAACTCAGAACCTGTTTGTCCCGTGCAGCCCAAATTCAAACTCTACGTAGACTGTAAAGTAGAAGTAAAACAAAGATCAGGAATTGATACAATTAACTTACTCCACCCATAAAAGACACCAAAGGGAAAGCCCCTCCTGGTTATCTGCAAGTTTGATGAAGATCGGATCAGAAATAGCCGAGAAAAAGTGAAAACGTCGTTTTCCCCATTATAAGTCTATGGAACCTTTTTGTTTCCATGGCAAAAATAATTCCAATCTGATCAGCCCAAAAACCTTATGCAGCCTTTCCCCCTACCTGATGATGCTTCTCATAATTTGATCAAGATTGGCCATGGGGTATTAGAGATATACGTATTTGAAATTGTTTACGGACGCACAGACGCACGCACGGACGCACGCAACACGGACAACGGACAAAATGTGATCACAAAAGCTCACCTTGTCACTACGTGACAGGTGAGCTAAAAATATCTCAACTTAAACTGATGGGTTTATTGAAACAAAATTATATGTTGTGAAGCCTTCGTGGGATGATGGTACAAAAGTTAATTTGAGGTATTTTAGTCTCCACCATGAGATGACCACCATGCCCATTGATGGTAAAATCCTCTGAAAATATTCTTCTCAGAAACTGAATGACTGATAACGTTGAATTGGTATGCAGTATTAGGAACTCGGGCCCTTCAAAGCTTTGTCAAATGATTATGCTGGTTGACCTTGACCTATTTTAACGTAAGGTTAAATTTGGTCACTTAGGCTTTTATATGGACCATTGCTACACAACGCATTTTTCATATAAAATACAATAACATTTTCGTTATTTAGAACAACAAATACACAAAACATGTGCAGAAAATGTGAGACGCTATTAACTTTCTTTCAGCAAAAATAATGGTATTTAAGATATAAGATTTTACAACTTATGCATTTGTTGAGCTAACGATTCTTTAACCTTTATCATGCTCTGGGCTAATTCAACAGACGACAAATTGCTGATACATTTTCTTACTTTTCTCAGAAAACAGGATTTGACATGTCATGCAAATTGTCTGCAAGGAGACAATTCGCATGAAATGTCAAATCCTGTTTCCTGGGAAAAATAATGAAAGTAATTCAAAATGACGTCTGCTGAAAAAAAATTACCCAGCATGCAGAGCGTTAAACAACCGAGTCGAAATTATTAAACATCCAGAACAACCATCAAAAGTACCACCCTGCAGACACATAACACTGACCCAACGTTGAAGCAGCGTTCTTGCATAAACTCCAATGACCATTTCTGTTTGAAGGTATACTTGACTAGACGAGAAGCCATGTTCGAACATTCAATTCATGAAGTTCACATGCTTTTCGAACATGGATTTTGATCTTTTCATATCATAAGATGGGCTTTGCTTTGTTAACATTACGTTGAGCGACGTAAAGCTATCGTCCTGACCGTAGCATTTTAAATTTTAATGATTATGTCAGAGGGTAACTGCATATTGCCGGGTCCCTCCGAAGATATTTGAACACTTGGTCTGAACGGCCTCGTGTTCAGACAGCTTCCTCGGGACCCGGCAAATGTTAATGCATGAAAAACCTGGGGTGATCCTTATATTGAAACATTTTCAACGTCGATTTAACATTCTTGCATAAAAACCTATGCGCATGGCTGTTTGAAAAGTAGAAGTAAAACAAAGATCAGGAATTGATACAATTAACTTACTCCATCCATAAAAGACACCAAAGGGAAAGAAATACAAACATTAAGCGACCAGACCATAATGGAAACCCAAACAAAGGAAGGCCATATGGACAGTTACTTTCCCACAAAATGGCCATATGGCCATCCAAAATTAAAAGACACAAGTGATACACACAGTAAGTAACAAACAACAACATAAATAAATCGCCACAGAAGAGCCGCCTTGGAACGGTCAGTGGAAGATTTCCACTGGGGGGCTTAAATCGATTTTACGTGGCCACAATCCTCGCCCTTACTTCCGTCGCGATTTAGACAAAAAATTTGTTCAGTCCGCATGAAGGCCTCCTAACTCATCAGTGCAACATCTCCGTGAACACAGAAATCAAAGAACCACAGAGGTGAGACAACGGTGAGGACTCGACAGCAAGAAACCACTGAAATGCTGGAGCAAAAGAAAACCAACAGTTAGACTCCGATGAGCCCGACCAGAGACAGAGCATCAGGCACCAACCAACATTATCTCTTTAATTTTCAATAAGCCTTTACGTTGGAGCCGTCATAGAATCTGAGGCCTGACCCACCGGCGTGCAATTAAAGAGGGAAGCAAAGTTGCCAACCGTGATTGGGTTAACTACCATGCATGCAGTCTGTCGTATAATATCCATGTTGTACCCAATCTTTTTATATCGAAGAATGATTTTACGAAATTGGGTGCTGAAGTCATTGCGGTTATATATTTTTCTGAATTTATATACTAAGTCACCATAAAATTCGGGTTCCGATAGACCTTGTTGCAGAAGAGATTTAAGTCCAATATTGAATTTTGAAATTAAATCAGAATGGCGTCTATAAAATTTTGAAAAGGCTTTGCGTAGTTTATGGTACCGATAACCCTGATATCGGAAGCCGTTGTTAAAGACAAATGCTACGAATTCACCATTTTCGTATGATCATCAAAAATGAAAGTTATGCCAGAGCCAACATTTTACCATTCTTGGGTAAGAAAATGGTTGAACTTTGTGGAATAGGTATCGTTTTGGGTTCATTTCATTATTAAACATGTTCAGCTTGGCTATAAACTTCACTAAAACTGGAACATTGCAACTTTTGAAAATTTTATTTTTTCAGCATTTCCTGAAGATCAGATCAACCTAAATGGTTACAGACTTACTTAAACGATTTGCTGTAATGCATATTATGGCCAGCTGCTATTTACAAGTAAAATCCAAGTTATCTGTGTGTGATTCACCATCTTTTCATAGAATTTATATGAATTTTTACCATGTATTTCAGCTGGGGGTAGGGGAACGGTTTGTTTAATAAAACAGAAATTAGCACGGTGACCCCTAGATTTCTTTAAATTTTCTATTCTCTGAAAACATCCTCTAGAGAAAAAACCTTGTTTTATGAAAATTTCAATGTAGCATTTTTCTGTATGGTCCAAAACATTGCAGACAATGAATTATTTTTAAAGATATTTTGGTTGATGACAAAATTGGTTTTGCCAAAAAAAAAATCTGAGCTTGAAAAATAGGCTAAACTTCGGCAGCAGTATCTTTAAATATATCATTCTGACTGAAATACATGTTTCAAAGCTAGGCAAATGTCATTTTTGACCTGCTATTTCCTAACGTGGTTGTTTTCTGATATTTCTGGGAAAACAGTTTAGGGTGATTTCCTTCTTGTTCAGATTACTTAAGATTCAGCACGGTGACATATGGTTTTTATTTTAAATTCGGTGAGCCAGTATATGATGCTGAGCGTATAGAGACTCTTAAACAGTTTTCAAGGTTGGAAGTATTTCGTAGCATATGCCCTTAAATGGACCGAAAGCCGTGCTCAAACAGCAAAACCATGTTCCAATCATGAAATTCGCGTGCTGTTTGAACATGGATTTTGAACTTTTGATATCAAAAGACGGGCCTTGCTTTGTTCACGTTACGTTGAGCGACGTAACGTTATCGCCCTGAATGTAGCGTTTCAGAGTTCTATGATGACGTCACTGCATGACGTCATTGTAAACAACATTCTGAACTGGCCGCCATTTTGGTTTTCCTGTCGCATTTGAAGAGTTTATATGGAATTTATATGGAGCTTTTGAGCGTTTTCGTCAAAATTTGCTGTCGGATTCGTAAGTTATGCAAGAACAACGATCATCCATAGTTATTTCATATTAACATTTGCCGGATCCCTCGGAAGATATTTGAACATTCGGCCTAGCGGCCTCATGTTCAAACATCTTCCTAGGGATCCGGCAAATGTAAATGCATGAAACCATGGTTGATCCCTATATTCTTGCATAAATACCCATGCGTGACTGTTTGAAGCCATTGTCAAATGGACCGAAAGCCGTGCTCAAACAGACAAAACCATGTTCAAATCATGAAATTCGCGTGCTGTTTGAACATAGATTTTGAGCTTTTGATATCACAAGACGGGCCCTGCTTTGTATACGTTACGTTAAGCGACGTAACTTTATCGCCCTGAACGTAGCGTTTTAGAGTTCTATGATGACGTCACTGCATGACAACGTCATTGTAAACAACATTCTGAACTGGCCGCCATTTTAATTTGCCAATCTCATTTGAAGAGTTTATATTGTATTTATATGGAGCTTTTGGGCGTTTTCTTCAAAATTTGCTGTCGGATTCGTAAGTTATGCAAGAACAACGATCATCCATGGTTATTGCATTGCATTAACATTTGCCGGATCCCTCGGAAGATATTTGAGAATTCAGCCTAGCGGCCTCATGTTCAAACAGCTTCCTCTGGATCCGGCAAATGTTAATGCATGAACAACCATGGTTGATCCCTATATTGAATTACAGCTGGGCAGATTCTTAAACATCTGCAGCAGTATCGTTTGGGCAGTCACGAACGAAAACGGGTCTTCGAGATCTCAGCAGAAACGTAAATCAGCCTCTGCACTCATTTATAACACAACCAAGCAGGCACACGTCGCTAAGGCAACGTCAAATCAACGTCGGTGATGTTACGTCACAATTACGTCATGTGCCTACTAGGTTTGTATGAAAGCACTGTGCATTGTTGAAACATCCAAATAGCTCACAGCAAAGACAGATCAGACTGAATCGATTTTACGCAGCCGTAATCCTCGCCTTCCGTCGCGATTACACAAATAATTTGTTCAGCCCCCATGAAGGCCTCCTAACTCATCAGTGCAGCATCTCAGAGAACACAAAAATAAAACAACCACAGAGATGAAACAACGGTGAGGACTCGACAAAATGTTGGAGCAAAAGAAAACCAACAGTTAGACTCCGATGGGCCCAACCAGAGACAGAGCATCAAGTTTACTATATGCCACGACTTGAAAAGGCATCCTTTGTGTGTTTGTGTTGACATATTTAATGCTATGTTGGAATAGTTTTGATATGATTTAGAGTTAGTGATTGCGATATGATTTGGTGGAGTGATTACAATATGATTGATTTCGGTTTGGTAAG
Organism: Lucinisca nassula; assembly: GCA_963580285.1. Taxonomy (NCBI): domain Eukaryota; kingdom Metazoa; phylum Mollusca; class Bivalvia; order Lucinida; family Lucinidae; genus Lucinisca; species Lucinisca nassula. The sequence continues at coordinate 73,005,148 of OY757010.1, forward strand.
GTGATTCAGAAGTAATTCTGATATGATTACGGTTAGCTTACTACAAGATTTCAATTCCGTGCCTTGCCTTCACATGTATATTCATTTGTGATCCACAGGCTCATTTGAATGTGAAATTTAATCGTATCATAATCATACTCTGATCATGATTAAGATACCAATACAAAAATATTTGACCTGTAGACCATATAATTGGAACATAATTTAATTATGATCAGAGTATGATTATGTTATGATGATAAGAAAATAACTTTATATACTTTGCGCTGACTTCTTAATATAATATGCTTAGCACTAGGGCTGGCTAATCGGAGCTGAAAAGATAATCGATTATCAGTCCTGTCATTGTGATCGATAATCGATTAGTAATCGCTAAGGTTTTTGTCATAATTTTACCTGTCTGGCTTTCTGTCTGAGCATGACTCTTGCCATATGTTGCACTTTACCATATGTATATTTCAACAGACAGGCCTGAGCAAACAGTGTAGACCCAGATGAGACGCCGTATAATGCGGCGTCTCATCAGGGTCTGCACTGTTTGCCACTCATCCAGCTATTTTATGCATAACTTGGGGTAGTAAATTGTACCTATCAAGAAATCGATTAAAAGCAAATCAGAAATGATAATCATTTTTGTGGAGTTTATCGATCGATTAATCGGTTATACGATTAATCGTGTCAGGCTTACTTAGCACCCGAAGGCCTAGATGTTACCCAAGCTTCATCTTGGCTTAACATCTTTCTCGGGGGCAATAGGGGTTTTACCTTTTGAGATGGTGCATCTTTTCCTTGCTGACTACCAGGTTTAAAATCAAACTCATCCTTGTATCGGGAAGAGAACAGGATGGTTGCCAGCTCAGCATCAACCTCCACGACTTCACCAGTCTGGAATTAGAAATTTTTACTTGCCTTTTGAGAATATTACAATTATATCGCGACAAACACAGAAGTTCTCTAAGCAGATTCTCTCTAAAGAATCGGCCATGCATTACGAATACACATCCCTGTGACACCCCGAACAAAATGAAAATTCAGCTATACGTAAATCATACATAAATAATATACTATCGTTATGCAATTTTGTGAGTTGTTACAGTGTATTAAAGAAATGCGCATAACAAACCATCTTCAATACGCAAGCAGTTTAAGCGTATCATTTGCGTATCATTTCACTTTGATTATAACAGTATACTTCATTCATGTATTGTTAAACTTAGTTGGAGGAAAAAGCGTGTGTATTGCGAATAATTTAAGACAATCTCATAAACATGTGCATCATTCACGGTTTGTTTGCCGAACTCAGAGACTCGTGTATTGTTAGCGTATTGTTCTTGAAAATTCCCACCAATAGAAATCATTCTGGTAGCTGACATCACTTCCTGTATTTCAAATATATTGGAGGGAACCTATGTGTAGAGTCCACATGGGGCTGTTTTGTTTTGAATGGCTGTTTTGTTTCAAATTTTAATTAAATCAAAGGAATCGGTGAGCAAACGTAAATATTAATTTAGACATGATTATTTGCTGAAGATATTGCAATTTGAAGCTTTAAATTATCTCGCAGTTACATGAATTAAACTCTGTTGCACGTTTACCTATACTGTTAACATATACTACTCAAAGTTTGATAGGGATCACTTTTTATATACTAAATTTTGCACTGAAAATTTAAAATTTCTTGACAGAATTTGTACTCCGTGTATTGATAGATATCTTAAGCAGAAACTCATGTGCAATTCAGTACTCATGAAAGTGCACACTTCTCAAACTTCGCAAATGAATTCATGCACCCCAAAATCTTGCGTAGCACTCCTTTCCAACAGACAAAAAAAAAAAACTTGCCAGTGTTGCTTTACAAAGCGTAAAACAATTTCATTGGATTTGTGAAACACTAAAATGCCTTGGGGACAATTAAAAAAGCGTCTGAGCCCCGAAGAAATGAATCATGACGTCGGAATGTTGGAATCTGGCGCCTCTCGACATCGTGTTCCTGGGATTCTGAATGTGTCTCAGAGCGTGGTTTCCCAAATGTGAAGTCGGCATCTTACCCACGGAAATTCTTCACACAGACACGGCGGGGTCGAGAAAGGCTACTATTCAACATCAGGGCCGTTTCTTGCTGATTCAGTCTCGACGTCAACGGTTCCTGAACGCTACGCGTTTGCATAGCGAGCTTAGGAACGGAACTGGAGTACGAATTTCTACACAAACTGTCAGAAACGGGCTCCACGAGTTCGGACTTAATGCCATGCGGCCTGCTGTACGTGTTCCGTTGACGAGACAGCACGTGCTAGACCGGTTGGACTTTGCCAGAACTCACGTCAGGTGGACGGTTCGTGACTTAACGCAGTACTGTTTTGTGAAGAGTCCAGATTCTGTCTAGACTTCACTTATAAACGTCAATTAGTGTGGCGAATGTCTAAAGTGCGATTCGATGACTTGAATGTGGCAGAGCATGATCGCTATGGAAAGGGATCAGTCATGGTTTGGGCTGGGATAAGCGTAAACGGTAAAACTGACGTGTAGGTCGTTGAAAACGGAACGTTAATGGCAGTTAGGTACTGTAATGAAATTCTTGATCTGTTTGTGAGACCATATGCAGATGCTATCGGCCCGTACTTTATTCTGATGGACGATAATGCCTCTACAAACCGTGCCAACGTCACTGATTCCTATTTGGAACGTGCGACAATCGTTCGTATGGACTGGCCTGCTCGATCACCGGACTTAAATCCGATTGACCATGCGCGGGACATGCTACAGCGTGCTGTTTCAGCCCAACCTGTGCATCCGAGGACTTTACCGGAGCTCAAAGATGCATTGGTTGCTGAATAAAAGCTGATTCCACAAAACCGGATACAGACTCTGATTACGTGCATGCGCAGGCGATGTCGTTCTGTAATTGATGCCCATGGACGCTATACACGTTATTAGGCACATTTGTCTAAACAAATTCGGCAGTTTGTGAAAAATCAATTGTCCAAATCCCTTCGTGTTACGGCAAATTTTGAGGGTGGCAAGACGGTTGCTGTTGTCACACTTGAATGCAGTACCAGTTGACAAAAAATCACTAGCTTTTGTGAAGGGATACGTCTTCTATCATTATGTATCAAATTTGGTTTCAGCTGCTTAATTTATCCAAAAATTATTTTGCATTAAAAAAGTGATCCCTATCAAACTTTGAGTAGTATATATTGCACGACCCGCAGAAAAAGCAACCGACTGAAGTCGGTTGATTTCTAAGAGTGCCCTAAAATCACCGTGTCATTCTGTCAGTCTGTCAGTCTGTCAGTCGTAACCCGTTTGTGAAAATTGGTGATAGTGACTTAACCGCTTGGAATATTTAAACAATTTTTGGCATACTGATAGATATCATTGAGATCTAACCAATGAACTTGCGAAATATTACATTCCATTTAGTATAGCCTCGCCGAGGCGAAAAATGTGAAAATTTTCGAACTGCTTCTCCTCGGAAACCGTTGGGCCGATTCAAATCAAATTTCATATGAAGCCTCTATGGGATGGGGGAAACCAAAATTTGCTCATGAGGTCCAGGTCACATGACCAAAATGGCCGCCAAACCATATATGGTCTGTCTGTTTGTCCGTCCGTAACCCGTTTGTGTAAATTGGTGATAGTGACTTAACCGCTTGGAATATTTAAACAATTTTTGGCATACTGATAGATATTAATGAGATCTTACCAACGAACTTGCGAAATATTACATTCCATTTAGTATATCCTCGCCGAAGCGAAAAATGTGAAAATTTTCGAACTGCTTTTCCTCGGAAACCGTTGGGCCGATTGAAGTCAAATTTCATATGGAGCCTCTATGGGATGGGGGAAACCAAAATTTGCTCATGGGGTTCAGGTCACATGACCAAAATGGCCGCCAAGCCATATATGGTAAAAACCCTTCAAAAATAGTCTTCTCCAGAACCACCGGGCAGATTTCCACGAAACTTGATAAATAGCATCTGGGACGTAGGTCCATCATAAATTGCTAAAATGGTGACCCTGGGTTGACCTTGACCTTCTTTGTGCCTAGGTCAAACCTTGACACATATGCTTTTGTATTGGAAAAGTGAGAATGCATTTTATCCTGTAAACGATTCAGAATACAGTACTAAAGTATAAGATATATTTTTGCTCCTACGATAAGGCGCATTTATTGGGGGAACCGTTTTAGGTCCAGGTCACATGACCAAAATGGCCGCCACACCCATATATGGTAACACTCATAAAGCTAAAAGCATCCGGCGGGTCGTGCACTTCAGCTGAAGCACTGTTTGTTTTTTAATTTCTTGTTCTAGTATTTGATTTCAGCTGAGTGAAGGCATTAGAACTCCACTTATGGATTATTGCAAGTCCATTTGACATGCAAACGGTAATGTCAACAACAACAACAAAATATAACTGAAATTTATATATACATGCCCCCAAAATCCTGGTGTACATTACGCAAACACGTCTATACAAATAAATTGCCACCTTTATCGCCGAAAAAATGAAAATTTTATAATGAAAAATTGTGATATTTTTCTTAATTCTGCTCAAAATATAGATTGTGGGCACTCGTTAGAACCACCTCATCGAGGCGGTTTTAACGAGTGCCCACAATCTATATTTTAGAGCAGAAAAAAGAAAAATAAGGTATACCCCTCGAAACCACAGTTTTACTATTTAAAAGTGGGGTTCAAGGGGGTCAAAATTATATAGACGTGTATTCGTGATGATGAATGTCATTCCTGGTGTATGAATGTCATTTGACGTATCACCAGTAACAATTATGATTTTGAAAAGGGTAACACGATTCCCCGAAATCACCGAAATCACCGAAATCACCACCGAAATCACCGAAATCACCACAGAAATAACTGAAATCACCGAAATCACCACAGAAATAACCGAAATCACCACTGAAATAACAGAAATCAACAATCAAAACAGAAAACAAAACTTATTAAAATGCTTTTATTATGACCAAATTTCATGAATTTATATAGTTTAAGGTAATTTCCTTTCATTGGAAAGCGGTAAATGGGAATTAAAACTAATTAAAATCGGCCGTTATTTCGGGTACATTTCGGATCCGGATTCGGCAGCGCTCTTTTGTGGAAATTGATTATGAAGTCTTTTTGTACGGCCAATCTCTCCCTTCAACTGGTTGCCAGTTTCTTGCGAAAGAATGTGCACTGTACTGGTAACCAGCTAACGGAAAGGAAAAATGTAGATTGCTAAACTGGCCGGCTCAAAAATGACCTAAATAGTGTTGACTGGGGCGAGAAATTCCACTGCTGGTTAACAGCTTACAGATAACCCTACATCCGGGGGCATACCCAAGAAAAGAGTCGATAGGTAAACTGATACATTAACAGCTTACAAGTTATCGATACACAAATTGACCGGCTCAAAATGACCTAAATTTTGTTGACTGAGCCGTGAAACTTGAAAAGAAACCAAACAAACGCGTTTTGTGTTTACTCGAATAGGCGCGATTTCAAAATGCGCCAGTGGACAGGCTGGTCTGAGTCTTCGTTATGTGCATATTTTACTCGTAGGAATAGCGGTTTACCGGCTCCAAAATGACCTATACACTGTTGACGGGGACATTAAACCACAAATAAAACAAACGAATAACAAAAGATATTTATTTTGTACCTTTATTTATACAACCTTATGGGCAATAGATAAACAGTTTAACCAAATCTCGAAAACACTCCTCTACAAATATGCGGTTCTAACGAGTACCGACAACCTAAGGAAACTATTGTTTACCCCTGCCAAACCCCAGTTTTATTATATAAGGGGTTTAAATGAGTCAAATTTATATAGGCGTGTTTTCGTGATGCTCTTGCTCTCGCCACATAGAATGATAAAAAGAAACAAAAATAAATTGATTTACGAGACAGCACAATAGGGGAAATCTCCAATTTCTTACATACATAAACAAGATGATGTAAATGCAAAATACGAAATCATGAAAAGGAAACAAGAAAAACATCGCAATTTTTCAGCAGAAAATTTTAATTTTTTTTTTTTTTTTTTGGTAGTAAATTTTTCCAATATATTTGAAAAGGATGTGTTTCATAATGATTCCCTTTTAGAGAGAAAATCGTGATTTACCGAGGTATTCTATACTTTTCTCATTTTTGCTTTAAACATAAATTGTGGATACTCGTTCGAACCACATAGGCGAAGCGGATCTAACGAGTGGCACAATCTATGTTTGGAGCAGAAACAAAAAATATCAGCATATCCCAACACAAACTCGGCTCAGTCTGTGCATTATTTTATTTTCAAAGCCTCTTTTGCATTATGAGGGAACGTCGATGTAGTGAAATAAAAATTGCCACTTTTGGTTATTCCTGCTCCGAACATAGATTGTTTGAACTTATGAGAATAGCCTCTATTATGAAAACACGCCTATACAAATAAATTTAACCACCAAAATATGATGATTTTAAGGTGCAAAAATTGTTATTGTGTTAATATTTCTGCAAAAAAACATAGATTGTGAGCACTCGATAGAGCCGCCTCGGTGAGGCGATTTTACCGAACGCCAAAAAGCTGTGCTGGTGCTCCGAACTTAGATTGTGGCGGGGGTTCTAATGAGTGCCCACAATCTATTATTCGGTCTATTCAGCTTTCCAGTATTGTTTATTGACCACGAGTTAGATGATTCCCTAATCCAGTTAATCGGTCGCGATATGTATAGTACATTATTGACAGGTGATTTCGCAAGATTTCGGAAGAAATCCCGAGCGTACAATTTTAAGTGTTTTTGGCTGAAAAGGTACCCAAAAGTCATCATTGACAATAAAAATAATGTTTGTAAGCTAAATACACTACACATGTCCATATATTAATTCCACAATGGTGATTTCTGTTATTTCAGTGGTGATTTCGGTTATTTCTGCGGTGATTTCGGTGATTTCGGGGTGATTTCGGTGATTTCGGGGAGTCGTGATACCGTTTTGAAAATGAATGCCCCAGCAAACGCCATTTTTTTCTCTATATAAAGTGGAGTTAACAGGGGTGTTCAATTCACACACTTTTAAACGTGATGTAGAAATCAACGTGGTCACGAGTCATCAGGTTCTGAGGATGATACTCCACAACCTCTTAATAATATGAGCCCCGCCAAGCGAATTTGTGTCTTCGAGCATTCCGTCATGACAAATTTTAACTGCGCATGTCCAGCCATTCAGAGGGGCCAGGGATATGGCTTCCTGTCTGAAGGTTCCTCTTGATTCACTGCTTGTATGAGCGAGCAGCGAAGGTTCTGGCGAGACTGCGCGGATGCGCAGGCTCGCCTGAACCTTCGCTGATCGCATAGGCGATAAGTACCAAAATCGCTTGACGGGGCCCATATGATTTATGGGTCCAGAGCAGAAACCGTGTTAGTTGGTTGGTTTGTTTGATTTAACGTCCCCGTCAACACTAAATAGGTCATTTTGGAGACGTTGCTTCCAATTGTATGGGACTTTTACCCGACATTGGGATGAAATGACATCTCAAGCCTTGTCGCCCAATGAAACCAATAGGGTTTATAAGCATGGACGGTCCGACTCGCACCGCTTTGCCTGGGCCGGCTTAGATCTTCTAAGCGGTTTACCAGTGCTCGTGTGCGGTCGGATTCAGCTCTGCGTGGAAGCATCATGTAGCCCATTTATATCTTCAGGCCCCAATTGGCGGAGCCAAACCCGTGTTAGTTAAGTAACTGTGTGAATATGTGCAAAACAAAATGCATATATTGTGCAGAAACAGACGTGGCCTACTATGGCCATTTTTCTGGACATTATTGGGACCCATCTTTGTTTGTTAGGATTGAAGTTTAACGTCCCCGTCATCACTAAATAGAACATTTTGGAATCGTTGCTTCCAATTCTGTGGGACTTTTACCTGACATTGAGACAAAATGACATCTCGAGCCCTGCCACCCAATAAAACCATTGCTTATATGCATTGGATGGCCTGACTCATAGCTTAGTACTTCTAAGCGGTTTACCAATACTCATGTCTCGTCAGTTTCAGCTCTGCGTGGAAGCATCATGCAGCCCATATCTATTACACCAAGCCCCGATTGGCGGGGGCGGAAGGGATCCATCTTTAAAACATTTTATATCCAAAACCGTGTTATAATGAAAAGTGTAATAAAGAGGTTTAAAAAAAACGTTTTACTGACTGTTTAAATGCGGTTCTTCTGTCGTGATTTATTATTGATATAGTTATCTTTGCATTTATGCTTTAATACAGTAAAATTCCGCCATCAAGACCACATAAAATTAAGACTAATTCCGTTTTAAAAAGCTTATTGTGAAGGGTGCGCTTAACCTTTCTTTCTTTTTCTGCCCACAGTGTCCAGTGGTCAAGGACCACCTTTGGGACTGTTCAAAAGTGGTCTTTAAGACCACTTTTGAACAGTCCCAAAGGTGGCCTTAATATAGGAGTTTTACTGTATTTTATTTTGGCTTTTCGCCTCTGACGTTTTCATAATTGTGAGGTTGTTTTATGTTTGTATTTCTTTCCGTAACCGTATCGATTCCTGATCATTGCCATCACTTTTATTATGTGAGAAAGAAATACTTTAATCATATGACGTCGCATCTGACATGTAGGCCAGTACATTTAGCCTGAAATGACCCTTGACCCACAACTAATTCCTTGAGAAATGTTATCAGCAGTTTTAGTATCAGGAAGGTGTCCTGATTTATAAAAAAAAAGTCCTCAAAAAAAAAATCCGTGGGGAAAGGGTATTTTAGGGGGGGTTAAAACATTACGAAAAAATGAAGAAAAATCACAAAAACCAGGCGTATGTTAAATAATTAATACTTGACTTCATTAAATCATACTAAAAATTCTGAAGATAAAAGTTTTCTTTTAATTTTTTTTTGTATATTTTTTGTGTGAAATTTCGAAAAACAAGTATTAACTTTTATAAAAGCTTGAGTCTATGCTAAGCACACATTAATTTGTGTAGAACTATGATGTGCCAGTTGCCACAAAGTGTAAAAAAAAAAGTCACAGATATCAAATGAGGATTTCCAAAGCTTATCACCAGTTTCACATAAAACAAAATTTCCGATTTTTTTTTTTCACTATCAATTACAACTAACTAACTACATGCCTACATTTACGGTTTCTTCCTTTCGCATTCTAGTTTAAAGTTTCATTTTACATTCTAGGTCTACGTCATGAAAAAACAATCTGCCAAGATTGCCGTCTAGAAATGAAAACATTAAGAATTGGATGTGGGAAGAACTAGATAAGGGCAAATATATGTTATATATAAGCTATCATTAAGATTGTCTACACCCGTGGGCGTAGACAATAAAGGAAAGTCGCATGGGGGGGGGGGGGGGGGGGGGAAGGAAAATCAAAATCAAACACATCACGAAAACATGCCTATATAATTTTGACCCCCACTAACCCACTTTTATCTATATACTTGAAAAACTTGGGGTTTATTGTTTTGTTTTTTTTTTCTGCTCAAAAACATAGCTTCTGAGATTGTTGATACTCAATAGAACTGCCTCATCCATGTTTTGAGCAGAAATAAGTGGGTGAGTGTGTTTGAGGTTTACATCCTGTCAACAGCAAATGCCATATGCAGTGGTTTCAAAAACATTTCGGCATCTGGATTTCAAGGAAAGATAGGAGTGTGATTTTCAATGTTATCTGAATAAAGCTCTTACAAATTTATCAAGCGTAGCAGGGGAATAATGTCTAAGTAAACGGGAAAATCCCCACTACCCGTCTATTGATGAAACCCCTGCATATGGAGACCGGACCTCGGTTTAAAGACTCATCTGAGAGTCTGGCGAAGCCCTTGGATCGAACCCACGACTCCTGGTTTATGAGGCTAATAGCTTATCCACTACATCATGGAGGCTTCTTTTAGCAGAAATAAGAAAAATAATGTACATGTACACCCTCTAAAACTCCCCAGTGCCCCACCCACCCATGTGTTAATGGGTAGCAGTGGTGTTTAAGTCAACTGCCTCTCCCTCGTGCGCGTGAAAACATCCGGAATGAGTGTTCGAGAGCGATTAACTAAGCTTGAGGCTTTAATCGCAATCGAACTAAAATAAATTAGTATAAACTAAAACTCCAGTAGGAGCGGGTTTCTATCGAGTACCCACAATCTATGCTTTTGAGCAGACATTACGAAACACGCCTAAACAAAAAAAATGTCAATTGTTCAGCCCAAAAATGGAATTTTAAGATAAAAAAAAATGATGTTTTTCTTATTTCTGCTCAAAACTATGTAGATTGCGGAGCTCGACAGAACCACCTGAACTTGGCATTTCTACCGAGTACCCACAATCTATGTTTTTGAGCTGATATAAGAAATTTAATATTTATCCCTGTACTATATAAAAGTGGGGTTCGAGGGGTCAAAATAATAAAGGCGTGTTTTTTACCCCACCCATGTGGGCTTGGAGTAATAGATTGGGCTGCTTATGCTTCCGCACAAAACTGATACCGACCGCATATGAGTACTGCTAAACCGCTGAGAATATCCAGAAAAGTTGCTGCGAGTCAGCCTGTCCATGCATGTAACCCCTTTTGGATTCATTGGGCGGCAGAGATTGAGATGTCATTTCATCTCAATGTCAGGTAAAAGTCCCACAAACTTGGGAGCAACGTCTCGTTTCGTGATGAATAAGAAAAAACTCAGAGTTTTTCTCTGGATTTTTTTAGGGGTGATCAAATCTTCCTATAGATTTGAATATGCGTGTTTTCGTTATGTTTTTATGACCCCAACTTTAAACAAGAGGGCCATGATGGCCCTGGATCGCTCACCTGATCCATAGTGTAACAAGTGGGCCCCAGAGAGGGCCATTATTGGCCCCAGGGCTTTAATGTGCATAATGTTGAGGAAGGTCTTAAAGGTGAAGCTTCATACCAAACATCAACAAAGGCTATAATTTGAACAATCTTGGCAAAGGTCCACTAGATGAAGCTACACATCAAATATCAAAGACCTGGGCCTAGCGGTTTCCGAGAAGAAGATTTTTAAAGATTTTGCCTATATAAGCCTATGTAAAACCAAAGGGCCCTGGATCGGGAGCATTTATGCTCCAGCATTATAATTTGAACAATCTTGGTAGGGGTCCACTAGATGAAGCTTCATACCAAATATCAAAGTCCTGGGCCTTGTGTTTTCAGAGAAGAAGATTTTTAAAGATTTTCCCTATATAAGCCTATGTAAAACCAAAGGGCCCCGGGGCGGGGGCATTTTTGGCCCAAGCACTATAATTTGAACAATCTTGGTAGGGGTCCACTAGATGAAGCTTCATACCAAATATCAAAGACCTGGGCCTTGTGGTTTTAGAGAAGAAGATTTTTAAAGATTTTCCCTATATAAGCCAATGTAAAACCAAAGGGCCCGTGGCGAGGGCATTTTTTGTCCCAGCACTATAATTTGAACAATCTTGGTAGGGGTCTACTAGATGAAGCTTCATACCAAATATCAAAGACCTGGGCCTTGTGGTTTCAGAGAAGAAGATTTTTAAAGATTTTCCCTATATAAGCCTATGTAAAACCAAAGGGCCCCGTGGCGGAAGCATTTTTTGTCCCAGCACTAAAATTTGAACAATCTTGGTAGGGGTCCACTAGATGAAGCTACATACCAAATATCAAAGTCCTGGGCCTTGTGGTTTCAGAGAAGAAAATTTTTAAAGATTTTCCCTATATAAGCCTATGTAAAACCAAAGGGCCATGGGGCGGGGGCATTTTTGGCCCCAGCACTATAATTTGAACAATCTTGGTAGGGGTCCACAATATGAAGCTTCATACCAAATATCAAAGTCCTGGGCCTTGTGGTTTCAGAGAAGAAGATTTTTAAAGATTTTCCCTATATAAGCCTATGTAAAACCAAAGGGCTCCGTGGCGGGGGCATTTTTTGTCCCAGCACTATAATTTGAACAATCTTGGTAGGGGTCCACTAGATGAAGCTTCATACCAAATATCAAAGTCCTGGGCCTTGTGGTTTCACAGAAGAAGTTTTTAAATATATTCCCTGTATAAGCCTATGTAAAAACAAAGGGCCCGGGGGCGGGGGCATTTTTGGCCCCAGCACTATAATTTGAACAATCTTGGTAGGGGTCCACTAGATGAAGCTTCATACCAAATATCAAAGACCTGGGCCTTGTGGTTTCAGAGAAGAAGATTTTTAAAGATTTTCCCTATATAAGCCAATGTAAAAACAAAGGGCCCCGGGGCGGGGGCATTTTTGGCCCCAGCACTATAATTTGAACAATCTTGGTAGGGGTCCACAATATGAAGCTTCATACCAAATATCAAAGTCCTGGGCCTTGTGGTTTCAGAGAAGAAGATTTTTAAAGATTTTCCCTATATAAGCCTATGTAAAACCAAAGGGCCCCGGGGCGGGGGCATTTTTGGCCCCAGCACTATAATTTGAACAATCTTGGTAGGGGTCCACTAGATGAAGCTTCATACCAAATATCAAAGACCTGGGCCTTGTGGTTTCAGAGAAGAAGATTTTTAAAGATTTTCCCTATATAGGCCTATGTAAAACCAAAGGGCCCCAGGGCGGGGGCATTTTTGGCCCCAGCACTAAAATTTGAACAATCTTGGTAGGGGTCCACTAGATGAAGCTTCATACCAAATATCAACGACCTGGGCCTTGTGGTTTCAGAGAAGAAGATTTTTTAAGTTTTTGGTGAAAAAAATCTATTTTTGGCTCCTGTGACCTAGATGTGCAACGGACCGGAACCATTTGAACAATTTTGAAAGGGGACCACCTAAGGATCATTCCTGTGAAGTTTGGTCAAAATCCGATCAGTGGTTTAGGAGGAGATGTCGTTTAAAGAAATTGTTTACGGACGGACGCACGCACGGACGGACGCACGGACGGACGCACGACGGACGACGGACAAAAAGTGATCCCAAAAGCTCACCTCGTCACTACGTGACGGTGAGCTAAAAAGTTGGAGGGGCATATTGCTTCTGGTTCGTCCATTCGACTTTCCTTTACGCCTTTGATGCATAGCATAACACAAGAAACCTGCATGTAAGGGTCTTGAAATTTCATTTGTCGATTCTTCATGGTAAATTAGCTAACGCGTATTTTTTTCTTATCCGGATTATGCCCCTTTCAAAAGTTATTGCCCTTTGAATTTTTTTATAAAATCTTGTCAGCAAAATATCTCAAAATCTATAAGAGCTAGAGCCTTGTAAGTTGGTGACGAGTAGATGTCCTGATAAACTTTTAACTAAATTCCGAAAAATAATTTGTGGCTAATGGCCCTTTGGCATTTTGGGTACATTGTAAGCCAATGCTTAATTGTGGTGCATAGAAAACTTTAGAACCTTGTATACCAGGGTTTTGAAATTTCATATATGGGTTCCTCATGGCAAATTAGCTGAAAGATATTTTTCTCATCCGGATTTTGCCCCTTTTAAGGTTGTTTGAGTCAACCTTTGTGTTCAGTCAGCTAAAAACAGGTATTGTGCGCAATGTTGGGAGACACAATTTGTAAATCAATTTCAAGGGGGTACACCCTTATTATTTTTCCTGCCTGTTAAAAAGTCAGCGGCCAGTTTCTATTGCAGTAAGTAGATAGGACAGTGTTGCAATTGTTCTGATTGTAATTTTTGAGTGGTTGCTTCCACAAAGTCACACATTGCTATCAAAATCTTACGTGCGCCATGTTACCGGAATACACCGTATGCACATATTTACTTTATTAATTCATTTGATTCTGATGGCACAAATGTGCTTCCATACATTGGAATTTTGTCATGAGACATTGACAAATGTATTTTCCGACCAATAAAATAAATGTTTAGTTTTACAACTTGAACATAGATCTTGTTTATCAATAGCATACAAGGAAAATATAAATGACATGTATTAAAAAAAATAGAATGTAGAAAGACTGCACTTTATCAATTTCTGACGTAAGTTTTGTTTTTGATGACGTCATTTGTTTGCGCATGAGGAGCCTTACAGCCGGTAAAACAGTGTATGGTGCTGTTATCTGGCCATTACTTATTTAATGCTTTTTCTGCGGATTAAATCCTAATTTTCTTAGAACTGGTACGGATATTTTTTTAGGACTTGTTTTTGGTAATTAGCAGAAACGTACCACTGTCTCTACAGATTTTCTTCCCGCGGGTGACAAGAGAATGTACATGTGTGTCGATCTACTAAATCTCTCAGTCTCTCTTTAAAATGTATACAGCTCCCAGCAGGGATTCAGATATCAGACTGCACAGGCTGAACCATGTCTCCACTGGGCTTCACTGGGCACACATACTCAAAGACGCTTCAATTCCGTTTCAGATTTTCTTGTCCATGTATGCGTTCATCTACCATATTTCTGTGTCACATAATTTTTTATAATATATATATATATAATCCCCAGGAGATATTCAGATATTAGACTGTGCAGATGTGCATACTGATCTGGCATTCATGCTCGAAGAAGCATTTTTCTGATCGTAAACTTCAATTTAAATTTTGCACAGACCGGTTGCGGTTTTCAATCTGTTGGTTAAGAGAGAGAGAGAGAGAGAGAGAGAGAGAGAGAGAGAGAGAGAGAGAGAGAGAGAGAGAGAGAGAGAGAGAGAAAGAGAGAGAGAGAGAGAGAGATGGAGAGAGAGAGAGAGAGCGTCTGTGCGTATTTTAAAAAGGCAGAATATAATAATCAGAAAAAGATTTAATTTTTAACAATTTTTTTTGAAATTCGACATAAGAATACGGTATATTATTCTAAGCTAGGCGAGTAGGGTAACAGTGAGGATGGGATTTGCTTGTCAATTTGGTAGCGATGCTAAAACAATGGTAGCCTACTTGATGGGTCGAATGTTTATCCATATACACAATGTTATTAAGCACAGTAGCGTCCGGCTGCTCACATGCACATGACTATGACCGACAATGTACAAAATCCAGAACGGTTATATTTATAGATCCGCTAGTCTTCTCCACTGCATGACAGAGTGCTGTGTATTAAATGTCGGGCCGCGACATACCAAAGTCGTTAAAAATGGTACTAGCTGCTCCTCGCTTGGCACTCGGATTTACGGGGTAGAGTTAGGACTGGTCGACCCAGTGTCAGGATAATGTGACTGGGTGTGGTATCATGTAATGTGTCTGGGACATGATACTTCAGTGAGGCAGCACTATAAAAGTGAGCATTGAGCTCCCTGTCGCAACCAGACACCGTCGTGATATGACTGAAAAATTGTTGAAAGCGACGTTCAGTGGTCCTTCCTTCCAAAGGATTACCTTTTTGTAGAACTTATATGCACTGAACGGTCCGACTTGCGCCACTTCGTCTGGGAAGGCGATTGAAGCACGTGACTGTCGAAATAAGTCGAAGCGTGTTTGAGACTGGACAAATTTAAAGATTTTTGACTATTTTAACATGACTAAAAATTCTAAATTTTGTGTCAGGACTTAATAAGTGGATAAACTTGCGATTGTTGGAACATGGAATGATGTTTATATGTAAATATGGTTTTTGAGCCTAGTTTCTATATCGGAAAGACAAACTAATAATTTTATTGATAACTCTAGTCCTACTAACTTTGCCCTGAAGGCCTTTTTACCATTGTATTTGAAAAGAGATTAACGGTGGCAACAGTCCGGGGCTGCGACAACCAAATCGTCACGCTTGACTTATTGGGATCATTGGTACCCGGCGTAAACCAAATGAACACACTAGGGACAGTAGTACGTCTTAATTGATCCGGACGTGCGAGGTATGCTATTGAGATACGGATATGGATCAAAACAAAGGGTCTCCAAGGGCATATGCGGAATTAACTCCGGTAGTGCTGGAGTCGTCACGTGGTCAGTGTACGGAAGTAAAGGTTCCATATAATGCTGCTAAGGAACACCAAGATGATGTCTTTTCGGTGAAAATGGATCTTCTACACGAAGATTCCGATACGATGGCATTTGACAATGAGATTGAAGAGGAACTATCTGAGTTTCAGGAGGTCATCCAAAAATTCCAAGACCTCTTCAGAGAGCTCCCGAAAGAAATGTTTGTAAACAGGATATTGCTCAACGAAGCATCTTGTGAAATAACACTTGAAAATTATAGATCGGTCCTGTTTGAAGAGATAAAAGAGATGGACGATTTTCCATTTGGGTTACAGTGCGAATTAAAGCGGCGCGTGCATACTCGAAATGGTGACACTGTTGCAGTTAAATTGGCTTATGACATTCATTCTCTGATGGCGGTACACGATGGTGGAGAGTATTCCGAAATTAAAGATATGCTTCGATCTAATAAGTCAAGCAGCCAGCGTCTGCAATCACATTCCATGGCAGGTGCTGGTAACTCAACTATAAATCCTTGTGAGTTCTCTATTGAGATTAAGGAACTCTCTCAGAATATGAGTGCAGCCAAAGCTGAAATTCTAACTCTCAAACAGAAACTGGTTGCTATTGATTCGACACGGTCGTCTGAAATTATGACTATGAAATCTACAGTTTTGTCATTAAAATCTGAATTAACATCGTTGTCCTCCACGGTCGAGAGAGCTGTAGTGGACATTAAAAAGGCTGTTGAGCGTCTTGAGTCAGATAGGTCAATGGGTGTTGTTAGCCTAAAAAGCGAGCTGCGAGTTGTTAAAGATACTGTTAAAGATATGCAGGACTCACTTGAAATGCTCGGGAACTCGTCCTCTCCGGGTAGTCGTTCTGCTTCATCAAAAGGGAAGGGCAGTTCGGGTAAAAAGGTTAAGCGCATATCCAACGATCAAGGGATACAACGTACAGGGGCAAGCGGTGCGACTACTACGGAGTGTGCGAGTGCTGAGTGTATTAATACACTGAGTAATGGTGCTAGTTACATAAACAGCAGTGGCATTGGTGTTCAAGCCCAACCAATAGATTTAGATAGGACTGTTCAAAATGAGTTGAGTTACGGATCCCAGTCTGACTTGCCTAATGGCGGCTATAATGAAAACGGGGTACAACCTCATAGTGAGCCACATAGTGATGAGGCGTACAGCGCCGACGGTTTGCCGGGCGTAAGCACGACCGTACCGCTGTCAGCCTTTTCACCTGGTTTTATGACGAGCGAGCCACTTATAGCAGAACCATGCGGCATTAATAAAAACTGTGGTGCCCCGGTAAATGTAACTGAAAATTATAATACAATCCAGAATGCGTTGTATAGTGATATTGCTAGATGTTCAGCCACTCGAACCGTTACAAATGCTCCGAACATAAATGTAATACCTACAGAGACGCGACCGATTCATACACGGCATCATATGAATTCTTCTTTTACCATTGCAAACACCCATTTTATGCATGAAAATGGCAATGCAATACATTATGGTCAGACGTCAGCAGTATTAACAGACTCTATTAGGGCTGGTACATTACTTCAAAAAAGTCGGTCTGAGACACTTGGTCCGAACTTAGCCAATTGCCATGTAGGATCGATTCCAAGCACTGGTGACGTTTACACCAGTAGTACAGGTATTGGGCGAAAGTCGCGATCGGCTAACATTCCGGATATAGATGAAACAGCCGAGGCATTAGGGGCTGTTGTTGATAATGATGAGGAGTTTATTCAGTATGTGAAGAAGAAACCAAAACGTTTCTACCTTGGGGGCTTCAAACCGGAAGTCACACAGAATCTTATTAGGAACTATGCAAGTAAACGCGGCCCAACGGTGACCTGGGTACGTATCTGGTCAAGCAGACGCAACAGGAATAATGTTGTTATTAGGTTAAATGTTGAAGATAATGAATTTGCAGACCGGGTCACCTCTCCCACATTTTGGCCCCGTGGAGTAAAGTGTAGGCCCTGGGTAGATAAAAGGGGGGACGGCACCGATCGGCGAAGCGACTACCAAGCGAAGTCTAGTCGACAATTGTACGGTCGATCCGATATTGATGAGTATAATCCCTACTCGCCGTTGCGGGACTATGCTAATGTCTAAGAGATTACACATTTGGAGTAAAAATATCAAGTCGCATGGATGCCAATATTTCCGAAAAATTAAGTATTCTTAGCTGGAACGCGACCGGCATTATGTCAAGTGCAACTTACCTCTGTCGTATTCTCAATCAGAAACAAGTCGATATATGCGGTATTTCAGAGCATTGACTTTATGAAAAAGATTTACAATTTTTGAACGAACTAGATACCCGATATCGTTGTCATGCTGTATCGGACTTTGGCCTAAATGTTCCGAGCAGACGAAAGGTCGGTAAAGGGGGAGTTGCCATCATGTGGCACAAAAGGCATGACCAAAATATTACCCCGCTGTATCTAGATGACGATAGAATTATTGGTATAAAATATGACTGTGGTTTAAATTGTCATATTTATCTATTTCAATTGTACTTGCCGTGTAGAAACTTTTCCGTTGCTGTTTTTGTGGATTATATAGATAGACTAAGAAATGTAATGAATCTTTACTCCGAGAGAGGTATGGTGGTATTAATGGGGGATATGAACGTTAATCTAGCCCCAAATGTTCTACAGAATAATATTTCTGGGAGACAACGAGCGTTTATTGAATTCTTACAAGATAGTAATATGGTTTCTCTAGACACTTTAGAGAGTTGTACGGGAGCGAGGTCATCTTTTGTCTCGTATGACAATGCTTCTGAATCTCTAATAGACCATATTTTACTTCCGATTGAAAAGCTGCCATATATCATGGAATGTGAAATATGTGATGATGATTGTCTAAATGTTTCTAGACATAGGCCGGTATTTTGCCGGCTGCGAGTACCAACCCATCAGGTATTTATAGAGAACGCAGAGACAGATAATAATAGGAATATTAATTGGAAGAAAGTAACGCCCGAGTTAACGTTAGAATATAAGCAATGTTTAAGTAACAATTACTTGCTGCAAAGCCTCGTAAATAATAATATAACTTCTGAAACTGACATAGATTGTGCATATTCTACAATAGTCACTGTGGTAAGGAATACTGCTGTAGATTGTTTACCAATCAAAAGCTTTAAACATTGTCTAAAACCGTACTGGAACGAAAGTCTTTCCCAATTACATAAGGAAATGAAACAAAAACGCCTTGATTGGGTAAATAGTGGAAAACCAAGGGGAAATTACTCAGGATCTTACAATCTTTATAAATCAGCTAAACGCAATTTTAGAAGAAAACATCGTCAAACAGTAGAAGCTTATATGAAAAGTCAAATTGAAGAAATAGATCGGTTAGCAGAAGTCGACAGTAGCTTATTTTGGAAATATGTTAATGCGCGACGTAAACAGTCAGGGACAGCACCTGGATCGGAAATCAACTTTCAGGGTACGTTGGCTGCTGGTCCTCAGGAAATTACACATGAATGGGCGAAACATTTTACAAATCTATATAAACCGTCCGAAGATATTCGCTTTGATAATGAACATAAACATTACATTTCGAGGCAGTTAGAAATAATAAATGAAAATTTGTCATTTCCAGAACCGCCGATCATAAATGCAGAGGAGGTACGGGCTGCTGTACGTCTTGGCAAGAAAGGTAAAGCCGCAGGTGAAGACGGCATTACGTATGAGCATATTAAATATGGTGGCGAAGTATTAAATTCCCTACTTGCTATTCTGTTTACCGCAATGCTTAAACTATCTCATGCCCCGAACGATATGAAAAAGGGCATTATTATAACTTTATTTAAAGGGGGTAATAAGAGAAAGGATGACCCGGATAACTATAGGGCTATAACGCTCTCTTCCGTTATCCTGAAATTATTTGAGAGAATACTGTTGACTCGTATTGAGCTTTTTGATAATATACATCCGCCGATACATCCCCTACAAGGTGGGTTTCAAAAAGGGTTCGGCTGTCTTATGACATCCTTTGCATTAAGGGAATCTGCATATTTTGCAAAAGAAACCGGGAGTCGTTTATACGTTTGTTTTCATGATGTAAAGAAAGCGTTCGACTGCGTATGGCATGATGGCCTATTCTATAAACTGTATAATGCTGGTATAGATAATGCTATTTTTAAAGAACTTCAAAATCTTTATAAGGGTATGACAAGCTGTGTAAGAGTTCAAGGGTGTATGTCAGACTGGTTTCCAATATTACAAGGTACACGTCAAGGGGGAGTTATCTCCCCTTTCTTGTTCTTGATTTACCTGAATGATTTATTATATGAATTAGAAGGGTCAGGCTTAGGGATATGCATTAATAATATAAATTTGTCTCGCCCAACTGTGGCAGACGATATGCTTGTCGCATCATACTCAAAAGCAGGTGCGGATGGGCTGATTAGAATTGCTTATATGTACTCTTGTCTGTGGAGATTTGTACATGCGGCTGCCAAAAGTGCTGTATTGGTTATGAATGAGAAACGAAATGACTTTTTGCAGGCTGAACGAACTTGGAAACTTGGTGTCGAATTTATTCCAGAAAAGGAGCAATACAAACATTTAGGTATTATATGTGACAAAAATCTAAACTTAAACGACGTAGTTAAAGGTGCTTGTAAGAAATTGAAAGGTGCCTTTCTTAGCATCGTTAACTGTGGGTTGTATGAAAATGGTATAAACCCAAGTACATCCATACATATATATAATTCTGTGGTCCTACCAAAAGCATTATACGGGTGTGAGTTATGGTCAAATATGTTACCAAACCAAATTTTATCATTGGAACGGGCCCATCGCTTCTGTATAAAGTTTATGCAATTCTTACCACGCAACACCAAAAATGAAGTAACTCTGTCCTTGCTTGGATGCAAACCAATAGAGGTTGAAATAGACCGCCGTAAGCTGATATTTCTAGGTCAGTTATGCAACTTGCCCAGTCATGTACGAATTAAAGAAGTTTTTATTAATAGACTGATAAATTACTTAGCCAATCCTAGGTGTCATTATGGCTTTATACCAGATATACACAGAATACTTCAAAAATACTCACTTATATATGTTTTACATGGATTTTTGGACAATGGTTCGTTTTTATCAAAAAATGCATGGAAAAGGCTTTTGACCGAAACATTGGCGAATTTTGGAAGAGATGAAATGTTACAGAATGCGTCTGTATCTCTGTCTCTGAACAGGTTTCTAGGCATTCATAGTGTGGATGGACCTTATATACTATACAAAATATGTAAGGAATCGCCAAAATTGCTTAAATATGTTAAGATGGCGGTTCGCCCCTTAAGCTTAATGTTTTGCGGTGAAAACAGAACGGCATGCCGCTCATGTGGCTGTTTAACAAATGCAATAACCGAACATGTCATCTTATTCTGTCAAGAGAATGAAACCTTCCGCAACAAACTTTGGATGCGTATGGTATCTCGATTTGGTGCTGTCTTTTTCAGAAAGTTTATATCGCTATCTCCGGCAAGCCAAATAGATAGTTTATTTTCCGGATGTAAAATAATGTTGCAAGATGATGACGAAATTAAAGATTGTTTAAAACTATTGATAATAGCCCTGAGAGGAGTTCATTTTGTGCAGCATATACAACTTTCATGAATTGCATGAACAAACTAAATACTACAAATATACATTTGGCAATACGCTGAGTTTTTTTTTTAGTAGAACGTTTCTCTACTTAGTTTTCCCTTGCATTTCGTTTCGGCAAGGAAATTAGTATCTGGTAGCAAGCGTTCTGCTATTCATTGATAATAGATCAATATTGACCAGCTAAGTTCTCCCTTGCATTTCGTTTCGGCAAGGAAACTAGTATTTGGTAGCAAGCGTTCTGCTATTCATTAGTAAATCAATATTGATCAGCTAATTCCAAGAGTCAAAATGTTCCTTTTCTTGTATGAAACAGGAGATTCCAGGCCAAGGAGGTACAAATTTAAGTGATCCTGGTGGTCTTCTCGATGGGCATGGCCGACCTATGGTGTATTTAAAATACCACAATATAATAATTATAGTTTCTATAGTTCATGTATATATTTGTATATTATGTTTTGTTTAGCCGTTTGTACTCTCACGTTTACTGTTTGTTTGTCACATTGTTTTTCTGTTTGCAGTTGCTATGCTCTCCAATTGTGGAGGAAAATAAATTATCTATCTATCTAGTCTTTTTCTCCAAGCCCCGATGAGCGGTGGGCAATTCGCCCCGTTTGTCAATAGCGATTTCACGTAAAAAATCACTATTGACAAACGTTTGTCAATAGCGATTTCACGTTAAAATGGCTGTTGACAAACGTTTGTCAATAGCCACTCCGATAAAATAAAGACTCGACCGGGCTGGTGTATCGGGTCATTGGCAAACAGTATAGATCCAGATCAGACGCCATGTTATCTTAACTGGGTTGCTCTGTTTGCAAATCTGCATTTAAGTGTTAAACTTAACACTTAAATATTCAGTTCAGAACTATTTTACCAACTTACACCCAAAGATTATCGACCCTACAGATAAAAGCGGCAGTACAGTTTATAAAACAAATTCTGTGGTGTAAAGGGGTAGCCCCGTTCTAAAGTCTACTAATACAGTCGCTATAATTTTGGGTTGTGGATCTAGTATGGAGGCGGTAATTATACGCCATTTTGCTACCCTTGAGATTTCGCAAAGATTTTTTTATAGCCTATATGACTACATATTTTGGAAAGGGACACTTTAACGATATATGGCTGACCATCAAGCCCCCTCTCACCAGTGCCCTCCTGAGAAGGATACTCATGCGAGCTTTATTTTACTTTAAGGCTCATTCTACCGATGTACACATGATCTTCACAACCTGGTATGTGTTTTTTTCTTTCTTTCTGACAATATTTTCTACATCAAAGATAGGGTTAGGTGCGGATTGCATCCTCGCTGTGTATTGAAAAAAACAATCAAGTACACAGTGTCCGACTGTACCCGCTTTAAGATTTCCAATAGGCTGGTACGGTCGGACACTTTTTCTAGCGAAATTACAACTTTAATTCAGATAGTTTTCGCAAAAAGAATATAATATTTACATAAATTAATGTCAAAAGAACAAAAAGGCAGATCATATTGGAAATTTAATAACTCGCTTCTTAAGGACCAAGTTTATGTGAGAGAAATTAAAACTGTTATTTCTGAAATGAAAAATAGGTACGCTTCGGAGCATCAGATAAATAACCTAGATGTAAACGGAACTCCCATAGAAGATTTAATATTAAAAATAGATGATCAACTTTTTTATGATGTTTTATTAATGGAGATCCGTGGCAAAACAATTTCATATGCATCGTTTAAGAAAAAATCTAACGAAAATAAAGAATGTAAGCTGCTGGAAGAAATAGATACACTCGAAAAACAAGATATGAATAATGAAGATTTAATAGATAATAAGAAAAAAGAGTTGTTTGATCTTAGACAGAAAAAAATGGAGGGGAAAATAATTAGATCTAGGGCTAAATGGATAGACGACGGTGAAAAAGTTACTAAATATTTTTGTAATCTTGAAAATAGGAATTTTGTTAGTAAATGTATGAACAAATTAATTAATGATAATGGCACCGTTTTAAAAGAACAGGCTGAAATACTTAATGAAACTATGTTATTTTATAAAAAATTATATTCGGCGAGATCTGTTAAGAATATCGACCTAACAGAGATGTTTAGAGAAATGTCTGTCCCTAAACTACAAGACAATGAAAAAAATGCACTCGAAGGTTTAATAACGCACAATGAACTATTAAAATGTTTAAAAAAATCTTCTAATAATACGAGCCCGGGCTTTGATGGCTTTACTTACGAATTTTTTAAATTTTTCTGGGCAGACTTGGGAGGCTTTATGTTAAGAGCAATTAACGCTAGTTTTATAAAAGGTGAACTTTCAGAAACTCTTAAACGTGGAGTTATTACGTGTATTCCAAAGGGTAATAAAGACAAGCAGCTTTTAAAAAACTGGAGACCAATTTCATTGCTGAATACTTCGTATAAGTTAGCATCAGCTTGTATAACTGAACGATTAAAAACAGTCTTACCAAACTTGATAAATGAAGATCAAACAGGATTTATTTCTGGAAGGTTCATTGGAGAAAACATACGTTTACTTTATGATGTTATGAATTATACGGAAAAACAAGAAATACCAGGGATGCTCCTCTTGATTGACTTTGAAAAAGCCTTTGACTCTGTTTCCTGGGAATTTTTATTTAAAGTATTAGAATTCTTTAAATTTGGAAACTCCTTTATTAAATGGATTCAGGTATTTTATAAGAATATTCAGTCTTGTGTTATTGTAAATGGTCATCTATCGGACTGGTTCTTTTTGGAACGTGGTTGTAGACAGGGCGACCCTTTGTCGCCATATCTGTTTATACTCTGTGCAGAAATACTGGCAATTCTCGTAAGAAGTAACAGTAATATAAAAGGTATAAGAATTGGGGAGTCGAATGTGATTATTTCCCAATATGCAGACGATACGTCCATCATACTTGATGGCTCAAAGAAATCTTTAAAAAACTGTTTAAAAGTGCTAAAATTCTATGCGGAAGCCTCCGGCCTTTGTATTAATATCGAAAAAACTAATGTTGTTTGGATTGGCTCCAAGAAAAATAGCAACGAAAAGTTTTGTGAAGAATATAACCTTTCATGGAATAATAGTGAATATACAATATTAGGAGTTACGTTTACACAAAACTTGGAAGAAATTGCTGAGAAAAATTTTGCTATTAAGATTGAAGAAATGAAAAGAATTTTAGCAAATTGGTCCAAAAGATTGTTAACACCGATAGGTAAAATAGTGATTATTAAAAGTTTAGCGTTATCCAAGATAAATCATTTAATTTTATCCTTACCTGATCCTCCCGAAAGGTTTATTAAGGAAATTCAAGATATGTTTTTTAACTATCTTTGGGCAAACGGCCCAGATAAAATTAAACGTAAAGTAATAATACAGAATTATAATATGGGAGGATTAAGAATGATTGATTTAAATTCATTCATGAGGGCCTTAAAACTAACATGGCTGCGTAGAATCATTGTTAAATCTAGCAGTTATTATCGAATAGTTAAAGAATTATTTCCAACGATCGAACAGTGCATTAAATTTGGAAGCAGAATCTACGATCTGAGGAAGCATACAATAAATAATACATTTTGGAGAAACGTTCTGTTCAGTTATAAATTATTTTTAGAAAAAGTTAAACCTGTAAACTGGTCAGAATTTTTAAAAATGCCAATCTGGTGTAACGATTGTATAAAGGTCGGAGGCTCATCTGTATTATATTTAACATGGGTTAATCGAGGAATTCTATTTGTCAACGACTTAGTTGATAGAAATGGAGATCTTATCTCATATGAGATGTTTCAGAGATTATATCAGATAAGGGGTAACTTTTTGGAATTTGAAGGATTAAGAGCAAGTATAAGAGATTTCTTATATACATGTCGATTTCCACATCTGCCTATTCAAACAGACTCACCATTTATGCCTTTAACAATAATATATATAATAAAGGATACAAAAGGTTGTAGAACTATATATGATAAACTTATAAGCAGCACAAATACCCCAGCTTCCGTGGCTAAATGGCAAAACGACCTTAATCTGCCGCCCGATTTTGATTGGGAAAGTATTTTTGGGCTTCCTTTCATGGTAACAGAAGATACAGGACTGAGATGGTTCCAATACAGAATTAATCACAGGATCTTAGGAACTAATTACCTGTTATCGAGAATGAATTTAAAAGATAATGACAGATGTAGTTTTTGCAAGAACCATCGCGAAACAATAAAACATCTCTTCTGGGAATGCGATATTGTTAAGAAGTTTTGGGAAGATTTTCAATCTTTATTACAGCAGAAATGTGGAATACAAACATTGTTTTCAGAGATAGACATAAATCTGGGAAATATGAGGTTCGACAGTGTCTTAAATAACTTAATTTTATGGGGAAAACAATTCATTTATAGAACGAAAAGTGAAGTGAAAACTCCCTCATTAATATCTTTTAAAAGAATGATTTTTAGTCATTATAAAACGGAGAAATATAGATCTGTTAAAAATCAAACACAAGTGAAGTTTGAAAAAAAATGGCGCAGATATCTAAACATGATTAGTGGCTAATATATATATATGTATATGTGTGTATCTATATATATATGCATATGTGTATATATATGTATATATGTATTTGTGTGTATATGTAGTGTTTATGCATGCATGTATATATTCTTCACTTAGCGGCCATGTTTATGTAAATGCTGTTATATATTCCTCATTGCGATGACGTGTCCATTTTGATATGGTAAAATCTGTACTATTTTTCTTATCTTTGACTGGAGAGTGGGTTGTGGTTACTTGTTAGAACCGCTTCTTTGAGGCGGTTCTAACGGGTACCTACGGCCTTTAAGTCTGGATAGGGTTGGGAGGAATAATGTTCATCCCGGCAGACCTTTTTCTCTAAATAGGGCGGGATTTAAAGGGGTGGTCATATAATGAATTTGTGACACGAGGCACTGCCTTATTCTGGATGTTTTTGGAAAGAGGAAATCTGTGTGGCTCTGTTAACCGTGCAACCCCTCTATATAGAACTGCTAAAACCTGTTCACCTACTGATGAAGTAGCATTACCTGTCCTTTTTGTACATGTAGTCTTTTTATTTGTTTGTTTTTTGTTTGTTTGTTGAAATTTTTCGGTGTTAGACGTACATATAAATTTACATTGGTGGGATATACCAGAGACAATTTTTGAAACATGTCATACATTGACAGTAGCTATGACTACACACTTCATGCCTGTTTCATTTTTAACGGCGGTACCTTCTGAATAGTTTGTAATATGTGTAGCCGGTTCTTTGGCATATTAGTGTTAATACATCACGGAAACATGTCTGTATAATACTGACTCACTTGAACACCACTTTATATAATAATATTGGAGCACATATTACCATGATTAATTTTTTAATTTCCGCACGTGGACCAGGACCGTGGGTGCTTGCTGGAGCCGCTTTACCGAGGTTGTTCCAGCGAGTACCCGCGGTTTGTGTGTGTGTGTGTGTGTTTTTATCAATATTAGGAATTTTGGTGGTAAGATTCTCAGTGTGTTTGAATAGGTGTTTCCGTGATGACATTGGACAAAACAGGAATTACTACATCTGTTTATAAAAAGAAGAATTATATAGACTTACTCACATGTCTATACACATATGTACGAGTATATTTATGCATACTTTTATGTGTGTGTGTGTGTACTTGTTTATGAATATGTAGGAGCATGTGCATACTCGGGCAACATTTGATATATACTGACTTTTATTCTTTCCACCTGGTTTGCAATAAAGTCGAACTTCGATGGTTGTAAACCCCTTGGGACTAAAATTGTTTGAGACAAGGGTAGTTTGAATCAGTGAAGATCACCATTAGTGTTAAACCAGAAAGCACAATGGAGATAATTTAGGGATACCCTTTTAGTATTTTGTAATACAAATGTTTTTTTTGTGTGTGTGTGTTTGTTGGAGGCGCCTCAACGAGTCGATTATAATGAGCGCGCACAGCAAATACTTGCAAGATAAAAGAAGATCTCACTGACCTATCCCTCATTATCTTAAAAATAATACGACTTTTCATGGTAAACGATTAATCGAAGTTCGTTCCATCTATGTTGTACGATAGTTATATCTCACATGTAATTCGGGTATATTATAGACTCTAATACTGGTCGCTGATAAAGTTTATGACACAATTTAGTGATATAGTGAAAAATCAATTGGTGATTCCAGGCCAAGGAGGTACAAATTTAAGTGATCCTGGTGGTCTTCTCGATGGGCATGGCCGACCTATGGTGTATTTAAAATACCACAATATAATAATTATAGTTTCTATAGTTCATGTATATATTTGTATATTATGTTTTGTTTAGCCGTTTGTACTCTCACGTTTACTGTTTGTTTGTCACATTGTTTTTCTGTTTGCAGTTGCTATGCTCTCCAATTGTGGAGGAAAATAAATTATCTATCTATCTAGTCTTTTTCTCCAAGCCCCGATGAGCGGTGGGCAATTCGCCCCGTTTGTCAATAGCGATTTCACGTAAAAAATCACTATTGACAAACGTTTGTCAATAGCGATTTCACGTTAAAATGGCTGTTGACAAACGTTTGTCAATAGCCACTCCGATAAAATAAAGACTCGACCGGGCTGGTGTATCGGGTCATTGGCAAACAGTATAGATCCAGATCAGACGCCATGTTATCTTAACTGGGTTGCTCTGTTTGCAAATCTGCATTTAAGTGTTAAACTTAACACTTAAATATTCAGTTCAGAACTATTTTACCAACTTACACCCAAAGATTATCGACCCTACAGATAAAAGCGGCAGTACAGTTTATAAAACAAATTCTGTGGTGTAAAGGGGTAGCCCCGTTCTAAAGTCTACTAATACAGTCGCTATAATTTTGGGTTGTGGATCTAGTATGGAGGCGGTAATTATACGCCATTTTGCTACCTTGAGATTTCGCAAAGATTTTTTATAGCCTATATGACTACATATTTTGGAAAGGGACACTTTAACGATATATGGCTGACCATCAAGCCCCCTCTCACCAGTGCCCTCCTGAGAAGGATACTCATGCGAGCTTTATTTTACTTTAAGGCTCATTCTACCGATGTACACATGATCTTCACAACCTGGTATGTGTTTTTTTCTTTCTTTCTGACAATATTTTCTACATCAAAGATAGGGTTAGGTGCGGATTGCATCCTCGCTGTGTATTGAAAAAAACAATCAAGTACACAGTGTCCGACTGTACCCGCTTTAAGATTTCCAATAGGCTGGTACGGTCGGACACTTTTTCTAGCGAAATTACAACTTTAATTCAGATAGTTTTCGCAAAAAGAATATAATATTTACATAAATTAATGTCAAAAGAACAAAAAGGCAGATCATATTGGAAATTTAATAACTCGCTTCTTAAGGACCAAGTTTATGTGAGAGAAATTAAAACTGTTATTTCTGAAATGAAAAATAGGTACGCTTCGGAGCATCAGATAAATAACCTAGATGTAAACGGAACTCCCATAGAAGATTTAATATTAAAAATAGATGATCAACTTTTTTATGATGTTTTATTAATGGAGATCCGTGGCAAAACAATTTCATATGCATCGTTTAAGAAAAAATCTAACGAAAATAAAGAATGTAAGCTGCTGGAAGAAATAGATACACTCGAAAAACAAGATATGAATAATGAAGATTTAATAGATAATAAGAAAAAAGAGTTGTTTGATCTTAGACAGAAAAAAATGGAGGGGAAAATAATTAGATCTAGGGCTAAATGGATAGACGACGGTGAAAAAGTTACTAAATATTTTTGTAATCTTGAAAATAGGAATTTTGTTAGTAAATGTATGAACAAATTAATTAATGATAATGGCACCGTTTTAAAAGAACAGGCTGAAATACTTAATGAAACTATGTTATTTTATAAAAAATTATATTCGGCGAGATCTGTTAAGAATATCGACCTAACAGAGATGTTTAGAGAAATGTCTGTCCCTAAACTACAAGACAATGAAAAAAATGCACTCGAAGGTTTAATAACGCACAATGAACTATTAAAATGTTTAAAAAAATCTTCTAATAATACGAGCCCGGGCTTTGATGGCTTTACTTACGAATTTTTTAAATTTTTCTGGGCAGACTTGGGAGGCTTTATGTTAAGAGCAATTAACGCTAGTTTTATAAAAGGTGAACTTTCAGAAACTCTTAAACGTGGAGTTATTACGTGTATTCCAAAGGGTAATAAAGACAAGCAGCTTTTAAAAAACTGGAGACCAATTTCATTGCTGAATACTTCGTATAAGTTAGCATCAGCTTCTATAACTGAACGATTAAAAACAGTCTTACCAAACTTGATAAATGAAGATCAAACAGGATTTATTTCTGGAAGGTTCATTGGAGAAAACATACGTTTACTTTATGATGTTATGAATTATACGGAAAAACAAGAAATACCAGGGATGCTCCTCTTGATTGACTTTGAAAAAGCCTTTGACTCTGTTTCCTGGGAATTTTTATTTAAAGTATTAGAATTCTTTAAATTTGGAAACTCCTTTATTAAATGGATTCAGGTATTTTATAAGAATATTCAGTCTTGTGTTATTGTAAATGGTCATCTATCGGACTGGTTCTTTTTGGAACGTGGTTGTAGACAGGGCGACCCTTTGTCGCCATATCTGTTTATACTCTGTGCAGAAATACTGGCAATTCTCGTAAGAAGTAACAGTAATATAAAAGGTATAAGAATTGGGGAGTCGAATGTGATTATTTCCCAATATGCAGACGATACGTCCATCATACTTGATGGCTCAAAGAAATCTTTAAAAAACTGTTTAAAAGTGCTAAAATTCTATGCGGAAGCCTCCGGCCTTTGTATTAATATCGAAAAAACTAATGTTGTTTGGATTGGCTCCAAGAAAAATAGCAACGAAAAGTTTTGTGAAGAATATAAACTTTCATGGAATAATAGTGAATATACAATATAAGGAGTTACGTTTACACAAAACTTGGAAGAAATTGCTGAGAAAAATTTTGCTATTAAGATTGAAGAAATGAAAAGAATTTTAGCAAATTGGTCCAAAAGATTGTTAACACCGATAGGTAAAATAGTGATTATTAAAAGTTTAGCGTTATCCAAGATAAATCATTTAATTTTATCCTTACCTGATCCTCCCGAAAGGTTTATTAAGGAAATTCAAGATATGTTTTTTAACTATCTTTGGGCAAACGGCCCAGATAAAATTAAACGTAAAGTAATAATACAGAATTATAATATGGGAGGATTAAGAATGATTGATTTAAATTCATTCATGAGGGCCTTAAAACTAACATGGCTGCGTAGAATCATTGTTAAATCTAGCAGTTATTATCGAATAGTTAAAGAATTATTTCCAACGATCGAACAGTGCATTAAATTTGGAAGCAGAATCTACGATCTGAGGAAGCATACAATAAATAATACATTTTGGAGAAACGTTCTGTTCAGTTATAAATTATTTTTAGAAAAAGTTAAACCTGTAAACTGGTCAGAATTTTTAAAAATGCCAATCTGGTGTAACGATTGTATAAAGGTCGGAGGCTCATCTGTATTATATTTAACATGGGTTAATCGAGGAATTCTATTTGTCAACGACTTAGTTGATAGAAATGGAGATCTTATCTCATATGAGATGTTTCAGAGATTATATCAGATAAGGGGTAACTTTTTGGAATTTGAAGGATTAAGAGCAAGTATAAGAGATTTCTTATATACATGTCGATTTCCACATCTGCCTATTCAAACAGACTCACCATTTATGCCTTTAACAATAATATATATAATAAAGGATACAAAAGGTTGTAGAACTATATATGATAAACTTATAAGCAGCACAAATACCCCAGCTTCCGTGGCTAAATGGCAAAACGACCTTAATCTGCCGCCCGATTTTGATTGGGAAAGTATTTTTGGGCTTCCTTTCATGGTAACAGAAGATACAGGACTGAGATGGTTCCAATACAGAATTAATCACAGGATCTTAGGAACTAATTACCTGTTATCGAGAATGAATTTAAAAGATAATGACAGATGTAGTTTTTGCAAGAACCATCGCGAAACAATAAAACATCTCTTCTGGGAATGCGATATTGTTAAGAAGTTTTGGGAAGATTTTCAATCTTTATTACAGCAGAAATGTGGAATACAAACATTGTTTTCAGAGATAGACATAAATCTGGGAAATATGAGGTTCGACAGTGTCTTAAATAACTTAATTTTATGGGGAAAACAATTCATTTATAGAACGAAAAGTGAAGAGAAAACTCCCTCATTAATATCTTTTAAAAGAATGATTTTTAGTCATTATAAAACGGAGAAATATAGATCTGTTAAAAATCAAACACAAGTGAAGTTTGAAAAAAAATGGCGCAGATATCTAAACATGATTAGTGGCTAATATATATATATGTATATGTGTGTATCTATATATATATGCATATGTGTATATATATGTGTATATGTATGTGTGTGTATATGTAGTGTTTATGCATGCATGTATATATTCTTCACTTAGCGGCCATGTTTATGTAAATGCTGTTATATATTCCTCATTGCGATGACGTGTCCATTTTGATATGGTAAAATCTGTACTATTTTTCTTATCTTTGACTGGAGAGTGGGTTGTGGTTACTTGTTAGAACCGCTTCTTTGAGGCGGTTCTAACGGGTACCTACGGCCTTTAAGTCTGGATAGGGTTGGGAGGAATAATGTTCATCCCGGCAGACCTTTTTCTCTAAATAGGGCGGGATTTAAAGGGGTGGTCATATAATGAATTTGTGACACGAGGCACTGCCTTATTCTGGATGTTTTTGGAAAGAGGAAATCTGTGTGGCTCTGTTAACCGTGCAACCCCTCTATATAGAACTGCTAAAACCTGTTCACCTACTGATGAAGTAGCATTACCTGTCCTTTTTGTACATGTAGTCTTTTTATTTGTTTGTTTTTTGTTTGTTTGTTGAAATTTTTCGGTGTTAGACGTACATATAAATTTACATTGGTGGGATATACCAGAGACAATTTTTGAAACATGTCATACATTGACAGTAGCTATGACTACACACTTCATGCCTGTTTCATTTTTAACGGCGGTACCTTCTGAATAGTTTGTAATATGTGTAGCCGGTTCTTTGGCATATTAGTGTTAATACATCACGGAAACATGTCTGTATAATACTGACTCACTTGAACACCACTTTATATAATAATATTGGAGCACATATTACCATGATTAATTTTTTAATTTCCGCACGTGGACCAGGACCGTGGGTGCTTGCTGGAGCCGCTTTACCGAGGTTGTTCCAGCGAGTACCCGCGGTTTGTGTGTGTGTGTGTGTGTTTTTATCAATATTAGGAATTTTGGTGGTAAGATTCTCAGTGTGTTTGAATAGGTGTTTCCGTGATGACATTGGACAAAACAGGAATTACTACATCTGTTTATAAAAAGAAGAATTATATAGACTTACTCACATGTCTATACACATATGTACGAGTATATTTATGCATACTTTTATGTGTGTGTGTGTACTTGTTTATGAGTATGTAGGAGCATGTGCATACTCGGGCAACATTTGATATATACTGACTTTTATTCTTTCCACCTGGTTTGCAATAAAGTCGAACTTCGATGGTTGTAAACCCCTTGGGACTAAAATTGTTTGAGACAAGGGTAGTTTGAATCAGTGAAGATCACCATTAGTGTTAAACCAGAAAGCACAATGGAGATAATTTAGGGATACCCTTTTAGTATTTTGTAATACAAATGTTTTTTTTTTTTTTTGTGTGTTTGTTGGAGGCGCCTCAACGAGTCGATTATAATGAGCGCGCACAGCAAATACTTGCAAGATAAAAGAAGATCTCACTGACCTATCCCTCATTATCTTAAAAATAATACGACTTTTCATGGTAAACGATTAATCGAAGTTCGTTCCATCTATGTTGTACGATAGTTATATCTCACATGTAATTCGGGTATATTATAGACTCTAATACTGGTCGCTGATAAAGTTTATGACACAATTTAGTGATATAGTGAAAAATCAATTGGTATAAGAACGCGACCCGAAGAGCCGCCTTGTAATTCAGTTTAATGACGTCCTTTATTGTTATTTTGACGTTGACTGGCGTAACGTAGATTCCTTGTATCAGATACGTTATGAAAACAGGTAAAGGCATAAAATATATAGAGGATCTTGCATGATTGTTCATGTGTTGTGTGGTTTATTAGGCGAGTTGAGGAAAAGTGATAAAAATGCACGGCTTTGCCGAGCATTTTGCCCCTTTTCCGCAACGAGTTTGGTGGATTAGGTGGTACATGAGCATGAATGCAAGATTCTATTTATCATATGGCATTTAAAA
Organism: Lucinisca nassula; assembly: GCA_963580285.1. Taxonomy (NCBI): domain Eukaryota; kingdom Metazoa; phylum Mollusca; class Bivalvia; order Lucinida; family Lucinidae; genus Lucinisca; species Lucinisca nassula. The sequence continues at coordinate 73,038,966 of OY757010.1, forward strand.
CGCATTTAATTTACGATCTGTACGAAAATGTTAATGTTCCGCCGTTGGAAGACGCGACTTCGTTTAAGATGGCATGCGTGTAATGTTACGGAGCGTTACTATCTAATTTGCATATCTAATCCACTTATGGATTATCAAATTTATTACATGGTGCTATTATATTCTCAGACGTGGCATCATGTGATAAAGCTAGTTATATTGGGGGGATTCCTTTAAACAATGGCGGAAGAAAGAAATTGAAGGAATCACTATTTTTTCGTCGACTGTATTGGAATCGAAATAGATTTGCTCTAGTGCCGTGGTTTATTGATTGATATATGGCTGCCTGTCGGACAGTTATGGGTAAACAAAACACGCGCACTACGCGCTCGTGATTGGATCTACTTTCCAGCTGACCTTCAGGCAGTAGTATGTCACTCAATGAATCACTGACAGACCTAATCTATTTCATAAATATAGATCGAAATGGACCATAACTGCTAGCTCTATATTTGAACTTTATAATGATTGTATTATGTCCCAAATGTTGTTAATATGTACGTATATAATCGAAATAAAAAATTACCAAAAAAAAAAAAAATGTCAAAAGAACAAAAGGGTACATTTACTCCGAAAATGCCCATAAAGTGGTCTGTGGTAAATCATTTGTGATCGTTCGGATTGTACTTTGGTTTTTTAAAAACTGGCAGTTTGAGATGTTGTTCTGACGTAAGCATTTTTCAACCAAAAAAAAAGTATGTTTAATATGAACTGAAGGTAATAGAATTAGACAAGTAACAAAGGTTTTAATTGGGTTTTATCTTGCATGCTCGATGAAGGATGACAATAGTAACACACGGAAATTATACATGATAAATAAAAGTGTCCGAATGTACCCATCTGTCCGAACGTACCTACATTGACCCTAATATAACATAGCCCTGTGTTTTGGTGCTAAAAGAATTTCTCAAGGAGTTGGACCATAAAAATTAAAGTACCTCGCCTAATGTAACAAATTCGATAATCCACTAGTGGATTAAATATGCAAATTACATGTAGTTAGTTACGACCCATAACGTTACAAGTACCACGTCCTTAACGATGTCCTTAACGATAACCTTACAAGTACGACGTCCTTAACTATGTCGCGTTTACTAATGGCGGAATATTGACATTTTTGTAAAACAAGTTGGCTGCTTTCAAAAAGCATCCAATAGGTTTGGTCTTGTCAGTCTACATACTGATTTGAGCCAGCTGATATCATTATCCCACTTAATGCATTTTTTTGAATAAAAATAATAAACTTTAATACAAAACGTGTATATAAAATTTCGAAGTCTGTGACCTTGGTATCAGGAAGGGTAGGTAGTGATGAGTATTCTGTGGTAAATTGTTTAACGCCATGGCAAGTATAAACTAAATGTAACTTACATATGGTTTACACATGTATAGCACAAAACTTAACCAAACGAAAATGTCAACCGAATTTTTCAAAGGATCATAACTCGATTAATATTTGGTGAACAGTAATTCTCGAAACTTAAGGCACATCTTCACATCTTAGCCTTACTACATACACATTTTAGGCTTGATCGGATGAAAACTGTATAGTAGGAGTTATACGGAAACGACAAAAAAGTTTACTAACGGACGGACGGACACCAACCCCATAACTTAATACAACCTTTTTTTTTTATTTATTTTTTTTGTTGTTGTTGTTGTTTTTCAAACGGGCGTGTAAAAAGATTTTATCTAAGTCATCAGGCCTTCTATAGGGCCTTGGTTATCTATTCCATTTGTTGTTAACGTCCCTGTTAACACTGTATGAATCTTTTTTGAGACATTGCTTCCAATTTTGTGGGACTTTTACTCAGTACTGGGATAAAACGGGCAGATAAAACTTCTTCTAAAGCCCTGTCGCCCAATGAAACTAAATGGTTGAAATGCATGAACGGTCCGACTCGAGCCACCTTTCCTGGGCAGGCTTAGAACTTCTAGGCTATTTAACACTACTCATGTGCGGCCGGTATCAGCACTGCGTGGAAGCATCATGCAGCCAACTCTATTTCTTCAATCCCCGATGGACGGGGGCCGATCAGACCTTGGGGCAATATATTGGACTGCATGAGCTGAAATCGACCGAACTTTGAAGTATTGCTGAACCGCCTAGGAAGATCTAAGCCTGCCCAGACAAAGTGCTGCGAATCAGACTGTATCTTAAACCTCGGCAGTTTCTTTAAGCGATACCTCCGCAAAAACCTGAAATTTGCAATCCTTTTGTATATCGTTCTGGATCACAATTTAATTGTAAAAGAAACTGATTAGTAAAACGTCAAGTATTGAGTGGAAATAAAGAACACCACTCTCGGCTTATCAGATACAATAGTTCCCATCGAATGCGCAAAAAAGTCATTTAACAACTCAGTCTGTAACTGGTGGCAGGTCACTTAGTAGTCATGAAGTTTTTTAACAGAAACTATTGCTATCTGTGCTGGGCTCAAGAACAATAAACAACGACCCATCAACGTTATGACTTTGTTCCGCTCCCTAAATATCGAGCTTGACACTGACGTTAATTTTAGTAGCAAAGACATGGAAATGTTTTTACACACCCTGCGATCTTTTTATGCCCCCGCATCGGATGATGCCGGGGGCATAGAGTTTTCCGTACGTGCGTCCGTGAGTACGTGCGTACGTGCGTACTTGCGTCCGAATGTACGTCCTTCTGTACGAAAGTGTGTACGTACGTACGTACGTAATCCTGTTAGACTCAGGTTAAGGTTTTTGTACAAGGTAGAACTTTAGCTCATATTTTCCAAACCATGCAATAGATTTGGTTTATATTTAGTATGATGATATATATAGGTCCAAAGTTTTATTCAGCAATGTCCCCACCCATACCCGTGACCTCAAGGTCAAGGTCACAAACTTCTAACGTTTAAGACCCAGGTTAAGGTATTTGTACCAGGCAGAACTTGAGCTCATATTTTCAAAACCATTCAATGGATTTGGTTTATATTTAGTATGATGATAGATATAGGTCAAAAGTTTTATTCAACAATACCCCCATCCATACCCATGACCTCAAGGTCAAGGTCATAGACTTTGAAATTTTTAATGTTTAAGACCCAGGTTAAGGTATTTGCACCAGGTAGAACTTGAGTTCATATTTTCCAAACCGTGCAATGAATTTGGTTCATAACCGGTATGATGATACATATAGTTCCAAAGGTTTATTCAGCAATACCCCAACAAGGTCAAGGTCACAGACTTAGACGCTTTTCCTGAGCAGGCTTATCCGTAAGCGGTTTACCAGTTCAGTGCACATTCTGTTGCCAAAAACTGACCCCTGCCCTTCGTGAATCAGCGAAAGGGAGAGAATGACCATAGAAAAGATTTCATGATCAATCTTCACAAAAGAATGTTGCCGACCCCGGTAGGTATCGAACCCGAGTCTTCCTTATCACCAGTCAGACTGCATCCGACTGAGCTACCGCAGCCAGCCACACTATGTGAGTAGTAGCAGTTATGTTCTGTTGTTTTTCGTTTCCATGGCCCCATGGACTTACTCCATAATGGCATTGCAAGACGTAAACTTTGCGAAAATGACTGCGGCTGTTATAAGTTCCCTATAAGGGAAATAGATACGCCTTAAGGGGGTGGGGCTACTACTGCAAAAGTAGTTTCTCTTTGGATATGTATAATGGGTATACTCTTAAAGGAAAGAATTTGCTCCTGGGGAGCAAATTCTTCCCCTGTTAGAGTAGACCCCTTTTTCAGTTGGACAGAGCCAACAGAGTAGCAACCATAAGGTCCTTAAAGTTGTATTTCCATTTCCATCACGAAATCATGCCTATAGAATTGTGATCCCCTTTAATATATTCTGTAAAAGAGTTATCCTTTGGAAGCAAGGAATACACCACAGAACTGAAAAATATGGTGTACACATGTTTTCTGGGCCAGACTAGCTAGTTTCGGCCAATTAGGCCTTATCAGTGACCCTAAGATATTTTCAAAATTCCACAATGGAATCAATGATCCCAAAGGACAAGAAAAATATAATCTACACTATGATGTAGGGCAGGGAGACGTTTTACCGCCGCCACACATTCCCACACACCAGTTGTAGTGAAGTTAAATATGTTCTATAAAAGGGCTATCCTTTGGAAGCACGGAATACACCACGGAACTGAAAAATATGGAGTGTACATGTTTTCTGGACCATACTAGTTAGTTTCGGTCAAATGTGCCTCATCAGTGACCCTCAGATATTTTCAAAATTCCACAATGGAATCTATGATCCCAAAGGACAAGAAAATATAATCTACGCTTTTATATAGTGAAGCTCGGGTTTGTAGGGGTATACATTAATTTCCGTATTCATGCTCTGAGACACTAGATTGTGGGTACTCGAAAGAATCGCCTCGTTGAGGCGTTTCTGTCGACTCCCCGCAATCTATGTTTTGAGCAAAAAAGGCAAATATTCCAAATTTTCTTTTTAAAATTTCTTTTTCCGTGGCCAACAAATGACAATGTTTTTGTATAGGTGTGTTTCGAAATACGGTAAAAATGACAGACTAACTGCCACACATGCCAGGTGTATCCATTTCCCTTAACATATTTATTGTTGGAGTTGAAACGCTTGCTTTTCGGCCTGTTTCGCTTTTCTGACAGGCTGTTTCCTGTAATTGCAGTAAAGTATTGCATCATCATTATTTGTTTGTTTGATTTGATGTTTAACGTTAAAGCTGATTGGTTGATCGCGTCACGTGCCCCTCCATGGAACAGTTACAATCTGGTCATTATACCCGGTTTGCCCGCCTCATGGCGACCAAACCAATAATCGTAAATGATATGCGTTTTAAATGTCATATGATGAATAGAATATTGCATTCGTGTTCACGTAGTTTTGACATTATTAAACTCGTTGAGGAAAAGGGATAAAATGCTGGACAGAGCCTCGCATTCTATCCCTTTTCCTCAACCCGTTCAATAATTTCAATAATACATGAACACTCAGGTAAGATCCTCTATGAAAGAGTAGCTACAGGTAAAACTCAATCCCTTTCTAACCCCTAAACCGCCAGTCACATCACTTGCAGATGTCAATACCAAATATATCTTTCTTTTGTTTCTTAGCATTACATGTCAATTGTCTGCTGTATACGATTCATACGAAATGCCACGCCTTATTTTCCTTGAAAGATAATAAAAAAGTAAAACTGTCATCTGTCTAAACAGTTTTCGTGGCACTTTAAGAGTTAAGAGTTAACATTTGCAGATTCCCACTAGTTTGGTGCAAATTTAAAGCGTCTGCCTTGGCAAGCAAGTCAAATGTGCAACGGTTAGGTGTGCTATATGTGTTTTTGTTTGTTTGTATTGGAGTTTAACGACCCAGTCAACACTATTTTAAGTCATTTTTGAGCCGGTCAGTTTACCTATCCACACTTTTCCTGGGCAGTTGTTATTGTGTTCCTGTTTCCCAGTGTCGCGGGTCGTCAGCTGGTGGGGTCCTAGGGAACGAATCCATGCCAGCACTACACCGTAGCCGTTCGGTGGTCCCTCTATTCCCCGTTACCGGAGGATAGGGAGACCATCGCTCGGCTCCAGCCCTTTTCCTGGGCAGGCTTATACGTAAGCAGTTTACCAGTACAGTGCATTCTTTCGCCAGAAACTGACAACTGCGCTTCTTGAATTAGCGGAAGGGAGATAATGACCGTACAAAAGATTTCATGATCAATCTCCACGAAAGAATGTTGCCGACCACGGCAGGTATCGAACCCACGCCCGTCTGATCACCAGTCAGACACGCATCCGACTGAGCTACAGAGGCCGGCATGCTATATATGAATATACCTTAAAAGTAGTCTGATGATCAAAGACAATTTCCTTCTCACTGCCAGCTACATTGCCCTTGTATACAACTTGTTTTGCCCCCACTCTTGTTGCTGGTAGTTTAAACAAACGGTAAGTTGCTGCGACAAACTTTGCATCTCCTGTAACATAGAATACCAACATTATCCTAGACATTGGAATACAAGTACCGTAACTAAATTCGGGCAGCTTCAGGACTTGCGGTAATTCTCCTAAATTTTTAACCCTTTTTGTACCAAATGAAATCTTCCTCCTTATATCTAGCAGGAGCCCATTTCAAAAGTTAGGGGTGCCCGTTTGTGTTTTATGGAAAATGACTGAACATTTAGCAAACAGTGGCGGCCCTGATCAGACGTTCTGTGGCGTCTGGTCTGGGCCTGCACTGTTTGCCAGGGTGCCCGTTTTGGGGTTTCTGGTACAAAATGGGATATTTAATGTGTTTCACGACCCTGCACGGAGTTCAAAAGGTGCAGACGGAATGTCAAACAGTGTAGAGCCTGATCAGACTGCGTCTGATCTGAGTCTTCACTGTTTGCTATGGCCTGTCTGTTCCCAATCATTAGGATCATTATGGTACTACAAGTAGTTAGTTAGTGTTTGAGTTTTACGTCCCACCAACAGCTAAGGTCATACGGAGACGGGACCTCGGTTTAAAGACTCTTCCGAAAGTCTGGAGAAGCCCGGGATCGATCCTGCGACCCCTGGTTTACAAGGCGAGTAGCGTAACCACTACACCACGGAGGCTTCTAGGTATCACAAGTAGAACATTGTCAGCCATGTCATCACATGACTCAATCAGAAAGTCAAAATGACAGTTTCTTTCCCACAAAAATGACCAACCGGGTATCCAAATCGAAATATATATATATTTAGCAGTATATACGTGTAAAGAGTGACATGCTGCATAAATGAGACAGTTCTAATAAACACCCACACACATACTATGTCAGCAGCAGAAATATGAAGAAAAATATATATAACAAAATTTCATTAGGAAAATGCGACGTTTTTGGTTCATAAAATTAGGCCCTATATGTACTTTTGATGTGTTATCCTAACATTGCGAAAACATGCCAATACAAATACAGTGTGAATTTAACCGCCGAATATCGAACATTTTAAGATGAAAAATTGTGATACTGTTCTTATTTCTGCTCAAAATATAGACTGTGGATACACGTTAGAACCGCCTCATCGAGGCGGTTCTAACGGGTACCCACAATCTATAGTTTCGAGATGTACTTTGTATACGGCCTCTATTGTGGACACGAGCAGTACTTTGTCTACGCTCTCTTTGGCGTGTACACAATAATGCTTTGTGTATTCCCTTTGGCGTATTTGTCTGCACCCTTTGGTGTATTTTCGAGAGGTCTAAGCCATCTATTGTTGACGCGAGCGCTACCTTTTTCACGCCCTTTTCCACATACACGAGCAGTACTTTGTCTACACCGTATGGCACATGTCTCCACCCTTTGACGTATACACGAGTAGCCCTTTGGTATATTTGTCCAAGGTCTTTGGCATAAAAACTCGAGCAGTACTTTGTCAAAGCACGAGCAATACTTTGCCTACGCCCATTTCTGTACACATGTACACAAGAGCAGTACTCTGTCTACAGGATTTGGCGTTCACACGAGCAGATATTTGTCTATCCCCTTTTGGCGAATTTGTCCCCGCCCTTAAGCGTATCATGAGCAGTACTTTGTCTAAGACCTTATTCGTACACACGACACGAGACGTACTTTGTCGGCAAATATACAAAGGAGTAGTACATCGGAAACGCCCTCTGGCGTACACACGAGCAATAATTTGTCTATTCCTTATTGGCGAATACACGAGCAGTTCCTTGTCTACGTCCATTGGTCTATGCACAAGCAGTATTTTGTGAATGTAGGAAAGAAAGTATCAGGACAAAAAGTATCCGGAAAAAAAGTATCGGAAAAACAGTATCCGGAAAAAAAGTATCAGGCAAAAAATATCAGGAAGAAAGTATCAGTACCATGTAAAAAGGATATATATCTTAAGGTAAATTTTAGTGTATCTGATGTATGTAGCATCACAGATCATGTTGTGGGACTTTTACCAGACATTGAGATGAAATGAAATATCAACCCCCGCCGCCCAATGAAACCAAATAGGTTTCATGAGCATGGAGGTTCGACTTGCACACTTAATTTTTTAATTGGAGGTTTAATGTGTCTGTCTACACTATATGGGTCATTTGGAGACATTGCTTCCAATTTGTGGGGCTTTTACTTGACATTGAGATGAAGTGACATCTCAAGCCCTGCCACCCAATGAAACCAAATTGAGATGAAGTGAACTCTCATCCCTTTTATAAAGCAAGGTTACAGAGATATGTTGCAAAATTGATTATTAAACTAAAAAACAAATCAAAACATACAAAAAAATCCTAATCGTCATGTCATTGTAACATCAGAAGCGAATTTGGATAAAACTGATACTTTTTTCCTGATACTTTTTTTCCTGATACTTTTTTTCGTACCTAAAACTGATACTTTTTTCCGATACTTTTTTTCCTGATACTTTCTTTCCGATTACCGTATTTTGTATAGCCCCTCTGCCATACACACGGATAAGGCTTTGTCTACGCCATCTGGCGTACACACGAGTAGAACATTTGTCTGCACCCTTCGGTGTAAAAACGATCAGAACTATGTCTACGTCCACTGGCAATACACGAGCAGTACTTCGTTTAAGGCCTCTATTTTTGACATAGGGAGTAGTTTGTCTACTCCCTTTGGCGTGTTTGTCGACGCACTTTGGCATAAACTGGAGAATAACTTCGTCTCCGATCTCTATTGTAGTCACGAACAGTACGTTGTCTACCCGCTATGACGTATTTACGTTCGTTCGTTCGTTCGTAAAGTTTAAGGCTTTTTATGTCTGCCATGGTCAAGCGGACAGAACTCCATAGCTCCACAACATGACATAGGTTAAGTGCTTCTGGGCTGCAAATCGTGGCAGTTTGTCCAACAAAAGCAAATGGGGTTGGACTGCCGGTGCCCCACCGTAGAAAATGAAGCACTGCCTGTTTTTGAAATTTAAAAGGCTGGTCGAAAAATGAGCTGAAAATGTATAGAAATCAGTGCCAATACGACTGCAAATCATGATTTCTATACTATGCTCAAGAGCGATAAGTGATTCAATAGTGCTCTTTCTTTTTGCCGCTTGATATTGGCCATTTCACTAAGGCTGCAAATGGAGCATGCCTATGCAGGTTTCCATGCAGGAACAAACGCGGCTTAAGGTTCAGAGGAAGAAGACTGGTAACAAGTCTTACTTTCAACAATGAGACGGCATATGATATAATATTATAATGGTAATGATAATAATAATAATAGTAAAAAATGACAATCATAATAATAATGATAATTGAAGCTAAACAGAAACAGTGTATATCTATTGGTATAGCTACAACAGCGCAGTGCTGTTTTTTAGACTCTTAAAATTTGAGTACAATGTATTAAAATGGAATGAATAGAATGAAAAGGAATAATAAATATGATTATTATAATCATAATGAAAAACTAAACGAGAACATAGTTTTTCATAGAAGATAACAAGCTGATTCTTGACATACTATTTACATGCTAAAAAGGAAGGTGAAGATTATACAAAGACAAGACAGGTTTTATGTACTGTGTCAGAGGATAGATCTGAAGGGAAGACTATATGGACAGGGAGAGAAGAGACCCTTAATATGCTTTCTTCTTCTTCTTCTTCAAATCCAGCTTTGACGTGTTTTTTTTCCAGATATTTTTTGCGGGCATTGCCGAAGGTAAACATTTGTTAATACAATAGATACTAAAAAAACTATTTACTCTATGCTCTTTAGCTTATACAGAGTAGTACTTTGTGTACGCCCTTTGGCGTATTTGTCTACGACCTTTGGTGTATACTCGAGACGTACTTCGTCTAATCACGAGCAGTGCTTTATTTGTCAACGCCCTTTTCCAAACACACGAGCAGTACTTTGTCTATGCCCTTTGCCGTATTTGTCTACACCCTTTGGCGATACGCAAGTAGCATATTGTCTGCACCCTTTGGCATTGTATTGTATTGTATTGTAAAGTTTTAGCATTTTACGTCCGCTACGGTCAGGCGCGTTAGCATTACCCCACAACAGGACGTAAAGTTTAAGTGCTTCTTGGCTGCAAATCGTGGTAGAGTTCAGCGGCGTGTCAATCGTGCTGATCCACCAGTGCCCTTTCCCTAATTAACCTAAGTAAATTGTAAGCACTGTAATTTTGAATTTTGAACGCCATGTCGAAAGTGGGCATAAAACAACAGAGAAATCAGTGCCAATTTCGGCTGCAAAACGCGATTTCTCTGTCTTGCCCGAGAGCAAACTAGGTCATGTTGCTCTCTCGCGCGATTGGCTTTCGGTCTGGCTACACATGAAGTAGCCATGCAATACCCATGGAAAACGGGGTTTTCGGACATGCGGCCCTAAGTTTACGATCAGTGGAGGATGCAGCAGCCTACTTCCAGCACTCGCCGTCTTCCCAGTCCAGCCTGAAGCCCTTTATTCGCGCCGGGTCTTGATCTTTGCCGTAGGTCCAGTAGTACTCGGCCAGTTCATACTCGGGCGTTGTCCTGGTTTGTGGAAGGTAGTATTGGCCGCTTGTCGTCGTCACTTGGTCGAACATCAGGTAGTCTTTCTTCCCGTGGCGTTCTGGATGTGCTGGGCCCTTGTAGGTTAGTCTCGCGACTTCGGCGTATGTCCCATCCTGATGTTCGAACTTTCGTGGTGGAGAGAAGGTGTAGTCTCTGTGATGTACGGCACTGGATATATGTTGAAGCGCAGATCTTCCCCGGTGAAAGGCGGTCGTTTGTAGGTGAAGGCTGGAGGCGGTGACGTCGTCTTGGGAGGCGGCTTGGTGACTGTTGGTGACTCCCGGCGAGGCATCTTCTTTGGTGGTGGCTGCGTCGGAGATCTGGTGATGGTTGGTGATGGTGGTATCACGATGGTCACAGACTTGGGAGGTGCTGTTTCCTGCAGTGGTTTCTCCGTCGCTGTAGGCTGCTGCTTAACTGTCTTCTTGGGTCTGACTGGAGCTGGAGTGCTGAGATCCCAATGGAGAGTGACAGTTACACTCTGGTGCTGAAGGCCTGTGGTAACTTCAGGCACCCCATGAAGCCGGCATGACTTCAAGAAAGCCACGAGTGGCTCAGGAAGGCGATACTCTTTCATAGAGACAGACATGATGAGATCGATGTTGACTGTTCATGAGCTGAACAGAGAATGAGTGCACCCTTTGGCATATTTATCTACGCCCTTTATACTTGAGGAATACTTTGTCTAAGCCCTCTATTGTAGACAATAGCAGTACTTTGTCTACACCCGCTTCTGTACATATACATGAGTAGTACTTTGTCTACGCCATTTGGCATACCCACGAGCAGATATTTGTCTACGTCCTTTGCCGTAGTTCTCTCCGTTTAGCGTGTCACAAGCAGTACTTGTCTTCGCCCTCAGGCATACAATCGACACGAACAGTACTTTGTCTACGCCGTCCAGCATGCACACGAGGAGTACTTTGTAAACGCCCTCTGATGTAGACACGAGCAATACTTTGTCTGCCCCTTTAAGTGAATACACGAGCAGCCGTATTTTTAAACGCTTTACATTTGGTGCGTCCTCTGCCTACATGGCATCTTGAGCGGGGATTGGGACAGGTAGGATTGACCTAACTTCTTATATCCTCCGCGAAAGAAGTCACCTAACTCCCAATCGGCTAGCTGATAACTGTCAAGCAGACAGGAGTCAGCATATTGGCAGCCTAGGGAAAACAGCAGTACCTACAACTAATCCCAGTTGGCGAACTGGGGGTAGCCCCTATGTGCCCTTGGCACCAGGTTACCTTAAAAACAACAGTCAGTCAGCCGTATTTTGTATAGTTCACCTGGGCAATACTTTGTCTTCCAAAAATGTGACTTCAAGAGGTAAGAAAAACGCTGTTTCGCACACAGAGGTGTTATCGTAATGCATTTCATACTAGGTTAATATAATCATATTATTAAGTCAGGCAGGCTTAGTCGGTTTGAGCGGTTTAATTACCTGTACTCATGTATGGTCAGTTTCAGTATAGACAACCGACCCGGCAGTGCTCACAGTGCTTTGATTTCTATTTCTGTTTCAACAGAGACTGTTGATGCCAACTACATTCTATATTTTTACCAATGATATGAAAATGATGTATACCCAAGAGACGGGGAGAGGGGTTGCTTACTCTGAATTTTACCTGCTACACAGGCTGGGATCCAGCATCTACATGTAGTGTTCGATCCAAACAAATACCAAGCCTGCCCGTGTACCCCAAAAAGTATCCAGTATATCATCAATACCACCACCACCACCCCTAATTTATTTCTCCAATCTAATGATTGTATTGCTAACAACCGCACAGTATAATGTTTGGTGATTTCTCTAAAGCCATTGAACTGCTGAGCAGCAAGGAAAAAAAAAACATTATTCAAACAGAAGATTAACAACAACCCACCCCCCCCCCCCCCCCAAAAATACAAAAGGTTTTGGATAGTCCCAAAATCATAGTGAGTTTTAGAGTAAACCAAAAAGTATCTGCTAGATGACCTGAACCGATAAAATACCTTGTTTTCATAAAAAAAACCAAAATATACTAAAATCTAAAATATAGTCCCAGCCTATATAGAGGCAAAAGTACCCAACCCACCTCACCTCCCCCTGGGCAACCCCGTGTTGCAAACCCCGATTTTTGATACAAAGTATTGTTTTCAAGAATATTAATTGCATGGACTTTTTTAACATGTTAATATTGCAATGTAAGTTCTGTATACACAGAGGATCTTACATGAGTGCTCATGTATTATTGAATTTATTAAACGAGTTGAGGAAAAGGGATAAAATGCGAGGCTTTGCCGAGCATTTTATCCCTTTTCCTCAACGAGTTTAATAAATTCAATAATAGATGAGCACGAATGCAAGATTCTATTTATCATATGACATTTATAACGCATTTTATTCACGTTTGTTTACAAAAATATTAATATTCCGCCATTAGTAAACACGACGTCGTTAAGGACGTCGTACAAGTAACGTTACGGGACGTATCTACCTAATTTGCATATTTAATCCACTAATGGATTATCGAAAATATTACATGGCGTTATTACACTCCCAGACGCGACGTCATATGATAAATACAGTTTCGTCACCATGGACCTCATTTTAATATGCAGAGCCTATCCTAGCCAATCAGTGAAGGCCTCTTTGACCTAATCGACTGTTTGTAAATCGACCCAAGGATAGCAAGAAAGCACGTATCATATTGCTATTGTTCCAGCCCAGATACCACTATTTTAGATCACATACGTTGCATCGAAATTTTGATGCGACGTGTGCCCGACGAGAACGTTCAAGAGCAGGTTTAGACGTAAGTGGTTAACCAGCAAAGTGCATATTCTTTTGCCAGAATTTGACAATTGAACTTCTTGAGTCAGGGGAAGGGAAAATATGATAGCAGAAAAGATTTCATGATCAATTTCTGAAAACAATAGGCCTATAGCCCATTATGCTCACCAGAACTCAGGTGGGCACTGCCCACTGGCAGCAATGTATGGTTTTAATTTATCCATTATACAGTCTCTCAAACGAACCCCAATTCCCAAATGAACACCCATGTGGACCTTGTATCTGAAATATTAGGCATTTTATGAAGTGGATGGGGCCGGGCATGGACCCAACAGAGCCCATGTTGGTATCACTGAATGTGTCTTATAATAAGGAACACGAATATATATGGTTTAGGGGTGGGGATCTGTACAGTTCTGAGATATAAGGCATTTTAAGCTGTTGATGGGTTGTATCATGGCCCTGGCAAACCCCAGGAAAGTCAAGATTGTTGTCATCGAATGTGTTATCATTAGGTCCATGAATATATATTGTTTAGGGGAGGGTATCTGAATGGTTTCTGAGATATGAGGCCCTTTTATGAAGCGAATGGTAGAGGAAAGGCCCCTGTGGGCTGCCAAGTTGATGTGACTGAAATGTGTCTGATCATAGACAAGAATATATATGATTATGGGGTGGGGTCTTGGGTATATGTCCTTTTATAAAGTGGAGGGGTGGGCCATGGCATCAGCACATTGCCCTAGCACAAAGAGACCCCGGTTGGTATAAGTGAATGAGTATTATCATAATGAACACAAATATACATGCGTTAGGGGTGGGGATCTGAACGGTTTCTGAGATACATGTATATGACATTTTATGAAGTGGAGTGGTGAGACATGGCCCCAGCGCACCCTGGGGATACCCCCAGGTTGGTATCACTGAATGTGTCTTATCATAAAAGGAACAAGAATATATATGGTTTATGGGTTGCGATCTGAAAGGTTTCTGAAATACTTAGCTTTTTACGCAGTGGAGGGGGTGGGGCATGGTCCCGGCACATCCCAAGGGATCCCCAGGTTGGTGTCACTGAATGCTTCTTATCATAAGAAACAAGAATATATATGGTTTAGGGGTGGGGATCTGAATGTTTTCTGAGATATATGGCCTTTTATGAAGCGGTCGGCATGGTCCTGGCACACCCTGGGGGACCCCCAGGTTGGCATAAAAGCAAATGGCTGAAAGATGTTCACTCATGGAATATTTCTATAAAAGCTTTGTTAAAATATCTGCAAAGGCTTGGCAGTAAATGCCATTTTTCTATTTTCCCCATTATAAGACTGTGCAAACTCTTAAGTTGCCATAGCAACCAAACTAATGAACCGATTTTCATAAAAAAAAAAAACTTTCAAACCCTTAGCCCAAGGATGAAATTTGGGCTGAATCGACCAAAGGGCTTCAGAGGAGATGTCGTTTGAAAGTGTTGACGCCAGACGACGACGACGGACAACTGCCTATCCTATAAGCTCCCCCGGAGCCTTGGGCTCTGGTTTTGTTTGTTTGATTTGAGGTTTAACGTCCCCGTCAATCCTATGTAGGCCATTTTGGAGACGTTGCTTCCAATTTTGTCGGACTTTCACCCGACACTGAGATGAAATGACATCTCAAGCCCTGTCACCCAATGAAACCAATAGGGTTTATAAGCATGGACGGTGCGACTCGCACAGCTTTACCTGGGCAGGCATAGATCCTCTTAGTGGTTTACCAGTACTCGTGTGCGGTTGGTTTCAGCTCTGCGTGGAAGTATCATGCAGCTCATCTATTTCTTCAAGCCCCGATGGGCGGGGCCGGCCTTGGGTTCTGGTGAGCTATAAATCTGGCAGGAATTAAATACGCAGATGAGTTAGGCTCATCAGAAACCTCTCAGTCATTAGGTTTTATTTAAGAAATAGATCAGCTCTGACTGTGATTTGTTGAGTAATAAATCACAGTTTGGAGGTCAGTTGTAAAGTAGACAAATCACGAGCGCGTAGCGCGCATGATTTGTCTACTTACAACTGACCGACAAACTGTGATTTATTACCTAACAAATCACTAGCTAGAGCTGATCTATTTCGATTCTAACACGCTGAAACTCGGCCATAATGCTATTGTTTCCTTCAAATTCTCACAACTTTTCGCCATTGTTAGAAGAAATCCTGCTAAAATTATCGACTGAAACACATGCATTTATATCTTTTTCTAATGTTTTCGATGCGACGTCAAGGACATTGACTAGTGACGTCATAAATTTGCAGTTTCAATGACGTCACTCGTCACGCTCTCCTTGGCCGTGATTTGTTGTAGAATAAAACACAGTTATTATCCATTGCCTATATAGGCGCGCTGTGTTAGAATAACTTATATAATTTTGATATTGTGTGCCCGCTCGGATGATATCAAATCCTGTTTTTACATCTTACTGTTGGCGTTTGAGCCACATGTATCTCCAGCTGTTTAATGGAGGGAATATAGGTTTAGTAAAATGGCTGCTGGCCAGAACATAGAGGTAGCTGCTCAGCAGAGGCTAATTTATAGTGAAAAGTTTTGGGCAAATGATTGAGATGTCTGATAAACCTAGGTGGTCAGTAGTGGAGGTTTGCATGTATACAGCATTGCCATTTGACCTTACCAAGGACTCTCTTGAAATCCTCTCTTTCAGGATCAATAGGTGAAGTAGTGACCATGCGGGGTGGGGAAAACCCAATTTCTGCAGCTATTGTGTAGAGATCCTTCCAGCACAGGCAACCAGTAAAACCTTCCCCTGTAAGAAATTAACTTTTGTAAAAGCTCAATGGTTTGAAAACAAATGACTCTTTAACCATGGTTAATTCACACCCAGTCAAATTCACGTGATGTTCCGTGGCCTAGTGGATAAGAGTGCTGACTAAATTATTAGGTCTCTCACGGCTGTGGTATTAGCCTGGCTCGGGTCACACGTGAGACGCCAAGATCTGCAACGGAAGGTTGTTTTTCTCAGGGTACTCCGTTTTTCGCCCACCTTTGATTAATAGTCAGCTGGATGTAATTGAGATAATCTTGAAAGTGCTGTAACCACCCCCCACCCCCCGGCAAAAAAAAAAAAATCTTGGGTCTCTTTACAGTTCTTCCAATGCATGTATAGTGGTCCCATATAGATTGACAGGACGGAGCTATCGTCAACACCTGTCTTTGGAAAGGAGATAAACCAAAGTCACTCGATTATATGAATTCAAGTGAAACACAAACAAAGGGTATAGGATGTGGGTGTTGCTATTTCTTTTGTTTCTACACTTCCACTCTTTTTCCCATGTTGAACTTTTTCCTTCATTCGCCGGAAATTACCGAGTTGAATATCGATTTCCGTAGGAAATCGGCAGTTAAAGTTACCTGTATATTTTGAAGGTTTTTTATATTAAAATTATGAAGGAAAAAAAATCTTAACTCCTCGTATCTTCTTTATCCTTAACACTAGAAAAAAGTCACTGTTATCCTCATGTAAGAAAAGTATTCAGTTTTTATTTGGTGCATTTCAAAATGATGAATAATTAATTCTTATTGCTTCCATCTGCAATTTAATGTCATGCCTATATGCTCCATTGACGGCAATGCATTTTTTAGAAACATGTTCAGATTTCCATGTTTGGTTGCCAATATTAAATAGGAATGATTTGTTTGGAATTAAGTCATTGTTATATACTGTTAGACTGTTGTTCAAAGTTTACGATGATATAAAGTTTATTTCTACTGAAAAATGATAAATTGCTTCCCCGAGAGCTTAAAAATCGTTTATAAGCTGTTTTTCAGTACTGCAGTTATTGATGCGAAAATCGCTAAGTCCACATTATATGTACCAGAAATCGTATCAAACCTGTAAAGCTTTTTTTGTATTAATTTTGTAATTACTAGTAATAAACAACATGCGGATAATATACTTGATACAGTGGTTACATTTCTCGGATTTATTTATTTAATTTTGTCTTAGTTTTGTTACATTTATGTTTTCATTCATTATGAATGAGCGGCAAATATGTCAAAAGGACAAAAATTGTCGAAATCATTAACTGTGAAATGGCGATTAAATGGCGATTAAAACCACCATGAGAAGTTAATTGGCAGTCTGAAGCCAGTGATTGATTTTGTTTGTTTGTATTGGAGTTTAACGGTCCAGTCAACACTATTTAGGTCAGTTTTGATCCGGTCAGTTTACCTGTCCACACTTTTCCTGAGCAAGCTTATACGTAAGCGGTTAACCAGTACAGTGCACATTCGCCTCATCGAGGGGGTTCAAACGAGCACCAACAATCTATGTTTTGTGCAGAACAAAACACTGTTTGCTATTCTGTTAATTTCTGTTAATGAGTTTCAACTCTGCCTGTCCGCACAGTTACTTTGCAAACAGTGTAGAGCATGGTGCGACTGCTCAGGATGAGCCATCTTTTCTCCAGATCTACACTGTTTGCAATTCTGTTGATGACTTTGACTAAACCACCGTCAATAAAAATGGAATTGTCTAAATTCACATTACGAAATCACGCCTAGACTGACGAATTTTACCACAAAAAAATGAAAATGCTTAGATAGAAAATTCTGCTATTTTTCATACTTCTGTTCCAAATATAGATTATAGGAACTCGGTGAGGCAGTTCTAACGAGTATCCACAATCTTTGTTTTGATCAAAAATAAGAAAGAAATAATGTATACTACTGTAAACCCCAGTTTTACTGTATAAAACTTATTTATCTTCACTACAGCGGCCGTAAAAAGTCTCCCCGTACATCCATCATAGTGCAGATTATATTTTCTGGTCCTTTGGGATCATTGGGTTCATTTAGAATCATTTTGAAATTAGAGTTCTGCTTAAGCCGGTGCTAGAGGGCGTGGCCGGTGTCGCAAATTTCAGTACTGGTCATGAACAGACTCAATAAAATCGAGTCTGCTATTTTCGTTTATTTGGTGTATTCTTTGCTTCCAAAGGATCTAACTATTCAGAACTTATTTATCTTCACTGCAGCTGGTGCGGTGCCGTGTGGCGGCCGTAAAAAGTCTCCCCGTAAATCCATCATAGTGCAGATTATATTTTCTGGTAATTTGGAATCATTGGGTTCATTTAGAATCATTTTGAAAATAGAGTTCTGCTTAATCCGGTGCTAGAGGGCGTGGCCGGTGTTGCACATTTCAGTACTGTTCATGAACAGACTCAATAAAACCGATTCTGCTATTTTCGTTTATTGGGTGTATTCTTTGCTTCCAAAGGATCTGACTATTCAGAACTTATTTAAGGAGTCACAATAATATAGGTGTGTTTTTGTGATGAGAGCTGGATCAATCAATCAATCAATCAAATATTTTATTCTCTCAATCCATCATACATAATGACAATATAAGGCGATACAAACAATTGTTATAATAATTCAGAGATGAAAGAATCTACTTTTAAATCAGTAGAAACCGTCCTCTGTCCGAATTTTCCACTATTTTCCGCATATCAAAGGTATGTCTTTTGTTTAAAGATTAATAAAGGCATTTCTTTTGCTTGTTTGATTTGAGGTTTTAGAGTAACAGTCAATTAAATAATGTATACCCCTTTAAACCCTAGGTTTACTATATAAAAGTGGGGTACACGTGGGTCAGAATTATATAGGTGTGTTATCGTGCTGACGAAGATAACAAACGTGCTTTAATTTAACAATGAGTTGGCGCGTGCCCGTCGTCCCCCACTATGTGTTAATCTTTAAAGTGTCAATCATGTGTAACCCTTAAAGTGCCAATCATAATATTGAATATAGCAATTTGATTAATTAAATTAAAATAAATAAATAAATAAATAAATAAATAAATAAATAAATAAATAAATAAATAAATAAAGTAGCAGTCTCATAATTTTCACTTTTTGTGATTGATTCGATAGACAATTTTTGTGGTGTCTTGATTTATGTACAGTTGTATTAAATCTTAAAGTGTAAATCATAACTAGTGCAGATGACATTTTCCAGGTTTTGAGTTGATTAATTTCGAAAACACGTCTATTAAAAAATATTGAACATTTTACCACCAAAATATGAAAGTATTCAGATAAAATAAAAATTGCTACTTTTCGTATTTCTTCTCGAAACATAAATTGATGGAATCGTTAGTTCCACCTCAGCGAGGCGGTTCTTACGACAAACAACAATACATGTTTCAGCAGAAATAAGAAAAATAATGATCCATATTTTACTACATAAAAGTGGGTAA
This sequence comes from Lucinisca nassula, assembly GCA_963580285.1. Taxonomy (NCBI): domain Eukaryota; kingdom Metazoa; phylum Mollusca; class Bivalvia; order Lucinida; family Lucinidae; genus Lucinisca; species Lucinisca nassula. The sequence continues at coordinate 73,058,471 of OY757010.1, forward strand.
TATGGGGTGTTTTTGTGATTTGATCATAAAACTACTGCAGTCCATTCACATATTAATTGCATGCCTCATTTTAATAAATAAATAAATATGCCGTATCTGTAATCACCTTCTGTGACCGACTTTTAAGGCATTTTTATATCTTTCTTGAATTCTTAAAGTGTCAACCATAGCTCGACAAACAACATTTTTCGAAATTGTGTTAAAAATGTTTAGGACAAAACATTACAGCCGATTCAAATATGAGTGAAATGGCCTTGTATTAATAAATACATTTTTTTTTGGGGGGGGGGGGGGGGGAGGCGGGGGTTTACGGCCCTTTCAAGATTATTTTATTCATATCGAGCCGATCGTTAATCAGAGGTTGGCGAAAACCGGAATACCCGGAGAAAAACCACCTGACCTTCCGTTGCAGAACTTGGCGTCTCACATGTGACCCGAGCGAGGCTCGAACCACAGAAATGATCAAGAGTCAGCGCTCTTAACCGCTAGGCCACGGAGGCCCGTATAAATAAATAAATAAACAAATAGGCTTATCTGTGTTTACACATAATGTAACTTTTATGGCGTCCTTTCAATTATTCAGGGAATATCTTATACAATGTACTGTATATCGGTATAGTGTTAACACTTAAGGTGTCAATCATGACTTGGGAAGACAACATTTTTAGAAGGTGATGACCTTTCAGGTCTCACCTTCTTATGGCAACACACAGAGAATTCCCTCGATACCGCATCACTCATCTGTTTCAAGAAAAATAGGTCCTCATAAATCAGTGAAGAGACGCGCCTGTATCATTTGATATGTGAAAATAATATGCAGATTGATAAATAAACTGTGGATGCAAAATGCACAAACAATGAATTTCAGTTTTAAATGTCATAAAATTGATCTAGATTTGAAATTGGTCTCGTTTCGCAGCTGGGTTAGTTCAAATAAAATATTCGTTAGTTATATTTAACGATGGCTTAACGAAGATATTAACGAAGAGATAACGAAGACGTAACGATTACAAAATGTCATTTCAAATATAAAGTCGTTAGTCCTTCGTTAGCTAGCCATTACCGAAGTTTCGTTACTTAAAGTAACAAAAACAACGCGTCTGTGTAGAAAACGTGTAGAAAGAAAACACGCCAGAGATCAGCGGTAAACAAAGCGAAAAGAAGCTGAAAAGGCCCCACTGTTTCAGCAAAAGTGGCAGAAAAGAGTCTAGACGACCATAATTTGCTGTTTTGTCGCATGTAAATTGCTTCTTAAGCTTGTTTGCTTATAATGTACCCAGAAATACTTGAAATGGTCATGTAATTTTATATGCATTTGGTTGATACGTGAATTTTGTATCAATATTGCCTCAGCTCTTCATGTTTGATTTGAGGTTTAACGTACCCGTCAACACTGTAAAGATCTTTTTGGAGACGTTGCTTCCCTTTGTATGGGACTTTTACCTGACATAGAGATGAAATTACCTATCAAGCCCTGTCGCCCATAAAACCAATACGGTTCATGTGCATTGACGGTCCGACTCGCACTTCTTTTACTGGGCAGTATTAAAACCTCTAAGCAGTTCGTGGTCAGTTTCAACAAGTCCATGAATATAAACCCTATTAGTTTCATTGGCAGCAGGGCTTTAAATGTCACTTCATCTCAATGTCGGGTAAAATTCTACAAAAGTGGAAGCAACGTCTCCAGATGATGACCTTTAAAGTGTTGACGGGAACGTTAAACATCAAATCAAATAAAACTTCTGGAATTCAACTAATAATTTTAGGGGCAGAACTCACATCCGCCACAGACCTATCTTTGCGAAAAGCGTTGTTGATTAGATAATCCCTTGTCGACGTTCTTCATGCAGATTTACATCATCGTCATTCCACTCATATTTTTCATGGTCACCATCAGCTTCGTCAGCATCATATAGCAAAGGTATGTTTCTCCGCATACATTAGTTGTGCAGTATACCCGTTGATACGATAATATTCACGTTCCCGTTGAAACGATAATATTCACGTTACGATTAGGGGAAAAGGTCAAACATCCGCCAGTTTTGTATTGGAATAAAAGTCCCATCAAGAGCACCTTACACTCTGTAAAAATTAGCAATAGTGTAGAATCCTTGTTGAATATCCCTTATGGCATTTAACGTAATTGGAAAGTGTATAAACAATGATGCCCGCCTTGCCAGGTGATACGAAACGGCATGAAGTTACCTGTCAGCCAACACAGACAAGAATTATAAGCCTCCGTGGTGTAGTCGTTACGCTACTCGCCTTGTAAACCAGAGGTTGCAGGATCGATCCCGGGCTTCTCCAGACTTTCGGATGAGTCTTTAAACCTAGGTCCCGTCTCCGTATGACCTTAGCTGTTGGTGGGACGCAAAACTCAAACACTCACTCACAGACAAGAAGCTCCCTGATGCGTCGTATCTCAAGGCAATGCAAATTTGAGGAGACGTTAGTAATGCATTATTCCGCCGAAAAGGATGGTTTTAAGTCATTATGGAGAAGCCGGCATAATTCAAGGATGCCATCAAATCTGTACTGCTTGAGCAACTCCTCTTATTGCATGTATTCAAAAGGATTAAGCCGGTCTCACATTAAGGGACGTAATATGGCCTGGCGTCGACGCCGTTGTCTCGCAAGAAAAAGAGCGATTTCTGCGAAAATGGAATAACATAGACTATATGTTGATTAAAATTCGAACTCCCGCGCCCGCCCTTCGGGGCTTGAAGAAGTAGATGGGCTGCATGATGCTTTCACGCAGAGCTGAATCAGGTCACACACGAGTACTGTGGTCAACGGCTTGGAGGATCTAAGCCTGTCCAGGTAAAGCTGGGTGAGTCGGACCGTCCATGCTTATAAACCCTGTTGGTTTAATTGGACGACAGGGCTTGCGATGTCATTTCATCATAATGTCGGGTAAAAGTCCGACAGAATTGGGGGGGGGGGGACGTTGAACCTCAAAAAAAAAAAAAAAAGAAAGAAAGAAAGAAATAGTTCGAACTCAAGCTATTTTAGTAAACGCCTTTGGCGGTCGTAGAAAGTCTCCTTGTCATTCATGATAGAGTGGACTGCATTTTCCAGTCCTTCACTGCGATATCTGGGAAAATCTGGGGGTCACTGATGAGGCCGAATTGGCCGAAACTAGGAACAGTGATTATCGATGCTCGAGCTCATGTCGCCATCTATCACACCCAGAGAAAAGCATCACTCTCAAAACGTTGAATTTCAATATTTGACCGTGATTTTACCAAACATGAAAGACCATGGGAACGAAATAATCAATAGTTTCGATATTTGACCTTGACCTTAATTGATAATAAATCAAGTTTATATTTTTTTACCCCTCTTCTTCTATTTAATTAGGATTATCAGACTGAGTGATGTTAAGAATAATAGAAATTTATTGTTACAATCATTTATTTATTTATTTTTATTTATTCTTTTATTTTATTTATTTATTTATCATCATACTCGCAATGTCATAGACTTTCCAAATATCTATCTGAGCTAACCATTTTCTTCCCAGATAGATACTCGGAAATTCCTACTTAACGAATGCCTTACGACGACCCTAGAGTCGTCGTTAAATTCTGTCGCATTAACGAAACTCTGTTAACTGTTCGTTATTAACGATGGGTACTTTGAAATCAAATTTTAGCTAACGAAGACTTTACGAAGACTTAACGAATAACACAAGGCTAACGAAGCTTATTTGAACTGGCCCCTGGCCTAGTTATTGAGAGCGAGTTCGGTTGACTTTCTAGAGTTAACTATAGTTACACCAAAACACGCGGGTTATGGCTCGTGCCGCACTACTAGTTAACTTGAGTTCAACCAAGCTTGCTTTGGGAGTTGGGAGTTCTGTCTAGCAAGAACAAAAAACACGACGGCAGGGGGGTGATCATAGGTTAATTAAGAAATGAATGTAAACTTATTAGAAGGTGATGACCTTTCAGGTCTCACCTTCTTATGCCAATCGACACCGCAGCCCCTCGATGACGAATCAATCCTATGCTTCAAGAAAAGTAAGCCTCCATATATTTATCAATAGACGCGCATGTATCATTTGATAAGTGAAAATGATATGCAGATTGTCAAACTGAGGAAGCCAATTACATAAACAACTAACTTCAGAGTAAAATACCATAAAATTAACCCTAGAGTTCAAATTGGTCTCGATTCGCAGCTTTGTTATGACCTAATTTGCTGTGAGCGAGTTCAGTTGACCAACTAAAGTTAACTCAAGGAAAGTAGGGGAGACAGTAGGCATACTCTTGTACAAGGTTGTACAATGACTTTATCCCCCAACCCCCACCCCACCGCCCTACTTCACGATCCCCAAATTAGAAGCGACAGGAAGCATCAAATATCATTTGATGCGTCACCAGTAACGATTCAGATTCAGAACTCTACTGACATAAAGAAAATGTCATCGTTTGCCCTTGAGTAAATAGAAAGTATAAAAATGTTTTCAAGTTGGACGTGATTTTTCCAACTCGTGGCCAAAATTTCAAAAAGATGAAAATAATCGATTTTCGGATTGCATTCAACTTACAATTTTCCACTTTCCACCGTATTCGTTGTCACTAGGCAAGGCTTCCAACTCTCATACGCAGCTAACTCTAGCAGTCGCAATATTTCTACACGGCGCGTTTTGGAGCAAGTCAACTCTTGTTAACTCTAGTACGTCAACTGAACTCGCTCAAAATCTAGATTGCGGATTAATAATTCAATGAATGAGTTGACAGTATGAATGGAATACTACGACTTGCTATACTACAGATAGAGCGAAGTTTTGTTTGTTTGTTTGTTTGATTTGAGGTTTAACGTCCCCCTCAGCACTGTAAAGGTCATTTTGGAGACGTTTCTTCCAATTTTGTGGGACTTTTACCCGATATTGAGATGAAATGAATACTCAAGCCCTGTCGCCCAATGAAACCAATATGGTTTATTAGCATGGACGCTCCGTCTCGCACCGCGGTTCCTGGACAGGCTTAGATCCTCTAAGCGGTATACTAGAACTAGTGTGCGGGCCGGTTTCAGCTCTGCGTGGAAGCATCATGCAGCCCATATGTTTCTTCAAGCCCCCATGGGCGGGGGGCGGCGGATAGAGCGAAGTTACCTTCACTGTTGCATTTGTTTGATTTGAGGTTTAACGTCCCCGTCAACACTGTAAAGGTCATTTTGGAGACGTTGCTTCCAATTTTGTGGGACTTTTACCCGACATTGAGATGTAATGTTATCTCCAGCCCTTTCGCCCAATGAAACCAATAGGGTTTATAAGCATGGACGGTCCGACTCGTGCGCACCGCTTTGCCTGGGCAGGCTTAGATCCTCTAAGCGGTTTACCAGTACTCGTGTGCGGGTCGGATTCAGCTCTGCGTGGAAGCATCGTGCAGCCATATATTTCTTCAAGCCCCGATAGGCGGGGGCCGATTCACTGTTGCATGGATATATATTTCTGTGAATCATCAGGAAAATATGACTTTAAAACTTATACTCCTTAATCTTAACGTTTATAGTACGGGGTAATACATATTTATTCCCGGCGGTGGGTGCTTTTTGTGTGTGTGTGTGGGGGGGGGGGGGGGGGGTCGGGGCGAGGTCAGAAACTATCAGACTTTGTTTCCTCTTCTTCTGCATCTGAATATTTCCCTTTTTTACTGAGGTGTATTTGATTTGTTTGATTTGACGTTTAAAGTCCCCGTCAAGACTGTATAACGGCCCCGCCAACCGGGGCTTGAGGAAACAGAATGGGCTGCATGCTGTTTCCACGCAGAGCTGAAATCGACCGAACATGAGTACAGGTAGACAGCTTAAAGGTTCCGATTCTAAGCCTGCCCAGGAAAAGTAGTGCGAGTTGGACCATCCATGCATATAAACTCTATTAGTTGCATTGTGCGGCAGAGGCTGAGTTGTCATTTCATCTCAATGTCGGGTAAAAAACCAACAAAATTGAAGCGACGTCCCCAAAATTACCTTTAAAGTGTTGACGGGGCGTTAAACATCAAATCAAACAAATAAACAAAACTGTATAGACCTGCTTCGAATTGCGTTGGACTCTTACCTAACATTGTGATGAAATGGCATTTAAAGCCTTGCCACACTATGAGGCCAATGGACTTTCCGACTTCAAATTATAGCCCTGGGGACAAAAATGCCCCCGCCCCGGGGCCCTATGGTTTTACATTGACTTATATAGGGAAACCTTTTGAAAATCTTCTTGTCAGAAACCAGGAGGCTGGGGTATTTGATATTTGATATGAAGCTGTGTCTAGTGGACCTCTTTCAAGATTGTTAGAATTATAGCTCTGTGACCAAAAATGCCCCCGCCCTGTAGTCCACTGGTTTTACATAGACATCTCGCGGGAAAATCTTCAAAAATCTTATTGTCTGAAACCATAAGCCTCAGATCTCAGATATTTGATATTTGGTATGTAGCTTCATCTTGTGGACCTATATCAAGATTTTCAAATTATAGTCCTTGTGCCAGAATTGCACCCCCCCCCCCCCCCCACCCAACCCCCCGGGTGCCCTTTGGTCTTACATTGGGATATATAGGGAAAACCTTAAAAACTTCTCTGAAAACGCAAGGCCCAGGTCTTTCATATTTGGTGTGAAGATTCAGCTAGCAAACCTCTACCAGGATTGTTCAAATTATAGCCCTTGGGTCAAAAATGGCCCTGCCCTGGGGTACACTGGTTTTATTTTGACTTATATATGGAAAACCTTTAAAAAGCTTCTTGTCTGAAACCAGAAGGCCCAGGTCTTTGATATTTGGTATGATGCTTCATCTGGTTGTCCTCTACTATGCTGTGTAAATTATAGCCCTGGGGTCAAAGGTTGCCCCGCCTCAGGGCCCACTGGTTTCACATAGACTTACGTACTGAAAACCTTTAAATACCTTCTCGTCTGAAACCAGAAGGTCCAAGTCTTTGATATTTGGAATAAAACTTCCTCTAGATCCTTTATCCAAGATTGTCCAAATTATAACCCCACCGGGTCAAAACTGGACCTGCCCGGAGCACTCTGGTTTTATATAGGGTTAAGGCTGAGCCGGTTAATCTCCTTCTGCTGCACTAAGACCTGACCCTCAATGTCCACAAGGTGCCTAGACAGTGACATACAAGTCAGCTCTGTATTGTCAAAGGGAACCACTGACACATAACCCCCCCCCCCACACACACACACACACACACACACATACACCCTTTGTCACCATGTGACAGTATTAGTAAAACTGAGCCTCTTCATTTCCTTCTGTTGCACTAGGACCTGACTCTCAATGTCCACAATTATGTCCAGATAGTTACATACAAGTTAGCTGTGTATTGTCAAAGGGAACCAATGACTCATTTGTCTAGCATTTTGTGACAATTCTTGGCCCCACGCCCCCACAACCCCCGCCAGTTGTCACAGCGAGGCATTGTAAGTTAGACCATTACGATAACTTAGTCTTGTGACATAGAGCATTTTTCACATCTCCAAAACGGCTAGTTTTCTGATGAAAAGCCATGATATTTTTATAAAAATGTTCAAAACAGGTTGAGGATGCTCGTTAGAACCGCCCCAGTAAGGCGGTTCTAACGAGTACCCACAACCTATGTCTTGGAGCAGAAATAAGAAAAACAATGTATACCCTCGTAAACCCCAGTTTTCTCCGTATAAAGGGGGTTTGGGTGGGTGGTCGTTTTTCGGACCTGTTCACGTGATTCTGAGCAAATTCATCTCCATGCATTAGGACATGACCCTCAATGTTCGGAAAATGTCCAGATAGTAACATATAAGTCAGCTCTTTAGAAGGGAATTTTGAAAAGACTTCATCCTCATGCAGAAAGAGAATAATTTGGAAGGAATGTTCCATGGGTGACCCTCTGACAAAGTTGCTCAAAATAGTTTCGCTCCACTGAACACAAAAGACACCAAACGAAACAATAAGACTTCTCATTACGATAACACACCCATGCGATATTGTGCATTTTTAACATCCGCAAAGCCGGCCTCGTTGGCTCAGTCGGATGCGCGTCTGACTGGTGATCAGGAGGACGCGGGTTCGACTCCCGCCGGGGTCGGCAACATTCTTTCGTGGAGATTGATCATGAAATCTTTTCTACGGTCATTCTCTCCCTTCCGCTGATTCAAGAAGGGCAGTTGTCAGTTTCTGGCGAAAGAATGTGCACTGTACTGGTTAACCGCTTACGTATAAGCCTGCCCAGGAAAGTGTGGATAGGTAAACTGACCGGCTCAAAAATGACCTAAATAGTGTTGACTGGGCCGCTAAACTCCAATACAAACAAACAATAACATCCGCAAAATTGCTCTTTTTCTGATGAAAGTCCGTGGTATTTTTCTTAACAATGCTCAAAACATAGGCTGTGAGTGATCGTTAGAACCGCCTTAATGATGCAGTTCTAACGAGTGCCCACAACCTATGTCTTTGAGAAGAAATATGAACAATAATGTATACCCCCACCCCGTAACCCCAGTGTTCTCTATATGAAGTGAGGTTTAGAGGGGTCTTCATTTCACGGACTTGTTCACGTGATGTTCTACTAAATAGGTAGACTGATTTTGAAATAATTTCACAGGAATGTTCCTTTGGTCACTCTCAACCAAAATGGCTCAAACCATCCACTCCACCTGATATTACCTACCACTTGATCTGTACAATAAGGATGAGGTGAGCGTTCCAAGGCCATTATAACCCTCTTGTTTAATCCAGGTTTCGATGGGTCGACCAATTGACAAACATAGGAACCAACAAACTTTTAAACTTGTGATCGAAGCCTCAGATAAAAACCAGCCAGTGTCCCGGAATATTGGTGTAAGAAAGCCATTTGCTAGCACGTACAGAGTGTTGAGTAAATTATCTTGTTTGCTAAAGTCTATGTATGTAATTGTCTCCAGAATTATTCTCACTGACACAAGAAGGCATTCACAACATGTACCGTTCGATCCTCAATTTTGTTTTTGACATTTCATTTGTCTGCTCCTCGCGTAACTACAATCATACAAAACCATTGACTGTTTAAAAATTAAAAAACAACAACAACAACAACAACAACAACAAAAAAAAAGGTAATGAAATGAAATGGCCCAATGTAAAAACTAACAGTTATCTACCATCACCTTCTATTAGTACTTTCAGTACTTTGATTCAAAACGTGTTTACCTATAAGTTACTTTGTGGCGTCCTTTTAATTATTCAGGAAATATCTTATACAATATACTGTATATCGGTGTAAGGTGTCAATTATGACTGCGGCAGACCATCACGACAATTTGACCCCCTATAACCCCACTTTCTGATAGTAAAACTTGGGTTTGCTGGGTATACATTATTTTTTCTTATTTCTTCTTAAAAACATAGATTGTGGATACTCGTTAGAACCGACTTGAGCAGAAATAAGAAAAATATCATTTTTTTTTTTTTTTTCATCTGAAAATTTTCATTTTTTGGTGGTAAAATTTACAATGTATATGTATAGGCGTGTTTTCGTCATGGAACAAAATTGGTTTTAATGTAAGAACTTTCTCATCTGAGTTCATCTCGGCTCCCGCCCATAGGGGCTTGAAGAAATATGGGCTGCATGATGCTTCCACGCAGACCTGAATCCGGCCCGCACAATAGTACTGGTAAACCGCTTAGAGGATCTAAGCCTGCATTTCCAGGAACCGCGGTGCGAGGCGGATGCTAATAAACCCTATTGGTTTCATTTGGCGACAGGGCTTGAGAAGCCATTTCATCTCAATGTCGGGTAAAAGTCCCACAAAATTGTAAGCAACGTCTCCAAAATGACCTTTACTGTGTTGACGGGGACGTGAAACCTCAAATCAAACAAACAAACAAAATCTGAGTTCATCTTGATCGAGTCTTATAGGCGTGTGTTCGTGATTGGCTAACAATATTTTTCATGGCGTTATTTATTTAAATAAATAGATAAAATAAATGCATAAAAAGATCGGAGTCAAGAGATTCACCTATCATATTTGACCTCAATCCTTATTTAAAATCACTGGACAAGAGACTGACAAGAGATATAGAACCCAATAACCAACATGTCAAAAATAAATAAATAAATAATAAAAAAAAAAATACTACTACTACTACTAATAATAATAATAATATTGATAATTATAATTATCCCCACGTTTTTAAAAAAAAGTGGGGATATTGTTATCGCCTCCGTCCGTCTGTCTGTCTGTCCGTCTGTCCGTCTGTCTGTCCGGCTATCTCCTCCTAAACCGTTAGCCGGAATTCAACCAAATTTGGTATGCGAGTTGCTTACATGAATGGCTTGCGCAAGAGCACATTTTTTTTTGTCCCCGCCCCCAGGGGCCCTGGGGAGGGGTCAAAAGGTCAAATATCAATAAAATTCAATTACAAAGTCAATTTTGAAGACGGGCTCTAGTATGTGATGACGTGGCAACACGTCATCACATACTAGAGCCCGTCTTTGGTCTGATTCCTGCACTCAAAATTCTAAAATCGCTATAGAACTGTAAACGCTGTACCTTGGGTGCGATTTGTGCCTTCCTCCGATTAAGAGTTCAGTATATTCCCATTGGTCAGCTGACACCTGTCGAATTGACAAGTGCCAGCACATTGGAGGCCCTGGGAAGAGCAGTTCATAAACTAATCCCATTTAGCGAGATGGGGGTAGCCCCTATGTGCTTTTAGCGCCCGGTTACCTTACAAAATCTATCAAGTCAAGTCAATTTTGAAGATTTTGATGCCAAACTTTGCACATGTACTTAGTTATGAAAAAAGTAAAACATATTGAACGGGATTTTGGCTGTGACCCCTAGGTCACGCCCTGGGGGTCGGACTTGGGGGGGGGGGGGGGGGGGGGGTCGGGGGTCAAAATTAAAGTTTTTCAGAACATAGTCATGTTGCATATCTATGCGAAGGGGATAATGGGTAGAATAAACTACAAGTAAAATTTTGACCCTGGGGTCAGATTGGGGCCCTGGGAGAGGGGTCAAAGGGTCAAAATTTAAGTTTTTTGGAACATAGTCATGTGGCATATGAAATTGAAGGGCATGATTAGTAGAATATAATACAGGTAATATTTTGACCATGGAGTCAAATTAGGGCCCAGGGTGAGGGGTTTTCGGTACTTGGCCCCTCTGTAGAAAACGTGGGGATTTGCGATGGCGCGCCATCGACAGTATTATTATTATTATTATTATTATTATTATTATTATTAAGCAATTCTACATAATGTAGCTCTTCAATATGTTAAAGACACATTTTTTTCTATATATAAAAGGGGTGGCCTGTTATATAATCGCCAATAATCAAGTCCTTCGGATCATAGTGCTCATCAAAGGCTTATCTTATCTTAGTGATTATGAGGTGATTATTAGCAGAGACTCTCTGAGAGATATGTTGAAAAGGGGGCTCTATAAGGGGAACTTGTGTGATGGTATATTTTTTACTGAGATTGTTTCCAACAAAATGTTGTTTTAAATTACTTCTTTTTTTATTATTTTTTTTTTTTAAGAAAAGGAAAACACTCACAGACATTGTTTCATTGACTCAAATCTGAAAAGAAGTAAACTTAATGAATTGATTAATTCAAGATTGTGTTTGTTTGTTTGATTTGAGGTTTAACATCCCGGACAACACCGTATAGGTCATTTTGGAGATGTTAATTTCAATTTTTTGGGGACTTTTACCCGACACTGAGATGAAAGGACATCTCAAGCCCTGTCGCCCACTGAAACCAATAGGGTTTATAAGCATGGACGGTCCCACTTGCATCGCGATTTAATCATTCAATGAACATATATTTATTTGGGGTTTGGAGGGGTATACATTATTTTTCTTATTTCGACTCAAAAACATACATTGTCCACATTAGAATCCCCTCGCAGGGGCTTTTTTACGAGTACTCACAATGTAAAAATATTGTATAGTAAAACTGGGGATTAGAGGGGAAACATTATTTTTGTTAAATTTCTACTCAAAAACATAAATTACGGGTTCTCGTTAGAAGCACCTTACCGATGCGGTTCTGACAGATACCCACAATATATGTTTTGAACACAAATTGTGGGTTCTCATTAGAAGCGCCTCCCCGAGGCGGTTCTAACAAGTACCCACAATATATGTTAGAGCCGAAATATTAAAGATATCAGGACTTTTATCATTTTTGGTCGTAAAATTTAACCAAGATATTTCGATAGGCATGTTTTAGTAATGATTATCAATAATGGTGACTAAAAATAAAATTAAAAAAAAATAATAATTATAATAAAAAAGAATACATTCCATAAATATCAAAACCAGGACATAGTTATCAAACATGTAAATAAATAGATGTGAATTGCCTCTAGGTATTTGGTTACCCTCTCTTGGTCCCCTACCTGTATGACAGTCAGACTACCCCAAATGTATCTTATCTCAAAACTGATTTCTTCAATAGCTGGGCATTAGGGTGTTATGCAATCAAAAATGTGTCTTTAAATATGTTCGTTCATACTAGATGGCTCGAAATGAAAAGGCATGGTTGTTACTTCAAGAAGTTCTTTTTCACATTTAGATAGCCTTAATTTGAGCACTTTTTTTTCCTTATATAAGCCTGAATACCCCAAGTGTATTTTATCTCAATGCTGGATTTTTTAATAAACGGTCATTAGGATGTTATGTAATGGAAAAATGTGTCTTTAAGCGCTCTTTTGAATACCTACAGGTAGATCAAAGTGTCATATCTGCAGATATATGATTAATGATTCCCTGAGGTCAGCGACTAGAGAAAAAATATTGGCTATTCTGTACCTTGATCCCAGTGCAAACTGAAACGGTCTATTCAACAAAATATTTTTCTACATATTTTAGTATAAAAGGTGTATAAATTTAATTCAGATTCTTGTTTGCAATGGTCATTTCGGCGTCGATTGTTTCTCAAAGTTACAAAGCACAGAAGCTTTACGTAGCTGATGTCCACATGACAATCACCGATGTACAACATTACGAAAGCATACGCCGGCCTCGTTGGCTCAGTCGGATGCCCGTCTGACTGGTGATCAGGAGGACGCGGGTTCGACTCCCGCCGCGGCCGGCAACATTCTTTCGTGGAGATTGATCATGAAATCTTTTCTACGGTCATTCTCTCCCTTCCGCTGATTCAAGAAGGGCAGTTGCCAGTTTCCGGCGAAAGAATGTGCACTGTACCGGTTAACCGCTTACGTATAAGCCTGCCCAGGAAAGTGTGGATAGGTAAACTGACCGGCTCAAAAATGACCTAAATAGTGTTGACTGGGCCGTTAAACTCCAATACAAACAAACAAACACACAAACGAAAGCATACATAAATACATTGTAAATTTTACCGCCGAAATATTAAGAAAATATTATCGAAAATATTAAGATGAAAACGTGATATTTTTCTTATTTCTGCTCAAACTATAGATTGTGGGTACACGTTAGAACCGCCTCATCAAGGCGGTTTTAACGAGTACCTACAATCTTTAATTTAGAGCAGAAATATGAAAAATAAGGTATACCCCAGTTTCACAATGTAAAAGTGAGGTTCAAGATAGGCGTGTTTTCGTGTTGAACACATTTAACGATTATTTATAGCCACACATTTCTTGTCATTGTGGTGCCAAACTGTTGTGTAAATGGGGTTATCCGCAAAACCTAGACTTGACACATGTGTCCGGTAAGGAAAACAGTAAAGACTAAGATCAGACGATGCAGAAGGCAGATCACATCACGAAAACACGCCTATATAATTTTGACCCCGCTTAGACACTTTTATATAGTAAAACTGAGGTTTGCAGGAGTATATATTACTTTCCTTATTTCTGCTCAAAACCATAGAGTGTGGCAACGAGGCGGTTCAAACGAGTACCCACAATCTAAGTTTTGGGCAGAAATATGAAATATATCAGAATTTTATTTTTATCTGAATTTGTTCATTTTTGTGGCAAAAATTCCAATATATTTCAACAGGCGTGTACATTATTTTTCTTATTGCAGCCACGAAATTTAGATTGTGGGTACTCATTAGAACCGCCTCGCCGAGGCGTTTCTATCGAGTACTCACAATCTACGTTTTGAGCAGAAATATGGAAAATAACAGAATTTTTTATCTGAATGTTTTCAGTTTTTGATGTTAAAATTTTCAATATATTTGAATAGGCCTGTTTTCGTAATGAATCGATCCACCATTACTGTCAATGCTTTGAATACTTTATTTGTTTGTTTGTTTGTTTGATTTGATGTTTAACGTCCCCGTCAACACTGTAAAGGTCATTTTGAATACTTAAGACAGACAACCACAATGCATGGTTTCCAGTTTGCTTACCTATAAGCATATATGGATATACTATTCTTGCACACCAGACAAGGAAATCCGTGATTTTACCCTGGGATATAAATTTTTGCCCTGACCATGGTGTTCCGACCCAAAATTGAATATAATCGCGTGTTTGATAAATGCCCTGGTTGATTACGACATCGTATGCGCCGTAGTTAAGATTGACGTCACAGCAACCGCGTCACTAAACATTCCTGCAGTGTCAACACAATATGGCGGACGTTGGTAACCGAAGTGACTGCAGCGTTAAAAATCCGCTTTAAGAAATGGAAGGGATGCAAGAAAAAGAATCCAATATGGGTTTCAGGGGTGGATAGAAAAATCCACCCCTCGGGATCACTGTCCGGCATCACTCGGCAAGCCTCGTGATGCCGGACAGTGTCCCTCGGGACGGATTTTTCCATCCACCCCTCACACCCATATAAGATTCTTATATTCTTGCACACCAGACAAGGAAATCCGTGATTATACCCTGGGATAGAAATTTATGTTCTGACCCTGGTATTCCGACCCAAAATCGAATATAATCGCGTGTTTGATAAATGCACTGGTTGATTAAGACCTCGAATGCGCCGTCGTTAAGGCTGACGTCACAGCAACGTCACTAAACATTCCTGCAGTGTCAACACAATACAGCGGACCTTGGTAACCGAAGTGACTGCAGCATTAAAAATCCGCTTTAAGAAATGGAAGGTATGCAAGAAAAAGAATCCAATATGGGTGTGAGGGGTGGATAGAAAAATCCGTCCCTCGGGATCACGGGATGCTGGCTAGTGTCCCTCGGAACGGATTTTTCGATCCACCCCTCACACCCATATAAGATTCTTATAGCAAACACACGAAGTGTTTGCTTTAATTTAGAGAGGCTGGAACAACATACTTAGGCACCCAAATCTCGCCTGGAATCTCGTTCAATTTCTCGCGATAATCCGCCATCTTTACAGAGTTCATGAGAATTATATTCACATCCAAAAATTGCTTCTCAAAACCAAAATGAGTCAAGTCCCATTACAAAAGAAACACAAAAAGCGTCGAAATAATTTTAAAAAGCTATTTCGAGGACCGTTGCATCAAACGCTGAAGTTTGATCGCGGGAAAGTTTCGAAACTGCGTCGCGCGTTTCAATGAACTGAAACGTACCGCACTGAGCCGAAAATGTTAGCCGGTTAAAACCTAGCACCGCGCTTGGAGCAACGAGTTACCGGAGCATTTACCGAAGCATTTACCGGAGATTCTCGTTAGGGTGGAAAGCGCTTCTCGTCTGGCCAAGAAACTACATCTTTTCACAAATTATTACTCGGGAATAAAAATAGTAATATTTTTGTCTACCTGCGGATTTCTACCTTCGAGAGACCGTTGCGTCAAACGCTGAAGTTTGGTCGTAAGAAAGTTTCGAAACTACGTCACGCACTGAGCCGAAAAGGTTTGCCGGTAAAATCCAACACCGCGATTGGTCCCACGAGTTACCGGAGCATTTGCCGGAGCGTTCGGTCCGGAGGAAAGCGCTTCTCGTCCGGCCAAGCAATTAAAACTTTTCACAAACACTCAGGGGTGTAGAATAAAGCCCTGGGAATAGTAAGAGACACAATGAGCTACCTGGCTATCTGTGCATTTCTACCTTCCCAAGATTTACAAAATGATGATGAGCCCTAAATCCATAGCATAACGCTATGGATTCAGGATACTTTAGTGTCTATGCTGCAAACTTACTGGGTCACCCTATCTAATTTCTTCCCATGAAGTGCACACAGGACCAAAACTGGAGCATCATCACACTAAGGTTATGTGCATAGCGGCGGCAAGGATCATCAATAGTTTTGAGTTTAATGACACATCAAACCTGGTGGGTCATTTGGAGTCGTCTCCCAGAGAAAGGGACTACAGAGCTAGAAGAGGTAGTAGAGGAGAAGAGAGGTGTGGGAAAGAGGGAGAAAGGGGAAAATGAATAAAAGTGTACAAACAGAAGAAGTAACAATGTTCCCCCGCTACCCCTACCTGCTGCAAGGACAGCAGGCCTTGCCCAACTGTAAGTCAATATCAGTTGGGCTCCCGTCACCTTTGCCTCACAACAGAACATATCAAAAACTTTTAAATACAGTTTTTATGTAGTTCGGAGAAGATCCCTTTTGAAGCCCTCAGGGATCCCAGAAGTGACAATATTCTGTGGAAGTTGGCCCTCAAAAGTCTGATGCCCCTGACGACGAAGGAGAGTTGACAGAAGACGTTGGCCCGTATACTCTGGGGAGTATGCTCTACTATTTGCCGCTTTTGGGTCGGAGAACCTGCAAGCATGAATGTCCACTTAGCCCAGAGATACAGTTAGATCATGCCCAGCATTGACGACTTGATGCCAATGCTAACGAGTTTGCTGGCCAAGGTACTGTATCACTTGGGAGGTAATGCTGGTTATGTGGTAGTCATCTCTGACAAACCAAGGTAGTCATCTCTGACAAACCAAGCTGCTCGCCGTTGCACCGTTTCAAGCTGCTGGATACTATATGAGGGTCCCATACTGATGGACCTTATCCAGAATACGTCTAATCATGGTCTCTACCATCATGCTTCAACATCTTCAGACCAGCTGGTTATCTCCCTTGGCTGTTGTTTGCCTTTTTACAGGTGCATCAAAATGGGTTCCCATGACATGTTTCTGAAATAAATGATGCACAGGTACTTTAAAGTCTTTGAGATTGACAGTTCATGACTGTGTATCTATAACATTCAGTTGCTCCAAATCTTCGGCTAGGTTTCCTGATCATTGCCTTCACTTATATTCTCCGTTTTGTTACCTGACTGTCGCACATTTGTTTGGAGTGAGAAGACTTTTGCCAGTCCATATTCCATTATAGGCATTGCTATAGTCTGTCAAGATCCATCTAAAGTGTGCAGTATCAGTCATGCTTGAGACATCGTGATATAAAAGGCTGTAATTAGCAAAGAGGTGAACTCCAGGACTAACATTCTGTGACAGGTCATTTATGCACGGGCAGAACAACAAAGGTCTGAGCATGACACCTTGAGGGACACCGGATACAGCTGGGGCAATCGTGGTAATCAGGCCTGTGACTAGGTCTGGTTAGCCCCTGCTGGTCAGGAAGCTCTGGATCCATTGTAAGTGGTTTATACAGTAAATTTCAGCTATTAAGACCACCTAAAATTAAGTCTTATCCTGCTTGAAAAAGCCTATTTAGTAAGCTACAGTTATTCTTTCATTGTATTTTCTGCATACAGTGTTGTCTGGTCAGAGAGCACCTTTAGAACTGTTCAAACGTGATCTTAAAGACCACTTTTTAAAAGTACCAAAGGTGGTCTTAATTAGGAATCAATCTATCTATCTATCTCCTTACTGCATTTGGTCACACTTGACTATTACTTGCAGGTGTACATACACTTGAGATTTGCAGGACACACATCTACTTTACGGTAATGATCTTTAACCTGCAGAGTGGATGATTCTTTTTGCTCAGGGAGTCTCCAGTTAATGTTCCGAGCCCAAGGACGGTGCACTATGTGGCATTCATCCCTAAAAATGATGTTCCAATACCAAACTTTATTTCACTCCCTGGAATCGAATCGAGGGTCTCTAGCATCAGAGGCAGGTGCACTAACCACTGAGCTATCAGTAAATAATCACGCTAGCACTACTTGTATTTTTGATGATCTACACCAAGATTAACTACCTATGTCGTCCATAAGATACACTCTGATATAGTGTCTCTCTATAAATAAATACTCGACCCCGGTAACAGTTTCAACTCCAACATAGGTATCAAAGGTAAATTACACACAATACCATAACTACCAGGCCTATAGTGATGCCCTAAAACATCCCCCGAACTATTCATCAGTTTGTATTTCCTCGTCTGCGGTTGATGCCAAGACCGCATATGACTTCAAAGGCCGGCATAGGAGTTCAAAGACCATACAGTATAGATTTGGACTCAAAGGTATGCGTTTTAGTATACCTGTTAATCAGATTGTAAATAGTTTTAAGGACTCATCCTATGACTCCTCCCCCCCCCCACCCCCCCCCCCCCACACACACACACACTTCCCTTTTTAGCCAAATATGACAAACTCAGTATATGAAGATAGAAAGGGGTGTAAATGAGTGTGTTTGCTCAAAAGGCAGTGCCTTTATTTCATATTATTCTCAGAGTGTATTTACTATTAAATGATTTATTATCTTTATAAAAAAAAAAAGACCACAGTTGATAAAGGGTTGTAATTTCATGGCTCCCCAGCTGAAAGGGTATCCATTTGCCCTGAGTAAGTGACTATTAAAAAGGAATATGTCAACACCAAGGATGCGAGCCTTAACCAGAAAGGGATTCAACATTAAGGTTGATATCTGCCGCCTTGTATCACGTCAAGTAGTCGCCCCCGCCCATAGGGGCTTGAAGAAATATATGGGCTACATGATGCTTCCACGCAGAGCTAAAGCCGGCCCGCACTCTAGTACTGGTAAACCGCTTAGAGGATCTAAGCCTGTCCAGGAACCGCGGTGCGAGGCGGACCGTCCATGCTAATAAACCCTATTGGTTTCATTGGGCGACAGGGCTTGAGAAGTCATTTCATCTGAATGTCGGGTAAAAGTCCCACAAAATTGGAAGCAGCGTCTTCAAAATGACCTTTACAGTGTTGACGGGGACGTTAAACCTCAAATCAGACAAACACGTCAAGTAGATGCTTCAATGTATTACACAAAACGCGGAGCATCAAGTGTAGTGCATAAGACGAGACATGATACTATATGCGGCAGATCAAGTTATGATGATTAAAAATCTTTTGTTTTTTTTTTTTATGCCAATAAGGTCATTTTTCAAACGTAAATAAGCGGGCAATTTTGACCTTACGCTACGTTATGTTAGTAACGTCATTGTGTTTTACACGTCTGGTTCTGCGTTTCACAAGGCTGATTTCTAACGTCGCAGCAAATGCCGGAACACAGAGCCAAGCGGGCACATGACGTATATGTAATGTCACATCAACGTCGATACGTCATGACGTTTATGCAACGTCACATCTACGTCGGTGCCGACGTTAATTTGACGTTGCCCTAGCGTTGCGTGCCTGCTTGGAGGTACCCTCGTTATGAAGGATAATGATGCGGATTTGGAAAACGCAAGAAGGGTGATGAGGTATATAAATGTGCTTTCTAATAGGATTTTACATATATTACGAGTTGCGGAGTGAGAGAGTGAGTGGGTTTTACGTCCCACCAACAGCTAAGGTCATACGGAGACCTCGGTTTAAAGACTCATCCGAAAGTCTGGAGAAGCCCGGGATCGATTCTGCGATCCCTGGTTTACAAGGCGAGTAGCGTAACCACTACACCACAGAGGCTTCAAACGGAACCTGGATAAAATTCGAGGCTTGGCCGAGCATTTAAATTTAATAATACATGGGCACGAATGCAACGTCTGATCAGGATCTTCACTGTTTACTTAGCCCTTATTCCGCTGCCCACAACCCCTACCTTTGCTAACAGTGTAAATCCAGATCAGATGGCTTCTCATCCAGATCTATACTGTTTGTCATTCAGTTGCATCTTATCATGTAATCTGATTGGCTGATAGTCAGAAATATCCGGCAGGATATGTTTGTATTGGAGTTTAACGGCCCAGTCAACACCAGGTAATTTCGAGCCGGTCAGTTTATCTATCCACACTTTTCCTGGGCAGGCTTATACACAAGCGGTTAACCAGTACAGTGCACATTCTTTCGCAGAAACTGACAACTGCCCATCTTTAATCAGCGGAAGTGAGAGAATGACTGTAGAAAAAAATCATGATCAATCTCCACGAAAGAATGTTGCCCACCCCGGCAGGTATCGAACCCGTGTCCTCCTGATCACCAGTCAGACGTGCATCCGACTGAGCTTGCAGGAGGAGGGTTAAGCACAACACCCCATCCCAACAGGCACATGACGTAATTGTGACATCACATCAACGTCGGTGCGACGTCATGAGGTTTATGCAACGTCACATCAACGTCCGTGGACGTTGCACCGACGTTGATTTGACGTTGCCCTAACGACGTGTGTCTGCTGAGATATATTGCAACTGTACTTCTTCAAAGCTTGGAAGAAGGTGTCTATTAAATTCAGTACATTCATCAGAGGAAGCCACGTGGGTGTAGCTTGAGCATGACATATGCCCGCCCCTCATAAATTTTAAAATGCTTACAATTGTTATTTTAAACTTTATGAGCAGGACAAACAATATTCTTTGCTAATCTCAGAAAATGCCCCACTTGTCTGTATATGTATTTAAATAATTAAGAGCATTTCAGTTTTCTTGCTCAAGTGCGTTGAGCATGAAAAATGTTTTATAACCGCGGGGCCTGAATGGGGACTTGGACTGTTTCCTTGACTCTTAAATATATTCCTGTAAAACAGTGTAGACCCTGATCAGATGTCCCAGCACATACTCCTCTTTACACAGCACTCTGACACAGGGGCAATAAAATATCCAGCGCGGCTATAAATAACCGCTACCTCGGCTATAAATAACCGCTACCTGGATTTTGTACGAACAGTCACGTGGGTATCAGAAAAGTAAAGCCACTGTGCTTAAAAACTTTGGGTCGACTGACAAATAATCGACACCTTCATGCCCCCCCCCCCCCCCCCCCCCCCCAAAAAAAAAAAAACATCGTCCTAAATACACAATTCGGTGAAATTAAAGAAAAAAAAAAAAAAAGAATCAAGTCCGACTATATTGGTCGGGCTACCAACCGATGGCTATTCACGGGCGCTATCCCACTACTGCTCGACACGGGAACTTTTGCCTGCTGTGTTTCCACCCTGGGCCGATACGTCCCTCCTTAGACAACCTGGACCTCTTAGGCTCCCCCGAAAGGACCATATTGATGCCGAGCTTAGTGCGGACGCCCGATCGACATAGCACACCGGAGGGCAGAACCCCCGACCTCAAGCCGTCCCAGACCCTGACCTCCAAAGTAGCTGGATTACAGGAGCACGCCACAACTCCCAGTCGACAGCGAGAGTATATTTTAACAATGGTATCAATTGACATTGAATTTCACCGACATATATATATATATATTTTTTTTTTTTCAGGAGGGAAAAAATAGAATATATATGTTGTTAAGATGTAATTTTTCAGAGTCTATTTACTGATAATTTATGCGAAATAATGAAAAAGACAAAATCTGACCTATATCTCTGGCGGAAATGATGCACAAAATATACTGTATCTCTGTTTTTCTATCTCATCGCACACACTTGATAAATATCGGTATATAACTACGGGAAACCAGTCAATCTTGGGGGTCGGTCTAAGGGAAAACACTCTTACATCAATCAAGACGATATTATCGATGAAGTTGTGTCTCTTGGTCTTACTGGTGACGCCCCACAATTATTATCTGTTGATAATGTCAGATTTTTGCAAAACTTACAATAATTTAAACAAACACTCCTATGTCTTTAAATGGACTTGTCCAAAGTATCAAGTGGGATTATACGAACTCCAGACAACAGTTATGTTAGACGCCAATTTCTGCAACCCAAAGTCAGGTGGTTTTTCTCCGGGTTCTCCGGTTTTCGCCCACCTCTGATTAACGATCGTCTCGATATACGTGAAATAATCTTGAAAAGGCCGTAAAATCAAAACGACAAAATAAAAAAAATAAAATAAAACCACAAGTACCAGTTATTTACAGCCGCACTCTATTAAGGGAACGACCATTTGATTTTTATGGGGGAGTGGGGGTGGCGGGGTGTGTGAAGGTTTCATGAAAAAAAAAGGCCATGACACGGTAAAGCAAAAAATACAAAAATAGCAAGGAGGACCATGCAACTGAAAAAAATAGCCTGGATCAGACAGACCAAAACAATGTCATAGTTTATTCGTAGTTTGGAATAATATTATAGGTGCACCAATGTTTAGCCATGCTATGTCTCCACTATTTATCAAGGTTAATGCTTTGTGTTTGGCAAAAACTGGTGTTCAGATTTAATATTGAAGCTCTGTCTTATATTTCTTTGGACATATTGAGTGTTTTTTTTTTTTTTTTTATTAAATTGTTGATAAGCTTTTCGATACCTCCTTGTTTGGCAAAGCGGGGGCATGTGAGAAACTAACATAAAACAGTTTATATTGTTTATTGAATCGTTTGTGTAAAGGTCTGAAAATTGTAAATGCCTATTTTTAAAGGCAAAACATTAATAACATCTTAGTCTCTGAAACGTTGATATATAATAAACTGTCTGTTGCAGATAAAGCAACAGAGCTAAGAGGATAACAGGTGATGCCTTATTTCTGGCTTTGCACTGTGCGCGTTTCTGTCCAACTTCGCTGTTTCTTTTTGCCTCATATTAACTAGCACCCCTTCTGATGAGGCCTAATCACTTTGCTGTGTTCCCATGACTCTGTTGGTATGTTGAAGTCATTAGGGAGGCTTTGAGGGTGTCCTTGTAGCGATTATTCTGACCACCGTTGGAGCGTTTACCCATTTCTAGTTCTCCATAGAGAATCAAGTTCTTTGGCAATCGTTCCTCAGGCATCCGGGTAACTTGGCCTGTCCATCTTAACTGTGCTAGTTTCCGAAGAGTATGTACACTGTGCCCCCTGCCCTTTTCAGGACTTCCGTGTCTGGGCTCCTATCTTGCCACATTCGGCCCCCGCCCATAGGGGCTTGAAGAAATATATGGGCTGCATGATGCTTCCACGCAGAGCTGAATCCGGCCCGCACACTAGTACTGGTAAACCGCTTAGAGGATCTAAGCCTGTCCAGGAACCGCGGTGCGAGGCATTTGCACGACTCTTGACAGTATGCTCCCACGGTAGGTGAACTTAGTTTATACTAATTGCAATCTTTGACCTTTCACGGTGAGTGTGGGCTCTTTGTAAAGCTTGCCAGGTGCTGGTTGATAGACTACCTCAGTCTTTTTGATGCTGATGCTATCACAGAAGTCAGATACTTGATCTATAGCTTTTTGCATCTTCTCTTCTGTAGGAGCACCTTTTGCAATGTCATCAGCAAAGAGGAACACATCTAGCACCTCTGCCAGCACCTTGGATTTGGCTTGCAGCCTTCTGAGATTGAAAAACATCCAATCAAAGCGATACCTAATAGGTATACTATTGTCTCCATCCTGGAAATCATCTGTGAGCATGGCAGAGATCATCATGCTGAACAGTGTTGGGGCTAGCATATAGCCTTGCTTGACTCCGAATGGATCCGAAAGCTCACCATCACTTTGGATCCACGAAAGCATATCAACGGGGAACTGCCTTAGCATTGCTATGAACTTGGTTGGCCATCCACACTTTACCATGATTTTCCAAAAAAAAACACGACTGACAATGTCAAATGCTTCGGTAAGGTCGACAAATGTCATGTATAGTTCCATGTTCTGTTCCTGGCATTTCTCTTGAAGCTGCCTTGTTATCATATCAATTGTTCCTCCGTCTTTTCTAAACCCACACTAGCTTTCTGTTAGGAGACCTGACCGTTCAAGGTAGTATTCAGTCGGTTAAGCAGGACTCTTGCAAGGACCTTCCCAGCAATTGACAAAAAGAGATGCCAGCATGATTGTCAGAGACCTGAGGGTTCCCTTTCCGTTTGAATAGGTGGATAATTGACGTTTCCTTGAATTCTTGAGGGATGACTTCTTTTCTCCCATAATGTGAAATAACTGTCATCTTCTTTGCAACTAGAGTACCTCCTGCTTTGTAGATCTCAGCAGGTATTGTATTTGATCTTGACAAATGCCAGATAGATGCTTGACATATGCCAGAAGTTTTATTGGTTTCATTGTTTCAGTATTTGACTAGCATGTTACGAAAAACAGATTGCAATGGTACAATCATGTGTATATGTTATTACATTTTGATGTTGTTATTTTGTTCTTGTATTTCTGCTGATCATTACGATAATACACCCGTGCGACATAGTGCATTTTTTACACCTTCAAAATGACTACTTCTCTGATAAAATCCGTGAATTTTTTATTATTTATACTGCAAAAATAGGCTGTGGGTGCTCGTTAGAACCGCCTCAATGAGGCGGTTCTAACGAGCACCCACAACCTATGTCTCCCACAACCTATGTCTTGGAGCAAAAATAAGGAAAATAATATATACCCCCGTAAACCCCAGTTTCTTTAGATAAAGTGGGGTTTAGGGGGGGGGGGGGGTCTTCATTTCACGGACTTGTTAACAAGATGGCTGTACATTAACGCATAGCCAGAATGATAAGAATACAGTATACTCCAGCCTTTTCTCCATTTACAAATGTCAAGTTATAATAGTAAATGAAATGGCAACCCTCAACACGCCAAGTTAATGACAACAAGAGGACCATGATGGTCCTATATCGCTCACCTGAGCTAAGAGGTTTAAACTCGGGTCCCGGGGTGGTGCAATTTTTGGCCCCAGGTCTATAATTTGAACAACCTTGGCAGAGGTCCACTAAATAAAGCTTAATATCAAATATAAACGGCCTGGGCCTCTGGTTTCAAAGAAAAAGATTCTTAAATGTTTTTCCTTCAATCATAATTATAATAATACTAATCAACCTTATTTATAGAGGGTAACACATTTAGTACTAGCACTAATCTTCCTTGTGGCCCTCTTTTCCTGGGTAGGAACCAGCACTAAGCAATGTGGATAAAGTCTCTTGCTCAAGCAAACAATCTTTGGCGCTTGCGAGGAGCGAACCAGCTACCTCTCCATCTCAAATCCGATGCTTTACCACTGCACCACAGCGCTGTCAAATAAGTGGACCCCTTGGCTGGGCCGTTAATCTATAATTTGAACAATCTTGGAAGAGGTCCCTGGATGAAGCTTCATACCAAATATCAAAAATCTAAGCCTTTGGGTTTCACACAAGAATATTTTTATATGTATTCCCTATATTAGCCTATGTAAAAAATTTTGGCCCCAGGGCTATAAGTTAAACAATCTTGGTAGAGGTCAACTAGATGAAACTTTATACCAAACATCTAAGACCTGGGCCTTTTGGTTTCAGACAAGAAGATTTTTAAAGGTTTTCCCTATATAAGCCCATGTAAAACCAGTGGGCCCCGGAGCGGGGGCATTTTTGGTCCCAGGGCTATAATTTGAACAATCTTGGTAGAGGTCCACTAGTTGAAGCTTCATACCAAGTATCAAAGACCTGGGCCTTCTGGTTTCAGACAAGAAGATTTTTAAAGCCTTTTCCTTATATAAGCCTATGTAAAACCAGTGTGCCCCGGCGCAGGGACATTGTTGACCCAAGGGCTATAATTTGAACAATCTTGGTAGAGGTGCACTAGATGAAACTTCAAACCATTCATCAAAGACCTTGGTCTTCTGGTTACAGAAAGGTTTTCCCAATATAAGCCTATGTGAAACCGGTGTGCCCCGGCGCGGGGGCATTTTTGGCCCCAGGGCTATAATTTGAACAATCTTGGTAGAGGTCCACAAGATGAAACTTCATACCAAACATCAAAGACCTGGGTCTTCCGGCTTCAGACAAGAAGATTTTTGAAGGTTTTCCCTATTTAAGCTTATGTAAAACTAGTGGGCCCCGGCGCGGGGGCATTTTCGGCCCCAGGGCTATAATTTGAACAACCTTGGCAGAGGTCCACTAAATAAAGCTTAATATCAAATATAAACGGCCTGGGCCTCTGGTTTCAAAGAAAAAGATTCTTAAATGTTTTTCCTTCAATCATAATTATAATAATACTAATCAACCTTATTTATAGAGGGTAACACATTTAGTACTAGCACTAATCTTCCTTGTGGCCCTCTTTTCCTGGGTAGGAACCAGCACTAAGCAATGTGGATAAAGTCTCTTGCTCAAGCAAACAATCTTTGGCGCTTGCGAGGAGCGAACCAGCTACCTCTCCATCTCAAATCCGATGCTTTACCACTGCACCACAGCGCTGTCAAATAAGTGGACCCCTTGGCTGGGCCGTTAATCTATAATTTGAACAATCTTGGAAGAGGTCCCTGGATGAAGCTTCATACCAAATATCAAAGATCTAAGCCTTTGGGTTTCACACAAGAATATTTTTATATGTATTCCCTATATTAGCCTATGTAAAAAATTTTGGCCCCAGGGCTATAAGTTAAACAATCTTGGTAGAGGTCAACTAGATGAAACTTTATACCAAACATCTAAGACCTGGGCCTTTTGGTTTCAGACAAGAAGATTTTTAAAGGTTTTCCCTATATAAGCCCATGTAAAACCAGTGGGCCCCGGAGCGGGGGCATTTTTGGTCCCAGGGCTATAATTTGAACAATCGTGGTAGAGATCCACTAGTTGAAGCTTCATACCAAGTATCAAAGACCTGGGCCTTCTGGTTTCAGACAAGAAGATTTTTAAAGCCTTTTCCTTATATAAGCCTATGTAAAACCAGTGTGCCCCGGCGCAGGGACATTGTTGACCCAAGGGCTATAATTTGAACAATCTTGGTAGAGGTCCACTAGATGAAACTTCAAACCATTCATCAAAGACCTTGGTCTTCTGGTTACAGAAAGGTTTTCCCAATATAAGCCTATGTGAAACCGGTGTGCCCCGGCGCGGGGGCATTTTTGGCCCCAGGGCTATAATTTGAACAATCTTAGTAGAGGTCCACAAGATGAAACTTCATACCAAACATCAAAGACCTGGGTCTTCCGGCTTCAGACAAGAAGATTTTTGAAGGTTTTCCCTATTTAAGCTTATGTAAAACTAGTGGGCCCCGGCGCGGGGGCATTTTCGGCCCCAGGGCTATAATTTGAACAACCTTGGCAGAGGTCCACTAGATGAAGCTTCATTCCCAATAAATCAAAGACCTGGGCCTTCTGGTTTCAGACAAGAAGAGTTTTAAAGCTTTTCCCCTATATAAGCCTGTGTGAAACCGGTGGGCCCCGGCGCGGGCCCATTTTTGGCCCCCTGGCTATAATTTTAACAATCTAGGTACAGGTCCACTAGATGAAGCTTCATACCAAATATCAAAGACCTGGGCATTCTGGTTTCAGACAAGAATATTTTTAAAGCTTTTCCCTATATAAGCCTATGTAAAACCGGTGGGCCTCGGGGCGGGGGCAGTTTTGACCCCAGGGCTACAATTTGGACAATCTTGGTAGAGGTCCACTAGATGAAGCTTCATACCAAAAATCAAAGACCTGGGTCTTCTGGTTTCAGACAAGAAGATTTTTAAAGCTTTTTCCCTATATAAGCCTATGTGAAACCGGTGGGCCCCGGCGCGGGCCCATTTTTGGCCCCCTGGCTATTATTTGAACAATCTAGGTAAAGGTCCACTAGATGAAGCTTCAAACCAAATATAAAAGACTTCGGCCTTCTGGTTTCAGAGAAGAAGATTTTTAAAGCTTTTTCCCTATAAAAGCCTAGGTAAAACCGGTGGGCCCGGCGCGGGGACATTTTTGGCCCCAAGGCTATAATTTTAACAATCTTGGTGAGGTCCACTAGATGAAACTTCAAACCATACATCAAAGCCCTTGGTCTTCTGGTTTCAGAGAGGTTTTCCCAATATAAGCCTATGTAAAACCGGTGGGCCCCGGCGCGGGGGCATTTTTGGCCCCAGGGCTATAATTTGAACAATCTTGGTAGAGGTCCACAAGATGAAACTCATACCAAACATCATAGACCTGGGCCTTCTGGTTTCAGACAAGAAGATTTTTTAAGGTTTTCCCTATTTAAGCTTATGTAAAACAAGTGGGCCCCGGCGCGGGGGCATTTTCGGCCCAATGGCTATTATTTGAACAATCTTGGTAGAGGCCACTAGATGAAGCCTCATACCAAATATCAAAAATCTGGGCTTTCTGGTTTCAGACAAGAAGATTTTTAAAGCTCTTTCTCTATATAATCCTATATGTGAAACCGGTTATGCCCGGCACGGGCCCATTTTTGCCCCCCCCCCCCCGGCTATAATTTGAACAATCTAGGTAGAGGTCCACTAGATGAAGCTTCATACCAAATATAAAAGACCTCAGCCTTCTGGTTTCAGAGAAGATGATTTTTATAGCTTTTTCCCTATATAATCCTATGTAAAACCGGTGGGCCCCAGCGCGGGGACATTTTTGGCCCCAGGGCTATAATTTGAACAATCTTGGTATAGATCCACTAGATGAAACTTCATACCAAATATCAAAGACCTGGGCCTTCTGGTTTCAGACAAGAAGATTTTTAAAGCCTATTCCCTAGATAAGCCTATGTTAAACCGCCGGGCCTCGGGGCGGGGGCAGTTTTGACCCCAGGGCTACAATTTGGACAATCTTGGTAGAGGTCCACTAGATGAAGCTTCATACTAAAAATCAAAGACCTGGGACTTCTGGTTTCAGACAAGAAGATTTTTACAGCTTTTTCCCTATATAAGCCTATGTGAAACCAGTGGGCCCCGGCGTGGGCCCATTTTTGGCCCCCTAGCTATTACTTGAACAATCTAGGTAGAGGTCCACTAGATGAAGCTTCATACCAAATATCAAAGACCTGGGCCTTCTGGTTTCAGACAAGAAGATTTTGTAAAGCTTTTTCCCTATATAAGCCTATGTAAAACCGGTAGGCCTCGGGGCGGGGGCAGTTTTGGCCCCAGGGCTTTAATTTGAACAATCTTGGTAGAGGTCCACTAGATGAAGCTTCATACCAAATATCAAAGACCTGGGCCTTCTAGTTTTAGACAAGAAGATTTTTAAAGGTTTTTCTTATTTTCCCCTTTTCGTTGCCATGGCAACCAGAGTTCTGCATGGAATGGAATTGTTTGAAAAACTTTGAGAGAGGACCACCCAAAGAGCATTTCTGCCAGGTTTGGTCAAAATCTGTTCAGTTGTTTAGGAGGAGATGTTGTTTAAAGGAATTGTGTACGGATGGACATACATACGACGACGACGACGACGGACTGTGACCGATCACAATAGCTCCCTCTGAGCCTTTGGCTCAGGTGAGCTAAAATGTGGTTTTTAGAGGTTAGCATTATTTTTGTCTATGTCTGTTCTGAAACAAAATTTCTTGTACTAGTTATAACGCCTACAAAGGGCAAGTTCTTACCATTACCCATGATACATGTTTTTTTTTACGTATCGCAACTTTTCCTTAATCTGGAGTTGTTTTGTTTTATTTGAGGTTTAGCATCCCCGTCTACACTATCTAGGTCATTTTGATTCAAGATTTATGGGACTTTTATCCGACATTGAGATGAAATGATATCCCAAGCCAAATAGGGTTTTTATGCAGGGACGGTCCGATTCGTACCACTTTGCTTGGGCAGGCGTAGACCTTCCAGGCAGTTTACAGTACTCGTGTGCGGTCTCGGTTTCAGCTCTGCGTCGAAGCATCCTGTAGCCCAGTCTATTTCTCCATGTCCCGATAGGCAGGGATCACATTAATCTTGAAGTACTAGCTACATACACTTCAGGTAACAAGGCTTCACTTTCCATAACAGTTCCTTAACGAACCATTACGAAAACAGGCCTAGCCTGTACAAATACATTGTAAATTTTACCACCGAAATATGAAAAGTTTCGCTTGAAAACTTGTGATATTTTTCTTATTTCTGCTCAAAACATTGATTGTGGATACTCGTTAGAAACGCCTCGCAGAGGCAGTTCTAACGAGTACCAACGATCTATGTTTTTGAGCAGAAATAAGATAAATATTGTGTACCTCTGTAATCCCCAGTTTTCTGTATAAAAGTGCGGTTTAAGGGGGTCAAAATTATATAGGAGTATTATCTTGATGCGCAGATATATGAAGGTACCGTAAATGTGCGTCTTGTGATGCGCCAAAGAACACATTCCTTTATTAAATTTCAGCAAATTCTGATGAATGTGCCACATACATACAATACTGTCGCCTGGGCCATAGAATTTATACAAACAAACAAATAAACAAAAGAAAAGGAAAACAACAAAAAAATAGACACATAGTCTAAGAAAACAACATAAGAACGCCCAATTGAAATAATATTCAGCATTTGAGCAGATCAGCGTTTTCGTCAATTTCTGCTGATCCGCAACCTGCAGAGTTCAGCAGGATTTTCAACGTTTTAGACAGTCCCGTTGAATAGATACAGTAACTGACCCAAAGGTACCATTTTTTTATGCTCAACTCACATTAGGATGACTTCCGTTCAATTTCTAGAAGCAAGCCTGCATTTTAATGCAAAACGATCATAAGTCTATAGAGTCTATCCTAGTCTGAGTTTCACGGCGTGTATTTGTTGATTTGTTTGATTTGGTGTTTAATGTCCCCGTCAACACTATATAGGTCCTTTTGGAGACGTTGCTTCCAATTTTGTGGGACTTTTACCCGAAACTGGGATGAAATGACATCTAAATCCCTACCACCCAATGAAACCAATTGAGTTTATGAGCATGGACGGTCCGACTCGCACCGCTTTGCCTCGGCAGGCTTAGATCCTTTAAGAGGTTTGTTTACCAGTACTCGTGTGCGGTCGGATTCAGCTCTGCGTGGAAGCATCATGCAGTCCGTTTATTTCTTCAAGGCCCGATGGGAGGGGGCCGTTCACGGCGTGTAAAGTAATGGGTTTGATTAGGGTCCCGCAAATTTATTTATGTCCGTCCGTCCGTCCATCCGTCCGTCCGTCCACATTTTTTCTGTTTTTTTTTTTTTGTTTTTGTTTTTTTCAAATAACTTACAAACCGTCAAACGCATCAACTTCAAACTTTAAATATAAGGTCACAATATCATTACACAATTTAATAGCAAGTTACGTAACTCTAGCTACAATACTTTCAGAGTTATGGCCCTTGGAAAAACTTAAAAATGTCCACATTTTTCATGTTTTTTCTTAGTAATTTATAAACCGTGAAACCTATCAACTTCAAAATTTAAATATATGGTCACATTATCATGACACACTTTCGTGGCAGGTTACGTAACTGTAGCTTCAATACTCTCAGAGTGATGGCCCTTTGAAAAACTTAAAACTTCAGCTTTTTTCGTCTTTTTTTTTTCATCCTTATTTCAAAACCGCTACAGTTATTGACAGCTGCCCTATAATAATGCCCTATTCCTCTTGTACCCTTGGGTCAATTTCATTCATGGGCAGGCTTAGGGCCCCCATGCAGTTTACTAGTACTCATGTGCTGTGCAGTCAGTTTCAGCTCTGCGTGGAAGCATCATGCAGCCCAATCTATTTCTTCAAGTCCCAATGGGCGGAGGCCGTAATGGGTTGACAGCAAAGGCCCAGATCTTAGCTCGACTTCTGATCTGAGCATGCACTGTTTCCAGCATAAGTGTCCATGTTTGGGCTTTCCCGTCCAAAATGCACTTAAATCTGCTTGACTATCATTATAATGTTAACAAGCCCATGTCACTGATGAACACCCCTTCTAAATCCAACTTTATATTGAGAAAACTGTGGTTTGCTGGAACATACATATATATTTTCCTATTACTTTTGTCCCAAACATATGTTGTTGGTATTCGTTAGAAGCGAGGCGGTTCTAACAAGATCCACAACCTATATTTAAAGTAGTAATAAACTATGACACATTTTTTAATAACCGTTTTCTGCAACCTAAAGAATGCATTATTTCACACGGATGTGTTATCATAATGGTCACAATGATCATTAAATATTGTAACATATCCATGTAAGGTAATGCTTACTTACACTGTTTGAAATTAACTGTGACTAATCAAAAATATACCGCGGAGCATTAGGTTTTAATTACTCTTTATTTACCTGTAACCATTTTAATTATTTATAATAACATACTGCAAATTCAAACATCAAATATTTATTCTGGAAAGAAAGGTTCATTGATTGTTAATTTGTTTGTTTGATTCGAGGTTTAACGTCCCCGTCAACACTGTATAGGTCATTTCGGAGACATTGCTTCCAATGTTGTGGGACTTTTACCCGAGATTGAGATGAAATGACATCTCAAGCCCTGCCGCCCGGTGAAACCAAAAGGGGTTATAAGCATGGACGTTCCGACTCGCACCGGCTTAGATCCTCTAAGCGGTACTTATTATCTAAATAGCACCAATACTTCATATGAATAAAGAATGCACAGTACCCATGACTCAATCTTTCCGGAAATAAGGTAATCCATTATACCTTGCACGCGTGTCCAGTAATCTTCGGGCTTCCTGACGGTCGGTAGCCGGAACGCAATACACAATCCACGTGTCATAAAAGCGATAATTGTCTTCTGCTTAAATACCCGTGATATTTTCCCCTGAGTGTAATAAAAAGTTAATTATGGGCACAGAAGCGCTAAATTAAAATCTTTCTACCTATGTTTTTGTGTTTATTAAGTCAAAATCATGCTCAAAACATAGGTTGTGTGTGCTCGTTACAACCACCCAACGAGTACCCACAACCTATGTCTTGGAGCCGAAATAAGACAAATGATGAATACCCCCGTAAATCCCTTTTTTCTCTATATAAACTGGGGTTTAAGGGGTCTTTATTTCACGGACATGTTCACGTGATGCATAAATAAATTTAGAAAAAATCAGAATGAGCTGGTTCTAAATAGTACCATCAATCAACGTATTGAGCAATAAATAAATTTTAAAGAAATAAATCGTAAATAAATAAATCACGATAACATATCCGTGTGGCTTAGTAGGGTATTCTTGATATCTCAAAAACAGTTAATTTGTTAATGAAAATTTATCGATACTCAAAACCGGTTTTGTATTCTCGTTAGAACCGCCTCATTGAGGTGGCTCTAGCGACCACCCACAACCTATGTCTTGGAGAAGAAATAAAAAATGATTACCACAGTAAACCCCAGTTTTCTCTATATAAAACATGGTTTAAGGGGATGTTCCTTACACGGCTTGTTGCCGTGATGAAAAACCAACATTGACTAAAATAATATAGAAGAATAAGAAGCAAGTACTTTCGAACTATGTTTTTTGTGTTATGTTAAAATCATACTGATCCCTGATTACCCGATTGATCAATATATAAAGTTGGGTTTACATGTATATTCTTTTCCCCGGTATGATGGAAGGAAAACCAGAAAAGGGGTACACCCTGATCTTAATAAATCATTTAACAGTTGAAATGAATACATAAATATAAAAATAAATAAATCGGAATGAGCTGGTTCTAAATATAACCAACAATCCACGCAGATGGAATTAATAATCAAACGTATGTTAAGGAAAAATACAAACATGTCTTTTGTGTTATTGAATTCAATCAAAAAATGTGCGAACAGCGAAATGTTACAAATGCGAAAATGCGAACAGCGAAATGTCAGATTAGCCTGCACATATGGCATCTTTCTTTCAATTGTAATCTTATTACTAGCAATGTTTGTTTAAATTGCTTAGTAAGTATAAAAAATCTAATCGGGTCATGAAAAATAAATATATAAATAAATAGATAAGACGCAGATCAGACACCGCATTTTAGATTGATAAATAAATAAATAAGACGCAGATAAGACACCGCATTTTAGGTTGATTTACATTCCAAGGAGATGCCCAGGCGAAGATGAGTTCATTTCACGATTGTGGTCGACACGCTTTGGGATAACACGCGTGTGTAGACGATAAAGCTTTTTCTGAATAAGCTCCAAATTTAATCGCAAAATGCCGTTATTAAATATAATTTTGAAATATTATAATTGCTATCAAAATCCACAAAATGGTAACCACATTTCGTCTGATATAGGCGATTATTAGCAATATTAACCAAAAGTGAACCTTTTAGCCGTTAAAGTATGGTACTGTCGTTGTTTTTACAAAGGTTTGCATGCTTACATGAGGACTAAGGGTTGTTAATTTGAAAATAAAAATGCCGCCATCTAATTAAATAAAAGTTCCACTTATTTGATATCTTTTTATTTAAACGGACAATTAGATTAAAACGGAACATGTTTGTCAAATTGAAAAATAAATAAGTTATATTTGTTTAAAAATTATTTTCCATTAAAGCGCTTGCTATTTCCAACAAGACATTCTGTACAGGTAAGCCGAGAAGGTCAGCGCACAGTAAAAGGCTTAATTCTTTGCGCCAACGGCATAAATGTCAATAATAGTTGCGGATGCGTCAAAATAGAATAATCAAAGCACTGAGAGTGCTGATGGAGCGTAGCTTTGATAATTTGATTTAGCGTCTGATTGGTATTTTAATTCAGGCTCATATTGATCCAATGAGCATAGCTGTTTGAAGCTATTCTGGGCCAGAGGTCGTGTTAAAGCAACACGACCCATATTGAAATTAACTCACGCTAAGGTGTAGACCCCGCAACAACCATCACGAAAACACGCCTGTACAAATACATTGTCATTTTTTTTTTGGCAAAAAAAAAAAAAAAATGGAAATTTTCAGATACAAAATTGTGATATTTTCTTATCTCTGCTCAAAACATTGATTGCCGGGACTTGATTGAACCGCCCTGGCGAGGCAGTTTTATCAAGAACCCACAATCAATGTTTTTGAGCAATACAGCCATGCAGTTCAACAGTTTACTTGAAGATTTCTGCTGAGCTATAGTTCGTGCAATAACTGCGGCTTGTGCAATTGTTTGGCGGCTTTAAAGTTATTTTATGGAATCAGTTTTTGAAAAATTACCTTTGGGAGGTTATTTATCTTGCATTAGACATTCTTCTTGGTTACGACTTGATTGTGAAAAATTATCATACTTTTCCCAGCAGTTTTTTAAGTTATACATCCGCAATCAGTCTTTAAAAGTTGCCTCGGTGAGGCTGTTTATAAAGCTATCTGGCATTAGACAATACCATTAGCTTGATCTTGTCAATTTACATCTGCATGCAAAACATTATAAAAATATACCCGTCGGGTTGAAAGTTATAAGACCGTGTCAGTGGGTGAATTTTTTACCCTGCCGAGGCTAAAATAAAGAAATTGGGCATTCAGGAATCGCGTTGGTTAGATCTGTACTTATCTCTCTGCATGCTAACAGTTGTCAAAAATATTCCAAGTAGATTAGAAGTTACACTTCGAAAGAATTTTTCAGTTTGCCTAGGCGAGGCCGTTTGTAAAGTAATTTGGCATAAGACAATTTTGCGGGTTATGTATTGTCAATATCAACCTGTATGCCGAAAATGATCAAAGCCGGGTTTAGATGTTATACTCTGTATTCATTTTTTATGTTATTTTGCCTCGGCGAGGCCATTCATAAAGTAATCTTGCATAAAACAGCCTCACGGGTTAGGTATTGTCAATATCAACCCGAATGCCAAAAATGATCGGAATATTCAGAGAGGTTTGAACATTATACTCTGTTAACATTATTCGAAATATATATTGCATCGGTGAGGCCAATTATGAAGTGATCTTGCATACGACAGTTTCTTGGGTTAGTTATTGTCAATATTTGTGGACTGTGTCTTTTTTGTAAGGCAATGGCCCTGCGATCGCGTAGCGTCCGAGCGGCTTTATGTTGGCGTCGATGCAACGTCATGACGTTGATTCTACGCTGATGTGAACTTGCTTGGGTGTTGTGTGCACGCTGGTAAATGACGATATTTCTTATGGCAGTATTTATGAGGTCATGGGGAGCGCACGCCTGTTTGTGTACACTAAAAACTATATCGTCTGGGACTGGCCAATTTCAGATGAAAATAAAAAGTATTTTCCATGTTTCTGTGCGGGGCATGGGTTGTGGGCACCCGTGGAATCTGCCTCGGCGAGGCGGCTCTAACGGTGCCCCTGGCCTGTGTTTTGGGCGGAGATGTGGCGAATAAATACCCCTTCACCGGTTTTACTGTATAGGATGCCGGTTTCGAGGGGGAGGTCAACATAGTAGTGCGCTTTCGTGGATTTTGTAATGTGCGTAAGCATAATGTCTTAATCAAATTTTACTTCTCTTAAAAATTAGATCTACATTAATTTTAGACTCGTTCCTTGTGATAATTGTTAATTTGTGATTTTATGCCCTCATAACCCGTTTATTTAAATTACCATACTAGATCAGTTTTAGACCAGGATGCTATTTTACAGACTGAAACTAGTTCTATTTTAGGTTATATGTGTTAATGTTTTAATATTGTTTTGTATATTTGTATATATGTTTGTAGAGGGCTGCAAGGAAGACTAGCTAGTATAGCTAAGAGCATTACCCTATTTAAATAAAGTATAAATAAAAAATAAATAGGAATATTTGAAGAGGTTTAGACATTATACTCCGTTATTATTATATAAAAATAAATTGCCTCGACGAGGCCATTTATGAAATGATCTGGCATTAAGGCAATTTCTTTGGTTAGATATTGTCAATACAGCACAGTACACAGTCTTTTACCGGAAACCAACAACTGCCCTTCTTGGATCAGCGAAAGGGATAGAATCACCGTGGAACAGATTTCACGATCAATCTCCTGGAAAGAATGTTGCCGAACCCGGCAGGTATCGAACTTGCGTCTGAGCTGAAAATTTGCTTTATTTATGGTCACGTGCCTAGGACGCAGACAGGTCGCTTTAAAAAAGTAACACCCCCCCCCCCCCCCCACACACACACACACATTAACCCATACTCTGAGTATATGTCTAGCAGCCTTTTTAGGGACAAACATAGCAGACCCAAATCAGACGCTACAACAAGTGGCGTCTCATCTGTGTCTAAACTGCAAAATTTACTCCTTTCAATATAAGCCTTGACGTGCACCTGTCCAATCTCATTCCAACTGTCTTATTTTGGTAATACATTATCGACCCACACTGCGTACTTTTAACCCATTTTAAACGAATGGAATCCTCAACACCTTATATCAGTATGGGATGAGTTCATTTTAAAATCAGGGATGTCAGGTTGTGTCTTCCATGAAATATTTGGCAAAAAAATGGCTGAACCTTTTTTGTAAGTATGCAGTGAAGGGCATAATGAGACTCCGCGTTGTGTGGTATCTGATCTGGGTTTGTCCTGTTTGCAAGTTGCCAGGTTTGGGATTTTATGGTACAAATGGGCTGTAAACTGGGTTATATGAACTGAACTATAAAACGATTAGACTGCTACACAGTTCACCTATTAAAAATATTCATCTATTCCGTTTGAAATAGGTGGTCTGTGAAGCAGTCTATAAGATGATACCGCATGGCGTAATAATCTACTACGTTAACACGGGGTACTATATCCTCAGGTCATATGCATTAACACCGAAAGTAGTGCCGAAATCACTTCTCATCTCACTGGAGCTACGCTGCAACAGCTACGCTCCAAAAACGGAAGAAATAGGCCTGACACCCCTTATATGACAAATGGACATGTCCAACATATAGCAATGGAAGCGTCTACTAGCATACAATGGGTTGATTTCAAAACCAATATAGATATCCAAATGAAGATGAAGCTGAAGTTAATGACAGTTGACCTACAATAATACCCTTTCATTTTGTTCAGTCGGAACTTACAAACCGTCAAATGCATCAACTTCAAACTTTAGCTATAAGATCACAATATTATTACACAATTACATGGCAAGTTACGTAACTCTATAGCTACAATACTCTAAGAGTTCTGGTCCTTTGAAATAAAATCCAACTCCTCTGATGGCACTGCCGGGGCCCTAGTCAGTTTCATTGATTGATTCACACGTCAACGCTTGTGGGTAATTTCCAAGAGAAAAGGACAAACGAGATAGAAGAGATAGTAGATGAGATGAATATGAGAGACAGAGGAGAAGGAGAAAAATGAATGGAAGAAATATCATTCCACATGGTTCATGTGCGCGTGCTCAACCATCCAGTGATCGTATTAGATCATTCAATTTCGGAGAGGAGATATTGGTGCTTACGTCACACCAATAATCTTTGAACCGTGCGTGAGTGAGTGAGTGCTTGGGTTTTACGTCTCACTAACAGCTAAGGTCATACGAAGACGGGCCCTCGGTTTAAAGACTCATACGAAAGTCTGGAGAAGCCGGGGATCGATCCTGCGATCCCTGGTTTACAAGGCGAGCAGCGTAACCACTGCGCCACAGAGACTTTTAATCTTTGAATCGTACAATAAAATTCCTTCGCTGAGATCACCTTTGGGACTGTTCAAACGTGGTCTTTAAGACCACGTTTGAACAGTCCCAAAGGTGATCTTTGACCAGAGGAAATGTCTGCAGAAAACACAAGGAAAGAATAATTGAAACCTGCTTATTAAGGTTTTTAAAGCAGAATTGTTATTAATTTTAGGTGAACTTAACAGCGAAATTTCTCTGAATTTGTGAACACTATATTATTTATTCTCATGTTTCTCAGTTGTTTTGTTTGCTGATTATTTTATAACTTCTTCCTTATATATGTTGGATTAAATATGCAAATTACGTAGTTTAATGCGCTCCGTAACGTTTCAAGTACGACGTCCTTAACGATTTCGCGGCATTTTGGGATATACGAAAATCGCCCGTTTTACGGTCACAACTTACGTTTTAGGACTCTACTGACGCGTCGTCGTAAAACGAAATTTCCGACCGTAAAATCGCTGATTTACCTCCCACAAATGACAGTTCCACTAAATACTTTACCCCAGAGAAATTCATGTTTCCTTGTTTCAGGAGGCAAGATTCTGTCACAGTACATGTCACTGAAGTAAAATTCACCTCCTTCCTGCAACATAGAACATGCACATTAAGAATATTATTCACATTCTGAATTAGACGCCTCCATGGTGTAGTGGATATGCTACTCGCCTCATAAACCAGGGGTCGCAGGTTCGATCCCGGGCTACTCCAGAGTTTCGGATGAGCCTTTAAACCGAGGTCCCGTCTCCGTATGACCTCAGCTGTTGGTTGGACGTAAATCTCAAACACACCCACACACATTCTGAATTTATATATATAATCAAAGCACGAACAGCTTTGTTTGTATTGGTATCTGAACAGCCCAGTCAACACTATGTTTGAGCCGGTCAGTTTACCTATCCACACTTTCCCTGGACAGGCTTATACGTAAGCGGCTAACCAGTACAGTGCACATTCTTTCACCAGAAACCCAATTTAAAAGTGTATAAAAGCGTATACTGTATAAAAGTGGGGTCCAAGGGGTTGTATATTATATGGGTGTGATTGCGTGATGTTTATCTCATTGTATACAGGTAAGCCTTTTCACTATTTTGCATGTATGTTGGACAAGTCCATTTATCATTTAAGGGCTGTCGGGTCTATTTTTTCGTTTTCATTCACTTTTTGGCAGCAAATTCTGTTATCAAACAATATCGACCCTAATCAGACGCCGCATGACTCGGGTCTGCACCAGTTGCTTTTACCTCTTTTAGGGGTTTCCAGGTAAGAATTGGCAATAACCACCTTTGTTTGTTTGTTGTTGTTATTATTTTTTTTGTTTATTTATTTGTTTGTTATATGCCCTTTCAAGATTATTTAACTTATTTCGAAACGTTCGTTAATCGGAGGTGTACCCTGAGAAAAACTACCTAAACTTCCTTTGCAGATCTTGGTGTCTCGAATGTGACTCGAACGAGGCTCGAACCTCAGCAGTGAAACATCACATGATTAAGAGTCAGCGTTCAAACCCACTATGCCACGGATCTCCGTCGAAACTATACACCGCACTATCATGGCACACGGGGTATTCGACTACATTGAACGCAGACGGGCACCAAAAACGCCGACTGTTTACTTTCGATTTAAAAGAGGGTGAGTCGATAAAATCCTGTTTTTTTGCGACCCTATTTAAAACATCTGTTTTAATTTTTGCTGTTTTCTTCTGGGACTGTCACGACTGTTTCGTAATGGTGTTTTTGCTTCGATACATCACATGAAAGTGTCTTTACAGACAACTAAAATGCAATGTCATTTGGTGTACATAAAAGAAAAAGCATTAGTCAGTTTAAACCTTTTGAGATCCCTTAAATTCACCTTAAAACGTAAATCGCTTCAAAAGATATATTTTACCTTCATAAGACCGATCCTCGAATATGCAGATATAGTATGGGACAATTGTACCCAATAACAAAAGAACGAATTAGAAAAAATACAGTTTCAAGCAGGCCGTATTGTCACGGACACAACAAAGCTAGTTAGTACTCAAAAACTTTATGAAGAGCTCGGCTGGGATAGACTTTCGGATAGGCGTAGAATGCATAAACTACAACTGTTCTATAAAATGGATCACCAGATAGCACCGGATTACCTATGTAACTTATTGCCACTGCATATCGGTGATGTTTCGTCCTACCCACTTCGTAACGCAGATAACTACAGCCTTATCCACTCGAGAACTGCGCTTTATGGTAGCTCATTTTTACCTTCAACAATACGTGAATGGAATAAACTTCCAAATGAACACAGAAATGCGGAATCACAGGATGCCTTTTATCGATACCTAACAGAAAACTCTGTTAAAGTTCCACGATATTACTTTTGTGGCAATCGCATGGAACAAATACTACATAAAAGACTTCGTACGGAATGTAGTTCACTGAATTATTATTTATATAGGTGCAATTTAATAGATAGTCCAAACTGCTCTTGTGGATCTATAGAAAACAATACTCACTATCTCCTTGAGTGCACACGGTATCGTAATGCCAGGGATGAAATGTTAAACAAAATAATGAGGCACTCTCAAATATCAGTTGATATTTTACTCTTCGGAAATGCAAATCTCCCAGCAATTATTAATGAAGAAAATTTCAAGGCTGTTCAAACTTTTATCCGTAAGACGAAGCGTTTCAAGAGATAGTCTCATTTTGATAGATCATTAACCACTTACATGTCTTCAGTTCAGTTCATATCTCTCTCTCTCTCTCTCTCTCTCTCTCTCTCTCTCTCTCTCTCTCTCTCTCTCTCTCTCTCTCTCTTTCAGTATGATGTTTACATTCTCAAAAATTCAACTAGATTTGCTGTATTTTATTGTATTTAGAATTTTGGAAGCGGTATATAATGCCCATTTATTGCAGGAGATGATTAGTATAAGCAGCCTTGCTTGTTTTCAAATCCTGTTGATCTTTCTAATATGTTACATTCTTGTTATATATCTGAAATTGAAAAGAAGTAAATAAAATATTGTTTAAACTAAAATGCAAAACATGCCAATTTTCTAAAGAAATTAGTGTAATTACCAGAAATGCGACTAATTTATCCAAAGGTGTCATTGTAGCTTGAAAGAGAAATGGTTTTTGTTCAAAAATAAACTCCTTTATACTTGTGCCACACGTTGCTCGGGCAGCAATAAGCATGGACTTGAGTGCACCATGCTGAAAGAAGATAATCTTAACGACAGACGCTGCAATCCTTTGACGTTACCATGAAACGCAGACAATGGATACCACTGACGGATTTATAATTAATGCCTAAATCAGTACCTACTTGCATATCTCCTTAATTTAGAGGTCCAAAAAGCACGGTTATAACACTCTTGAATATTTCCCACGTAAATAAACAACGACGGTGAAAATAGCGTAAGAAGAGTAAATGATTACTCTCTTTTCTCTCTCTCTCTCTCTGTCTCTATCTCTCTCTCTCTCTCTCTCTCTCTCTCTCTCTGCATGTGGCTGGTATAGGGAGTATGAATTTCAACCATTTCCATTTCAGGAAATGTTTGGTTAGTTCATGTTTCCTTTACATACATAAGTGTCTTAAGAAGATAATTGATGAATAGGAACAGTCAGAGAGCCTTTTTTACTATAATAATTTCACATTTTATTGAATAAAATAATAAAAAAGGGAAATTACAATTCACAGAGGATTTTCCAGATAAATCATTCAAGGAGGATTTTCCAGATAGACCACAAATCGGCTGATAAATGTTTGAGGTTTCATGCAGGTATTCTAATGTTTGACGTTTCATTCCGATATTCTATTTAGAAGTGTAGCCCTAGACCCAAACCATTTTTTCTTCGGATGTTTGAAGCAGGAAACTGAAGAAGCCGAATCGACAGTGGTGGTTCTTGTGCAAATATATGTATATGTACATTGAAACTTCTAAAGGTCCGCATTTGTTGGAGGTTTCGTTCAGATAATCTATATAATATTAGATTAAACCCACTAAACCATAGTTTCAGACACCACTGTTTCAAATGCCAACAATGGGCCTTCATGACCTAGCGGGTTAGAGTGCTGTCTCTTAACCATATCGTCTCTCACTGCGGTGGGTTCGAACCTCGCGCGGGTCACA
This sequence comes from Lucinisca nassula, assembly GCA_963580285.1. NCBI lineage: Eukaryota > Metazoa > Mollusca > Bivalvia > Lucinida > Lucinidae > Lucinisca > Lucinisca nassula. The sequence continues at coordinate 73,100,834 of OY757010.1, forward strand.
TTTGAGACGTCAAGTTCTGCTACGGCTTGTCAGGTCGTCTTCTCCCGGTTATCTGAGAGGTCATATCTTGCCATACTCTGCATAGGCATTTATATAAACACTCTGTGTTACATGCGGGTACTTTGTATTGATTCCGCTTCGTTATTATATCCCATTTATGCCAATTAGAAGCCTCCGTGGTGTAAAGGATAAGCTACTCTCCTCGCAAACCAGGGGTCGTGGGATCGATTCCGGGCTTCACAAGACTTTCGGTAGTAAACACAATCATCTTATCCAATGCCTGAGCCAATGTCAGTTAAAATATCATTAATGTCCTTGAATAACAAAAATGGGCCAAAAACGGCACCTTGTGGGACACCAGACAAAAAAGGAGCCCAATCCTAATTTTCACTATTAGGTACAGCAATAGTATCCACGGTTCACGCCTACAGTTCAACTGCAGCATAGTATGTCTTGCATTACTTTTCCTCAACTCTTAACATGAACACTCGTGTAAGATCCTCTATTTATGCAATTTTATGCTGATACACAATTATCATGTTTGGTAATTCAACAGAAAAAGCTGACATCACGAAAACACGACTATATAGTGCTGAGTTGCTGACCTCCCTGAATCCAACTTTCATTTAGAAAAACTGGGGTCTACAGGGGCTTATTTCTGCTCTGAAATATAGATTGTGGGTACCCGTTAGAACCGCCTCGATAAAGCGGTTCCAACCTGTAACCACAATCTATATTTTGTACAGAAATAAGAAAAATATCACGATTTTTCATCTTAAAATTTTCGTTTTTTCGGTGGTAAAATTTTCAATGTGTTTTCGTAACGGAACTTCAATGTGACAATGGCACGAACAGAAATAAGAAAAATATCACGATTATTCATCTTAAAATTTTCGTTTTTTCGGTGGTAAAATTTTCATTGTGTTTTCGTAACGGAACTTCAATGTGACAATGGCTCGAACAGAAATAAGAAAAATATCACGATTTTTCATCTTAAAATTTTCGTTTTTTCGGTGGTAAAATTGTCAATGTGTTTTCGTAACGGAACTTCAATGTGACAATGGCTCGAACAGAAATAAGAAAAATATCACGATTATTCATCTTAAAATTTTCGTTTTTTCGGTGGTAAAATTTTCAATGTGTTTTCGTAACGGAACTTCAATGTGACAATGGCTCGAACAGAAATAAGAAAAATATCACGATCTTTCATCTTAAAATTTTCGTTTTTTCGGTAGTAAAATTTTCAATGTGTTTTCGTAACGGAACTTCAATGTGACAATGGCTCGAACAGAATTAAGAAAAATATCACGATTTTTCATCTTAAAATTTTCGTTTTTTCGGTGGTAAAATTTTCAATGTGTGTTCATAACGGAACTTCAATGTGACAATGGCTCGAACAGAAATAAGAAAAATATCACGATTTTTCATCTTAAAATTTTCGTTTTTTCGGTGGTAAAATTTCAATGTGTGTTCGTAACGGAACTTCAATGTTACAATGGCTCGAACAGAAATAAGAAAAATATCACGATTTTTCATCTTAACATTTTCGTTTTTTCGGTGGTAAAATTTTCAATGTGTGTTCGTAACGGAACTTCAATGTAACAATGGCTCAAACACGTTTGAGACCATGAAAATTTGCTCAAGACGGGGGTAGTTCGAGCCACAGAGGTAATTGACAGCATCAGGACAGCGGGCATAATAGAGATATTTTCTTTAAAATAATGTGAGGTGTGCATAATGTGAGGTGTGCACTGACACAAAGTCTGATGAGTACACACGATATACATTTTCAATTTTTCGTTATGAATTTATCAGTGCTGGAGATATATGAAAAATGCTTTCCATCTGTATCCCAGTAAAACTATATGTGTTACACAGAGTACCTACTTTAAGAACTTTATATGCCTCAGAAAGTACAGCTCTCTTATCCGGAGAGAGATTCACAGTGCAGTTAGATCTGAAAAGAGAATAAATCTTAGGATGAACAGATACACATCTAAGAGGAAGTAATATTGCACAAAGTA